>OW679202.1:70225875-70429304 GCA_940337035.1 Agriotes lineatus
CAGAAACTTCGTCTTATTGAGAACAGAGGACCCCTGGCAGTAAATATAGCAACCACGTGATAAAGTCTAAAATCCATTAGTTATTGTTATGTTATGTTTACTTCATAATGGTTTTTTAAATTTAAATAATATCTTTATATAATTTTTTCAAAACTTATGTAACAGGTGTTATTATAATTTAAAATAATTCGCATTGTTTTGTTTTGCATTTTTTTAAGGCTTGCAAGTGAACTTTTGTTCATCATATACATCAGGGCTGTCCAACATGTGGCCCACGGGCCGCATGCGGCCCGCCAGGAATTTTTGCGGCCCGCAGATTGATAGATACTATATTTTCAGAAAACATGAATGTGGAATATAAATTATAAATCGTTGAAAACAATATAACATAGGTACATACGACAAAGGTACAAACATTGTATTAGGAAACAGTCCTGCCTACCTCCGGTGCAAGGCTCGTCTTGTCCGTTGTTTCGGTCTGGCAATTGCCACCAATGTGAATGGTACTGCAGCGACCAGGCACCTTGTTACGCTCATTTTGACATTTTCCTATTTATTGATTGAAATAAATTAGTCAGATTTGGTTATTTGCTTTGTTTTCCTAAATAATACAATACTTTACTTTGGATAGGCAACTTTGTTAACATCTACCTTTAATTTCAAATCAGTTCAGAGCACTCTGCATTCTTTAGTTTTGACGTTGGCCAACTTACCAATTTTTGGGAACTTTGATAAGCTGAATTGGGCTGGTTTTGAGCATTTTTCGGCCATTTCCTGACAAGTCTTGCGTTGTGAAAGTTGGAATTGCTTCCTATGGGGGTTAGTCTCGCGGCTTTGGAAGCCATCTTCATAGTTGGAAGGATTTAGAGGCTCCGCTTCCCCTACTGGAATGCTCGGAGATTGGTATTGGTGTCGCCGGCATTCGTTTCGTCACAGACTGATTTCTTGGGACGTTCCTTCTTCACACGCCCGACAACGAGTTGGCTGCACAACATCTTAAGGTTCGTACATGGTGTTTGCCTGCGTTTCCCTCTTTTGAACGCCGTAATCTATTTGGAAAATTTGTATTTTTAGCCATTAAAAATCTGCATTAAAAATTTGGATTAATCTGGAATCGCATTAAAAATTTGGATTTGATATCTGGATCGCATTTGAGTTTTGGACATTAAATTTGGGATCGCATTATGGATCGTATTTGCCATTGAGTTTTGGATCCACCCAGGAAAATGTTCGTAATATGGATTTGGTTCGCTTACCTTATTTGGTGCTTTGTGTAATTGGTACTGGCATCGTCTGTTCGCCACCCTCCCTGCGACGCTCGCAATGCTGTCGGAAGTCGGCTCCTTGGCGCACCAGATGCTTCCGAACTTGCTGTTGATCTGCGCTCGACCCTGGAAAACAGCATGCGTGATTCGTATGTGACTTGTACTGAGGTGTGTATATCTGAATTAGCGTAATAACTGCTCCGCTAATTATAGGCATTTCGTATAGCATGCATATCGTAGGATTATTGGTGTAATTTGTATTTGGAAATGTCTGTAGAATTGAAATTTATTGTGTATATTGCATTTGGGCTTATTTTATTGATTCGTATTGCACTTCGTGTAATTTTAGAGTAGACTATGTTCATGGTAGCTGTATTAGCCATGCTCGTGATATTAGATCGTAGATATTTTTGTGTTATCGAATGGCTTGCTATTTAGGTTTGCTTACCGTTAGTTAGCTGTAATTTGTGTTGAAGGCCGTTTTGCTCTGGGCCCTGTAACGTAACAAAACATTCAGTTATGCCGTTGAACTATTCTAGGACAGATTAGCTTACCTAGAACACAGATTAATTGTATTTTTATGCAACTTGGGTTACTGCTTTCCACTAGCTTCTTTGCAGAGGTTAATCTGTCAAATGTCATTATTAGAGGGTGTTGGTCGTATCTAAAGAACCGCTCACGGTAGCCTTATGCTCAATATTTAGGATTTTCGTAATATGATTATTGGCGATTTGTAAGTTTATCTTTTGTGAGGAGGATAATTCAAGCCATTGCTTTGTTCAATCATATAATAACTTGATGCGTTTAAAACAGAAACCGCCACGCCTGTATGATCATACAATCCGTAACAGCGGGCTTCGAGCCTTTGAAATTTTGTCGTTACATTAAAATTATAAGCTAACATTCGGGGTATTAGTTAGCTTTTCGCTTGCATAGCTCTAGCTTCGTCACACCCTGCCTCACAGGATGCGGACGAATTATTGTGCCGGTGCTGCTACTTTGGTTAGCAACTTAATTGAATATTTACGATAGTTTACAGCTGAAGTTTATTGTTTAGCGCTCGACTAACGTGTTTATATATTTATGCTTTTACGAAATGTATTGATGCAGTACCTTTGTCTATTTTTAATGTGTTTATTGTTGGTATATAATTATATATTGATTTGTATATTGAAGTTTGTTTATTGCTATGCTGGTTCATGTTTGATTTTGTTGTTGATCTTCTTTGATTTTATGAAAGATTTTGTGGTTGACTTTGTTTGTTATTGAGGTTGATGATTTGCCTTTGATTTTGTATGTGACGCACTATAGTACCAAGTTGAATAAAGCTGTGATATTTTTATTGGTCGTTGCTATTTTGTTTAACTTGCTGGTTTTTATCATCGACCTTGTGAACGGTCCGACACAAGGATGATTCGAAGTCGAGGACCTGGCGCCCATTCTCTTCGTATTTTGTTTGGTATTCTTTTCTGCATAGTTGGAACCCCGACCCTCGCGACTAGTTAGCCCATTAGGCCGATAGTTACCAGCCGGCAAAATATCAAATACAACTTTCGACAAAAGGTAAGGCCGACCGTCTATCATCCCTTACAACCTGTTTTTGATTGTTTTTAACAGTGTTTAGTTCTTGTAGTTGTTAATTGATGTTAATTAATGATTACTTTGACAGTTCTAACTTTTGAACAAATTTCATCTTATCTAGCATTCTTATCTCTAGACGTAAATTTACATTAATTGATAAAGTGTATATGATTTTTTACTTCCTTTTACGATAAAGGAAGTATTGGATTCACCCCAAAAATTTAAAATTGAGTTTTCAACAGATCTTCACGTTTTAGAGTCCCCTGAACCCAAAAGACATGTTTTTACATTGGTCTGTTTGTTTGTGGGTGTGTCTGCGAGCAGGATATCTCAAAAACAAAAAGAGGTATGGCGTTGAAACTTCATATATAAGTTTTGTGTACTATCTAGATGCGACAGCAAGCTTTTGAAGAAAATCGCAAAAGCGGAAGTATGGTGTTTACTCTTGTGATTTTTAAGGTTTTTTTTTATTTTTTCAAAAACGGCTCTAACGATTTTTTCAAACTTTACATTTTTAACGTGTATTGACGTGAGATAGGTGATTTTCCAGTTGAATACCTCTAAAATGGGTAGAGTTTTTTTTATATTTTTTTAACTCCTATTTTAAATAGAACACCCGGTATATTATTACATTTTAAATTCAGCTTAAAATTTTAGAAAAAATTTGCCTCTTCAACTAACGCTCTATTTTGGACGGTGTTTGGAGAATATGTATTTTATGAACATTTTTGGCAGATGCTTAAAAATTAAAAATCGATTTTTTGGCTAATTATAAGATCCCTGTAAAAGGAAGTTGTGCGTGTGTATCACACCAGATTTTTTTTTTAGAATCACTTCTAGAACACATGCAAGTTTGTTGGTTACCTCAGGGAACACCCTGTATATCTTTTTTATGTTTCAATGCTTTTTGTAATGTAACCTAAGCTTCTTGAATAAATAAAAATTATTATTCAAATATACACATTTTATAGTTATTACAAATCATTCACAAAGTGCATACAACACATTTTACGCTGCGGCCCTCATAACCTTCAATTTTTTACAGTGGCCCTTGGGCCACTTGAAGTTGGACAGCCCTGATACATATTATCAAAAAGCAGTAAAGAAAATGCGGCTTAATTAAAGTATTATACACAATTATTTTTGTAGATTTAGATAAATCATCATCATCATCATCATCATCACTTATAATAATGCAGAAGACTAGTGTTTACACAACTAAAAGTACTATAGTTGCATTCCACCATTTCTATTTTCGGGTTTTTGTAAACAAACTTCCCTTAACTTTTAATAGCGATATTATCACAGAAAACAATTATTTATTATGCCTATTTCTTGTGTTTTTTAAAACTGTTGACACAGCTTCAAAGGCAAGTGAATTTTGGTTGATAATAAAGAGAGTTACTGAATGCAACCAACGGCCGAAGCAAAGAAATATTGAACCGTACGTTTTAAGCATATTAAATGTGTCTCTGACTTTGATGTTTACACATAACCTATAAATTATTTTGACTACGAAACTTTTGCAAATTGTTGTTCATCGCTTTGATTGCGCTGCAAATATACCACAGAGTTGGCGTTGTACCCTGCATACGGGCTGATTTTCAGGTATGCCGATCAACGAAGAATTAACGAGGAATTACAATTTGTTTCCTTTATTATAGCGACATTTTGAAGATTACCTAAGAAATACAGAAAACCATTGAGCTATAATTCAACAACTGCTGCTCAGCAACATCCTGAATGCTAACGCTTGGAAGACATCTACTTTCTTTGAGAGCATGAAACGTTGCAGTAAAAAGAGTTGGCGTTGTACCCCGATGTCGGTAATAAACCTGCATACGTGCTGATTTTCAGGTATGCCGATCAAAGATGAAGATGTAGAATAACAATTTGTTTCCTTTATTATAGCGACATTTTGAAGATTGCCTAAAAAATACAGAAAATCGTGAGCTCCCCAAGTTTGGAATCTACTTGGTTCGACCTACAAAACACTACTTTCCGGTCTCGTAACGTAAATTACTATTAAGATTAATTTAGTTTGAAATGTGTATAGCTCAATACTGCCGTCATAAGCAAGAAGGCGGTATCTACAAAAAAATCGAAATTGAGTTATTGGTATCGTTGGAATTGGTACAAAATTCCAATCATTTTAGATAAGTAACAAATCGATATCTGCACTGTAACTATGATTTTCAGATGAAAAAAGGCGGTATCTACAGAAATTTTGTTACTTATAAAGCGCAAGAAGGCGTCATATGCAAAATGCAAAGTGAAAAACAGTATCTGCGTGTAGAAGCCGCCTTCTTTTTTTGTTTTTTTAGATACCGCCTTTATTGTCTGTTTTCGAGGTTGCAAATGTTCAGATACGGCCAACTGCCGTTTCATTAAATTAATAGTATCAAGTCTTTCATTATACAACATTGTCAAGTAGATGCCGCTTTTTCAATCTGTATTTAGTGTTCGGTCGATTGTTGCAATTTAAAGTCAAAAGGCGATATCTACTTTTTTCGCTACAATTTCTTTATTTTTGATATAAATGGTGAATATTGTTTCTTTTTATATAAAACACAACTAAATTCATACTTATAATACAAAAAATCCACGGTTATGTACCGCATGGTGATGAAATATCAATAAGTTACGTTTCGCCATTTATCACAAAACACGTTTTTTGTAGATACCGCTTTCTTGCTTATAATGGCAGAATGAGTAGTTACTGAGAATAGGACACATATTTATATGAACTTTTTTGCTTGAAAAATACGTCACTACGCAATTACAACATAACTGACGTTTCTGTTTGTAAACATAGCGCTCGCTAGCCAAGGTCGTTCAGCCGTTCGCACAAAATTTTTTATAAGTACAGTTATATATAGGTAGATATACTTTGTACATAGTTCTCGTATTTTTATTATTTTTTCCTAATTTTTTTGTCATTGTTCCTGCGTATTAATAACATTTAAATACAATGTTTTCACATTTTTAATATCACCCCGATATACATAGTATATCTATAATCAAAATTATGAATAAGTGCGCCCCGCCTTCACTTCATTTTGCCACTATGTGGCCCTTGCCTGCCAAAAGGTTGCCGACCGCTGGCGTAAATAATTCTCACATATAATCTCATAAGAGCGTTAATTCTTTCCAGATTTTTTTTACTGCGTTTCAACAACTTCGTATTAATTAGGACGCTATCCAGAGGCGAGCGTTTCCTTTCCAGAGACTCCATTTGAAAATTTATTTTTTGGAACTTTTCCTTACTGCCAATCTCTAGCGTGCTTTTAAAACTTCCTTTAGTGCAACAAAAGTTATTAACAAATGACAGTGAGAAAAATCTACTTTCGACGTAAGTCGTCGAAAAATATGTTTCTTATGGTTCTGATCCTGGCGGTTGAAAAAATTGTATATACACGGCAGGGCAGAACACCATTTTTCCCTCTGTGTATTTGTGCTCGGCATCGCCCTTGAGCTGCAAACTCACATCTTGGGAAAAATTATGCTTTTCTTTTTCTTATAATGTATTATTTTTTCACATTGCCATTGGTGACATTAAAAAAAGTGACTTTTTGATACTTTTCATAACTGCTCAAAATGATATTGATTTCTTTCACCTAAAAATGAACTAACTGAATTAATAACAGATTCATCCATTTTCAAGTAAGCTCTATTCTATAATGTATAATGGTTAATTTATACAGGGTCCGGCAACAAAGCGGGGGTGGAAGATATTTCTAAAACTATGAGAGTTGCATAAATATTGCGTATATAAAAGTTGTAGGTACTAAGGTGGTGCACATTTGTAAAATAGTTTTGATTATACAGGGTGTCTCAAAAAAGTGTGGCGGGTCAAACTTACTTTTTTTTAAATAGAATTCTGTATATTTAGGTAGCTTAAAAGTTTTGTATTGAAATACTCATCATTTTCATATCACGTTGTATGGGTCTAACGTCAACTGTTTTGGAGATATTAACAATTTTATGCAAAAAATTGCTGAACTTCAGGCGGCTGCTGTAAGCGACAGAAAACAATTAAATGAAGGAAAACGTTACCAAAAAATTATAATTAATACTGCCGTCATAAGCAAGAAGGCGGTATCTACAAAAAAATCGAAATTGAGTTATTGGTATCGTTGGAATTGGTACAAAATTCCAATCATTTTAGATAAGTAACAAATCGATATCTGCACTGTAACTATGATTTTCAGATGAAAAAAGGCGGTATCTACAGAAATTTTGTTACTTATAAAGCGCAAGAAGGCGTCATATGCAAAATGCAAAGTGAAAAACAGTATCTGCGTGTAGAAGCCGCCTTCTTTTTTTGTTTTTTTAGATACCGCCTTTATTGTCTGTTTTCGAGGTTGCAAATGTTCAGATACGGCCAACTGCCGTTTCATTAAATTAATAGTATCAAGTCTTTCATTATACAACATTGTCAAGTAGATGCCGCTTTTTCAATCTGTATTTAGTGTTCGGTCGATTGTTGCAATTTAAAGTCAAAAGGCGATATCTACTTTTTTTCGCTACAATTTCTTTATTTTTGATATAAATGGTGAATATTGTTTCTTTTTATATAAAACACAACTAAATTCATACTTATAATACAAAAAATCCACGGTTATGTACCGCATGGTGATGAAATATCAATAAGTTACGTTTCGCCATTTATCACAAAACACGTTTTTTGTAGATACCGCTTTCTTGCTTATAATGGCAGAATGAGTAGTTACTGAGAATAGGACACATATTTATATGAACTTTTTTGCTTGAAATGATCTCAAGAACATGCTCTTAAGTGCAGGGGTAACTTCGCGAGACACTCTGTATATATAATATATTCTGAAATGGCAACTACTGAAAGGTTAAGTAATTCAACAAATTCTGGTCTCATTGCATCAACAATGTGTCAGTTAGGCGATCCCGGTTTGCTGTTGAATGATAGTTCTCTACAGGAGATAAGATTGAGATGACAAATTGCAATAAAATTGAGAATTAATTAAATTGCTCAATTTATTTAAAATAATGATAGTTAATAAAACATATTATTTTTAATATTAAGAACCAAAGTAAATACTTCCAATTAAGAAATGTGTTTGAATACTTTGTAAATAGTTGTCAAATATTATTACATCTTTTTGCATTTATTGTATCGTGGAAAAAAATTGGGCCAATAATTCGCCTTTGTGACATAGTTGCCAATACTCCAACTTTGAGCGGGTGCAAGCTGGTTTCAACATAAATGTGCAGTCTAAAAGTTAAGGACCATAAACCATTGACAATATTGAATCCCTTGTCCAAAATCATGTGGATACAGCTGTTGAACTACCGATACCTTTCACGAGTGCTTTCCATCAAGTTCCATATGAAATCCTGTACAAAGAACAATTTTAAGTTTTAGATTTGCTATTTAGTTACCTGCTTATATTCGTACGTTAAATACAAAAAATATCTCAGGGACCCCGTTGATAAGATATGGGGGTCCAAAGTGGGCAGATTGAAAATGACAAGCTGAACTATATTTTATAAATTTCTATATTCAAAATATTGCAAACCCAGTATAATCTTGTAAAAATAAATTTATTTTGCCAAAAGTGAATAGTGAATATACTGTGGTAATATCACAGACACAGAGTGGGTGCGTTCAGCCGGCATAGCGCTGAGGTAGCGATTGCGTTGAACGCTTCGCTGACCGACAGCGCTTCGGTTTCGCTTCGGCAGCAGTCGCCATTTTTGGGAGCAAATTTATTTTCGCTCCATTTCCGCTTCATTTCCGCTTGACCACTTAGCAGAAGACGGTGTTTGGGCTTACTTCTAATTATAACCTAGAAAGGCGCGAATTTTTTAAAAGCATGGATTCTGAAACGACTCTGCTGCAGTTTAATGTTAAGAAATTAAAATGACCATTTTCGCAAAATCAGTAGTTCCTTGAAATTATTGAAACAAATAGCCACTGAAATGTGATACAAAAGTAGTAATTAAAAAAAATCAGTCTAATTTTGACAAGAGTTAAATGCTCAAACTCAAAATTCTTCATGAGGCCCATTTTCATTCTCATTATTTTCTTTTAAATTTAAATGGAAATTTTGCAGCCTTTGTCCTGGCAAAAATACGTCACTACGCAATTACAACATAACTGACGTTTCTGTTTGTAAACATAGCGCTCGCTAGCCAAGGTCGTTCAGCCGTTCGCACAAAATTTTTTATAAGTACAGTTATATATAGGTAGATATACTTTGTACATAGTTCTCGTATTTTTATTATTTTTCCTAATTTTTTTGTCATTGTTCCTGCGTATTAATAACATTTAAATACAATGTTTTCACATTTTTAATATCACCCCGATATACATAGTATATCTATAATCAAAATTATGAATAAGTGCGTCCCGCCTTCACTTCATTTTGCCACTATGTGGCCCTTGCCTGCCAAAAGGTTGCCGACCGCTGGCGTAAATAATTCTCACATATAATCTCATAAGAGCGTTAATTCTTTCCAGATTTTTTTTACTGCGTTTCAACAACGTCGTATTAATTAGGACGCTATCCAGAGGCGAGCGTTTCCTTTCCAGAGACTCCATTTGAAAATTTATTTTTTGGAACTTTTCCTTACTGCCAATCTCTAGCGTGCTTTTAAAACTTCCTTTAGTGCAACAAAAGTTATTAACAAATGACAGTGAGAAAAATCTACTTTCGATGTAAGTCGTCGAAAAATATGTTTCTTATGGTTCTGATCCTGGCGGTTGAAAAAATTGTATATACACGGCAGGGCAGAACACCATTTTTCCCTCTGTGTATTTGTGCTCGGCATCGCCCTTGAGCTGCAAACTCACATCTTGGGAAAAATTATGCTTTTCTTTTTCTTATAATGTATTATTTTTTCACATTGCCATTGGTGACATTAAAAAAAGTGACTTTTTGATACTTTTCATAACTGCTCAAAATGATATTGATTTCTTTCACCTAAAAATGAACTAACTGAATTAATAACAGATTCATCCATTTTCAAGTAAGCTCTATTCTATAATGTATAATGGTTAATTTATACAGGGTCCGGCAACAAAGCGGGGGTGGAAGATATTTCTAAAACTATGAGAGTTGCATAAATATTGCGTATATAAAAGTTGTAGGTACTAAGGTGGTGCACATTTGTAAAATAGTTTTGATTATACAGGGTGTCTCAAAAAAGTGTGGCGGGTCAAACTTACTTTTTTTTAAATAGAATTCTGTATATTTAGGTAGCTTAAAAGTTTTGTATTGAAATACTCATCATTTTCATATCACGTTGTATGGGTCTAACGTCAACTGTTTTGGAGATATTAACAATTTTATGCAAAAAATTGCTGAACTTCAGGCGGCTGCTGTAAGCGACAGAAAACAATTAAATGAAGGAAAACGTTACCAAAAAATTATAATTTTTGTAAACTATTTTTCAAGTGTAAAATGGTGGATCTGGGTATTAATGTTGTACAGAGTGCTCAATATTTGCAAATTTAATTTTGATTTTTTTTCAAATGGAACGCCCTATATATTTTTGTATTTCTGAAGAGCTCTTTTAATGATCTTTCTTTTGATTTGCTACTTCATACCTCTTAAGTTCCAACTGTTTTTCAGATATGCAAGTTAAACATAAAAAACAATTTAAACCCCTTAAGATGCTTTACTTCAAGGGATAAAAAACAAACGCCTTTAAAATAACGATTTAAACACTTGAATTCTTCAAACAAAAGATAAAACCTAGCTTAAAATACAAAAATTGAACCAGAACTCAAAACTAGAAATAACCAATACGAAAAAAGCGAAAAAAAGCAGGAGAAAATTAAATCTGAAAATCGACCGAATTTTGAGATAGGAAATGAAGTGGAAGAAGAAAGCTCATTAAAAGTACTTTTTAAAAATACAGGGTGTTCCATTTAAATAAATCAAACTAATTATATTTGCAGATTATGAATTCTCTGTACAGCTTTAATACTCAGAGCAGGAAAGGAGAACTATTTGAACATTTAGTGTAATTACGTAAAAGCTTTTGGCTTTTGTTTTTTTTTATCTGATTTAATTTGACCGTGGAATTAATTTATTCCTGCATTTATCATTTTTTTTGTGTTTATAATTTCCTGTATCAACACTGACTGTATTTATATTTTCTAAACCTGGTTTTGTGCTTTTATTTTTAGAGAGATCATGCGTTTAAATCACTATTTTAATGGCGTTTGTTTTTTATCCCTTGAAATAAAGCATCTTAAGGCGTTTAAATTGTTTTTATGTTCAAACACACATATCTGCAAAACAGTTGAACTTAGAAGTATGAAGTAGGATATCAAAAGAAAGTTCAGCATTTTTTGCATAAAATCGTTAATATCTCCAAAACAGTTGACGTTAGGCCCGTACAACTTTATATGAAAATGATGAGTATTTGAATACAAAACTTTTAAGCTACCCAAATATAGGGCATTCTATTTAAAAAAAAGTAAGTTTGATTCGCCATACTTTTTTGCGACACCCTGTATAATCAAAAATATTTTAAGAATGTGCACCACTTTCGTACCTCCAACTTTTATATACACAATATTCAAGTAACTCATAGTTTTAGAAATATCTTCCACCCCTGCTTCGTTGCCGGACTCTGTATTTATACAGTACAGTACATTCGTCATCTTCCGGGATGCCGTGGAAATTCACCAGGTCAGAATGAAGCTCGCGGACTGGAGCTCGGTGTTCCAATGCGAGCTGGTGGGCCTTCGAGCGGCGCTGCGCTTCATCCAAGAGAATGTCTTCGCCTTCCCCGAGGTCTCGCTTGTGACAGACAGCAGGTCGGCCCTCATGGCGCTACGACACATGCGGAAGCCAACGGAGCTGCAGGTGGAGGTCCACGAGCTGCTGCGCGGATTAGCGACTACCATATCCATTAAGCTCCATTGGGTGAAGGCCCACGCCGGGACCGAAGGAAACGAGCGCGCAGACGCACTCGCCAAAGAGGCAGCGGCAAGCAATGATCCCCCGACTTTTGACGTGGTAAGCCGTGCCTACTGCAAAAGAATGATCGCCATGCGGAAGACGGAGCAGTGGGAGGAGCGATGGAGTAATGCCATCACGGGAAGACCTGTGGAGCGCTTCATCCCGACGGTCTCGGTTCGTCGCGAGGTGGTTGGCAGGCTCGACCACCACACCACCCAGCTGGTTACCGGACATGGTGCTTTCGGGGCGTATCTCCACAGGATTGGAAGGCAGCAAAATCCGGCCTGCGCCTGCGGCGAAGAAGACACGGCCGACCACGTCATTCTCCGCTGCCCACTGGAGGATCACCACCGGGGACTGGCAGACGCGCGGCTTGCAACACAGGGACTGAGGTGGCCCATGGACATGGAGGAGGTCAGGACACTTTCGAGGGACCCCCTCTGGTGGAAGACCCTGGTCGAGTTCGCCTCCAGGGTGCAACGGCTGCGAGTGGTGCGTGTGTAGTGAGTGCCGCCTGAGTTACCTCAAAGTTTAGGCTAGGGCAGAGATCATTAGAGTAGGGCAATTTAAATTTAAGTGTTGTTTAAAGTTAAATTGTTTAAGTTTAGTTTAGTTATAACGCAGTTATGTAAATTCGAGCCAAAGCAGGTGTAATGCCGAAAGGCGGGGGCACCGGCCTGAATGTACTCTTTTTGATTAGTACTAAATATACATTGAAAGTACAGTAAACATTGCGCTTCCATACTTTGACCAAAATTATTTAAAAAGATATTTTTGTCAACTACACGGAAAAATTGCATGTTCAACACATTGGAAAAGTGATTCTTCCATGCTCACGTAAAACTTTTACATTCGCTGGAAAACTCTCACTTTTCTTAACTTGTAGAACAATCTAATAAAAGGTCAATAAAAAAGCCAATTAGGGTAGGCTGTGATATGTGTTATATGTTTGGCAGTACTGGAGTGTATTGTCAGTCTATGTCAAATTCAAGATTAGTAGGTTAGGTTTTGTTTGTTGTTTGACACAGACTGACAAAACCTAACCTGCAAATCTCGAATTTGACATAGACTGACAATACACTTCAGTACTGCCAAACGTATAACATATATCACAGCCTACCCTAATTGGTTTTTAAATTGATCTCTTGTTACTATTAATTCACTAGCGATTTAAGAACAACTCGCTAGCATATAAACATTATAAACAGTTACTTATGGTTGCTATTATAGAGATAATAATAATGCCAGTTTAAAATGACAAAGAAATAATAATTAATCAAGTTATTTAACAATAACAGTACCGGCGTAATCTCTAGCGTGCTTTTAAAACTTTCTTTAGTGCAACAAAAGTTATTACATTTGTCGTACATTTTAAATGCGGCATATGCCGCGGGTTTCAGCTAGTTATTGAATATTCTAGAAAAGAAATACAGCTTTTTTGAGACTTCTTTAATAATATATTCAGTGTTTTTAAAATTAAACTGGAATCAATATAAAAACCTAAATACTTAATTTCTTGAACGATTTCTAGTTTCATAATTATCAACAAATATTTCTAAATTACTTGTATCTAACTTATAATTAGTTGCACTACATATTATCATGGCCTTTGCTTTATTTACATTTAATTTAAGTATGTTACTATTTAAATACAATACAATATTATTCAATTCCAAATTCATCTCATTAATTGTAATATCATTTATATATATTATAAACAATAAAGGGTATTTCGATTTTATCTGACAGCGTTATTTACTTTTGTGATTTGATACCTATCTGATACATAGTCACTGAACCAACTTAGTACATTTCCACTTATCCTATATTGTGTTAGCTTATTAACCCTCCAGTACCCGTTCAAAATTGTAAGACATCAGTACCCACACCGGTCTCGCAGTCCGACGCCCATCTGCCACCTCCATAAAAATAATGAGATATTTTATGGCATTAGTTTCTTGTTCACTAACGTCTTCCTAATCAGATATTTCCTGTTCAGTGTCACTGTTCATTTTCCTAGTTTCCAATAAATTATCTTGGTCAGACGATGGCACATCTTCATAAAACGCGTTGTCGACAACCTCCTCCGCTATTATATCTCGCATCGTCTGTTCTAGTCGCGCCTGTTCTTTCTCATAAAATCTGCCATGACTATAATAATGTTTTAGTATAACAGTATTACTAAAAATGCAAAAAATACTTCATTCTCCTCACATTGGTCGTATATCAAAGGTAAAAATAAAAACAACTCGGGTACCCGCTTCGGTCTCTGAAACCGAAATTATAAATAACTTTTATACCACTGCACGCACGAACTCAAAACTGCATACGGATCTTCAATGGCAATATATAGGAAGGTAGTGAAATGGGCGGTAAACTAACGCTAGCACATTAAGTAATATAATGCATCATGTGTTTGCTCGGTCTCACAGACCGTAAACGGGTACTGAAGGGTTAAGTAAAATACTATGATCTATTGTTTCAAACGCCCTTTTGAGATGCAAAAAGACTTGTGTGACTAGTTCTTTAAATTGTAATAATGGCTATATTTAATGCTAGAGAATATGCACAAAATTTTACTGCATTTTCATCCGAATGCCTTGCAGTAATAATTAACTGCATAATTGGTTTCACGTGTGAAATTTGTCTTGCGCTTTTGTCAACATATATCCACAGCAATATACATATAAGTCAGTTGAAGTTCACAAAGACAAATCCCAATCACAAATATATAAACATACACACTGTCACACTGCTGTCAGGAGTAACTTATTGATAACAGTTCTTACTTGTCTATGTCATCATATGTTTAAATAAGCCAAGTTTCTACCTTGCTATGTATGTGTGGCCATATGTTTACCTAATCTCTTTATATGCAATTTTACAATTGCAAATAATATATTTTTCACCAGTATGTCTTCATGTGCCTCACTACTCTGCTTTTATCTGCTACTTTATACTCGCAATACAACATGAATACGGCTTTTTGTCTGTATGTATTACCATGTGCCTCAATAAACTAGATTAAATTGCTACTTTATGCCTATGTATCTTCATGTGCTGCACTAAATGACCTTTCTGTGCTGCTTTATACCCACAAATAAAACAAGAATAGGGCTTTTCACCTGTATGTATCCTCATGTGCCTTACTAATCTGCATTGATCTGCTACTTTATATTCGCAGATGGAACATGAATAATGTTTTTCACATGTATGTGTTACCATGTGCCACAATAAATGAGCTTTATTTGCTGCTTTATACTCGCAAATAGAACATGAATAAGGTTCTTCACCCGTATGTATCCTCAAATGGATAACTAGCTTGTATTTCTCTGCTGATTTATAATCGCAAATGGAACATCTATACGGTTTTTCACCTGTATGTGTCTTCATGTGCCTTACTAATAAAGCATTGTTTGCTGCTTTATACTCGCAAATGGAACATGAATAAGGTTTTTCACCCGTATGTGTCCTCAAATGGATAACTAACTTCTGTTTCTGTGCTGCTTTATATTCGCAAAAGGAACATCCATAAGGTTTTTCACCTGTATGTGACATCATATGCTTTACTAATGTACCTTTTTCTGCTGCTTTATACTCGCAAGTGGAACATGAATAAGGTTTTTCACCCGTATGTGTCCTCAAATGGATAACTAGCTTCTGTTTCTGTGCTGCTTTATATTCGCAAATGGAACATCTATAAGGTTTTTCACCTGTATGTCTCTTCAGGTGCTTCACTAATGTACCTTTTTCTGCTGCTTTATACTCGCAAAGAGCACATGAATAAGGTTTTTCGCCTGTATGTGATTTCACGTGTTTCACTAATGAATCTTTCACGGCTGCTTTATACTGGCAAATAGAACATGAATAAGGTTTTTCAATGGTATGTGTCTTCATGTGTTTCACTAACTCTGCTTTCTCTGCTGCTTTATATTGGCAAATAGAACATGAATAAGTATGTGTCTTTATATGCTTCATTAAAGTAAATTTTTGTGCTGCTTTATATTCACAAATTGAACATGAATAAGGTTTTTCACCTGTATGTGTCTTCATGTGCTTCGCTAATAAACTGTTCTCTGCTGCCTTATACTCGCAAAGAGAACATGAATAAGGTTTTTCGCCTGTATGTGTCCGCATGTGTTTCTTTAAGTCTTCTTTCCGTGCTGTTTTATACTGGCAAATAGAACATGAATAAGGTTTTTCGCCTGTATGTGTGTTCATGTGCTTCATTAAAGTATATTTTTGTGCTGCTTTATACTCGCAAATGGAACATGAATAAGGTTTTTCACCGGTATGTGTCCTCAAATGGCGAATAAAACTCTCTTTATGTACTGCTTTATATTCGCAAATGGAACATGAATACGGTTTTTCCGCCGTATGTGTCCTCATATCTCTAATTAAACTACTTTCCTGTGTGGCTTGGTTTTCACAAGTGGAGCATAAGTGAAACTGTTTTGCACGAGTCGCCATATGTTTCGAGAAATTACTATTGACTTCTGCTTCACATCTGCAGACCTTGCAAACCAACAATAATTTGTCTAATATATTTTCACTTGCTACATAAGTAGCAGGCAATTCATCTTTTACATCAAGTTCTTCCTGTTTAATATTCAATTCGTAATAAACTTTGTTGTCGATAGTTTCTTTAATGATGTCTTGTACATTTAAGTTTCCAACTACTTTATTTTCTTCGAATTTCATCTGAGATTCGTCTAAGCTGCTGGTCATTCCACTGCACAAATTATTATCAAGTAATTCCTGCTGCACGTCCATACTGAAAATGAAAATAAAGAGTCGGGATTCATAATGCAATATTTAAAAACAATGTTACGCGAAATTGGATTAGGTCAAGTTGGTTATGTTTATTTACGAACTTTCTATAAATCAGTTCTAATATTTTTACTTACATTGAAAACATCGAAGAAGAATAAGTATAAGAATAAGAAGCAACTAATACAATTAACGGTCTAGCAGCAAATCGAATGTTAGGGAAGGTAATCTTTTAATTTAAGTCGCTATTAATTATGTATGCCCAACAGTTGTTCACTTGATGGTCAACTCTCTTACATCCAATGCATAAATAAAGCACTGTAGATGCAGTGTTGCCAGGTCAAAATTCTAAAAGTCACTAGCTTGCGGTGGAAAAAATCACTAGATTGACAAAAATTTCACTAGATTAATTTAAACATGAAAAATACTGGAAATTAAAAAAACAAAATCAAAGTTTTCTCAACAATTATAAAAAATAAACAAAATAACGAACGAGATAAAATGTTTAAAAATATAATAAAAAGTATAAATGAATAACAAACTACACCAACAATAATTATTCAATATGTAATTTAATCATACATTTTGTTATTATGATTTGTTATTATTGCATCCGTAATAACAAAATCATAACAGTTTTTTGGAAAAATTAAGTTTTTAGAATGAAGAATTCCAGTCAAAGTGTTAGTACGTAATCTATTTCTTGATTTAGTTTTATTTAAATTAATTGAACTGAAAACCCTTTCAACGCAGGTACTACTATGGGGAAGAACAAAAAAATTCTCACAAACTGAGAAAGTTGGGGATATGGACAAAGGATGTATTCCCAGAACTATGGAGAAAATCCATAATAATACCTATTCTGAAACCCCAAAAACCAAAAGATGATGCAGACAGCTACCATCCGATAGCATTGACATCAGTTCTGTGTAAATTACTTGAACGGATAATCAACAATAGACTCATTATATGCCTTGAAGACTCCTACTTGATTAACCAAAACCAACATGGATTTAGGAAAAATCATTCCACCCTAGACTGTATAAGCCTGCTTGAAGTCGAATCTAAAAATTAAATGATAAAAAATGAACAACTGATAGCTATATTCTTTGATTTAAAGAAAGCATATGACACCGTATGGAAGCATAAAATAATCTATACTCTTATCAAATGGGGATTTAAAGGACGAATGCTAAAATTCATAAAGAATTTCTTAACAAATAGAACATTTAGAGTCCGTCTTGGAAACAAACTATCAAATGAACAAATACAAGAAAACGGAATACTCCAGGGCTCGGTAATCAGTGTGACCCTCTTCTTAATCGCTATCAACGACATTACGGATATTCTACCTAAAGGTATACAAGCATCGCTATTTGCTGACGATCTTGTAATTTATCCATCTACCAACGAGCCAAAAGCCATGAAAGAACTACTACAAATGGCTCTTAAAAATATACAACAGTGGTCCCATAAAAACGGACTACTCTTTTGAACAGAAAAATCAAGATGTATTAACTTTAGTAGAAGACACAAACCTTACACCCCCACCTTAAAACTCTACAATGCACCTCTCAAATACGTAGATGAAGTTAAATATTTAGGCCTCGTACTGGATAAAAGGATAAACTGGATTCCGCACGTCAAAAAAACAATAGACAAATCCAGAAGGTCGCTTAATGTTATAAAAATCATCTCGCATCAAGAGTGGGGAACAAACACACAAACATTACTGACCATAGTCAACGCTCTTATTAGAAATAAAATCGAATACTGTCTGTGCATCTATGGAATAGTCTATCATCATTATACGCCATATATCACAATGGCCTCCGACCTTGCTACAGGTGCACACAGAACAAGTCCAATTGCAAATCTCTACTCAGTATCTGAACAACTCCCATTAGGTTATAGACTATCAACGCAATTATTAGCCTATACCTCACGAATCAACAGTAATCCAAACCATCCATACTCTAATGCAATCAATCAGCCATTATTTCAAAATCTATATTCCCGATACCAACGAATCCTACCCCCTCTTAATATACGAACCCGTCAGTTGCTGTCAGATTACAATAGAACACTACCAAACACCCCAATACATCCATCTTCTCCTTCGTGGACCCTCTCCCTTCTGAAAATCAATTTTGATCTCACAAAGTACTGTAAAGACACCACCATTCCTGCCATCTACAAAAATGGTTTTTATGAAATTCTCGATATCGATAAATGTAAAGAAATTTACACTGACGGCTCGAAACTAAATGACTCTGTCGGATGCGTGGTCTTGACTGATAAAACAAACCTACAATTCAGACTACACGATATGGCAACTGTCTATAGCGCAGAACTATACGCAATAAAAGAAGCCCTGAAATATATCCTGGATAGCCAAGATAACAAATTCATTATCATTACCGATTCTCAGTGCCCTCCAAGCCTTACAAAACATCTACTCACAGAACAAATATATCAAAGAAATCACTAACACCCGACATCTTATCGAAATAGCTGATAAACAAGTAAAATATCTATGGATCCCATCACATATAGGCATACATGGGAACGAGACAGTGGACAAGTATGCAAAGGAGACGACACTCAGAAAATCTTACAACACCATATCCGCTACAAGTTCAGACATAAAAGCCTTTATGAAAAACAAAGTAATTACAAAATGGCATATTGAATGGAGAAACTTGGCAGAAACGAAGGAATACTTCAAACCTACTCTCCCACTCAGATGGAATGACAACAAGGATCTCAATAGGAAAGAGGAGACTGTGCTGACTCGACTCAAGATCGGCCACATAAGGATCACACATGACTATCTACTCCAACGGAAAACACAACCTACCTGTGATAAGTGTCAAGTTACTCTTACAGTGAAACACATAATTTCCGAGTGTACTAAATTTACAGACGCTCGTATTAAACACAACATAGGTCCCTCACACCAAACCGCATTGGAAAAGACATCACAATTAATTGCGTATCTCAAAGAAATTAATATCTTCCATTCATTGTAATTTACCATGTATCTATACATATATTACAACAGTTCCGTAAGACCTAGTAGTTAAGGCACTATAAATACACTCTAAATTAAAAAAAAATAATGGCAGAATATTTTAGTGATCGAATTTCCCGATCTAAAGCATTGACATCCGTTATTAGATTAGGAAAATTTATAATTAAGGGGCCGTGACTATCAACATTTGCAACTATTGAAGGATTTAGAACATTTAATGATTTAAGCATAACAGCTTCACGGGAATTAAAGGTAAATCTTTTGAAAATTTGATGCGCTGCTTCGGTGTAAAAATGTAAACACTTCAAACGGAAAAAAATGTTTTGCACTATCTGTTAAACTATTATTTGCTAGAGCTATTGCGATATTTGGACCTAAGTACAAGTGCTCAATTAAAACATAACTAGCAGTCCAGTGAGACAAATGTCTCATTTAATAAAACAAAAAGGACCGTTTTGCAAATAGAACCCGTATTCACCACACGTACGTATATGACGTCATTGTTGGTAGCAAACTACCAGTCGCGCTCGCCTTGATAAAATTTGCCTAGAATCTAACCTAAAAAGTTAGGATTAGGATAAAATAATTAGTGTTAGAGACTGAAATTCGGTTCCTGACCTGACATGACCATTCCAAACATATAACTTTAATAACTTTTTTCTCTATCTCGTACGGTTTGGCTGCTGAAACAGCGTCCCGGACGGACAAGTTTATTATATATATGGATGTTCCGGATTTCTATGCTGTAATTTGCTTAAATCCGTGTTTTTAAATACTCTGGTTTGATGTAATAACTCAACAATAATTTAAAAGCAGTTGCTATTCTTGGATAAAGCAAGTGAACCTTTGGAGCTTCAGCCTGCAATTCTAAATTCATATAATTAAATTATCGGAAAATCCACTTGAGTCTGAGTGGTCACAGTACTCACAGCACTTCAAACTTTGATAATTTTTTACGTTCTACCGAAAGTAAAAATGCAAATGTGAACAATTTCCTTTTTGTTTATAGCCTCGGGCAATTAGTTTGAACCAGGGAAATACCTATTTTCTGTTAAGTAATTCATGGAATTTACTTACCTTCGCATTTCAAATCTCCGGCTGCCATCTGTCCGTTACAGCGAAAACTAATTTCTAAGATTGGAATAATAATAGTAGGTAGTAATCTGCAACAACGGCGAAAGGGACGAAGGAATTTTTGCTTTATTATTTGGTTTTTTTTTATAAAATAGACTGGAAAAAATCACTAGATATATCTCTTTTGGCAAAAGTTATCACTAAATCACTAGATTGACTAAAAATCACTAGATCCAATGAAATTTCACTAGACCTGGCAACACTGTGTAGATAAGAAAGTCCTGTATTACCGGGACGGACAGAAATGCTGGCGTCATCCAACGGTTGCGGGAAAGAAGTATAACATGGTGGAAAATTCAATTTCGTAGCAATGTCTAATTTAACTTTTAAGTCGAAATTGTATTTATAGAAATACGTATACAAAGCTTCTGTAAAGCAAATCTCGACTTAAATAACAATTGTAAATATTAACCATATTTACTGCTAACGACAAATTAATGAAACAAATTTACAGAATGTTAAATATATTTTATATATAAATATTTAATACACAGAAATAATAAATAGATTATTAGATAGAAATATGTGCAAGATTATCTACAGTACATAGAAATAAAAACACACTTAAATTACGTACATTTGGTTGCCAGTATCAAAGCTCATTATATTTTAAAATAAAATTGAAAAAATATATTGTTATGATACATGAGGCAGTGTAAATCAAATACAATAAAGAAATATTTAAAACGAATAAATTTGGAAGATTGCTATAATTAAATCTTGATGGGTGTTAAATTTTAAACATTATAAATAAATTTAATTGAGACAATGAGAGAGGAGGTTTTCATATTAATTGAATACAATAGACGATCGAAATAGTGAACTAATAAAAACCAGGGTAGTTCACTTTTTCAATTTGTTCGCTATTTAGAATAATTAAAAAAATTGTACAAAAAAGAATTTATTACTACAAGAACAACTTAAAAATCGGTATAACTACATATTTAATCCAATAATGCTTTAATTTTGTTTCTGAACAAAAGAGTCTAGTTTAACTTGCTTATATTTTATTTTTAGACTATCGTGTAAAGCTTTTTCTCTTAGGTTTCTTAATATTAACATGTTGGAATAGTTGATATAATTTTCTTCACTGAATAATGCCGTTGAACATCGAAATTGCATTTTGTGCTGAAATTTTTGGAACTGAACATGTACTTAACTTCGTCATCACTACCGCTTTCATTACTTGATGTTTCATCTAATGCTTCATCTGCATGATCTGAATTCCAGTTTTGGATGTCTGCAGCTTCACAAGTCACCTGATGTATCAAAATTTAAAATTTACCAATTAAAAGAGATGTATCTTGTGTAATAAAGGGATACGTACCTCAGGATTAATTTCATTCAAAAGGTCCAACGTTTCTTCTAGTATTAAATTCCTGTCTTGGCTTACCAAAGTGTTTTTTAATTCAAATAAGGGAATGTTGTCTTCCTCAGAATAACCTTCTGCATCTTCAAGGGCCTCTAACAAAATATTGTGCCAACATTTTTGTATTACAGATGCCGGTAACTTATCCCAGGCAGATAATAAATTTAAAACTGCATCTTTTAAATTTAAATTTTTTAGTATCTGAGGAATAGCGTTGGAAACTGAAGTAAGTATAGTAGAAAGAAGGCTTTTTCTGTAGTACACTTTGACAATTTTTATGACGTTTTGATCCATTGGTTGTATTAATGGAGTTACATTTGGTGGCATGTACATGGTTTGAATCAATCCATCATTACTAATTAATTCTTCAGCTGCAGGGTGGGAAGGTGCATTATCTAACAACAATAATGCTTCTTGTGGTAAGTTTTGATCTTTTTAAAAAGACTTAACACTAGGTACAAAAACGTGATGGAACCAATGTTTAAATATCTGTTCCGTCATCCATGCAGATTTTGAGTTTTTGTAAATTAAAAGATTGCCAAAATTTTTGAAACATCTTGGAGTTTTTGCCTTTCCGATCACCAGCATTTTTACTTTATGCTCTCCAGTAGCGTTTGCTCAGGCAAGAAAAGTTATACGCTTTTTTTGAGTTTTCCTACCGGGTGCTGTTTTTTCAGTTACGGCTACGTATGTCTTCTCTGGTAACATTTTCCAAATCAGCCCCGATTCATCGGCGTTGTAGATAAGTTAGCATTTCCTTATTTTTTTTAAACAACTGCTTTTTGAATGGCTCTACAGATTCTTCTTGTGACGATAGATTTTCCCCGGAAATTTTTAATAGCCGAAGTCCGTAACGGTTTTTAAATTTTTGCAGCCAACCGTCGCTAGCTGTAAACTGACATTCGTCCATTTCCTGATATTTTTTGCTTAACTTTATTGCTTGCGCTTTTAGAATCTCACCAGATATAGGAATGTTACTGTCGAGTTTTTTCATAAACCACGCATACAGCGTTTTTTCCATTCGCGGTAAGTTGCTTTTTCGTAACGTTTTGCGTTTACCAGGTCTCGTAAATGTATTGTTAACAGCACCTAAAATCTCTTCTTTTCTTTTTTTAATTGCACAGGTGGTTGGTTTAGCAACACCATATTTATTTGCTAATGAAGTAACACTAACGCCATTTTTTAAATGTTCCAGAATTTCGACTTTATCTTTTAATGATAAATACTTGCGTTTTACAGACGACATTGCTAAGATATGTACTAACTGTAACTAATACACCACTTCTATGCTACAGTAAAACAGAAGGACTGAACCAAGCTTGGTTGCAATTTCAGCAGCTGATAAAAATTGTAAAATAAATAAATACCTAAATTAATGTCTGGCATGTTTGGGCATTCAAAATATCAGTTTCATGGTTTGTTCACTATTTCGAATTGCAGGTATTCACTGTTTCGAATAGCCCTATATTCACAACACAAAAAATTTCGTGTTCACTATATTTTAGAAGTTCACATTTGTGAACCTATGGTTATATTATTGGAAGATATTTGGATTTGTTCCTGCATACGGGAGATTATAGGAAGTGCTTACAAGTAGCTATTTGATTTGGATAATTTGGAGAATATTGCTAGAGTTGTCGGTCTACCTGTAAAAGAACCAAGGTTATATTTGGAACATCATAATATTGGAACTTACCAGGAGCTAATCGGTGTGGTGGTGACATTTGAAAAGAAGAAGGATTGAATTCTAGAAGCAAAAGGGGTTGTTGATGAGACGGATGCAGTTCTGGGGTTTCCTGATCAGCATAGGTGTTACCATTTGAAGAGTGAGCAGTAGGTGTTACAGACGGTCGACATCAGGATCCATTCTTGGTTGGATTTTGACAGTAGAAAGCAACAGAAGTTATTAAGGTTTGTGTAACAAGTTTATGAAAGTATTTATTAAATAACAATCAGTAAAAGAAAATATTAAATTGGACTTGATATAGTGCTTACATACGTGAATTGATTAATATGTGTGTCAAGATAATATACAATTGTCAATACCTGGCTTGATGAGTTTTGAAAATCAGTTTGACAGCAAATGTCATTAACTATAATATTAAAATTCAATTAATAGAGATCTTGATTTGGCGAACCACCTGAGATAAGAGAAATTGATTTGAAAGGAATTATTATTTAATTAGGAAGGGCAATGCATTAATAAAGGGCAAATTTTAATTAAAATATCAAATACATAATAAATGTTATGCAGTAGTAATAGGAGATAGTATTATTACATAAAAATATTGGCTAGCACAACGTGGAGCTTATATAGCCATTGCATAATAATACATTAGAATTAAACCATGCCACTATTATACAGTTTATAAGTTATTATAGACCAGAAATACTATACGAAATGAGGCTATGCGACAAAGGTATAGGACTATTTACTGAAAGATATTTGTAAGATGAAATTATAACTTGTTATAAATATTTTATATAAAAATATAATAAATAAATTAGTAGATAGAAATATGTGCACAATTATCTACAGTACAAAGCAATAAAACACAAACTTCAAATACATTTGGTTGCCAGTACCAGCCAATATATTTTAAAAATTATTAACATTCTTATCTTCAAAATTGTCAAAAATAATGGTAAAGGTTTTTGAAATTTGAAACTGTAATTTTAAACTATTAAAAGTCTCTTCATTAATTCCTGGTTTATAAAGAATTTTATTTAATGTGTTGGTTAAGGGTTTAGGCACTGGCAAACAAAATATTTTCGATAATAGGCGATATCCTTTACCCCCACAGGACTTAAACAATGCCAACGACATCATTTTCTCATTAAGAGTAAGTCTCTTTGCTCGTGGTTGTAATGGTTGTAGATGCACTTACTGATGGATCAAAGTATACGTTGGTTCATTAAAGTTTTCCAAAACATTCGTAAAGTTGGGGCAATTTGCCACTTTCTCGGCATTCAACAATCGCGTTCTCAAATCACGGATGTTATGCTGTAATCTAGCGGTTTTTGTACCTGGTATTCTAGGACAAAGATCATGTACAGTTTAAGCAGTTGAACTTGTAGTAGGTGAATCTGACACATGCACCCTCGCAATCACTGTAAAATTAGTTGCAGCACAAACACCAGACGCTTTGTCTGTAACTGTGTACCTATTGTTAATACAATTTTATTTTTTAATTTAATAAGTACATGCTACGTTAGGAGGCCAAACAGCTGATATTTCAGTGCTGTAACTTGCACTAGTGACTATTAAATCTTGTGAACTGGTTGAAGCAGTACAAATATGCACTGAACTACCCTCTTGTGGTAACAAATGTGTACATCAGTGGTCGCCAACCTGTCGATCGCGAGCTACCGGTAGCTCGCGGGGGCAATTCTGGTAGCTCTCACAACGAAAATACAAAATCAGAGAAGCTTCCTAAAATTCCACAAAAAAATCTAATTGTCATAATATTAAACATAAACAGCGGCAACGTTGCGGCGAGCGATCTGCCGCTGACGCCATCAAGCTAGAATCGGCTAGAATCGGCTAGAACCGACCAGCCGGACCAGTGCGTTAGTGTTCGAGAACGATCTGGATTGCTTTGAACGGGATAAATACGCACGGCGCGGCGACATTGCGCTTAGTTTAAAACTGAACGCGTAACCAACGTCCAGCGGTTGGGTTAGTAGTGAACAACAAAAAATAATATTATGGCAAGCAGTTGTAAGAAGGTAAAGACATACCACTTTCATTCGGAATGGGAAGAACAATACTTTTTTACAGAAGTTAAAGATAAAAATGTGTGTTTGTTATGTAATACTTCGGTCTCCGTTGCTAAAAAAGGAAATATTGAGAGACATCATAAAACTGTACATTCTAATTTTGAAAAATCATTCCCACTACATTCTGCCGCCAGAAAGGAGAAACTGAAACAGTTAAAAAAGCAGTTAATTGGACAACAATCAATATTTTTAAGAACAATCGACAAAAATAAGGCTGCAACTGAAGCATCGTACCGTGTGTCCCAGATAATTGCACAAAAAAAGAAACCTTATGAAGACGGGGAAATGATAAAACAGGCGTTTTTAGAAGCTGCTGACTCGTTATTTGCCAACTTTAGAAACAAAGACGAGATAGTTTCAGCTATAAAATCTATGCAACTTTCTGCTAATACAGTGATGAGACGTGTAGAAGTAATGAGCAATGATATTTTTTTACAGTTAAGAACTGACTTAGATAACTGTGTTTATTTTTCACTTCAACTGGATGAATCAACAGATGTCGTTGACACTGTCCAGATGGCCGTGTTCGTCAGGATGGTTTTTAGTGATTTTACGATTAAAGAAGATCTTTTGAAGTTTATTCCACTGAAAGGACACACTACTGGACAGGAGTTGTTTTCTCATTTAACAAATATTATTTCTTCCGAGAAAATTCCAATATCGAAAATGGTAGGCTTGACAACCGATGGCGCTCCAGCTATGGTGGGTTTTGATAAGGGTCTGGTGGCGTTATGTCGTAAAGATGAAACTTTTCCGCAATTTCTCTCTTACCACTGCATTATCCATCAGGAAGCATTATGTGGAAATTTCCTGAAACTAAACAACGTTATGAAACTGGTGGTAAAAATTGTGAACAAGATTAGAGCTCAAGCGTTACAAAGAAGATTATTCAAAACCTTGGCCGATGAAGTTGACTGTCAATACGGGGACCTACCTACTCCTTCACTCTGAAGTCCGATGGTTAAGTAGAGGACGGGTGCTGAAACGTTTTAATGATGTCCTATCTGGCATAGTTCAATTTTTCAAAAAACGCGATGAACCGACTCCGGAACTAGAAAATTCAATCTGGCTTAGAGATTTTGGTTTTCTCGTGGACATTACCGAGAAATTAAACGAACTTAATTTGCAGCTTCAGGGGAGAGACAAAGAACTAGCAGAAATGATTTCTGATATAAAAGCATTTATCAAAAAGCTGGAGTTTTGGGAACAAAACCTAATTAACAGCGATGCCAAGCATTTTCCTATTCTTTCAGAAAAAATATCTCAAAATCCATTAGAACCCTATGACAGCAAATATCATGTAGAAATAGTTTCTACCCTGAAGAATAACTTCAAAAATCGTTTTAAGGATTTCAACGAAATGGCTTTAGTAGCGCAGTTTGTTGTTTCACCCTTTATGGAAATTGATATCCAACAGTTTGCAACTTGTGTTATGCAGAACTTTGGCGAAGACATCGCTGCAACAGAAATGGAAGTAATTGATTTTCAAAATGATTTAGCCTTAAAATCGTTAGTCTCAAGTACCAAATGTATCTGGCCTATTGTAAGTAAAGACAAATATTCAGTTCTATGCCGTGTTGCCTTGAAAGTGAAAGCATTATTCAGTTCAACCTATTTGTGTGAATCTTCTTTTTCCAATATGAAGTTTATTAAGAACAAATATCGCAATCGACTTACAGATGAACATTTGGATAATTGTATTCGAATGGCTGTATCAAATTATACTGCAAACATTAAAAAAATTATCGATGAGTCTGAGTGTCAGCCTTCTCATTGAACGTGCTTTTTTATTTTTCAATGTTTATGTTCATGATAGTGCGTTACTTTTTTGTTGTTATTGTTAACTATTATTAAATCTTACGTGACATGCCGTTGTGGCTGGATAAAAGTTTGTGTTTATTTTTCAAACAACTTCGTTTGGTAGGTAGGAATGTAGTTATTATTAGTACCTATGTATTATGTATTACCAGTTAAATAAATAGTAAAATAAATACATATAATGATAAATTAACTGTGGATTATTTCATTTACGTTGCGTTACGTGGCTTCCGTGTGGGTAGCTCGCTGTTTATTCCAAAATTAACAAGTAGCTCAACACATTGAAGAGGTTGGCGACCACTGGTGTACATTCTCCT
Organism: Agriotes lineatus; assembly: GCA_940337035.1. Taxonomy (NCBI): domain Eukaryota; kingdom Metazoa; phylum Arthropoda; class Insecta; order Coleoptera; family Elateridae; genus Agriotes; species Agriotes lineatus. The sequence continues at coordinate 70,253,898 of OW679202.1, forward strand.
ATCACATTCACAGCTGGTGCTGTTTCTTGTGGAGGGTCTACAGCTGGAGAATCATCTCGATCAATTTCTTCCGATATAGCTATAAGTTATCAATTGGCATTGACAAAAAAACATGAATAGTTATTTTCCTTGCCAGATAAACAGAGTGTGGGGATTGCATCTTTTCGAAGCCCTTTTTTTTGTGCCCGGAACCAAGTACTCTCGGGCAAAATGCCTATCACAAACATAATGTGTGCGGTAGATTTGGTCAGGCTGCAAATCCCTCAGAAAAGGTTGGTTAATTTTTTCTACCCACTTCTTCAATAAACCAGGTTCTCTCGGAAATCTATGTCTCTTCCATTTCAAACAAAATTGGTGGAAACTGAAATACAAAAAAACTTCTTAACCCAATCACTTGAAGTCAACACTACTTACTCAAAGCTAGCACAAACAAAGCACACAAGGCAACACAAACTTTTAGAACACAGTTTGGACAAATTGTTCAATGAATATAACGTACCGGTTTCTAAACAAATGCAAGAAGAACACAGCAACAACACTTGTACAAAATTTAAACTTTAACGTTCGTTATTCTCACGTTGTCGGTAAAGTCGAGGCTATAAATACAGCACTTCATTTATAATACAATTTTTTACATGAAAATAAAAATAAGAAACAGTAGGTAATAGGTAGGTAACTAAAAACATCGAATTAATAAAAATTTACAAAATTCTGATGCATTATAAAATACAATCACTACAAAGGTATTTTAGATACAGGTTGTTCCAAAAATATACCGACAAACTTCGGAGGGTTATAGAAGACGGTGAAAAATAAAAAAAAATCCGTATAAACCTTTTGCTTTAAATTCCTCACGGCTCCTACTAAAGAGGAGAGTTAAAATTAGGTTTTTGTCGTTAATTGGAAAATAGTATTAATGCGAAAATTGGTAGATATGTTCTATCAATAGCAAACTTATTTATGAGGTTTTTAAATTATTATGTATGACTTTAAGAGGTTGAAACTAGAAACCTTTTCTAAATGTTTTTATTAAAACTTTGTAACGAACAAGAATTAAATGATAACAAAAATTGTACTGAAGAGTATGATTTTTACGTTTTTCGTAAATCTGATAATTTTTGTGAAAAAAAATAGAATACAAGATGATACAAGGTATTTCGTTAAATAACTGTGCCGCATAATTTTATTTTTTATATAAGTAATTCAATTCTTCTCTTCTAACTCTTGAAGAGATTTCTATTAAATTTAGTATATATATGCACATGCTACAGCACAAATAACGACACAAATAAAAACTAACACACCCAAGATACATCGTAGCGTACGACAAGGCGGCTCAATTTTCCCCAAACTGTTTACACTAGCTTTGGAAGATATGTTCAGAACACTAGATTGGGAAGAAAGAGATATAACAATAGATGGTGAAAAGCTGAACCACTTGAGATACACTGACGATATAACACTGATAACAGAAAACAGAACGGAACTTCAAGAGATGATAGAAGAACAAAATGAAAAATCAACACAGATGGGAATGAAAATAAACATTAACAAAACCAAATACTTAACTAATGAAATAGAAGAACAACAAGACATCACGCTAGAAGACAAAATAATAGAGAAAGTGAAAACATTTATAAAAGTGAAACATTTATATATCTAGGACAAAAATTAGAAGTATCAAAGAACAATTTGACAGCAGATCTAGCTAGAATATCACTGGCTTGGTCAGCGTTCGGGAGACTACCAGACGTCAGACACACTAAATACCTTAAAAGCACAAACTATTGACCAGTATGTGTTGCCAATTCTAACATATTGCACAGAGACGTGGGTCCTAAACAAAGGAATTATACATAAACTCCAGGTTACACAAAGGGCGATGGAAAGAATAATACTGAATGTCAAGCTGGCATTGGGCGGGGCACATAGGAAGAATGCAGGATAATAGATCGACACGACCAGATGGACGGACGATGTTAAGAGAGTGTCAGGGTGTGACTGGATGAGGAAGACAAACAATAGAGAAGAATGGAACAACCTAAGGCAGACTTACATCCGACGATGGATGACATAAGCTGCAGAAGATAAAGAAGAATGCAGCTCGCAGAAATCGTTGACTGAATATTAGATACTACACCCACAATACGTAGCAGCGATACATAATGGAATTGCACAATAGCCTGGCCAGGCAAGCAGGACCGAAGTAATCGACTCTGTAACAGCTTTAACAAATAAGCTGCATGCAATCGTGCAGTGACTGAATAACAAAGCCAAAACTCTGACCGATCACGTAGTAAAACGCCTGGCTCAACAAAGTACTATGCTGGTACTACTTATAACGATTAGAGCCTTTGGGGCGTCTTATATAATTATGCTTAAATATACTTGGGGAATAAAACGCATGTTGCTTCATGAACCAAATTCAATAAATTGTTTATAAATTTGTTTGCAATCGTAGCCTACGCAACACGAACCAGATTAACACATTAGGGAGGCCAGGTAGGAAAACTAATACAACCCTGTATGAAGGTAGCAGGATTATATTTAGCTACAAAACCTCCTGGATCTTTTCAACAATCCTTAAAAACTTATAACAATAAACAACACAACACTATACACGTCCCTGGAGATATCTTGCCTGGCGTCGGACTCCATCTACTTCGTAGATTTAAGCTGGAAGAAATGAAAAAAAGGAAGTGTGTATAAAAATAATATTAACGTAACAATGAAAATAATAGTAGTTTATTTATCTAGAACGAAAAGTGGCATTTTAAAGATGAGAAAGTTGTTTTTCTTCAAACGGCAGTAAAATATGGCATTATACTGCTGGATTGATGATGCTAAACAGTCACTTTATTGCCAAGCGGCAGATAATATTATCTGCCGCTGACGAGATCAAGTAATTTTCTTCGAATTTTGTTCACAAAGTTGTAAATAATTTGTTATAAAAACGTTTGAAGAAAAAATACTATATGTTATTCCGAGCAAAAGTATCTTTATGTGGCTCAGCTGTACTTATCTGCCTTGCAAGCTCGGCAGATAACCCGTCCAGCCTCACCACATAAAATATAACTTTTGCTCCTAATAACATAATATACTATTAAATTACTTGCGAGGACCTTTAAAAACACTTTTCGTTCGTGGTGAATACAACGGTTTATTTCATACTGCAAGTTTAATGAATTTTAAATAAAACGTAAATCATTTCAAATTTCATGTCAACAACTGACGTATAATTTTAAAGTACTTGAACTTTAAAGTACTAGGACTTTAATGTTCCCTTTTTTGTACAATAAATACGTTTTAAAGTACTTGTACTTTAAAATTTAACTTTAAAGTACTAGGATTTTAATGTTCCATTTTTTGTACCATAAATAATCCGAAAAATTTCATTTTTGACATCAGTATGAAATAAAATATAATAAAATATATGAAAGCATGCAAGCATAAGTTAATCTAGAAAGTAGGCGGGTTTCAGTCTGTCGTAGCTGACTGTTCCGCTGATACCTTATAGCGACATGTATTTTTCTGAACGCTGTACAATTTTGATGCCCCTAGTGTATGTGCTTTTTCTGAGATACACGTGTGTGCATGTTTTCAGATCTTTATTGATGTGAGCACTTGCAGTAGGATAGTTTTTTGTGAAGAAACATTTTTGCTTTCCAATATTTTGTTTCAGATTAGCCGCGAATGATGATATTACTTTATTCGATGGCTGGGTAAAGTGATTGTCATCAAAGAAATCATTGGGTCATCGAAGAATTGTACCATATATCATTTCTGCTGGGGATACTTGTAGGTTTTCTTTGATGCTAAAGCGTAAAGAAAGTAAAATCCACGGAATGTTGTCTGCCCATGCATTAAACTCTAAGGTCACTATATCAATAAGGTACCGCCATTAGTGATTTTTTATATCTATCCTTGTCGCACAATTTTCTCCAACTGGGGATAAAAACACATAACCTAACAGATTCCTCACTTTACAAGTGCCATTACACCAAAAAGAAAATCCCCAAAAACTAGTGTCCTCCCTATTGCACTTGGGAAATTTGTATTTGTTATCCTTATCTCACAATTTTCTCACATTCTCAAGCGAGGAATGGAATGGCGTTACCTTATTGATATAGTGACCTTATTAAACTCTGTTTTGAAGCGCCATCTAGTGATTTTTAAGATTTTGACCTGGCAACATTACTAATTTAATATAAAATTCGTGGGTTCTTGGCCGCCTGTAGGTAAAGGAGACTTAAATACAAGATTACTGTCTTATCTGTTACTGAGCCAATCTCCGCATTAGCTGCTTTTTCCATTTTCATGTTATTGAAGTAAATAGGTAATCTTGTAGTTTAAGTCCCCGCCTGTGCGCACTTTTACTGCGCCGATTATTTTAGGTCAAATCACCAGCAGCGTTGCCAAATATTTGTATAGTGGAACAGCAATTTTCCGCCTTCATTGTTTACTACTTTCGTGACAGCAATGGAGGGCATTAGACGTCCACGCCAGCGTTCAATTGTGGATGCAGGTGAAATTTTAGCGCTAGACGCTGTTTTTCTTATGTGTTAGCTACATGCAACTTTCCACCTTATTTAGTATCTTTTAACCTCAACCAAACTTATTTATTACGAAATTACTCACTAATCCGGTGATTTTTCATGCGTTTTCACCCCTTCCCGATTTGAAAAAACTCTGCTTCTTCTCTTCAACTTCCTTCTTGCGTTTTAAATAACTCGATATGGCCCAATCAGCTCAGTGGTGGAGCCTCCCTATTATTATTATTAGCTCTAGGTACAATTTGTGCAAAGATCTGGCAACCAGTGTTGCCAACTTAGTGGAATTTCACTAAATCTGGTCAAGGCCGACTATATTAAATGTAAAACATTAAGGACTTCCCAAAATGTATAAGGTCACTAAATACATAAAGGTACCGCCATTCCATTACAAGATGTTGTTCCCCCAAATTGAAAAGGACAGAACATTATAAGAAAGTGAGAGTGAAAGTGAGACAATTGATAGCTTTACCCCAAATTAAAAGAGACAAAAGATATATGTTTGCACAGTTGGCGGTACCTTTATGATTTAGTTACAGTGGATTTAGTAACCTTAAAAATCTACACTCGCGTGCGCCATCTGCTGACAAATTTGCAAACTATATTGCAGTCTTACTCCCACGGAAATTTAAATATTCTAATATTGCCTAGGAACAGACTCAAAAAATTCTTCCTTCATATTTGAAAGATTACATGTCTAGTAGTGGTTTCTTTCACAATGGGTAGGAATTTTTTTTTGCCATAATAAAAATGCACCTTTCTTTCAAATACCTACCAAGCCAATTAGAAATTCGAGAAAAGTGGCTCAAATTCTTATAGGAACTTTGTGGTAGGTACAACAAAAAAACTCATGAACTTTGTATTTATTTAAACAACTCAATTTATATTATAGATATAAGTAAAATTACAGATCTTACAATATTGTGTACAAAGCACTTTGAAGAACAAGAAATTGATACTAGTTTTAAATATTATCGTTTAAAAAAGGGAATATTACCGTCTATTTTTGTAAGTTAAATTGACTGTTTGTTTATCACCTCACATACTAGACAGTCTCTACATTTTAGAATTTTGTTAATTCACAAAGTCGTTCAAAATCCCAACCCAGGATCGAAAATTATGAACCAGTTTCAATAAATTCGACATCCTCCAATAATATAGCTACCGTTCAGGAACAAATCAACACTCTTACACAAATTTGCAAAACACCACTCTAAAATATAAAAATTGTTTATCAGAACTTCGGGATATACAAAAATATGTCAATAACAATTTACCAGCTTTTGAATCCCTAAAGAAAATTATTAATGATGCAGAAAACGTAAAGGCTGTATTTTTGATGGACTGCATTCAAAATTATCCCAGAAAGAACAAATGGTCAGAATTAACAGTGCGAATGTGTACTGTTTGGAGGTTCTGTTCTCCTAAAGGTTACGGATTCTGCCGAAAGATGACTGTACTGCCATCAAAAACAACTATTTCGCGTTATCTTGGCACGTTTAATGGACAAAACGAACTAATTACACAACGTCTACAGGCTGAGATTAAACAGCTGAAACACCCAACACAAAGGATCTGTTCATTAATAGTCGATGACATGGCTATAAAAAAAAATTAGTTATAGCCGTACTGAAGATCGAACTGATGGTCTTGATACCTGTAGCACAAGTTTTGCTGGCCAAACTCCCATAATCGCTAACAAGATGTTATGTTTTGTGGTACAAGGATTGTCAAGCAGGTTTATCATTATGGCAGGATATTACTTTCACGCTTCGCTAACAACCGATGTTTTTTATTCTTTGACAATGAGGGTACTAAAACTTCTAACTGACTGTGAATTTATTGTCCTAAGGTTTGTAACTGATAATTTTTCATCGAATACTGCACTTTTTAAAATGCTAAGTGGAGGATCATCAATTCAAAATCAAATCGAACACCTGTTTCTTTCACCTTTGTCGTTTTTGTTATCTTTTGATTTTTGCCATGCACTGAAAAACGCTGGAATTTATTTCTGGATCGTGATATGTGTTCATCACAATGAATTATCTCTTCTTCATATTTAAAAAAATTATATAACCTACAAAAAGATCTACCAATTAAGCATGTTCGTTATTTGTCAAGAAAATACTTACATCCTACAAGTTTTGAGAAAATGAATGTTTTAAGAGCCATACAAGTATTTACTCTTGCTGTAACTGCTTCATTAAATTTTTTAAAAGAAGCCGAAGATGAACGTTTGATTGGCATTGATGCTACTTTGACTTTGACATAAAGCTGGGAAACCAACCGAACGTTACAAAATTTCTCCTAAAGATGGCGCAAGCGAGTGTACAGTTTGGGAAGGCCCATGAAGGTAAAGGGGAGGAGAATTCTCGCTTGAATGAATAATTGGGCCCACAGCTGGTTGACAGTTAGTGCTTTGTAGATTGACCGTCAGGCGGCGCAGTTGTTCCATCGCACGCTAAATTTTTAGAGAAAATACGTTTATCTTTATAGAAGAAGTTGTATTTGTGTGTTGTTTTTAGCGAATTGTTGCAGTTTTTACTGAATTTCAGTACTCAATTATTATAGTGCGTCAAGTAAACTTGTTCTATTATGCCCTCCTGCTTTGTACCTGGTTGTAATACCGGGTACGGGCGTATTTCTAGCGTGTTATGCGACATGAGCGCCACATAACTGTCAACCAAAACTGAGCCCACTTTTTGTTTACCAGCGGCTAAGTGGTCGGCGCTCCTTCCCTTTACCTTCATGGGAAGGCCTTTATGTTTTACATTTAATATAGTCGGCCTTGATCTGGTAGATTGGGAGCACCATCTAGTGGCGAAATTTGGTAGTTAGTGGTATAGTGGAAAATCTGGTGGAATGAGGTTTTTAATTTCAAGTATAAATATATGCATGACAAACTTAAAACTGGGTATATTTTGATTATAAGTAGATTTATTTGAAGAGTTTTATAACAATTAAAAAAATTATCGATAGACCCTCTATTATCAAGCGGCAGAACTATATCTGCTATATTATGTTAGGGTGATTGCCGGTAAGCGCTTAAATTTGAACTGGACTTTTTTCAAATTGTTTATTAGAAAATCGGGAAAGCCTCTAAGCATTTTGCGTAGCCCAAGGTTATAAAAGGGAGACCACAACTTTATTGTTTATTATTAATTTTTGAATCTTTTACATTGTTTTTTATTTTTTTCAAATTCTATCAATGTTTATGATACATTTACTATTTTGTAAAGTAAAACAATATTTAAAAAAAAATCTGGTGTAATACACGCACACAACTTCCTTTTACAGTAATCTTATAATTAGCCAAAAATTTGATTTTAAATTTTTAAGCATTTGTAAAAAATTTTCAAAAATTATTAATTTTACAAAAACGGTACAAAATAGATTGTTAGTTCAAGAGACAAATTTTCTCTAGAATTTTAAACTGAATTCAAAAATGTAATAATACACCGGGTGTTCTATTTAAAATAGGAGTTAATAAAAAAATAGAAAAAAAACAAAAGAAACCCATTTTAGAAGTATTCAACTGGAAAATCACCTATCTCACATCAATACGCATTAAAAATGTAATAAAAATGTAAAGTTTAAAAAAAAATCGTTAGAACCGTTTTTGAAAAAATTGAAAAAAACTGAAAAATCACAAGAGTAAACACCTACTTCCGGTTTTGCGATTTTCTTCAAAATCTTGATGTCACATCTACATAGTACACAAAACTTATATATGAAGTTTCAACGCCATACCTCTTTCCATTTTTGAGATATTCTGTTCACAGACACACAGACAGACACACACACAGACAAATGAAAAAAATATGTTTTTTGGGATCAGGGGACTCTGTTGAAAACTCAATTTCGAATTTTTGGGGTGAATCCAGTACCTCCTTTATTGTAATAGGAAGTAAAAATATGTAGTTTATTTTACTTTACTTGAAGAAAAGTTAGTGGAATTCTAGTGGATTTTGTTCTCCCATTTAGTGGAATGTAATTTCCCAGTGTTGGCAACACTGCTGGCAACCATGTAGCTTATTTGACGTCACTGAAATCGGCGCAGGGGATGTAAACTGCAAGATTACCAGTAAATATATTAAACCTCAGTTAGGGAATATGTAAATATTTTAGTGTATAGTCACGCATCATTTCCGTGGTATCGACTTTATACATATATAAAGTTTTTGTGTCAATTTTTGGAACAATAATGGAAGATAATGTAGATTTAGAAGTTATTTTATAGTTCTACAAGGTAAATAAGTAGAAAAAGTTCTAATTAAATGTGATAGTTGCTAACTTAAAGTCAATAGTCCTAAGGGGGAAGAAAAGATGTAGCTATAACTTTTTTATGATCGATTTAAAAGAAGTGTCGGCAAAAAGTAGTTCTCATAGTGATGGAAGATATTGTGATTTTTCATTCACACTGGGAATCGTTACTGTGTTTTTTTGGTATCATTGATTTCAATGCGTGATGTGATCATCACTTTTATATTCCGTTCATACGTATACGAGTACCTAATAAAAGTCTAATCCATGAAAAGTATCTTGAAGGCCCAAATTTCCTGCTCATTGCTCTACAAGCAGTTATACCGATACGAACTGATTTATTACCAAAATAGTGCACTACTCGAAGTTCTAATACATTGCAAACATTCAGAAACATTCATTAAAAGAGATTGTAACTTTGAGCTCTTTTGGTTTTAATCATGTGCGTTTGAAAGTCGTTCTTCTTCTTCTGGTGGTGCTAGTTGTCAGCTGCACTGCGACCTGTTGGTCCATTGTGCTTCCCACTTAATTTGTTATGGATCTCTTTCGAAGAGACTGGTTTCCAACGCGAAAGAAATAATCTTACCCATAGGAACGTCCCTTATCGCCTGGGGTTCCACCAGGCCGGCTCCAAAATGTTTACGTCTCAGTGTGAGGAGAGCTACACATTGACATGGAACATGAATTGACGTTTCTTCCTCCAACTGGCACTTCCTACAGGTGGCATCATTTGCTATTCCAATTGTAAATAAGTGCTTCTGTAGGTGACCAACGTGTCCTGTTAGTAGACCAGTCATGTTCCTAAAATTTTCCCTGCTCATTGACAGGAGGGTGAAGGTGTTGGCAGACGATATTTCCCCAATGAGGAGTTTTGCCTGGCGTAGCCTAGATATCGAAGCCTAGTTGGCGCTTAGCCAGTGCTCAACTTGTCTCTTTGCACGGGTAACCCCTAAAGCCGGCTTAGGGCCGATGAGTGGCTCTTGAGAACCGTTCTGGCTAGAGCATCAGCTTCTTCATTACCCTCTATTTCACTATGGCCTGGTATCCATAGTAGTTTGAGCCCGTTTTTTGTACCGAGTCTATTCAGTGTCTGGCAACATTCCAGAACCAACCTGGAGTTGATCTTGGGCAAACACAATGCTCTTGTTAAATTAAACGAAGCGTACGCTGCAAGTTCTGAACAAAGACTGACTTTATTATGACATCATCAGTACTGGTTTTATATACATACATAGATGGCGTTGAAGCCGAACTTAGTTACTATAATATTTCAATATATTCTAACAGCTCTTAGTGCTGCCTAATTGTCTGTACAGATGTAGATGTGCAGATTGGAATAACCTCTTTGAAGGTTCTCCTGGGCACAGGTTAGGATGGCAAATAATTCCGCCTGGAATACAGTGGCATATTTTTCTAGGGCAACGGTGAGTTTGACCCTCGGCCTATAGCCGTAGATGCCAAGACCGGATTCCCCGCTATCGTGGAGCCGTCTGTGTACCAGAAAAGCCCCTTTGGAGTGAGGAGACGCTGTTGCACATGATACCAATCATTCCTATCAGGAATTAGTACCTACCTGAAATGCTTTGTGAAACATGTATAGCGGAGCCATGAAATTGCTCCTTGTGAGAAGTTCTGGACCTTCTCAAAGTGTTGGATGATCCCTGAGTGTCCCACTTGTTCCCGTTTCATGGCCCACATCTAACCCTGGCTCAGTCTGTAGGCTGACTTCCTATAGCTCGTTTCACTCTGACTATGCAGTGTACAGGGATAGGGCTACAGTATTGCCATATTTCCCCAGCAAGTCGCTTAAAACTGAACACGAAGACGTCAATCATAATAAATCCGCCTTTTGTAGTGCAATTGGCTTATTTGTTAATACCTTGTTGAAGTAAACCCTTTTTTGTCATTTCTGCGTCAATTTGAGAACAGCAGCTTACACGAAGATTTAAAATTTCTTGTAACCATCGTGTATAGCCGTTTGATGACACAGGGCTTGAGACCCTAGCTGGTTCCAAAGGTCCGTCTACATCTCCACAGGGAAGCAGTGGCCCTTTGAATTTGTCTCTCTACATGAGTCCTCCAGTTCAGCTTTGAATCCAGGATAACTCCAAGATATAATAATAATAATAATAAAGGCCTTTATTTATCACACACTATATAATCAAAATAATACAATTAATTTATTTATTAACCTGAGCGAGATTCAGATTTTTCTCCCACCTAACCCTAAATTCCGCTTTTACCAAGAAATACAAAACAAATGAAACACAACTGAATTATGAAATTATATTCATTGCAAAATGTACACTTATCTATAAATTTGAGTACTATCACTCTCAGCACAAATTATCACAGTTTATCATTTGAAGTTAAAAGAGATTATTATCACATTAATTTGATATTTTTTTAAATTTTAGACCGCCATAAATTTTAAAATAACTACTTTCTTATATTTCTGAAATGCTATCTTTGTGATGTCCATAGTCAATGCATTATACCATTTACATATGCTATATACGAATGACAGTTTAAACAGTTTGCTTGTGTGTGCGGGAAGAGTAAGCATTCCCTTATTTCTTAAATTTAACGTATGGACTTCAGTTCTGAATTTAAGTTTTTGGAATAGATATGAAGGCTGTTTATTAATAAAAACTTTGTAGTAAAGGCAAGTCACGTGTGCAGTTCGCCGGTTCTGCATATTAAGCCATTTTAGATCTAATAACTTATGGCTTACCCTTCCATATTTTCTAATGCCATAAATCAATCGTATCTAGTTATACACGAATTTTGTAATTTTTTTATTCTGTTACTGTCAAATTTAGTTATACACGTATTATATACAGTATCAGCATCATCAAAATAAGATAATACCAATGTGTTGCTGTGAGATTGCAATAAACCTTTTGCAGGCAACATGAGATCTGTTGCGTAAATTTAAGGTCAGAATTTAAGTAAAGCCCTAAGTCCCGCACTGTATCTTTTAATGGTATAAGTTTTTGTCCTATGTTTATTGCAATATTGTTATTAATTTTGCTTCTATCGGTTTTCTTGACAAACAGATTAGCAACTGTTTTATTTGCATTAAGTTGTACACAGTGTTGTAAAAAGTAAACTATATTCCCTAGATCGTAATTTAAAGCAGTGACAGATTGACTAATTTCAGACGGACTAAATGACAAGTATAACTGGGTATCATCAGCGTAGCAATGAATCTTAGCAGATAATACAGCTGTTTGTATTTGTGATATATAGATACAGAATAAGATCGGCCCAAGCACTGATCCCTGTGGGACTCCAGAAGTTAACATTTGATATGTGGAAACATGCCCAGTTTGTGTTCTGCAATATAGATATGAGAAACTCGTGATTTAGCGCATCAAATCATTTTGAAAGGTCTAACAAAACTAGTAATGTGAGCTTACTGCAATCCGACGCCGTCAAAATGTCGTCGGTTATGTTCAGAAGGGCTGTACTACAGCTATAATTTGGTCTTAAGCTGGTATGTCACGATACTAATTTTTTGCGAAAATTTACGAATACATTTTTGTAAATTTTTCCTGAAATTTTTCTTAACCCGAAAATGGTACGTCTGCAACGCATTTAATATTTTTCATAATTCTTCTTGTAAACCTGCGCAGTAGTAACACATTTTAGGAATATTTATAATGTATGTGCAGTAAAGTTGACAGAATTTGGAACAGATAAACACAAACATAACCTAAAACGTTGTACCAGTGGCGTTAATGAAATAGTGATTTGAGTTTATTAAATCCCCTTTTAGTTATCATGAGCGATAGTAGCAACAGTGGATACTGATATTTGACAGCAGTAGCATTACATTCACTTAAAACTTAGGTACCTACATTTGTAACTAGTGTGAATTTACCATCTGCGCAGATTTACGCGCACATTTATTTTTACGGCTAGATTATTTAGAAAGTGTTTCTAAATAATTTAAGCATAAATTTACTTGTAAATTTCTTATACAATTTTCTGTTTGCAACGTGCAAAATCTTTTAAAATAATTTATGAAAAAATTTACTCGTAAATTTTCGCATAAATTTAGTATCGTGTCATACCAGCTTAAATCCGGATTGTATTTCAGGAATAATCTTAAATTTTAATAAATGTACCTGCACGATCTTTTCAAGATTTTTGGATAAAGTTGGTAAAATACTGATCGGTCGGATATCTTTCACAGCTGTCACTACTGAGTTTTTTGGTATGGGCGTTACTAGTGCCATTTTCCAAGATGAGGGGTAAATATCGTTATCTTCTGCTTCTTCTTAAAGTGTCTTATGCTTTATTTACATGGTTTACATTGTACTAAGTTATATTACAATAATACTTATAACTAAGTAGAGCCAGTAGAGCCCTAAACCTCAATTGGTTTGTTTTGGTGCTGCTACTTCATGGAAGGTGGCGCTGATGGAAAATGTAAATATTGGAGCACGTTGACGATTTCAACCCTTGAATGGGGTGGAAACATTCTGGGGATACATTCGGCGGCATCGTGGTGGTATCCTGTTGCCTTCCACAACTATTTTCAGGCACGAAAAACGCTAAAGTCGTGACCCCAGAGAGATTCAAACCTTGCCACCTAGAGGAACGTGGATCAGTATCCCAGCAAGCTGAACAACTGAGCCACGCTACCTCTTATCGTTATCTAGACAGTAATTTATAATATGTGTGAGCTATGGTAGAAGGAATGGAATAGACAGACGAATTGTATGCACGTTTATACCATCGCCACCCGAGGCTTTACATTTTATTTGCAAAATAGTTTCTTCATCAACCTGAATTTAGCTACATTCTGTATTTACACAGGCCCATACATTATTCCTATAGTAAGCTGTAAGCGTGTTGTTAGGATCGACTTTTAGCACTGAATCAATCAAGAAATTGTTAACTGTTTCTGCATTATTAATTTCTTCGGGTAAATTCAAAGATTTACTTGAAGATTTTATATTTAATTTGGTTAACTCGCTCCAAATATCCTTTAAACTATGGTTTTTAAATTTATAATTATAATATGCCTTTTTTCTTTTTTAATTGCGGTATTTACAGCATTGCTCAATCTTTTAGAAGTTCGCCACTCAACCGAAGACCTATTTCTTTTGTAAAAATCTAAAGCTTTCTTTTTGTGTCTATCATTTCGCGGAGATTAGCTGTCATCCACGGTGCAAATATTTTAGTAACCCTACATGTAACTAAGAGTGCATGAATGTCTAATAGTATTTGTAACTATATTGCTGGTTAGAAAGTTTATTTTACTATCAATATCTGGTAGTTGATATACAATGTTCCACGGCAGAGAGCATAAATGATCATTAAATGTTATGTAATCAAAATCTTTGAAGTTGCGAAAAGTTCTTATTATATGGTTAAGATTATAAGGTTTTTTGAGAGTTAAACAACATGAGACTAGATCATGATCACTAATTTCAGATACGTTTAAGACATTTGTTGATATGACACATTCGGCATTTGTGATTAAAATATAATCAATTAGTGTAGATGCATAATCAGTAACTCTAGTAGGTTGTTGTACTATCCGTGTTAATCCTAAACCTTCAAAAACCGTGCATGCATGAGTAGCGTTTATATTTTTGGATTGAAAAAGGTCGATATTGAAATCTCCAAAGCAAAAAATATCTTCAACACATGGTAGTAGTATATCAGCAACGGTTGCCTCAAAAACATTTAAAAATTCAACATAGTGCTTTGACGGCGGTCTGTACGCTATTGATAAGCCAATATTTTTATTATTCATACGCACCTTAATCCAGAGTTGTTCAATTTCGCTACTTGCATGAATAACAGTGGATATTTCGATAAGAGATGAATTGCTACTCCTCCCCCACGCCCCACTCTGTCTTGACGAATTATATCGTACCCTTCAATTTTTATATTGTTTGTACTGATATTTGCATTTAACCATATCTCCGAGACCGCCACTGCATCATAATGGTTGGAAAAGACTAGGTTCCTGAAATCATGATAATGTGCTGATAGTGACCGTACATTTAGGTGTGCTAAGCTAGAGTATCTAATTCATTAATTATTTCCTCAAGAATAAATCAAGTTCTTTGGAGAATTTTTCTTTTGCCCCTTTATACAGTTGCTGTTGATTACGTGCTAGGTCCTCCTGAATTCTTAACTGGGTACCCTTAAGTTTTTTCTTGTTTTAAAAATTACACTGTGGCACCTGTGCGAGACAAATTTCACTATAATTGGTCTAATTCGTCCTGTCCTTGAAGGCCCCAGTCGATGGCATCTAGAGGAAGATCAAAGCCCAGCTGTTGATTGAAAAAGGAAATTACTTTATCTTCAACATTTTCTCCAGCTGTTTCTAGCATTCCAAATATATTAATATTGTTGCGTCTTGAGTATTGCTCACTGTTATTTATCAGCGATGCAAGGGTTGCATTTACTTGTTTGAGTTTGGAGTTTTCGCTAACAAGTGTGTTAATTTTCCCTCCCATGTCGTCCTACATTTTTTCTAGCGCTGCCAGTCTTATTTCAAACGTATCAGTTACAGCGGTAACAATAGGCTACTGTCTGTTAACGTTTTCTTCCAGGATTTGTTTAAGGTTTCGTTAATTGCCTCTTTAATTTAGTCCTTCTGAGCTCTTGTACCCATGTAGGTTTGACGGTATCAGGCTATCAACAGCACCACACACACAGAGCCACACGCGCAATACATCTGCTCATCTCGACATTCAAATGCGAAATCTGACCGATTTGGAGGGCTGAAGAACTTTACTAAAGAGTGTGGGCTGTCTGAAACCCTCAATTCTCCTTCTTTTGGTGAAAATGACAAGTTCTGCTTTGGTAGGATTAATCCTGAGCTTTTGCCTTACGCACCAGTTTTGTACAGTAGTGAAGGCTTCTTGCATGATCTCACTTACTGTGCCAGCGAACTTTCCAATTGTTAATATTGCAAGGTTATCAGCCTAACCTAGCACAAAGATGTCTTTTGCAGAGAGCTCCCTAAGTAGCCCATCCACGAACAGACACTATAACATTGGAGACAAGACTCCTCCCTGAGGACAGCCCCTAGTGACAGTCGCTCTAATGGAGAGCTTGTCTATTGAGACGATTACCTGTTGGCCCGACAGCATGGAACCGATCCATCTTATCAACGAGGGTTCAATCACGTGCCTTTCGACCGCTACACAGATAGAATCAAAGGTGTTATCTAATGCCCCTTCTATGTCTAGAAATGCACTGAGCGAGAGCTCTTTGTGGTGCACGGCTTTCTCTATCTTGGAGACGATCGTATGGAGTGCCGTCTCAACTGACCTGCTTTGTTGGTAGACATGTTGTGATGGGTGCAGCGGGAAAGCAACCAATGCTCCATCCTTAATATACCTTTCGACCAGTCTTTCCTTCAATTTTAGCAGGAAAGAAATCAGACTGATAGGTCTGAAGTCCTTCGCGGTATCATGCATTGCACGTCCCGTTTTGGGTAGGACAATTACTTTGACCGACCTCCAGAGCACAGGAAGGCCAGAGTAGTAAGGAAAATGTGATATAGGAGCTGTAACAGCACCTCCATTCCATGCTGTAGCAGAGCCGGACAAATTCCGTCAGTACCAGCACTCATATATGAATCAAAGGTGAACAGTGCCCACTTAAAACGATCTAGACTGACCACCTTTGATGCCGTCCTCCAGTCCATCGCAGTATGCGCGATGTGTGGAGGTCTTTTAGGGCTTTTTGTACAAGACTGGAGCCGGGGAAGTGAACATCAATGAGATGCTTGAGAGCCCCCTCCCCGGTATCAGTGAAGGTACCCGGTGGGAGCCTCAGCATCCACAGCCTTGAACCTGGAGTTTTGGAAAACTCTTTTTGCAGTTTAGCTGCTTCCGGTAGGCCTTCAATGCTTTCGCAAAAAGCTCGCCAGGTTTCTTTTTTTCTTCTGTGTATGCAGCTTTTGTATGACCGTAAGGACAAATTGTAATTGTCCCAGTCCAATTGAGAGTTTGTAAGTCTGGCTCTATTGAAGAGCCTGCGACTTTCTTTGCGGAGGGACTAGAGTTCAGGGTTCCACCATCGAGCCCTTTTACCTTCCCTGCATCGCTTGACAGGACAATTGGACTCGTACGACTCTACGATAGAGCAATGTACGAGATCAACGTTCTCTTCTAGCTCGTCAGAATTTTTTGGGATTATTCTAACCTATTTCCGAGGTCCTGTTTTTATAGCACTTCCAATTGGTTGATCTGGGATTTCTAAATATATTTGACATTGGCGATCGCTTTAGATTTAGATTGAAAGTGATATGACGGTGATGCGAAAGGGAGGATTCAGTCGATACCTGCCAGTCTTTGACAAACGGAGCGACCGTAGCGGTGCCCACTGCTATGTCGATGACTTCTTGCCTTGTGTCAGTGACAACGGTAGGTGTTAGTAGTTAGTTAGTATTAGTTGTGGGGAGACTGATGTCAAGCAAGTAGGCTTTCATAGGCCATTTTTGCCAACCCCGTGGACAAGGTCTAGGCATGCAGAGTACCAGGTACCTTAGTCCTACTTATAGTCCAGTCACTATGTACAAAAAGAAAGCCTTTGCTTGAAAGTTAACCGAAATTTGAAATTCCTTCTTTGGGGTGTTGGGGGGGTTGGGGTCCAGCAAGGCTTAACTTGAAGTTGTCGACCAAGATTTTCTATGTGCTATTTTCGCCATCTTAAGAAAAAGGTGCGTTTGATTTTTTTGTGATAACTCGTTTCACGTTAACGGTACGTGAAAATAAAGTGAACCTTTTAGTTATAGTTTTTCGTGCTCTACAACTTATGTACAATTACTTTTCTACGTACGAGCGATATTAGTCGAGATAACTAACGCGAAAGGGAAACGTATAGGAGGCGAGATTTTTTTTCGCGCTTCTTCGCCTGTATTTCGTTTCTCGACCTATTTAGAGAAAAAGTAGTTATTATAAAACTTGTAGAGCTTCAAAATACCTGCAATTTGACCTATTATAAATTAAAATAGGACTTGTAGAGCGAACCAAATTCGTCAAGTCGGCGCATAGTTTTGACTTAAAATTGACAGCAGGGTAACCAACATTTTTTCACTTTTGCGTAGCAACAGACCACAATAACGTGATACGAATTTTTGTTTTGTATCACCGCTGTGGTACACATGTATCCAAGGGTTTTTATGGTTCCAATTGGTTTAAAAAGGGTCACGTGATTAATGAATTGTATTCTCACTTCATTACACCAAACCGATACAGTTTATCATTCATCACCATCAGCGTCAAGGATTAAACCATTTGGTTTATTCCGATTTGACAGATTAAAGCTGGTCTTTCCAGCGTCTGTTTGGTCATCGGACGTTTCTTCATCCGCCTGTAGGCTGGTAATAAAGCAGTTGTTTCGGTATACGCGAGTCATCCATCCTATAGAAATGATAATAAAATAGTATATGGAAAGTGTTAGAAAAGTGGTTTTACTGAACTCGTACGGCCGTTTAAGTACTCGCTAACTCTCATACTCAACCAGCCATACTTAATCAGTAAAGTTTCACTTTTCTAAACTAGTTGCGTAGTATACTATTGCACAACCTATGACTACAAAATGATTCTTTCTGGAATCAAAATATAAAAAATTAATACGTTCTATCATAATTTTTTATTTCGATCACTATTTGTGCAAGAAAATGAGTTGTGACTATTTTGATCTTAGGTTTGAAAAATATCCCAGATGAAGCAACAAAGCAAAAATAAGTGTAATGCATTTAGAACAACTGAAAATGTTTGGACAGTATTTAGACAATTTATTTGTAATAGTTAAAAAAGACCTTTAGATAATTATGAAAAAACCGTTACTATTGTCAAGCGTGTCAGCTGTTTTGTGAACTTAATTAAATTGGTAATGTTTTTCGTGAATGGGATTCATCTTAAGAAATAGTGTTTATTTCAAATCTTCACATTTTGCTAGGAGCCACAATTTTATACTCGGAATAACATTTCTTAATGATATTTTTCCGTATGTAGACCACTTTACTTCAATACAAAATGCTTTTCATCTATCGCCAAGACCTCCTTGATTTCAAGTTTTAAATCAAGTAGAGCTCAATCCCCAAATATAAAACTACAATTCAAATAATTTTTTTTAGTTATACCTCTTGTTACATTAATCTATGGGCGTACTCTATGTAACTACTATTATTTTTTAATTATAATCGATAACCTTAATTACCCTAAGGCTGTACGGGTATAACATAACATAACATTCAGTGATTAATTCTAATTCTTATTATAAATAAACTTTGCCCATTCTTTCTTGCTTTACGCTTTTTTTTTAAGTCATTCCAAGATACCCTTCGTTTCTTCGAACATTCCGCTACTGTAGCTACTAACCCATGTTTTCCTTGATCTGCCTCTTTTTCTCTTGAGTGTGGATCTTACCAGCCACATTCTTTTTGTCTGTTTTCTTTTTTCCATCCAACCCTTTCAGTTTCTGACTTTCTATAAGTTTTAAAATCAGCTCTACTTTTAATTATTCTCTCATTTATTTTTCTATCGCTTTGAGTAACTTCTTTAACCACTTTTTAAGTATCTCATCTCCATCGCTTGTATTTTGCTTTTCGTTTGTGTGTTTAATACTCAACTTTCACAGTCATATATTAACATCGGTGTGAATACTGTTCAATACTGTTATTTTTTGTTCTCTGTGAAATTTCCTTCTTTCTTATGAAAGAGTCGTTAAGCATGTGATATAATTTTGTAATATTTTTGATTCTACAATTAATTTTCTTCTTCTTTTCCATCTTTCCTAAATATTTGAGTGTTTCTACTTGTTCGATGACCTTTCCATCTATATTAATTCTTATTTTTCTATCGTTACGTAACTAACCTACTCATATTTCTGTGTTGTTTTGAACACAAACAGAAACTAAAGGGTTTGCTTATGCGCACGGGTTGTCATATGTCTAACTAAACTATTTTTTGTGTTTCTTTGTATTTACAACTCTAGCAACTCTCAGACGTTTTCATCTGTATGAGTCCGCACATGTGAAACTAAATTTCTTTTTTGTTCTGTTTTGAAATTACAAACCGAGCTGGTATAAGGCTTTTCGCCTGTATGAGTCCTAACATGTCTAACTAAACCACTTCTATTTGCCGTTTTGAATTCACAAACATAGCAACTGTAAGGCTTTTCACCAGTATGAGTCCTCATATGTCTAACTAAATTACTTTTCTTTTTTGTTTTGTATTCACAAATAGAGCAACTGTAAGGTTTTTCTCCTATGTGTGACCTAATATGTATAACTAAGTTACTTTTCCATGTTGTTTTAAAATCACAAAAAGAACAAATATGAGGCTTTTCTTCTGTATGCATTCTAACATGTGTAACTAAATCACTTTTTTGTATTGTTTTGAAATCACAAACAGAGCAGATAAAGGGCTTTTCACCTGTATGAGTCTTCACGTGTCTAACTAAAACACTTCTATTTGCCATTCTGAAGCCACAAACAGAGCAACTGTAAGGCTTTTCTCCTGTATGCAACCTCATATGTCTAACTAAAACACTCTTCTGTGTTGTTTTAAAATCACAAACTGAGCAAATATAAGGTTTTTTGCCTGTATGAGCCCTCATATGCCTAACTAAATTAGTTTTATCTACCGTTCTGTATTCACAACCAAAGCACTTATAAGGCTTTTCTCCTGTGTGTGTTCTGACATGAGTAACTAAATTGCTTTTGTGTGTTGATTTGAAGTCACAAAAAGAGCAAATATAAGGCTTTTCGCCTGTATGAGTCCTCATATGTCTAACTAAATCACTTTTGTTTGTGATTTTGAGATCACAAACATAACAAATATAAGGCTTTTCGCCTGTATGAAACCTTATATGTCTAACTAAACGACTTTTATCTGCCGTTTTATATTCACAAACAGAACAACAGTAAGGCTTTTCTCCTGTGTGTGATCTAACATGTGTGACCAAACGATTTTTGTGTGTGGTTTTGAAGTCACAAAAAGAGCATATATAAGGCTTTTCGCCTGCATGAGTCCTCACATGAGTAACTAAGCTAGTTTTTTGTGTCGTTTTGAAATCACAAACAGTACAAATAAAAGGCTTTTCGCCCGTATGAGTCCTCACGTGTCTAACTAAAAGACTTTTACGTGTTGTTTTGAAATTACAAACAGTACAAATATAAGGCTTTTCGCCTGCATGAGCCCTCATTTGTGTAGCTAAATTGGTACTTTTGATGCTTTCTCGTTTCATGCCTAACTTATCAACATTTTCATTACTATCTATGCTCTGCGATATGCATGGCGTAGTTGGTGTAGAACTACAAGATTTACTGTCCATAGTTTCTTCTTTGATGTTCATTACAGTTGCTTAAACGTCAGAGTTCCGGTTAATGATAGATGAGCCAATGGAATTTAAATATTTTAGACCTACAACAAAAAGACTACATTACAATAAAATTAGCAATATGTCAGCACTGAGTATCGAACAGTAAAATTTTTATTTTATTATAAATTTTAACATATTCTGTTATTTTGCTATAAAAACTAAATTCTGATTGTTACTCAGGTAGCAGCGGTAAGTCATAATGACATCAAAATGAAGTGAATGTTTAGCAAAATACTTCCGTTGACTAAAAACCGACGACATAGTGACGTCTCATAAATTAAGTACATATCACGTTTAATAAATGACATCCATAAGATGTCACATTGTCGTCTTTTTTATTTTATAATAATTAATTAAATCATCAACAGGCAGTTTGTTTTCGTAAGTGACAAAGGCATCATTATTTCGAGGATACATTTTTAATGGTCTTCAAAGTATGTTTGAAGGTTCATTGTGGTTAGGGTGTGTTATTGCAATAGATGCAAACATTTCCTTATTTATTTTTAATATTCTATACAAAACAGCAATTCACCATTTCTGCAATATAAATTTCGCGTCTTAGTTTCAAATATAGTAATACGTTGGAGTCATATCTCGGGATATCGGTGGGTACCCGGGCTGACCCGGGTAATAGTACCCGGGCACCCGACTAGTAAATTATGTAATTTCCAGATTGTCAGCCTTTTTCGGAGATGATAAAAACTTAAAAACAATACGAATAAGCTCTAGAAAAACATAACCATGCACTATAACAAGAATCACCCCATCCCGTACCACATAATGTTTCTTGTTTCCTATAAGGCAATAAACGCGCTTCACGGAAATACTCAACCCGTCAATAGTACCATTAAATCACGTCAGTATGTGATGAAGTAACATAAACATCCTCTGTGTAATGTTGATGCTGCTACCAATTTTGGACAAAAAGGATAGCACTTGGAAGTGTGAAAATAGTTACGAATAACAGACGACTTAAGGCCGCTTTACATTAAGCAATTCTTTTGCAATGCAATGCAAGGCAAGACGAAAATGGTAGTGAGCGCATGTGCCAAGGCAATTTTTATAATCAGCTCAATTTTTATAATCAGCTGATGCAAGACGAAACCATTAGAGCCGGTTCTAATTTTGTTGCAAGTCGCATGCAATTCCAGTAATGTTTTAGTAAAAAAATTTGTTACCAACCATTCAAATTGAAAGTAGCAGTGAACTAACCTTTCACTTTTGGAATTTGATAAACAACTTAAAACACTTGTTAAAATTTATTTATTTATTTATTTATTTAATTCGCACTCAGCCAACAGCCATTAAAATGACCACGTACGTATTACTGAAATTGTTTTATTGTAATTGTTGTCAAAATGATATGCACTTTTATGTTGGTTGTTTAAACTCGATTTAAACACACATAAATTTAATTTTCTAAAATTTACGAAATCCAGTCGCACGTTTTTAAATGCAATTCTGATTTAATAGCAGGAAGTTTTTTAATGCCGCAATCACCAGTCTTTGCATCATAATTACTAAATTTAATAAGTATGTTTAAATTAGATTAAACATATATATAAATTTCAGTCCAAATTTACGGAACATTATTTATAATTTAAAAGCCAGTGTTATTTCGCAATCAGACGAGTTAAAGACCAGGAAAAAATGCAAATCTGCACCTCATGCACAAAACCGACCTACAGCGGCAGGTTTAACGGGCGACCTTCGCTCCAGCAGGAAATAAAACTGCAGAATTGCTACGTTATTATTTTGTAATTGTAAACGCTTTGATCCAGTAAACTGTACATTTGAACTTTGATATTGTTACTTCATTAAGCATTATTGTTTTGTATAAATACCAGTCTATTTTTATAATAAAACCAATCTGCATTTAATGTTTGATTCATTCACTACGTCGCCACCCCTATACCAAGCCATAATACTGTCGAGACGTGAGGCTGCGTCTCAGGGGTGGTTTTACTATCGTCCCTTTTAAGTACCATTGACTACATTGGTTTAAAACGTAAACACAGTCTTGTTTACGTGCTTGAGGAATAGAACTAGCGCAAAGTAACGGAATCCTGATCCAGTCTCCAGGCATTTCTGTTCATGGTCCTTCGAGCCGGATCTGTCTACAACTAACGAACAAACACATCCCGAGAAGAACATAACATCTGCCAACCACCCAGTTCCCAGAAAATGGCTAACAACATGGAGGAATTTAACAACTTAGCTATCGCCCAAGAAGAGCTCGCGCAGAAGATAAAGCAAGTATTATCTAACAGCAAAAAGGACCCTGCCAGCCGAAAAAACGAAGCCTACATCGCCAGTCGCAACTTTGGAACACTGCAACTAAAAATCATGCAGAAATGGGGCAGCTAAGTATTCCAACTCATAATTATTTTAAAACAGGGTATTACAACCAAATTAAAGCCATATACGGCGAAGCAAAAAGTACTTGCAGAGCTGTTCAAAATCAACGGAAATTTCCAACCCCTTCGTAAGCAGAACTCAAGAGGAAATGGTGGCCAACCCCGAGCAAAAGGTTCGTATCCGAAAACTGCAGATTCGGATTCAGAATTTTAAGCAAGCGATGGACGACGCCGAACTAACACAAGAATTAGGGAGGCCCGCCATCAGGACAAGGGAATTAAGAGAAAAATGGGATCGTGTGGTCGAGATGGACGAAGAAGTTATGTCAAACGACATGGCTTCAGAACAAATGCACTTCAGTCCTGAATATACTACGTTGGAAGACAGGTATAGAAATTTAATTATTTTATTGCAAGCGCCGATAAGGAACGAGCAAGCAGCAGCCATCTCGCTTCCTCAAGTCAAAATCCCCATATACGAGGGAAATTATGAGGAATGGGCCACTTTCAAGGACCTGTTCACCAAATTAGTAGATGACAACCAGAATATGGACGATGTCATCAAGATGCAATATTTAAAGACGCATGTTAAGGGAGAGCCAAGCCGACTGATCCAGCATCTAGCTGTTACCCAAGCAAACTACAACACCGCCTGGAATCTGCTGCAACAAAGGTATCAAAATAATCGCCTTATTTTAACTAAATTGCTAGATACCATATTCGATCTGCCGGTCCTCTCCAAAGAGTCAGCCCAAGGGTTAAAAAGATTGCACGACTCCATCAAGGAATGTGTGGAGGCAATCAAAAATTTAGGCATGTCCACGGACAGTTGGGGTCCGTGGATTAACAGAGCTATCGCTCAAAAATGGGATCCTGAAACCAACAAATTATATGAACAGTCGCTTCAATGTCCAAATGAAGTCCAGGATCACCAAAATTTAATGGCTTTCCTGCAAGTGCGGTTCCAATCCCTAGAGTCCATAGATGGAGCTCGAAAGCCCACGCAGGAAAGACCACAGAAGAATTACGCTTCCGCATCCCTAAATTGCAAGCTGTGCAATGGAGATCATTACATCGACAACTGTAGTCAATTCCAGAGGCTACCTACCCATGAAAAACAAGAAGCAGTAAAGACCAATCGATTGTGCTATCGATGCTTGCGGCACGATTCAAATATACCATGCCGTGCCTATTTTAATTGTAGGATCTGTCGCTTCCCGCATCATACACTGCTTCATAAGGCGCAGCCACCATCAAGGCCGCTCCCTGCCCAAAAGATGACGTCAGCTCATGCAGCAGCCATGAAGACTTCCAACGCTCCAGAGAAGAAGCCGAAGTCGGACATCATCACCGCCAATTTAGGCGCACAGGAGAGCCAAGTTCTACGAGTCACAGCAGTGGCTCAAATCAATCAACATCGGGACAACTACATGAAGGTCAATACCACGATTGGCAACTCGTGGCAAATTGGAGAAGAATACCAGTTGCAGAAATTTTGGGACATAGAAGAAGTACCCACACAAAGAAAACTTTCCGCAGAAGATCAGGTATGCGAGGAAAAAATTATTGAGACAGTCAAACAGATTCATCCCGCATCAAATGGATCCATCCCAGGAGTAACAATCCAGCAGGTGAAGAAAATATCAACAACCGATCCTACAGCGGAAGAACGAGCAATAGCAGCTGCCAATATAAAGAATACGAAAGTTCAACGTCCTGTGATCATCGAACGTGAAAAAATAGCATCTTCTCATCCGCAAGAAAATCACCAAGTGCATGGAAAGGAAATTGCAGGCCACGAACAAATCGTTGAAACTCCTACAGCAGCTCCAAGCAGTGGATGCAGTCCAGAAATTGCAGGCCACGAAAAAATCGTTGGAACTCCTCCAGATGCTTCGACAGCAGCTCCTAGCGATGGATGGAGCCAAGAAGTTGCAGCAGGAACTGCAGCAATCGAGAAACCCTCCGAGTTCAATAAACAATTAGCACCTAGTGGAGGGTGGCAACAAGACACAGCGGCAAGAATTGCAGTACACGAGCAACCCTCCGAGTTCACTAAAAATTTAGCACCTAGTGGAGGGTGGCATCAAGAAATGGCAGCAGTCAGGAATTCAGAAAATAAAAAATCCGAAACCAAATATTCTACGCCTAATAGAAGGTGTATTCAAGAACTAACAGCAACAAGTTCAGAAAACAATAAACACAATGCTAAGCACTTAGCCCCACGTAGAAGATGGTATCAAGAAGACGGCCTATTAAAGTCTGCGAGGGAATTTACCGAAAATACGCAATGTGGAATACCGATATGGCACTCTCTAAAACAGCTAACCTCGGCAAGAGTGATATTAATTATCGTACTCACTCATATAATATTCGTCTCCAAAGGAAGAGGCAGCAGATGGACGTTGTCGGGATATTCCAAATCAAGTGGCACCGTACTCACCGACACAATAACACAAAAGCTCTTTTACAGAAATAGAAAGGGAGCCAGTGTTGCAGCAGCCGAACCACTTCAAGGATTTACAACCCTCTCGGTTAGACCTGCAACATCATCTGAAGGAAGTAGCATGGAGAGCCATCCGGCATCGCTACTACCTATCCAGAAGAATCATCAACAGCGTCTAAAAGACGTAACATAGGAAACCATCCGCCATCACTCCTATCTATCCAGCGGGATCACCGGCAGCATATTGGGAGCCGCTGCTCTAATAGGAGCCTTCTACTACATTCGGAAAAGGATCAACCGAAGGAAACATCAATCCAACCAACGCCAATCAGCCGTAGAAGAATATCCTTTAAAAACTCTTAATGTAAAAGAAACAATATAGTTTTTTCTTTTTCTTCAGGCTAAAATTGGCAATATGTTTAAACTTGATTTAAACACACATAAATTTTATTTTCTAAAATTTACGAAATCCAGTCGCACGTTTTTAAATGCAATTCTGATTTAAT
This sequence comes from Agriotes lineatus, assembly GCA_940337035.1. NCBI lineage: Eukaryota > Metazoa > Arthropoda > Insecta > Coleoptera > Elateridae > Agriotes > Agriotes lineatus. The sequence goes on from OW679202.1 coordinate 70,280,392, forward strand.
AGCAGGAAGTTTTTTAATGCCGCAATCACCAGTCTTTGCTTCATAATTACTAAATTTAATAAGTATGTTTAAATTAGATTAAACATATATAAATTTCAGTCCAAATTTACGGAACATTATTCATAATTTAAAAGCCAGTGTTATTTCGCAATCAGACGAGTTAAAGACCAGGAAAACTGCAGATCTGCACCTCATGCACAAAACCGACCTACAGCGGCAGGTTCAACGGGCGACCTTCGCTCCAGCAGGAAATAAAACTGCAGAATTGCTACGTTATTATTTTGTAATTGTAAACGCTTTGACCCAGTAAACTGTACATTTGAACTTTGATATTGTTACTTCGTTAAGCATTATTGTTTTGTATAAATACCAGTCTATTTTTATAATAAAACCAATCTGCATTTCATGTTTGATTCATTCACTACGTCGCCACCCCTATACCAAGCCATAATACTGTCGAGACGTGAGGCTGCGTCTCAGGGGTGGTTTTACTGTCGTCCCTTTCAAGTACCATTGACTACATTGGTTTAAAACGTAAACACAGTCTTGTTTACGTGCTTGAGGGATAGAACTAGCGCAAAGTAACGGAATCCTGATCCAGTCTCCAGGCATTTCTGTTCATGGTAGTTGGTAGTCTTGTTTACAAACGTCATGTGTTGCACCTGACTTGCATAAATGTAAAGTGACAAGCAATATTAATTTTTACATGCAATTCTTCATCTTGCATTGCATTGCACTGGTCTTGCTTAAATGCAAAGCGGCCTTTTACAATTTAAATTGGCGAGTAAAGGAAAGAAATTGTACCAACCTCAGATGTTCAGATGTACGCTAACATTTTTGTTGTATATTTCGGGTACCCGGGAGTACCTGGATCTTACATCCCTAATCATATCCCGAATGATAGCACCACAGCAGCGCAGCTTTGAACAATATGAATATCAACCAATCAGTATACGTAACGCCTATACGGGCACAGTTCATCATGGCTACCGAGTTGTAACGTGTGCGTTAGTTTGATGGTCGTTTCATGTCAAGGTGGACTCCATTAAAGAACGACATCAATTAATTTTTTCTATGATGGCAATACAAGTTTTGCTATTGCTAAAGTTATTGTAGTGCTAATCATTTAGTAGAGTGAAATATTTTGGTTGTGATAAGGCAATTGATGTGACCTCTACTTTATTTGGTTTCCAATTGTAATTTTTGTTTCCTCAAAATTTTCTGATAATCTGGTAGTGGGTTATGGTACGCTTGATTGACACCCAAATCTAGAAAAATTAATAATTGATGTATTTACGATGTTTACCGACCAAAAAAAAACTTATTATTCACAAAATTTTAATACATATTGATATAATTTAGATAGAATCCGAATTTTTCGAATATAATAGCTATTATAACAGATCTAGAAATGTTATGAATATCTGCCGCTGATGTTTTGAAATCCGAAATTGTAGAACGAGGATTTCAAAACATCTAAGGCTGTTATGATTCATAACATCTGTAGTTTGTTTAATAGTTTATCGGTTACAGTATCGTAATGGTTGCCATGTACAGTAAAGGAATATTTATCTTTCCAAAGAATGTAAACCACACACACAGATTTTACAAGATGGTAACGAAAAAGTTGTGAGAAACCTTCAAGAAATACGGCAGACATGAAGAAAGTACTGCCAAAATCTGTACAAATGTGATATACGAGCAACTATTACTATAACATAGAAAAATGAACCAAACATATTGAAATCGGCAGTGAAACAAGCAATGAACAAACTGAAAAATAATAAGGCTGCAGGTGTAGATGAAGTAATAGCAAAAATGTTGAAAGTGATGGGTAAAGATGGGGTGGATGTAATGCACTTACTATGTCAAAAAATATGAGAATCTGGTTAATGGTCACATGATTGGCTCGAGTCGGTATTGATAACGCACAAAAAAAAGATCCCACTATAGCACAATATAGTACAGTAAAGATAGCTCAAAAATTGTCAAACTCAAACATAAAAAAAAAGTTCTACCCTGCTGAAAACTGTTCCGTACTCTCCTCTTAGTAAGTGGTAAAAAGTTGCACGACCTTGCATGTCGGGTTTAAGCGGGAGGGGGGTGGAAAGTTGATAAAATGGTAGGTTTCAGAGTTTTTCGCAAATATTTCATTAACTGTGAGTTTAGCGCAAACTTTATCTGATACAAAATTAATCTACATTTAATTTACAATAAAAAAAGGTCTTGCGCATTTTTGCGTTCCAATAAGGGATTAGGGAGATATGGAGGGAGTAAAAACGTAATTTTTCTGTTTGGCCAAGAAAAGCAAAAATGACGCCTATGAACTCGTAATATTCGCTCCAAGTGTATTATATAAAGGGTTCAGTGAAGTGGGGAGGCCAGATGGTTATGGTGAAGAACCCAGCACAAAAGACGAACAAAATTTGCGCAGATCATTCACTACTACACATGTTGAAGTGAATGTCATTCTTAGACAAGCAGAATTTCTAACTAATAGTAAGAATAAGATGCAACTGATTGCTCTCATCACGGTACACTTACAGCAAGCTGGCTGCAAAGTGATTCAGGCAGAAGGTGATGCTGACACCAAGATCGTTTTTACTGCAATTAACGAATCAAAGAAGGAAAAAGAAACTATCGTGATTGACAATGACACCGATTTCTTCGTCTTGTGATTGTTCATGCTCCAGCCAACAAACAGTTGAAGATGGCTGTACCGAAGAAAGGTAACCAAGAAGAAAAAGTTTACTGCATTAGAGATATTCAGTGTGATATCAAGGAAATGAAGGATGTTCTCTTGACATTTAGCTTTCGCCGAATGTGATATCGTTTCTTCAATTTCTAGAAAGGGAGAATTAACGCCTTTTAAAAAAGTGTAACGTGACAAGGAGCTTTATACAAAGTTGTTGACTTTTAGCAACCCAAATGCACACCCAGATGCAGTAGTTGAAGCTGGAAACCATTTCCTCCTTTCGATATTTGCATCAACAAATGCAGATAATTTGGATACTCTACGCCATCAATGTTACTTGCAGACCATCGCAAAGGAACCTGTACACACAAATTTCAGGTTTGCTGTACTTTCCCCCACTTCAGCAACTGCACAACAACACTCTTATAGAGTTTACCATCAAGTGCAGTAATGGCTCAATGTCAATAAAGATTCACTAAAATGGGGTTGGAAATGGATTGGTGGTTATTTGCGTCCAGTTACAACCACAAAGGCAGCTCTTCCTGAAAAATTACTCTCCCTCATTGTTTGCGCTTGTAATGAGGGGTATGTCAGAAACTGTGAGTGTCTTGAAATGCTCAAACATGTGCAATAATTGCTCCAGACATGAGTGCACCAACAGAGATGCACTAATTAGACAGCATCGATGATGAAAATCTTCAACATGAAGAAGAGCCTGAAGTTGTTTACGTTACCGATTGCTGTTATTTATTATCACGTAACTAACTCGTACGTTGCACATAGCACTTTTCACTGAAAAACATTGAATTTACTAAAAAACACGTATTGTGAAGAAAAACAATGTCCATTACTTTTTGTATTAAAGCTTATTAGACAGTTTTTAGTTAACCTTGTTTTAATTCTATCCACATGATTTTATCTTTTTAGGAAAATATGACAAAAGATGGAGGTAATTTAAGTAGGTATAAATATAAAAGCACAAATGGGAAAGAGGAAAACGATATGATGAATTATTCAAAAGACAATATAGGCAAAATGAAGATAAAAATGACAAAAGAGGGGAGCAATGTAGGTATATTTTCAGATACATACACATCGACGTAAATACATACAAATGTTCCTATGTTGCTAAGTACTTTTCATGCCGGGTTTCATAGCTCAGTGGTTAAGCATTCTGGCCACTGATGTAAGGGTCGACAGTTCGATCCCCGATCCCAGTGAGGTTTTTAAAGAATAAAAAAAATGCGGATAAAAACCTCCACAGAATTCCATCATTCAGAAGTGATGTAAAGCTGTGGGTCCCATGTTACTACGATGTGTAGCATGTAAAAGATCTCTTGCTAGGGTTGGAACTCGATAGTCTCCGCAAAATTCTAGAGTAGGACTTTGACCATATGACCAAAGCAGTTGGTGTCTAAGGTACCTGGTGCTCCGCATGCCTAGATCTTGTCTATTACAAACAAACAAACAACAAGTACTTTGTATACCGAAACATTTTACTCATTTTCAAGTGAGTACGATGAATACCAAGGTAACTGGAAAATAATTACATCTTTACCCCTTCCATATCTCCGTAACCCTCGACTTGAAAGCAAAAATGCATAAGACCATTTCTATTGTAAATTAAATGTAGATTAATTTTGTATAAGATAAAGTTTGCGCTAAACCTCATGGTTAACGAGATATTTGCGAAAAATTGTTGAAAACTACCATTTTACCACCTTTCCACCCCCCTCCGCCTAAACCCGACGTGCAATGTTCTGCTTTTTACCACTTACTAAGAGGAGGGTACGAAGCAGTTCTCCGCTGGGTAGAACTTCTTTTTTAATGTTTGTGTTAAACCTTTGTTTGACTGTACTAATAGCACTAATACTGTATGCTAGTATGCTAACAATCAGTGAAACACTAAAACTGTTCCTGTTGCCAAAAATATCACACGAGTAAAGAGGTTTTATGTCGAGAAAGTGAATAACAGAATAGATCTTAAACATGACACCAATTGTAGAAAAAAACATGAGAATATACTTAACGTCAAAGCTTTCCTATGCTTCATTCACTTAACCAAAACTTACAGAATACCACTTAGCATGAGACAAAGTATAATGGAAGAAGCAAAAATCAAAGCAAGTGAACTTTTCAAATCTTCTCAAAAGAAAAAGTAAAGAAAACATCCCGTAGTAAATATTATTGATGGGTATAAAAGTGTATTTAAATAATTAATTTATGATTTTTATAAACTGTATCAGAAACGCCACTTTGAAAACCCTACTAAGCAAGGCACAGGAAGCATTCAACTCCTCAGAAAGTGTATCATCTTTAGGGAGAATCTTAAAAAATATTGATTTTTAGATTGGTTAAAGCTCAAAATAAGCAAAAACTTTTAATTGAATGTGACCACATCAAATTTTTCCGTAGCAATTATTTATTCAAATTAAAAATCTTCAGAGAACAAACTAGGCCAATTGTTTATTTAGACGAGAGCTATATTCATAGCAGCCATACAGTAACAAAATCGTGGTCACATCAAAGCAACAGCTGCTTATCTTTGCCAATAGGTAAAAGGCCACGATTAATTATTGCACACATTAGATACGAAGATGGATTTATTAACAATTCACTTCTACTTTTTAAGTCTGGTGTAAAATCTAGCGATTACCATAATGACATGGATTTTCTAAATGGGCAGTAACAAAGCTAATCCCAAACCTCCCCAACTAGTTCAGTCAAATGGTAGAAAATAGGGGAAAGTTTTGGTGGAGTTTTGATATTTGGTTTCTATATGTTTTTTGGGTCGCTGTACACGAATATCAGGTTTTCCAACAAGAATTTTGACCGGAAACACATTTTTTTAGTTTCTCTAAAATTGCTCGAAAGCTATCCATTTTTCGTAAATGTTGAACCTATACGAAATGAAGGAGGATAAAATTTCTTACATTTTATGTACGTAAGGTTTTTTTTCTCCGATCAATCTCTCAGCCGCGAGATCGCCGCGAAATTAAAATCCAGTCAAATGGTAGAAAATTGGGGTAAGTCTTGGGGTTTTGATATATGGTTCCTATATATGTTTTTGGGTCGCTGTACGCGAATATCAGATTTGCCAACATTTCATTTATGAAGATTCATTTCATATACCATTTTTGATTTACGAAAAATGGATAGTTTTCGAGTTACTTTGAAATAAACTGGGATAATTTCCTTTTTTTTGCTTTTAACACCTAACTTCGCGGCGCTCTCGCGGCCGAACGATTGGTAAGAGAAAAAAACCTCAAATACATAAAATGTAGGCAATTTTATCTTCTTTCATTTCATATCGGTTCAACCTTTACGAAAAACGGATAGCTTTAGAGTAATTTTAGAAAAACTAAAAAAAATCGGTTTTTACACCGTTTTTCCTTAAAAAAAAACGTGTTTTCGGTCAAAATTTTTGTTGGAAAACCTGATATTCGTGTACAACGACCCAAAACACATACAGGAACCAAATATCAAAACTCCACCAAAACTTTCCCCTATTCGCCCTTTTTGAGCCTCATTTGACTGGACTAAACGAAAGTGTAATTGATAACGCACCTTATCACAATGTTCTAGATAATCGGGTGCCTATATCAAACTCAAAAAGGCAGACATGATTTCGTGGCCTCCAGAAAAAGGGACTGACCATAGTTCATCTATGAACAAGTTATGTGACTTAATAAAGCAGCACGAAAAGAAATATGTTCAATATAAAATTGATAAATTATTTAAAGAATATAAACACGATATCCTATGAATACCGCCCTAAATTGGCTGAAAAGAGATTTTAATGTATTAATGTAAAAGACCGGAAAAAAATTTGCGAACACGTGAAAAAAAGTGAAGACAATTATTTCACGATGAACACTTAAATTACATTTAATTTAAAAATAGGAGACAACATACAAAGTTTAAATTATTTAATACATAATTAAAATTCTCTTAATGTATGTTATGGTGTTACACCAGAAATATGGCTATCAAAAGTGATATCTGGTCAGCAACAGAAAGACCATCACTAACAGTTGACGACACAATAAATGTGACTTATTTTTTACTGCATCTACCAGTAGCACTACGAGAAGCAATAATGACTGTGATGCATGTATGACTTTTAAAAGATATTTAGAATGAGACAGCAAAGATATTTAAATCTACTTTAAAAAATTGTATTTCTTTACTTAACCAACCACGTCAACTAAACTATAGGAAACGGTGGTAATCTAAATGAAAACCAAGAATACAAAGGTTGAATGTTGTTTGTCCAAATTTACAAGAAAAATATACATACTTATCAGAACAAGGAGTACAAGAACATATATAAAGATTAAATATTACTTTTTCTCTGAAAAGTATAATCTTTGGAGTGTTACAACTTGGTAAAAATAAATTAAAGCATGGAAATTGGTTTCTAACAAGTTTCTTGCTGAACATTTACATATCTTGATGCTTTCTTTGAGGCTTTAAAAAGAAATCAAAATTGGAATACCAAAAACACGGAATAACTGTATTGATGAACTGTCAGTGCATACCAGTGTAGGTGTAAATGTAAATATTATGAAATATAGGGGTGATGCTGATTTTGGCAGTGATCTTGATGACACTTAAAGTTCGTCGAATAGTATGGATTAGTAGCTATGTTTATTTCAGTAAGTGAAAGTTTACATGAAGCAGTTGCTAAAGGACCAACCAAAGGAAATATTCTTGCAAAATTATTATTCTATGTATTGTAATGATCCTCTCATGCAGGACAAAATAAATAAATAATTAGGGATAATCACCACAAATACAATTAATAGTTTTAATAAAGAATTCAAAAATTGTCAAATCTCAGTGCGTATTATTAAAATGACGTTTGTAATTATTAATTTGTAAAATAAATGGTTTATCTACTCCTATTGTATAATGGCCGTTCACGGTTTGCTGCCAATCATAAAATTCTATTTTTCTAGGGTCACCTCTAAAACGGACTATTAAAAGTTCACGGTCAATGCGAAAAGTTAGCGATTCACACATGTTTTCCCTAGTAACCATTTTAACATCGCAACCACGTAAACAATGTCTTAATGAAATAATTGCGTCACTTCATTTTACTTTACGCATCGCCATGGCTAACTTGATTATTATTGTAATTCGTCATTTTTCTGGAACTGGCTAAAATTATTGACAATTGCATCACGGCGCGTCCATCATCACGCAACAGTTTTATTGAGTTTGAGAGTTTTTGTGAAGTTAAACAGCAACCAATGAACTGTTGCCGGCCAAATCGCGCGGCCTTTATGAACGATGGTACAACGACTTCATCAAATGGTGTGAATCGAAATTTCAATTATTTAACAATTTTGTCATTTATTTAGGACCGTAGAAAAAATGTTGTATGTATTTCGAGTGTAAAGAGACATTTTGGTATTCGGTTGCTTTTTCGCGCCTCGCTCCCGCTCGGCACGAAACTCGCATCCTCATACCAAAATGGCTCTCTTTACACACTAAATACATAAATATCTATTTCATAATTCACTAGTTTGCAGCCAATCATCAAATTCTATTTTCATTATTCAATAGGTTGTAGCCAATCACAAAATTCATTCTTATTATCAAATGACTTTTGCAGTTGACAGTTGACACAAATGTCATAATTCGGAAATATGAACACAAAATTCATATTGCATAGGAGTAGATAAAGTATCGTATTACATTCGCGATTATGGCCATTATTCCCTCAGCTGACTTGCGCCACTCGCCTTCGGCTCGTGGCTCAAATGTCATCTTCGTGAATAATGACTGTCATAATCGCTCATATAATAATATACTATTATTGCCTTTATTATTTTATTCATTGGCAACTCGTCCAAATAATGATCAGGCTATTGCATGAGAAAGCTCCTATCTGTGAGCGTTAGGTTTTAACACCCAGTATAGCATTTACTGTTGAGTATAAATTTTATTCAAGTATGGCAAATACCCAACTTTCTTGGATCTGACAGTCTAACTTATAACTTTACAGCGTAAACAGAAATGAACGATTGCAGAAATTGGCATAATCTGAACTCAAAATACCAACAATCAACGAATTTCACGTCAGGTAAATATGCAATGCAAATTATGACGTAATATGACTAATCTGTCTTGTTTTTTTGAAGTCAAAAGGGCGCCGACTTGGCAATTGTTTCAATTTTCGGTTCTGGTGTAAAAATCTGTTGCCACCCCCAAAGTCAAGTGAAGTGTTTTATGACTGCTAATAATATTTTCCCATATTTAAGTGGCAATTATTTATATGCTTACTTGAAACCTGTGACGAATATCTGCAGGATTAGACAAAACACCCCGTCGCTATTGTATCAGCTACTACACTTGGAATTTTGTTGTAATTCTGAAAGAAGAAATGTTCTTACTACAAAAATGCTTAAATCACCTGCTTACTAAAATATAGTTATTTACAAATATTGTTAAAGCTGGATACTGCTCATCCAAAATAATTGTGCACGAAAATGCACAAAAAAGATCCAAAGAGTAGGTACCTGTTCAAACTTATTATGCGTAGGAACCACATTCAGAAACGGAACTGATGTTTATCGTACACATGCTTCATTAGAATAAGTAAGAACTGCCCCCTGCTACAATTGTCCACTGCACATACATTTCTCGTCCGCAATTATTTTACAAACCGAACATGGTAAAAAATACAAGCGGTTGGTATCCATACCTAGAGAGCTTGAGAAATGTACTGAATCTGTCAAATGCGTGTAGTGCGCCCGATTTATAAGTTTATAACGGACAAATCACTCCAGTAAACGCAATGTTTTGCACATTTTAGGTTATATTGCAGCTATACGTTGTCAAATTAGTTAATCAAATTGTTGTACCGACACACTGACTACCGATTCGTTAATGGTAAATATCCCACGTTTCAATTTTCGCAAATATCTAATATTAACAACTGTATTAACACAAAGATGAAAACAAGTAACTAATTTCGAAATGCAAACAACTTCACCATATTCAAACACTAATTGCGTTATTGATCTATTGGTAATCCTGCTGTTTAATGCTCCCATTTTGAACTACCGATCCCAGAGCTAGTAATATATGAGGGATGCTGCAATGCTGTGGGTCGATTCTACTACCATTAGCAGTAGTTCGATAAAGAAATTGGGAAAGCTATATAAATGCAAATGAAATTAACAAGACAATTAAATTTCAATTATCTGACATATTACAAGTAAATTATTAGCAATAAAACTGTTTCCGTTACAATTAAAATTCGACTATTTTTGTGATTGTAAGCAACTTCTTTAATAATCTTTTTGCAGTAAAATTATTTAAAAATTGCAGTAATATACCCTAGTATAATTAAACTAAAATTTAATTTGTCAGCAAATGGATAAGGAAGAAATGAAATATACTACCTACTGTGTTTGTAAATAAAACTCCAAACAGTGTTAAGTTTATTGAATATAAAAAAGTGCAAAACCTGTAAATACAAACAATACATTAAATTGTTTATGAAAAAGTGCACATGGATTTACAAAAAATACACTGAACTGTTATTAAAAGTGCATATATATTTGCCAAAAATAAAGTAAATTGTTTATAAAAATGTACAGATTTATTTACAAAAAATACACTGAATTGTTAATAAAAAACATATATACAGTGTGGTCCATTAAGTGTGCAACAAATGGGAAATTTTTTTATTAGTTGTAAAACACAAATTTAAATGCCGCTAAAAGTTAGTGCATGTTCGATAACCATATCAGATGCTCTTAGAATGGCTTCAAGTCAAACAATATACAGGGCAGGATAAAAAATATGAAATTCGTTCAAGAATAAAGTTACCTTATTTCAAAAAATATAGCAAAATTTTATTAAGAAAAGTTGTTTAGAATAAAAAGTTATACTCAAATACAAAGTCACGGCCTCATATTCGAATTTTGATTCTTTTTTTGTAAAATTTTGTATTATCCCCGTATGATACATATTTTTATTATTCTGATTTTATTAAGAGTTTTTCATATGTAAATTATTATTAGTAAAGCATTTGCCTTGTTAAAAAGAATATTTGCGAAATTCTAAAGTTCTGTTAAATATCGTTGCAACAAACATGAAGTGGACGCTTACCTAAAAAAATAAAAATCCAAGTAAATTTTACAAATACGCTTCAAGTTGCTAAAAGTTATTTAAAAGGGATGTGGTTGTGGCTACTTTAAATACATATAAAATCAAAATAATAAAAATATGTATCATACGGAGGTAATACAAAATTTTCCAAAAAAGAATAAAAATTCGAATAGGAGGCCGTGACTTTGTATTTGAGCATAACTTTTAATTCTAAACAACTGTTATCAATAAAATTTTGCTATATTTTTTGAAATAAGGTAACTTTGTTCTTGAACGAATTTTATATTTTTTGTCCTGCCCTGTATATTGTTTGACTTGAAGCCATTCTAATGGCATCTGATATGGTTATCAAACATGCACTAACTTTTGGCAATATTTAAATTTCGATTGTACAACTAATAAAAAAATTTCCCATTTGTTGCACACTTAATGGACCACACTGTATATTTGGCAAATATGAAGTAAATTGTTTATAAAAATGTACAGATGTATTTACAAAAAATAAACTGAATTGTTAATAAAGAATGTTTATATATTTACTAAAAATAAATTAAATTGTTTATAAAAAAGTGCACATTTATTATAAAAAAATAACTGAACTATTATTAAAAAGTGCATATATATTTACCAAAAATAAATTAAATTGTTTATAAATGGTATACATATTTATAAAAATAAACTAAGTTGTTATTAAAAAATATAAATACATGTGCACTTTTTTATAAACAATTTAATTTATTTTTAATAAATATATAAACATGTTTTAATAACAGTTCATTTATTTTTTTATAAATACATGTGCACTTTTTTATAAACAATTTAGTTTATTTTTAATAAATATATAAACATTTTTTATTAAAAATTCAGTTATTTTTTTTGTAAATACATTTGTAAATTTTTATAAACAATTTCATTTATTTTTGGTAAATATATATGCACCTTTAATAACAGTTCAGTGTATTTTTTGTAAATCCATGTGCACTTTTTCATAAACAATTTAATGTATTGTTTGTAGTTACAGGTTTTGCACTTTTTTATATTCAATAAACTTAACACTGTTTGGAGTTTTATTTACAAATACAGTAGTATATTTCATTTCTTCCTTATCCATTTGCTGACAAATTAAATTTTACTTTAATTATACTAGGGGTTATTACTGCAATTTTTAAATAATTTTACTGCAAAAAGATTATTAAAGGAGTTGCTTACAATCACAAAAATAGTCGAATTTCCATTGTAACGGAAACAGTTTTATTGCTAATAATTTACTTGTAATATAATGTAAGATAATTAAAATTTAATTGTCTTGTTAATTTAATTTGCATTTTTTAGTTTTCCCAATTTTTTTATCGAAATGAACTACTGCTAATGGTAGTAGAATCGACCCTCAGCATTGCAGCATCCCTCCTATATTACTAGCTCTGGGATCGGTAGTTCAAAATGGGAGCATTAAACAGCAGGATTACCATTATGGGTTATATTTCGAACTGCTTTAAGCAAAAATAAATAAAAGTTGCCAGGTAACAAAAACTCAGATTTTCAAAATTACGCTTTTGCGTTGTCCAACCTAGTAGTAACAAAAAAAACCAATAGAAATTCAACAGTGCTACCATAAAACGTCATTTTTGACAATCCGGGACCATAGTGAACAGAGTATAAGTGCTGTGTGATGTCGGTAGTCTCCATTTTTTTTTAATTTTTAAGCATTTGTCAAAAACATTTAAAAATTAAAAATTCTACAGAAACTGTACAAAATAGAGAGTTAATTGCAGTTAACTAAAAAGCATTTTAGAGGTATTCAACTGGAAAATCACCTATCCCATTACATTAAAAATGTAATAAAAATGTAACGTTTGAAAAAAATCTGTAGCACCGCTTTTGAAAAAATTGAAAAAACTAAAAAATCACAAGAGTAAACATCATACTTCCGATTATGCAATTTTCTTAAAAAGCTTGCTGTCGCATCTAGAAAGGTACCTAGTACACAAAACCCATACACATTGGTGGTGGATAATGTGAACATAGGCAGTCACATGAGCTAGAATACAGTTTATGGGATTTGTATGCATTAGACAGAAATAGGCATATATGATTTAAAATCTAGTATCCTATAATTCAGTGTTTTCTAAAAACAAAACACCTTGATTTTGCGAATACTGGATGCTATTGCATATAAGTCTATTTATGTCTAACGCATACAATGCCCATAATAGCACATTATTATACTAGTGTGTAAGTACGCATTTAAAGCACGTGCGACGAGTTTAAGAACACGACGCAAAGCGGAGTGGTTTTAACGGAGCTAGTGCTTTAATGGCACTTATACGTATATCATACGCTATTTTTTCTACGATCGTAACATAAATAAAAAAAATTAATTTGCTGACACTTCTTCCGTCACATTGTGTCAGACATTTTAGGTTATGTTGACATTCAAATTTACGGCCAAGCTTGTTTTAATAAAATATTAAAACACGCCACCAATGGCAACGTGCGAATAAGACGTATTTCGGGAGCTAATATTAACAGTGCTACAAACGTCGCTTTTGACACTAGAAATTGTGCAAAAAGTTGTCATTTTGACACGATCGTAGACAAAATTATAAATTTATATTTATTAAAATAGCTGTCTGATAAAGAAAACTTAACAAAAGTGAGATAGTTAATAAGTAGGACTAAGGTACCTGGTACTCCACATGCCTAGACCTTGTCCATGGGGTCGGCAAAGAGGGTCTATAAAGGCAAAAAGTTATCATTTTGACACGATCATAGAAAAACTATACTCTAGCTTCTAGCACATTTGATTACTTAGAGTAATTTTTAAAACTGAATTGCTTTAAGTCATGGATAGCCTGAATCAGTTGGCAGTACTGAAGTGCATTGGCAGTCTATGTCAAATTCGAGGATAGTAGGTTAGGTGTTATATGATACAGACTGACGCATAACTTAACCTGTAAATTTTGAATTTGATGTAGACTTCAGTATTGCCAACTGATTCAGGCTATTCAGGGCCTGCTGCAATTCAGTTTAAAAAAAAAACACTCTATGTTCACATTTTCCGCCACCAATCTGTATATGAAGTTTCAACGCCATACCTCTTTTCATTTTGAGATATTCTGTTCACACACACACACACAGACTGGCAGACAGACCAATGAACAAAAACATGTCTTTTGGGTTCAGGGGACTCTAAAACGTGAAGATCCTATAAACTCAATTTCGAATATTTGGGGTGAATCTACTACTTTCTTTATTGTAAAAGGAATTAAAATACAATTTAAAAAAAAATATTTTTTTCAAAATTCTTTAAAATCCATAAGGTGCACGAATAAAATGTATGGAATAAAAAAGTTCTGTCGTAAATAACAATTTAAAATTCAAAAACGAACGTTGAAATCGGATAATCCGTTCAAAAGTTACGTCCTGACGAAGTATTTATTGTCGGAAATACTTCCGGTCTAAAATTCAATATGGCGGATGAGAAGCAATTCTAACGATGCCTACAATCGTGAAGTACCTTCATGCCTACAATGCTCAAAATTACTGACTGGATCTACATAACACGCTTGCCAAGTTTCATGCTTTAACCTATCAAATGCACAACTTTGTTCAAGTGTACCTAGCTTCCGGACTGACAGTGCTTAAGCAATTTTATCTACAAGTTGCTTGTTGCAATTGTATGTTAACTAACCAACTAAATCCTGTTTGCATTTTATTTTATTTCTTGGTACAATAATTGATGTGAATATGAATTAGTAGATCATAACTAGGGTTGCCAACATTGTCATTTTGACCCGAAGACTTCGGGTTTGGCAATCATTCTTCGGGCTTCGGGTTTTCAATAAAATTTTTCGGGTTAACTAAAGGTTCATACATACATGAATTGTGAAAAACTTTACTCCTATTTAAAAGCTATAGAGCAGATGTCATTGGTAAGAAAGTGGCCAAAGAGGAAAAAAATAAGATTTTAGAAAATATTTAAATTTTTTCAGAAAATGGACTTTCGTAGTAGTTTAGTTAACTTCTAAGATGGATTTTGACCATTTCTTTTATTGAATGTAAACAATGGTTTTGTTCTTTAATTCCTATGATTTACAAAGAATTCTGCTGAGTGTAACTCGGGCCAGCTGGATCCCTTACCGATAATGTTTACTTTTATGCTTAAATGTAGAAGCTAAGTTGTATTTCATATGTTCTATTATTATATTTAATATTGTATTTTATGTAAGCAAATGTTCACAAAGCTGGACGTATATTGTGAATTTTGGTTTTTGCAATTGCAGCAAGAAACGCATTCTGTACGTGAGATGCTAGAATTTTTAACTCATGCAAATTTAACAAAAAAAGCATCAGTCGCACGCAGACTCTTCTGAGAGGAAAGTATTGTAGTTCGTGAACTCGCCCAGGGAGATATAAGATAATTTAAAGTGGCCATAAGAGAGCCTGGCAGCCAATTTTGCTTGAAACAGTGTTAAAGTGCAGCGAACCAGCGTTTGCAATTCTACAAACGCATTTTCCAAGTGTACATGTAAGTACACCCATTGTGCTATATTTAAAGGCTTATTTGAAGCGTCAATTTTGAGAGGCTCCAATTCAACTGTCCTTACGAGGTCTGCTCGCGATCAGTGGTTCCCAGCATAATGTTCGCCAGGAGCGGGTGATGCAATCGAGGTGTGCCGTTGCAAGGGTATGCAGCAGCCAGTTGCAAGTAAAATGTTTGCAGAGCGTGGTAAGGTTGCGTTTAACTGCAAGCTTTTGCAAACGCGCAGGAATGTCTTTTCAGCGACTCAAATAAGTACCTACCGGCTTCAGGCAATTCCAGTTTTGTTAGACATTTTGACATAATGGTTTTTTAAATATAATTATTTCAAAGCTATTTTTGATGATGTTTTACGTTGTATTGTATTGTATTGTATTTTTATTCATCATAATATACACCGTGGTGCTTAGATATGTCACAATTCCAGTTTAAATATAAAAAATATAAAAATAAAAATAAAAAAATACAATGCATTTACAGAAATAGTCAACTACAGATAAATACAGTAACAACAAAAATACTAAAGTCAATAAAACAAGACAGTCTTAATTTTCAACAAATCTGAAATCGGAAAGTTCATAGTAGACATTGGCCAGAAGATGTTTTTTAAGCTTAACTTTGAAGAGTTTTGTTGGGGCATTTTTGAGAGTACTAGGAAGCGAATTAAATAATCCTATTCCGAAATTATGTCGTTTAGTGGACGTTAGTCTCTGCTGCGGAACCTGTATATCGCCTCGACTGCGGGTGTCGTAACCATGGGCATCGCCGTTTTTTGTATAATCGCCATAATGTTCTTTTATGTATAATAGATTACAATATAGTATTGCTGACGGTAGCGTTAATATGTTATATTTTTTAAACAATGGTTTACAACTGTCTAACTGACTCGCTCCCGCCAACACTCTCAAGGCTCTTTTTTGTACAATGAAAATTTTTTTAATATGTGTAGAGGTACCCCAGTTTATTAGACCGTACGTCATTACACTATGAAATAATGCGTGGTATGCAGTAATGGCAGCATCTAAGTTTACTCGATTTTTTATTTGTCTAATTACATAAATTGTTCTTGATAACTTAATTGAAAGGTTGTCAACATGTGCTTGCCAAGTTAGTTTGTTATCCAAGGTAAGGCCTAAAAATTTGACGGTTTCACAGATATTTTGTTTATTTGAAAATAGTAAAGTGGTAGTTTTATTTTGGTTTAAACAAAGCTTATTTGCCTGGAACCAATCTGAGGCTTGGTTGATAATGTTGGTTTGTAACTGATTGACTAGAGTTTCATCTTCTACGTGGTTTGCAAAGGTCGTATCGTCTGCAAATAAAGTCGTGAAAACTGGGATGGCATTAGGCAAATCGTTAACATAGATTAAAAATAATAACGGTCCCAATACACTTCCTTGTGGGACACCATGTTGAATTGAAGACATCTGGCTATACTGACCTTTGCAAAATACACATTGAGATCTGTCAGATAAGTAGGATGACATTAGTTTTAGAGTTACTCCCCTGCAACCGTAATACTCCAGTTTATCTAGTAAAATGCTTTTTGAGACACAGTCGAACGCCTTGCTTAAATCAAGAAATAGTGCAAAGGAAGATTTTTTGTTTTCCAATGATTCTGTTATATAATTAATGAGATTCAGCACGGCTCCCGACGTGTTCCTTCCTTTTCTGAACCCAAACTGTCTGTCCGTAAAAATATGGTTGGTTTCAAAGAAATTTAGAATTCGAACTGCAATAATTTTTTCTATAATTTTGGCCAAAATGGGGAGAAGCGCAATGGGTCTATAATTGGATCTATCATCAATTTCACCCGATTTATATAGAGGTATAATTTTGGCTTGTTTCAATTTATTAGGAAATATGCCCGTCTTTAATATGATGTTTGCAATATGAGCTATCGGGGCAGATAAACATAAAACATTTTCTTTGTACATACAAACCGATTGATTATATAGGTCTAATGATTTTGACTTTTTTAATGCCTTTATAATATCTTCTACCTCGGATTCCTCAACAGCATATAAGAAGAGTGATTGTTCATTGTTTACTGGTAATTTCTTTAGATAAACACTGTGTGAGTACTTTGATGGGGGAATATTTGATAATAAATCGTCGGCTACATGCACAAAGTAGTCGTTGTGAGATTCTGGGGAAATCACACTTACCACTCCATTGCTATTGATATTGTTTACACCTTTTTTTATTATTCTCCATATTGTTCTTTGTTTATTATCAGACTCCAAGATTTCTTTACTGATTTTTTCTTTTTTTAATTTTAAGATTTTTTGTTCGTATTCGTATTTTTTTTGTTTAAATTCAGCCGATAGAAGATCATTATTTTGCAAGTTCAATTTCAAAATGTTTCCAAGACGATTTATTTCTTCCCTGGCCGAAACTATTTCTGGATTGGTAAACATAGAGGCATTTTTACGTTTGTTATTTGTATTAATTTTAATGGGAGGAAAAGATAAATCGTGATAATATGAAAAAACTTTATAAAAAGCATTAACTGCGCAGGTTGGGTCAGACTCTCTATATAATTCTACCCAATCTTCAGTTAAGAGGTAATTTGAAAATTTGATTCTATTTCTAGAACTTTTATTTGGTACGGTTTTGTAAACAGAGGTCGCCCGTTTTTGAATAGTGTTAAATTTAATTATTTGAGATTTATGATCAGATATGTGAAATTCAGCCACAGTTGCAAGTTGTGTTTCAAAATTTGTGAAGATGTTGTCGATACACGACTTGGAATTTTTTTGTACTCTAGTAAAGTCGGTGATATTTTTTTGTAATCCAAAAGAATGGAATATGTTAGTAATTTCGATGCTTTCCTTAGATTTAACTGCAAAATTTATATTAAAATCGCCACCAAACACTAGTTTACTATTTTTAAAATATTTAGATATTAAGTCAAGAACATGAGAAAGTTTATTTTTAAAGATATCGATATTACCACATGGTGAACGATATAAAGCCACCGCAACACAGTTCAAATCAGCAAGTTTAATGCCAGTGCATTCAAAATGTTTTTCACTGTTAAGTTCATTAATGAAATTTAATGATGTAAAAACGTGATCAGATCTAGTAAAAATGCATACTCCTCCACATTCACTCTCCAATCGGCAGTAACAAGAAGCTAGATTGTAATTATTTGGTGTATATAAATGTTTTTCTCCATCCTTAAGCCAATGTTCACTAATCATCACCACGTCAAAATTTTGTTCAGTTAAGATGGATTCAAGATAATTGTGTTTGTTTCTAATACACTTCGTATTAGTTTGCTCGTCGTGCAGTGCGGTCGCATTTTTGTTTTGCTCCGCTTGTTTTGCAGTGTTTTGCATTCTTTCATGCTAATACTCATGTGTGTATTGTTTTGCTGTGTTGACTAAACTACATATTACTTCGTATGTACGCAATTCATCATAACATAACCCAGTGACACAATAGGAAACACATTTTGCAAGTAATTGCAATTTGACTTCCTATTACATTTAAATTATTTACTACTGGTAGTGAACTTGACCTCAATTTCGTTGAAATGGCTAATTTCAAATGCGATGCTTGCCAAAAAGTCTTCCTGGATGTTAAGAACAAATATAAACTAAAGTGTAGCGGCGAATGTAGGCGCATATTTTGCATGACATGCAGTGGATTTGACAAAACCACATTAAAAACGATTTCACAACAAAAAAATCACCAACTGCGATATTTTTGCGTTCTATGTGATTCTCCCAATCTAAAATATCTGCATGAAAAAGTTTCACAATTAACAAGGGACCAAGTACCAAAAGATAACATCGAGGCTATAGGGTCACTAATTAAGAAAGTGGCTGATGCAATTCCGATTATTACGGAAACACACGAATTGGTATATAACCAAGATTCAAAGCTAGATTTGCTTCATAAAAGAGTTGAGGAAATTTACTCGATGTGTCAGTCCTTCACTGATTGTGGCCCACAATCAATTAGAAAAAGTTTAAACGGCATGCAGCAGGATCTTTTCAATCTCTCCTCAGTCTTCTTCAACAGCAATGAAGACCAAATCAAAATACAGGTACACGATCCATCTTCAAGTGAAATTAGGAAAAACATAGAAGGGATACAACATAAGTTAACAAACATATCAGAGTCCATGGCGGAGTTCCAAATAAGACTGAAAACCCTAAAATCTCCAGGTGTTGCTTCTTCGACTTCACAACCGACTCCAGTTCAAACATCAAAGTCTTGTATGTCAGTTGGCACCCAAACAACAGAACTATCTCCTAGTTTTAGTGGTCCAAAACCAGTGTCAAATTTAACATTACCTACTCAAGATGGAAAAGTAGGCAAAAGTGAATGGCAGTATGTGATTGTGAGAAACCTTCCATCGTACTATAACAGCAATCACATAGTGCATTATATTAAAGATAAGTTGGGAGTGTCGGACTTTATAAGATGCTACCCCCTATTAAAACAATCAGAAAATGCAGCGGATATAACATACAAGATTGGCACCATAAACAGAAAGTCTGCCGCTCGATTAGCAGAAGAGCAGTTCTGGCCTGCTGGTGTATCGGTAAAGTGGTCAGTAGAAAGAAAATGCCATCTTGAGGAAAATCCTAGCGGAGGAAATAAAACGCAGCTGGACAAAGTGAAGAAAAAGACAACTAAAGAATTCACTACTCAAGAGAAGATTCTAAGGCTTCATTCTGATGGGGAGGCTATAGCAGCTGGCAAACAACACACCTTTAAAGAAAATCAACCCATAAAATTTGTGAGTGCAGGCATCCAGAAAACAAATCTCACAGTAGATGCAATGACTCCGCCAAGGGTGAAACTGACAATGCAATCTGCCACCGATAAAGGCCGGTACCTTTTGGCTCGTCTGCGGGAACCAGCAATAATGAATGCCGTCAGGTTGTACATATCCTATCTACATGAACAACCGCAATCAGTTTGTCACGAGGGCTTCACAAATGCTTCTCTAAGGGTATTTTTAGCTTCTGAGGGCCTTCCTGTAGACGTAGAGTCGCTAAAACAATTATACAAGAAGTACTTTGAAGCGTATGGCATAGGATCTTCTACTGCATCGGCGGACCTTGCAACCTACAAATCATTTGTCTCCTCCCAACAGCTAATACGCCTACAACAATCCAGGGAAAGCCATGGCAAATACTACTCGCCAAAACGAAATTTTTAATACGATCGACGTGCCCAGAAGAGCAAGTATCTTCTATCATTGACAAACATTCAGTGCCTCTCTTTTGTAATAAAAACACCAGTAATATTACTATTTTGCATGCAAATATTCAGTGTATTAGAAACAAACACACAGATTACTTGTAAATGACACGTCCAGCTATACAAAAATGTTGCAGGTGGTTAAAATGTCCATTGTTCCGAGGCGTCGTTTTCATAGTCATAATTTTATACAGGAGTGAATCGTGTAACGTTGAGACGAAGTCGAAACGTTAATGATTCAAGAGTGGATAATAATAACTTTATCGTCGTGTATAATGTACGTATGTATTATCTGTAACATCAGTTACCTTGCCGTGTAGAGGCTGGTGCTTTATACAATATTTTATTCTATTCTTATAATTTCACTAATCAAATAATTATGAATTTTTTTAGGGAATTTTGAAATTTATTTACTTCAAAATAAATACCAGTAGTAGGTATACATTAAATTTGTAACCATGGTTTGTGTTGTGACTAAAACTGTGATTCGTGTTATACTTTTAGCAGTACTGAAGTGTATTGTCAGTCTATGTCAACTTTGAGGTTGCCAGGTTAGGTTTTGTTTATTTGACACAGAATGACGCAAAACTTAACCTGCAAATCTTGAATTTAACATAGCTTGACAGTCCTACCGACACTTGGTAGTTGTAATTGAGCATCACTAGTCTAAAACGTTATTTACATTTTAGCTGTAACTTCGTTTGCTTTTAAGAGTTTTTGCTGACTTCCTTTTTTATTGTGTACGTATGTAAGAGGCGTCAAATTTGAAGAGAAGCTTGTGTTGTAGAGTATCTATACCATTCGCATAATATAAGTTGCCTGTTTCTAATTGTTGGTGTTTGGATTTATTGCCTGAAGATTAAGCTTCGTTCTTACAAGGTATTTATAGAAAATCTGCCTCACCTAATCAGCAAGGTAGATCTGCCAATCATATGCAGCCTCCACGGCGTACTTATGAAGCACATCCTTTACCGTTTTACTATATTTATCAGCCCCAGAGATGAAACGCAAGACAACTATTACATGACAGCATTATCTAACTTGTAAAATTTAACTTTTAACCTGTGACTTCCTTCGAATATATAATTTTATATAGATTAATAAACTTCTCCATATTCATGTTGTTTCTAGTATTTATAATTGCTTGCATTTTTAAATGATTATTTAGGTATTCCACCAGCAAATCCAAACATCTGTATCTTCATTAAGCACCGATTTATAAGCACCAATTGTGAGCATTTTGTTCTTTATACATTTCAAAATTGCCTCTCATTGGTTTAATTCGCTTCGAAACATTAGAGGCGCTACAAACGTCGACAAAAGCTAAAATGTGCGTAAGGTAATTATATATTTAGTGATTTGTGGTTAAACTACAATTTTAACCGTAAGAATTGCATTAACTAATATCTAATAAAACGATTTGCAACATTAAGATGGTTCGATGAGATTGTATCTTATTCAAATAGTACTCTTATGCTTTGTTTTAATGGCAATGGGGTATGTTCGATGAGGTATTCTCATTTATAATACCATGAGTAGTCAAAGTTATGTCTAGTATTTTTGCGGTAGTATCACGAATATCCATTACGCTTCGGTACGATTAGAACGAGTGCCCTAGCACGAGTCCTAATCCAAGCACAATACACATGAGTACTGATACTACTGCAAAAATAATCTACTTAACTTTAACTAAGAATGATACTCGATGGACTATTCAATGAACCAGACTATTTTTTTAAAATTAGTTTTCAGTAAACCTAGTAACAAACTACGCAATTTCTAAAGTAACAGAAAACTAAATTGATTTTTCCTACTAAAAACTACATTTGTTTAAAATACTCAAGGGTAATACCACAAGCAGTGGATATATTTTTAACAAATATTTTATCGTTTCCATGTAAATTATTGCGTTTAAATTTCACGATACAAAATCACATCAAAAATGTCACGAGCCGAAGGCGAGTGACATTTAAATGTGATTTTGTTGAGTGAAATTTGCAATAATTTCTATGGAAATGTCAAAATATTTTAAAAAAATATATCCACTTCGAGTGGTATTTGGGACGACTATTTAACAATCTTAACTTTATTGAAAAATAATCCAACAATTAATATAATTATTCATTCTCAATTAATTTCAGCGGAATACTTCCAAACACAGCATTTTAAAATTTTTAAAACAAGCCACACAGTTTGTTGGGGTTTAGTGTTACGTAACCTAGCGATATCATTAGAGAGTTTGAGCACTTCGACGTTTAACTTCCCGTTAACGATAAAGTCACGTGACTAGTAACGATAAACTTTTACGGAAGGGTTTCGTTTTAAAGAGTTTGAGCACAACAACAACAAACGGTATTTGAACATAACCTCACAATCTGGCAAATATTGAAAGGTTGTACTATACTTCCTCAGTTTGTTAATTATTGTAAAGTAAATACAAGGAGCAGTAATTACCTAAATAAAATAACTATTACAAGAAATTAGGCATCGTAACGCAACCTCACAAACCAATTTAGCGTTTACGGTAAACCTCTACGGTAAACCTCCAAGCTACTCGTAGTGAAATAACGTGCTCCGATAAGTGTTTAGCGTTACGGTATTTTCTGCGCCTGCGCAGTTGCCTTAAAATAGCGTTAGCGTATAAGGTACAAGGTGCTCAAACTCTCTACTAAGGACAGAACATCGTTGCTAAGCGATACTTCGCAACAAGGCTATTTATTTTTGAGTACGTACATTGTTTTGTGAATATTTTGCATGGTGCCCAATATTCAGTGATATACTGCTGTTATTGGTTGAAAAAAGCAAATGTCTGCAATGTGATTGGCTTATATGTTATAGTGTTGAATAGTCAATTGAATACCTTCCAGGAAGATATATCCACTGGTATTTTTTTGATTGGTCAAAAAAACCATATTCTGGATTTTAATTGGTCACTTTTGGACAGATGACACGTGTATTGAATAGTCACTCACATATTGTAGACTAATCACATTTCAAGAATATGGTCATATGCACTAATCACAAGTTATAAAGGAATTCTTACACTGAAAAGAAAAGCACCCTACTTTCTTACCACTACATCGTTGTTTGTCATTCTGACAAATTTAACATTTGACGTATAACTTGACAGTTCTCTATAATTTATTAGTTTAATTCTTCATTCATACAAAACTCTACGCGCCACGCGCTTGTGTTTTTTCCTCAATTTGTACTCGTTCAACGGCTAAGTAAACAATGCTCATAAAATAAAACTCTTTCGGACAAGAGTTGAGCACTCGTGATCTTACCGTTGATAAGTTTAGTACGGTAATTAGTTGAACGAAACGATACAATCTAATCGAGTACCACTTGACTTTGTTTGTACTAGTCATGCCGTACGTTTTCAGACAAACAACAATTCAGTTTTCAAAATGATAAGTATGTAAACATTAAACTTATATCTATATAATAGAGTGCGTTATCAAGTGGCCTTGCGTCAAACAGTAATTTTTAAAAGTCATGTCACCATGTGATTTCTAACGGAAAATTATCCACAGCCTTAACAAGGGCACGTTTCAGAGACTCCAAATTTGAATGTGTTCTTTTGCAAGTTTTTATTTCTAATTCTAACCACAGTTTGTAATCTAGAGGATTAAGATCAGGATTAGATAATGACCAATCGTCTTTGGCGATGAAGTCATAACTTAATTTTTTAAACACAATTTTTGATTGTGCTTTGTGAGCAGGTGCAGAGCTATTTTTAAACAAGGAATCATTTACAGGTTTTACCATTGATTCTAAAGCAACGTTTTGATAGTTTTCAGCATTTGCTTTGAAGCCATTTTGACAAAAACGCAAATGATAGTGGTATGTACCTTCGTAACTGATACCCCACAAATCATCACGTGTGGATGTGTGGGCGATGATGAGCACGTTGGATGTTTCTTCTACATTTGATAGTCTTCGAGCAAGATGTATAGATACGATCGTTTTGACGGTTAAATTTCTCCTCAATACTAAAGATTTTTTCTTCAGTAAAGAGAATATTTTTTCCCAATGTTTTGTTCATGCATGTCGCTAGTAGGTATGGCGGCACTTGAGCGTGGGAACTAGGTCATCTCTTATCATCGTGGGAACTGGGTCAAGGTCGTCTCTTATCATTGTCGCCTGATAAGCGTGGGAACCGGGTCAAGGTCGACTGATAAGCGTGGGAACCGGGTCAAGGTCGACTGATAAGCGCGTGGGAACCGGGTCAAGGTCGACTGATAAGCGTGGGAACCGGGTCAAAAGTTGCAGATAAAGGTAAAGGTGCATTTAAAAGTGCATTTACGGGGTTCAGGTAAAAGGTAAAAAGTGCATTTACGGGGTTCAGGTAAAAGGTAAAAAGTGCATTTACGGGGTTGAAAGTGCATTTAAAAGTGCATTTACGGTGTTCAGGTGCATTTACGGGGTTGAAAGCGCATTTAAAAGTGCATTTACGGGGTTCAGGTAACGCTAAAAAGTGCATTAAGGGTTCAAAGTGCATTTAAGTGTTAAAAAGAGTCATCTGTAGGTGTTCGAATTGCGTGGGAAAATTTTGATAAGCGTGGAACCGGGTCATCTTTATTATCTTATCATCGTGGGAACCGGAAGTCGACGTGGGAGCCGGAAGTGTCGACAGATAAGCGTGGGAAAATTTTGATAAGCGTGGGAACCGGGTCATCTCTTATCCGGGTTCAGGTGCATTTACGGGGTTGAAAGCGCATTTAAAAGTGCATTTACGGGGTTCAGGTACCTGTAAAAAAGTGCATTTAAGGGTTCAAAGTGCAGTTAAGTGTTAAAAGAGTCATCTGTAGGTGTTCGAATTGAAATTGTGTGCCAGGTAATTGTGAAACCGTTATCAGAATGAGGTCGCGCGATTAAAAAATCACAACAACTATTCCAGCCAAAACCTCAGCTGTAAACTTCCGCATATCGAAATTCTTTATCCGTTTAACCTCTGATCTTTTTAATAATGTCTGATTAGATAAAGATGTGTGTTAATCTGTTAAAAGCAAAGTATTACAATTTTATATTAATTATTAGTAGCTCGCCATACAAGATAAGATATCCGGAAAGTGCAATTAAGGCAAGTGCATTTAAGGAAGAAATGCGAATCAAGGTGACGGTAGGAGGGATTAAATGAATAAAATGAAATTTTAGATCAAACACGGTGTCTACACCTGTCTTATCTAAATGCCTTTTAATATAAGGTGTTTCATTCCAAACAACTACCATCCTATTTATCTTATCGTATGAGGTCAAAGTACAACTCATAACAGATAGCAGCGACTATTATGTTCAACAGACCTGGTACATCCAAATTAGCATTAACACATTACCGATTTCATTGCAAAGTTTTTATGAATCATTCGACTTGAAAGCCCCGTATGCTAGATAAAGTGCGAGAACCTTATCTTTTGATAAGACAGCGTTCGATTCCATCCATACATGTCTATCTCTGTCTATCTCATGATACATTCCCATACAAACAATAGCTAACGCATTCTGCCCTATACTGGCCACTTCATTTTCCGATGAAAGGATTGAAAATTAACCAGAGATTTTCTTACATGCTCGCGTGGTCCAGTGGTTTAAGTCTGACATTCATATAGGTAAGAAAGGGGAAACAAGGTACTGGCTTACACGTACCGCTAATTAAACTCTTACCTGCGGGGCCTCCAATCTTTACCGTTAATTTAGAGTAAAACTTGTACAATCTGTTCAATTTTATGCAGGAAGACGGGGCTAAATAATAACATAGTAGTACAAAGAATATATTTATTCGCATCATTTTTACAGTCCGCATATCGAAATTCTTTATCCGTTTAACCTCTGATCACTTGTGATAAAGCGGGAGCTGTTTTTAAAATGCGTAATGAGATTACTTTTTATCGCATGCATTATGAACAGCTTCAATCAATTCGGTGTTTGAAAATTGTACTGCATCGATTTTATATATTATAGAACAGTGCTAATTATCCTGCGAAGTTTGTGCATTCACATTACCGATTTCATTGCAAAGTTTTTATGAATCATTCGACTTGAAAGCCCCGTATGCTAGATAAAGTGCGAGAACCTTATCTTTTGATAAGATAGCGTTCGATTCCATCCATACATGTCTATCTCTGTCTATCTCATGATACATCCCCATACAAACAATAGCTAACGCATTCTGCCGTATACTGGCCACTTCATTTCCGATGAAAGGATTGAACATTAATCAGAGATTTTCTTACATGTTCGCGTGGTCCAGTGGTTTAAGTCCGACATTCATATAGGTAAGAAAGGGAAAACAAGGTACTGGCTTACACGTACCGCTAATTAAACTCTTACCTGCGGGGAATCTTTACCGTTAATTTAGAGTAAAACTTGTACAATCTGTCCAATTTTATGCAGGAAGACGGGGCTAAATAATAACATAGTAGTACAAAGAATATATTTATTCGCATCATTTTTACAGTCCGCATATCGAAATTCTTTATCCGTTTAACCTCTGATCACTTGTGATAAAGCGGGAGCTGTTTTAAAATGCGTAATGAGATTACTTTTTATCGCATGCATTATGAACAGCTTCAATCAATTCGGTGTTTGAAAATTGTACTGCATCGATTTTTATCCGATTTCATTGCAAAGTTTTTATGAATCATTCGACTTGAAAGCCCCGTATGCTAGATAAAGTGCGAGAAGCTTATCTTTTGATAGGACAGCGTTCGATTCCATCCATACATGTCTATCTCTGTCTATCTCATGATACATCCCCATACGTAGTAAAATAAATATGTATATTGTATTTATAATGTTACATAATAATAATAAACATATATACTACATTTGGAGTTACATTGCTAACTTAAGTGTTGTCGTTTCCAATGGCACATGGGTTGTATATTACAAGATTCAAATTTGGTCTTTCATAGACGTCATCTGGCCCGGGATGCCTACGTCTTCCGGTCCAGGAGGATTTGTCTTGTAACATTCCAGCGGTAAGGCATATGGGTAATCAGGAAACATGAATTTGCGTACATAGTATACCGGATTAACCCTTTGGTGGGTCGGACCGCTGCGTTGGAAATTTTGACAATGTTGTTCCTTATACTGCCGTTTACGGCATTCATTTATTAGATGCCCCTTATTTTTACAGTAATTGCAAAATTTACGAGGATCGTACATTATCTAAATATGTATACAACTTATAAAACAGTCAGGAAAAAATATGTTCTTTATACTTACAAAGTAGAGAAGGACACGTTTACAAGAGCACTAAACGTCAATACTATGTCAACTAGAAACGATTAATTATTTGGCGCTATTTATATATGCCAATTTCGGAGGTGTAAGCAATAACATATAAAAACAAGTCAACGACTTTTATACAGTTCATAATAACACCCAATTAAAATCGCAATACAATGGTCGCTTTCTGTCTTTTAGATTCGCAAATACTGTAATGTTTGTTTGTTTAGAGTGTCTGTGATATGAGAGAGGTCGAAGTCTCGTATTAGCACTGTTCTATATATAAGTTATCATTGTTAAAGTTCTTTGCCTTATTATGAATATGAGGTCAAAGTACAACTCATAACAGATAGTAATATGACTAAACCGAGTATCCTGTTAAAAATATCTCGCAGGAAAACCAGAACCTAGAAAATATATTATTATTACAGAAATGAGCACGAAGCGATCTCTCGTAACCACAAGAACTGATAAGCGGTAAGCGGTAGGAGTACATTTGTATATAAGAATAACTGTTCTGATACAGGAATATTAATTCATCAAGATGAGCCCCCTGTGTAAACAAACACCAATCGACGCGGCTATTTCGTCAACACCGTCCACCTACAGCGATGGGGGATCGCAGCTCTCGTGGCATCGGTCCCAAGACGACCCTCATGTTTGGTCGAGCATGGAGGAAGTCGACGATCCCCCGACCATTGACGCTGACGAGTACGGGTGTGATAATCAGAGATTTTCTTACATGCTCGCGTGGTCCAGTGGTTTAAGTCTGACATTCATATAGGTAAGAAAGGGGAAACAAGGTACTGGCTTACACGTACCGCTAATTAAACTCTTACCTGCGGGGCCTCCAATCTTTACCGTTAATTTAGATAAACTTCCGCATATCGAAATTCTTTATCCGTTTAACCTCTGATCTTTTTAATAATGTCTGATTAGATAAAGATGTGTGTTAATCTGTTAAAAGCAAAGTATTACAATTTTATATTAATTATTAGTAGCTCGCCATACAAGATAAGATATCCGGAAAGTGCATTTAAGGCAAGTGCATTTAAGGAAGAAATGCGAATCAAGGTGACGGTAGGAGGGATTAAATGAATAAAATGAAATTTTAGATCAAACACGGTGTCTACACCTGTCTTATCTAAATGCCTTTTAATATAAGGTGTTTCATTCCAAACAACTACCATCCTATTTATCTTATCGTATGAGGTCAAAGTACAACTCATAACAGATAGCAGCGACTATTATGTTCAACAGACCTGGTACATCCAAATTAGCATTAATTATTAATTATTAGTAGCTCGACATACAAGATAAGGTATCCGGAAAGTGCATTTAAGGCAAGTGCATTTAAGGAAGAAATGCGAATCAAGATGAGGGTAGGAGGGATTAAATGAATAAAATGATAATTAGGAGATACAAGATTGGTAGTAGTTTTTAAACATTGATGAGAAATGAACGCTAATGATGAAATAAGAAGTAAGATTGTGAGTTGATAATGGAAAGAATATGTACTATTATCGTAGTCATTGATACAGTAAAAGTCTGAAATTGGAACCGGAAGTATAAAACAAAGATGACATTATTTGCAGACTTCAAAACATATGGCTATTTAGTACGGGTTCAAAGTTCGAACTTAGAACTCGGATGTATAAAACAAGGATGATATTATTTTGCAGACTAAGGTATTAATGGGGCTCATGGCAAATTTCGATGTGCGATCAATTGCGAATTGACGTATCACTACCGAGTTCGACAAAGTGTTTGGAAAAAATTATCCAAGAGTGTGCCGATGACAAGGTTCAATTAGATTATATAATCACACAGACAACTTCGCAGGATAATTATCACCTTCTATAATATATAAAATCGATGCAGTACAATTTTCAAACCACGAATTGATTGAAGCTGTTCATAATGCATGCGATAAAAAGTAATCTCATTAAGCATTTTGAAAACAGCTCCCGCTTTATCACAAGTGATCAGAGGTTAAACGGATAAAGAATTTCGATATGCGGAAGTTTACAGCTGAGGTTTCGGCTAGAATAATATATACTACCATGTATAGTCGTTTGGATGTACCAGGTCTGTTGAACATAATAGTCGCTGCTATCTGTTATGAGTTGTACTTTGACCTCATACGATAAGATAAATAGGATGGTAGTTGTTTGGAATGAAACACCTTATATTAAAAGGCATTTAGATAAGACAGGTGTAGACACCGTGTTTGATCTAAAATTTTATAAAAACGGTGATTGAACGTTGAGAGAGCCAGTATAAGATTAAACAGGTAGATTTAGCGTAAATGACTGTGTTTACGCTTAATCTCACATTTTTAATATTTTTTATGAATTTTAGTTTAGACCATCTAGTATTTGTAAATAAACACCCAGCATTCTCGGCTTAATATGTATTGCTCATTGTGAACTCGAGCAATGCATATTAAGGCAGACAGAGTGGAAAACTTTTCTCACATCGTTTACATGTCTTTCAGTTGTAGACTCTCTAAAAACCCACCTCTTACATGCACTGATTCCTACTAATTCATACCGAACAGTTATCTCACTTTGATATGTAATAATTAATGTTTTTTTACTGTGCCATCAGACAATTTCGCATCTTATCAATTGGGGAATTCTCCCTAATCCAAACGGGACTTTAAATTTTCATACATTCTGCATGTGTTTTGTGCATTCACATTACCGATTTCATTGCAAAGTTTTTATGAATCATTCGACTATACATGGTAGTATACAGTGTGGTCCATTAAGTGTGCAACAAATGGGAAATTTTTTTATTAGTTGTACAATCGAAATTTAAATACCGCCAAAAGTTAGTGCATGTTCGATAACCATATTAGATGCCCTTAGAATGGCTTCAAGTCAAACAATATACAGGGCAGGACAAAAAATATGAAATTCGTTCAAGAATAAAGTTACCTTATTTCAAAAAATATAGCAAAATTTTATTGAGAAAAGTTGTTTATAATCATAAGTTACGCTCAAATACAAAGTCACGGCCTCCTATGCGAATTTTGATTTTTTTTTGAAAAATTTTGTATTACCCCCGTATGATACATGTTTTTATTATTCTGATTTTATATGTATTTAAAGTAGCCACAACCACATCACTTTTAAATAACTTTTAGCAACTTGAAGCGTATTTATAAAATTTACTTGAATTTATATTTTTTTAGGAAAGCGTCCACTTCATGTTTGTTGCAACGATATTTAACAGAACTTTAGAATTTCGCAAATATTCTTTTTAACAAGACAAATGCTTTACTAATGATAATTTACATATGAAAAAACTCTTAATAAAATCAGAATAATAAAAATATGTATCATACGGGGATAACACAAAATTTTACAAAAAAAAATCAAAATTCGAATAGGAGGCCATGACTTTGTATTTGAGCATAACTTTTGATTCTAAACAACTTTTTTCAATAACATTTTGCAATATTTTTTGAAGTAAGGTAACTTTATTCTTGAACGAATTTCATATTTTTGTCCTGCCCTGTATATTGTTTGACTTGAAGCCATTCTAAGGCCATCTGATATGGTTATCAAACATGCACTAAATTGTGGCCGTATTTAAATTTCAATTGTACAACTAATAAAAAAGTGTCTCATTTGTTGCACACTTAATGGACCACACTGTATATTATTCTAGCCGAAACCTCAGCTGTAAACTTCCGCATATCGAAATTCTTTATCCGTTTAACCTCTGATAACTTGTGATAAAGCGGGAGCTGTTTTCAAAATGCTTAATGAGATTACTTTTTATCGCATGCATTATGAACAGCTTCAATTAATTCAGTGTTTGAAAATTGTACTGCATCGATTTTATATATTATAGAACAGTGATAATTAAAACGTCAGCTGAGGGTCAAATCCTTCGGTAAATATATAAAAAATATATGGCAGGTATGAGAATCGAACCCACATTCTCTCTCGAGATCAGAACTTAAATCTGACGCCTTTTTAAGGAAAGGTGAATGCAGGTGAAAGTGCATTTAAGGAAAGGTGAATGCAGGTGAAAGTGCATTTAAGGAAAGGTGAGAAGTGTGAATCTGTTAAAAAGAGTCATCTGTAGGTGTTCGAATTGAAATTGAAGCCAGTAATTGTGAAACCGTTAGCAGAATGAGGTCGCGATTAAAGCGTTACAACAACATATTAAAGAGTCATTGACATGGCCTTTTTTAATAATGTCTGATTAGTAAGGTATCCGGAAAGTGCATTTAAGGCAAGTGCATTTAAGGAAGAAATGCGAATCAAGGTGACGGTAGGAGGGATTAAATGAATAAAATGATAATTAGGCGATAAAAGATTGGTAGTAGTTTTTGCAGGTGAAAGTGCATTTAAGGGGAAGCCGGACAACTCGGCGCCGCCATCTCGGCGCCGCCACTTCGGCGCCGCCATCTCGGCGCGGGGCCAGCTCGGCGCCGGGACAACTCGGCGCGGAGCCATCTCGGCGCCAGCCAACTCGGCGCGAGGCCATCTCGGCGCCGAATTCAAATTTGCAAACTACATTGTGCACTACGTAAAAAAATTATTATCAAAAATTAATAAATAAAGTGATCGCCAAAAAACTGTTATCAAATGAAAAAAAATATTGAGAATTTCTTGGAAAATCAAACACTGACGACCAGAGGTGGTTGCAAAGTGATTACAAATGAGCCAAACAAAAGTTGTCACATGACTTCCGTTATCAGTAAAATTTTAGGTTTTTTTTTAAATAACTACGAAGCATGCATTTACTAGTCAAGATAGAGACAAATCTTACGAAAAAAAGTTTTCTGGCCTTGAGATTGTTCAGTCAGCTAAAACTACCACACAATAAAAAATCTCATTGAAATCTTGCTTAAATTCCGAAAAATAGCACTTTTTGGATTTACACAATTTTGAAAAACGCCATTTTCTAAGTAAAGTGCTTTTTATATGACAAATATTTCTGTAATGTTTATTTTCCATATCAAAACATTTTATTTTTAACATTTTTTTATTATGAAATAAAAAACCTTTTTGAAAAATGTTTGTTTTTCCATAGCCGTCTTTGTTAAAAGTAAAATTCTTTGATATGGGACCTAAACATAAAAGATAATGTGAGACATCAAAGTTGGCAGAGGATTTTGAAATTTGGTATAGGAAACTAGATGTTGATCCTAAACAACTTCTCTTAGGCCCGGTTTTCAATTGTTGATTAATTTTTGATTAAGGTTTAATTTGTAATTAACACAATGTTACCGTTTTTCAATCTATGATTAACAAAAAAAGTACATGTTTATTCTTGATTAGCCTAATCATACGATGTTCTATAAATTAATCGGAATTTGATGATTAACGTCAAAAGTGACATTACCGATTTATTGAAAATTTTTGCTTAAAACAGTAAAACCATAAGCAAAGAATAATGATTGATGATATTTATGAGATTAATGCTTATAGTAGCGATGAAGAGCCACGGAGGCCAAAAACTATACGTTTCAGGCCCAATCACTTCGAAGAATGGGACCAAAAAGATTTTTTTAGTCGCTTTCGTTTGTCTTCGCGAACAGTAGAAAGATTGTTGGAAGAAATAGAAGAAGCTATTTCTTATCCAACTAACCGGTGAGTGTTGTAGGGTAGTCTGTATCAAATTCAGGTGTTACCAGCAAAATGTTTGTTTCCAGCAAAATGTTTGTTTCAGAAATGACTGTCTATCGCCTCAAAATCAGTTGCTTTTGAGTCTGCGATTTTATGCAACAGGATCATTCTTAAGCGTGGCTAGAGATTTTTGTGGTGTACACAAGTCCACAGCCAGTAAAACTGTTAAAAGAGTTAGTAGAGCTCTAGCGGCGTTGCGCCCAAATTATATTAAAATGCCCCAAAACCGAAATGAAATTAACGAATGTAAACAAAAGTTTTTTTAACATAGCAAGATTTCCTAATTGTATTGGGGCCATAGACTATAGCCATGTTAAAATACAGTCAGTAGGTGGAGAAAATGCGGAAATTTATAGGAACAGAAAACAGTTTTTTCCTTAAATGTACAAACTGTATCTGATGCCGACCTAAAAATACAAGATATTATAACACGATGGCCTGGATCTGCGCACGATGCTCACATCTTTCGAAATTCTGTGTTATCCGCGTCAATGTCGATGGGTAGTTTTGGAAATGGGTTCTTGTAGGTGACAGTGGTTATCCTATAAAACCGTAT
Source organism: Agriotes lineatus (assembly GCA_940337035.1). Taxonomy (NCBI): domain Eukaryota; kingdom Metazoa; phylum Arthropoda; class Insecta; order Coleoptera; family Elateridae; genus Agriotes; species Agriotes lineatus. The sequence continues at coordinate 70,314,417 of OW679202.1, forward strand.
TTAATAACACCTTTATTGAATGTTCGGAATCAAGCAGAAAATTTATTTAACGAATCCCAGATAAGGACAAGAAATGTGGTGGAACGGTCGTACGGGGTGTGGAAACGCAGATTTCCGGCACTGGCTCTGGGTCTGCGGTTAAAACTAGACACAACGCAGGCTGTTGTAGTCGCTACAGCAGTTTTACATAATATAGCCTGCGATGAAAATGAACCTGAACCTCCTGTTAATGAACATGAAGAGGCTGCCATACAACTTGTAAACAATCTTGGCGATGATGATCAAAATGAAATAAGGGGCGAAGCTAATATAAACTACGATGAATATAAATTTGTATACTTTTTTTCCAATTTTTTGTTAACCAGCTCTATTTTTTTCTTAGGAGTTCCATCCGTAAGGCATGTTCTTCTAAAAAATTTTCTTTTTGTAGCTTAACTAAATTTAATTTTTCTTCTATTAATTGGTAATGAATACCCACATACTTCTTTGTGGTATTTACCTTTTTACTTATTATTGACCGACTTTCTGGAAATTATGGACATGAAATTTTGAATTCATTATAATAAATTATTTACTTGGTGGTAAGTTATTCCTCTTGGTTTTCACAACTAATTTTTCCGACACAGATGATTTTAGATCGCTGGTGGTATATGCAGCCCAGTTAATGCTATCGCCAATCTCCACTTCTGCAATATTATTAATAATAAATTATATGTAATACATACCATGAAATTAATAGTTTTCATCATACCTACCTTCACAAGAAGTTTGTTCACTGGCCGGTGCGGCGATTTCATCATCATCTGAAATATCTTCGGCTCGAACCTCTGCTGAATTACCTTCATTTACTTCGTCTATAATAAATATTAAAAATAATTTAAGAAAAATAAGAACACATTAAAATCAAGCAAAATTCAGTTTCTTACTTTGGACATAGTCGCTGTCATAAATATTATTCAAACCATCGACTTGTTCTCCTAAGATATCTTTCAAAGTTGTGTCTATATCCGTAAAATTAATAGTTTCGCAAGACCCTCCACCCGTTTTTAAAATTTGTTGCCTATTTTTCGAAAATTTTTGCTTTATAGTCCTTTTTAGGTTTGCATATTTTTCCTTGAGGCCTTTCATGTTGCGATATAAAGTATGCGTGTTTTGGCAATTAAATTCTGCCTCAATCCTCTTCCAAGCTTCCTGCTTATCTTTCCAAGATATAACGCCGATTTTTTATTTTCAACAATATGCTTATTTTGTGCCACCAGGCTCACAAGCAATTGCTCTTCCTCTTTAGAGAAATTTCCAGATCGCTTAGTTGCATTACTCGCACTTGTACTCGCCATGCTAACTACAAAATGATTTTCCAGTTTGATAAATCCTACAAGTTTAATACATTTACTTACCTAAGAAATGGTTTTTAACTAAAATTACGATGAACAAATTTGAAATTGTCACAAATCACAAACCACCAAGTTGTCAAATTTGACAGAAAAGTTAATACCAACGTAACAAATTTTCAATTAATTTTTAATTAGTTAATCATAATTGAATGTTGGTTTGAAAAACACTATCAATGATTAATTTGAAATTAATCAAGAAGTAATGATTAGCTAATCAAAATGTTAATCATAGATTGAAAAACCGGCCGTTAATAACTTTTTGTCGTATTTGCTACAGAAAAGACACGCTACTCTACAGTAATAGTTATTTACCTAACAACTTCGTAATTTTCCCGAATGAAGACTTTGTTCTTCCCGAAGGAGTTAGGTACAATGTTTTTTGTAACGAATAACTGAAAATATTTTAAAAAATAAAAAAATTATTATTTAGTGTTTTACTGAGTTGACAGCACAAATCACTAAACTTTTATATCAATCCTACGCAACTGTTAGTTTTTGTCGACATTTACAGCGCCTCTGGTGTTTGCAGGCGCTATTAAACCAACGACGGGCAATCCTCTATATAATAATGGAGAACAATCCAGACGTGTATGTCCCGAGGGCCCCCTTGGAGAGGGGCAGAACCCCGAGGGCGCCCTTAGAGATGGGCGAAGCCCCGAGGGCTGCCTTGGAGAGGGGCGAAGCCCAAGGGCCCCCTTGGAGAGGCGCGGAGCCCCGGGGGCCCCCTTGGAGAGGAGCGGGGCCCTGACGGACCCCTTGGAGAGGGGTGGAGCCCCAACGGCCCGCTTGAAAATGGGCGGAGCTCCGAGGGCCCCCTTGGAGAGGAGCGAAGCCCTCAAGGTCCCCTTAGAGATTGGCGGAGCCCCAAGGGTCGCTTTGGAGAAGAGCGAAGCCCCTAGTGCCTCCTTGAAGAGAAGCAGATCCCTGAGAGCTCCCTTGGAGAAGAGCGGAGCCCTGAAGGACCCCTTGGAGAGGGGCGGAGCCCCGAGGGCCCGCTTGAAAATGAGCGGAGCCCCGAGGGTCCCCTTGGAGAGGGGCGGAGCCCCGAGGGCCACTTGGAGAGGGGCGAAGCTCCAAGGGCCCCTTTGAAGATGGGCGGAACCCTGAGAGCCCTCTTGGAGATGGGCCAACGTAATAGGCCTAAAAATGGTGGTAAATTGAATAGAATAGACCGCGCAATAGCGCGCGCAGCCCCGTTTGTTATAAAAATTTACAAAAAACACAAATCCCCTAGTTTCTGTTGAAAAGTAAAAAACACCGCAGTGCGGGAAAAGTAACTTTCGGCGTATCGGGAATGACCGGGAAATATGAGTTTTGAAGTCATAACTACAAAATAGCTATTTTTGTATTAAGGGCGTGAAGGAGGCGATTTTGGCCCGCGGCGGAATTATAAGCCAGAGGCCCGAAGGGCCGAAGGATTATAAAACGCCAAAGGGCCAAAATCGCCGTTCACGCCCGAAATGCAAACAAGATTTTTTGTAAAATCCACCATAAAGCTTTGAAAAATAAATAGCACGTTTCGTTCTCAAAAATCAAATTGTTGTTGGATGCCAATGTGATGCTGGTTTTTTAGGCCTTAGGGCGCAAAAGGCATTATTTACGCCCGCAAATTATTTTTAGGCCTTAGGGCGCAAAAGGCACTATTTACGCCCGCAAATTAATGCATAAATGACCTTATTTTAATACGATTTTACAAAAAATAGTTTTTTTGAAAACTTTCAAGGCATACTTGAGTTTTCAAAACTGAAATGCTGTTAGAAATTCGCTTTTAACCATATATATATAATATGCCTTTAACCAAGCAGGGCTGAACCCCAAAAAATGAAAATTTAAATCGAGAATTGTTTACCTTTTACAAGAGTCGTTCCACCTATCCGGGGATGCACTGTATATACAGGGTGATTTTTAAGTTGATTCGTTCCTTTTGCCAGGATATAAACTAAAAAAAGTAAGCCATTTACCACTTTTGCGAAATATCAAAACTAACGGAGGTACAAGGTGTTAAAGTTTCAAAGTATGAACTAAAATTACTTAACGAAAATTAAACTAAACTTAATCTAACTTAAATGATCAAAATTATCAGCATTCGCTTCTACACACACATTCCGCGTATAAGAGCGATGCGGCAGCGGCATTTTGACGACACTCCCAGTAAATAATAAGCATATTCACTCATTCATTATTTTCATAAACATGAGCCATTATTGCAGCAATAACATTAAGAAAATTACAATGGAAAACTAGTTGACAGATCATTGCTTGACAACAGAGATAAACAAAAATAAAATTGTCCAGCCAAAGTGGGCCAAAGTTTAGTTTTTAATTTGAAACTTTAACACCCTGTACCTCCTTTAGTTTTGATATTTCGGAAAAGTGGTAAATAAAAAAAATACTTATTTTTTAGCTTTATTTCCTGGTAAACGGAAAGAATCAACTTAAAAAAATATTGGTAATGTTTACATTTCACTTTATACAGGATGACAGCTTGTCCGAAAACCTATTTAGCCCATATTAGATATATTGATTGATTTTTACTTAGTTAAAAATGGCGTTTTTCGAAGTTGTGTAAATCCAAAAAGTACAATTTTTCGGAAATTAAGCCAGATTTCCATACGATTTTTATTATGTGTTAGTTTTAGCTAACTCAACAATGTCAAGGCCAGAAAACAACTTTGTTTCGTAAATGTTGTCTCTATCTTGGGTAGTAAACGCATTTTTCGTAATTATTTTTAAAAAAATGTGAATTTTACTGATAACGAAAGTCACGTGACAACTTTTGTTTGGCCCATTTGTAATCACTTTGCAATTACCTCTGGTCGTTACTGTTTGATTTTCCAAGAAATTCTAAATATTTTTTTTTTCATTTGATGCCAGCTTTTTGGCGATCACTTTATATATTATTTGTTTATAATAATTTTTTTACGTAGTGCACACTTTAATTTGCGAATTTAAATTCGGCGCCGAGATGGCCTCGCGCCGAGTTGGCTGGCGCCGAGATGGCTCCGCGCCGAGCTGTCCCGGCGCCGAGCTGGCCCCGCGCCGAGATGGCGGCGCCGAAGTGGCGGCGCCGAGATGGCGGCGCCGAGTTGTCCTAGACCCCATTTAAGGAATTATTAGTAGCTCGACATACAAGATAAGGTATCCGGAAAGTGCATTTAAGGAAAAAATGCGAATCAAGGTGACGGTAGGAGGGGATTAAAATGATTGTACTATTAGCGCTGTCATTGATACAGTAAAAGGCTGAAATTGAACCCGGATGTATAAAACAAAGATGACATTATTTGCAGACTTCAAAACATATTAAGGTTATTTAGTGTGGGTTAAAAGTCTGAATTTTGCGAATCTAGAAGACATAAAGCGATCATTGTGCTATAAGGAAACTCGTTGATTTGCGATTTTAATTGGTGTTATTAAGCTTACGCCTCCGAAATTGGCGTATATAAATACATATAAATAGCGCTAAATAAGTGTCGTTTCTAGTTGGTTACTTCGTAAACAGTAAAATGTGGATGTGCTATGCGGCAGAGTCCTGGCCTAAACCCACTGATTTACTAAGTACTTTAGAGCGTTTTAAATGTGAGTTTGAAGCTCGTGCATTCCAATGTGACCACGATGCTGTGTATCGTACTTGGTGCGTTGAAGAAGAAGTCGAAAGTTTAAAGAACCAGGCTGAGAAGCTGGAACTTGCTGCCGAGAAAATAGCCGATTTTCTTCTAAATCAAAATTCAACCAGCAATTCTGGGTGTGTAACATGTCTCTGTATGGAATTGCGGAAACTAGGATTTAAAGAAGAATCAAAAACGTTAATGCCATACCGTAATCTGAAGACTCATCGAGAGCACCGCCGCCGTCAGTCTGCAACTAAACGAAAACTCGAAGAAGCTGAATCCAAAGGTATTGCACAAGTTGAAAAACTCGATTCTGTTAAGAATGCCAGTTCCTGCGTGTAGTGCTAAAGATCTGATTGTCTAAAATTGCATGCATACTATGTAGTAAAATAAACAGAATATTAGTTTAAATATGTATATTGTATTTATAATGTTACATAATAATAATAAACATATATATTACATTTGAAGTTACATTGCTAACTTAGTGTTGTCGTTTCCAATGGCACATGGGAGTATATTACATGATTCAAATTTGGTCTTTCATTAGCATTTTGAAAACAGCTCCCGCTTTATCACAAGTGATCAGAGGTTAAACGGATAAAGAATTTCGATATGCGGAAGTTTACAGCTGAGGTTTCGGCTAGAATAATATATACTACCATGTATAGTCGAATGATTCATAAAAACTTTGCAATGAAATCGGTAATGTGAATGCACAAAACACATGCAGAATGTATGAAAATTTAAAGTCCCGTTTCGATTAGGGAGAATTCCCCAATTGATAAGATGCGAAATTGTCTGATGGCACAGTAAAAAAACATTAATTATTACATATCAAAGTGAGATAACTGTTCGGTATGAATTAGTAGGAATCAGTGCATGTGAGAGGTGGGTTTTTAGAGAGTCTACAACTGAAAGACATGTAAACGATGTGAGAAAAGTTTTCCACTCTGTCTGCCTTAATATGCATTGCTCGAGTTCACAATGAGCAATACATATTAAGCCGAGAATGCTGGGTGTTTATTTACAAATACTAGATGGTCTAAACTAAAATTCATAAAAAAATATTAAAAATGTGAGATTAAGCGTAAACACAGTCATTTACGCTAAATCTACCTGTTTAATCTTATACTGGCTCTCTCAACGTACAATCACCGTTTTTATAAAATTTTAGATCAAACACGGTGTCTACACCTGTCTTATCTAAATGCCTTTTAATATAAGGTGTTTCATTCCAAACAACTACCATCCTATTTATCTTATCGTATGAGGTCAAAGTACAACTCATAACAGATAGCAGCGACTATTATGTTCAACAGACCTGGTACATCCAAACGACTATACATGGTAGTATATATTATTCTAGCCGAAACCTCAGCTGTAAACTTCCGCATATCGAAATTCTTTATCCGTTTAACCTCTGATCACTTGTGATAAAGCGGGAGCTGTTTTCAAAATGCTTAATGAGATTACTTTTTATCGCATGCATTATGAACAGCTTCAATCAATTCGTGGTTTGAAAATTGTACTGCATCGATTTTATATATTATAGAAGGTGATAATTATCCTGCGAAGTTGTCTGTGTGATTATATAATCTAATTGAACCTTGTCATCGGCACACTCTTGGATAATTTTTTCCAAACACTTTGTCGAACTCGGTAGTGATACGTCAATTCGCAATTGATCGCACATCGAAATTTGCCATGAGCCCCATTAATACCTTAGTCTGCAAAATAATATCATCTTTGTTTTATACATCCGAGTTCTAAGTTCGAACTTTGAACCCGTACTAAATAGCCATATGTTTTGAAGTCTGCAAATAATGTCATCTTTGTTTTATACTTCCGGTTCCAATTTCAGACTTTTACTGTATCAATGACTACGATAATAGTACATATTCTTTCCATTATCAACTCACAATATTACTTCTTATTTCATCATTAGCGTTCATTTCTCATCAATGTTTAAAAACTACTACCAATCTTGTATCTCCTAATTATCATTTTATTCATTTAATCCCTCCTACCGTCACCTTGATTCGCATTTCTTCCTTAAATGCACTTGCCTTAAATGCACTTTCCGGATACCTTATCTTGTATGTCGAGCTACTAATAATTAATAATTAATGCTAATTTGGATGTACCAGGTCTGTTGAACATAATAGTCGCTGCTATCTGTTATGAGTTGTACTTTGACCTCATACGATAAGATAAATAGGATGGTAGTTGTTTGGAATGAAACACCTTATATTAAAAGGCATTTAGATAAGACAGGTGTAGACACCGTGTTTGATCTAAAATTTTAGAAAAACGGTGATTGTACGTTGAGATAGCCAGTATAAGATTAAACAGGTAGGACTAAGCGTTTACGCTTAATCTCACATTTTTAATATTTTTTTGAATTTTAGTTTAGACCATCTAGTATTTGTAAATAAACACCCAGCATTCTCGGCTTAATATGTATTGCTCATTGTGCCATTATACCTAATTTCGACTATGTGTATCACAATATTGCATGTATTCACCTTCGTATAGCATGTCTTAAAGTGTGTGCATTTGGACATCTGCACATATACGATATATTGTTACACCGATCGGTCTCTTATACTTAGCTAACTTTTACACATCCGACATGTGTGTTTGAAGTATATGCATTATTTACCTGTACGTACAACAAATGTCGAAATCGTAATTGCACGTTGCAAGACTATATATAACCATGCTAATACGGGACTTCGGCCTCTCTCTTATCACAGACACTCTAAAAATAGATATAGCGCCTTAATTTTTGTCTTAATGGGAAACATTATCAGTTTCAACTACAGCTGTATGAAAATTGTAAGGTAAAACGACGTGTACTATCACGACAGAGTGGAAAACTTTTCTCACATCGTTTACATGTCTTTCAGTTGTAGACTCTCTAAAAGCCCACCTCTCACATGCACTGATTCCTACTAATTCATACCGAACAGTTATCTCACTTTGATATGTAATAATTAATGTTTTTTTACTGTGCCATCAGACAATTTGGCAAATTATCAATTGGGGAATTCTCCGTAATCGAAACGGGACTTTAAATTTTCATACATTCTGCATGTGTTTTGTGCATTCACATTACCGATTTCATTGCAAAGTTTTTATGAATCATTCGACTATACATGGTAGTATATATTATTCTAGCCGAAACCTCAGCTGTAAACTTCCGCATATCGAAATTCTTTATCCGTTTGACCTCTGATCACTTGTGATAAAGCGGGAGCTGTTTTCAAACACCGCTGCCAATCACCTGCGAACGAAGTCGTTTTGACTTATAATTTATTAGTTCAGTCTCTAAATGACGTTTTCTTCCCACGCTTGCATCTTTATTTTCACGTATCACTCTCACAATATTACTTCTTATTTCATCATTAGCGTTCATTTCTCATCAATATTTAAAAACTACTACCAATCTTTCATCTCCTAATTATCATTTTATTCATTTAATCCCTCCTACCGTCACCTTGATTCGCATTTATTCCTTAAATGCACTTGCCTTAAATGCACTTTCCGGATACCTTATCTTGTATGTCGAGCTACTAATAATTAATAATTAATAAAATTGTAATACTTTGCTTTTAACAGATTAAAACTAACACACATCTTTATCTAATCAGACATTATTAAAAAAGGCCAGGTCAATGACTCTTTAATATGTTGTTGTGACTCTTTACAGGTAGTTTCAAAATGTCATAAGGGCGCTTCCAATTTTTAGTATGTTATAGATGACGTCATTTGCAGGCTGGGGGTTTTAGGGGGTGTGATTTTTAGGGGGTGTGATTTTTTCACCCATTTTCCGTTTTTTCCACCCGTTTACGAGATACAGCCCCTTTTAGTATTTAACCGTCAGAATTCGGCAGTTTATCAGTTCTTGCAGCTACAAAAATATAATTTTCGAAAATGTCATAAGGGCGTTTTCAATTTTTAGTATGTTATAGATGACGTCATTTGCAGGCTGGGGCATTTTAGGGGTTGTGATTTTTTCATCCGTTTTCCATTTTTTCCACCCGTTTACGAGATACAGCCTCATTTAGTATTTAACCACCAGCAATTCTTACAAAAATATAATTTTCGAAAATGTCATAAGGGCGTTTTCAATTTTTAGTATGTTATAGATGACGTCATTTGCAGGCTGGGGGCTTTGGGGGGTGTGATTTTTTCATCCGTTTTCCTATTTTTCCACCCGTTTACGAGATACAGCCCCTTTTAGTATTTAACCACCAGCAGTTCTTACAAAATATAATTTTCGAAAATGTCATAAGGGCGTTTTCAATTTTTAGTATGTTATAGATGACGTCATTTGCAGGCTAGGGGGTTTTAGGGGGTGTGATTTTTTCACCCGTTTTCCTTGCACTTTTTACCTTTACCTGAACCCCGTAAATGCACTTTTTACCTTTACCTGAACCCCGTAAATGCACTTTTACCTTTACCTTAACCCCGTAAATGCACTTTTACCTTTACCTGAACCCCGTAAATGCACTTTTTACCTTTACCTGCACGCCTTAAATGCACTTTTACCTTTACCTGAACCCCGTAAATGCACTTTTTACCTTTACCTTTACCTGCACACCTTAAATGCACTTTCAACCCGTAAATGCACTTTTACCTTTATCTGCAACTTTTACGTTTACCTGCATACCTGTACACCTACGTTTACCTGCATACCTGTACACCTACGTTTACCTGCATACCTGTACACCTACGTTTACCTGCATACCTGTACACCTACGTTTACCTGCATACCTGTACACCTACCTTTACCTGCATACCTGTACACCTGTGTGCCAGAACTCTCAATGATATACTACTACTTATGTATCCGGGTGGATTCGCTGGATTATTCGGTGCCTTCTTGCGATGTGGAGTTTCAGTTGCTGCTTGGGTTGCATGTATAGTAGTGGCAGTTAAATATCTAACAGCATAGTCGGCTGATTGCTTAGTGTATGGAAGAATTTGTGGATTTATGTTTAAGTCAAGTTGTTTCTCATACTCTTCCCAGTTTATTCTACCATTAATCAAACTAAGTTGACTTATTATTGATTCTGGTTGTCTGTTGAAACTTAGTACTAGCGGTAGGTGGTCAGAGTTAAGTTCTGTAAGAACTTGTAGATTTACTGGACCACCTAGATTTTTTATTAGTCCAATATTTATTTATTTATTTATTTATTTAATTCGCACTCAGCCAACAGCCGTTAGGCCAATTATAGGCGTCGCTGTGCAGTTATGAGGACTTCCAACCCCACTAACGACTGTCATGATGTTGTATGACCGCCGGGACCAACTTTTTTTCCGTGATAGCCGTACCACGAGGCGCCGAGAGATGCGGCCGTGGAACTCCCATCCAAGTTCTGACCAGAGACTGCGTTGCTTAACTCTGCTGATCGAACGTGGACGCTTGTTCAAGCTACACCACTCGGGACCCCAGTATGTCAAGTATGTCAGGTGAGTGATCTTGCCTATGAGGATAATAAGTATATTCCGTTGGAGAAATAACTTGTATGCGGTGATTTGTTGTGATTTCTTGCAATTTACTCCAGTGGGGATTATTTGCTCGGCAACCCCATATTTGATTTTTGCTATTTAAATCACCAAGAAGGAGGGTAGAGTCGTCGTTGTCAAATAAACCTATTACATCTCCAAGCAATAATCTTTTTTTTGGTGGTTGATAAGCAGCTATTATTGTTATCATTTGTTTGTTTGCCATTTGTATTTTTATAGTAGTTGATTCTAAGTGATCTGCTGTTGGTAGCGTAACTTGGTGCAATACAATCATTTCTGTATATTTGGTAACCAGGAATACAAAATTTTTCGTTAATTATTAAATGTGTCTCGCTAATACAGGCAATATCGATATTGTGACGCTTTATAAAATTACAAAATTCTGCTCTCTGACTTTTCAGTCAGTTAGCATTCCAATTTAGGACGGTTAATTGATTGAATAATCGTGATCTATTTACTGCCATTGTTAAGGACATTTAAAATTAAGTTGCTGATGAATGATTTAATTTGTTCAATAATTGGTTGTAATAGCTGTTGGATTATTTGTGTTAAATCTAGCGAACCTGGTGGGTTTGCGGATGATTGAGTTGCACTTGTGTTGGCGTTAGTGGGAGGTAGTTTTGGCCAGTTTACAGCAAACGTTTGGTATTCGGGCTTATTATAAATTGGAACTGACTTTTTCTGACTGGAAAGTTTCTGTTTTTGATTTAGTCAATTCAGATAATAATTCACAAACTCTGAAATTAGCTGGGGCCTTGCAGTTTATGCACTTTGGGTTTTGATTATCCTCCTTTGTGCACTCTTTGTAGTGGTGATTTTCGGTGCATTTCACGCATCTGGATTCTAAACGGCAATAGTTTTTAGTATGTCCATACCTCTGGCATCGAGTGCATTGAGGTATGTCATTTGATCTTCGACGTGGTTCAACAGTAAACATACAATAATGAATGGTTTTTAAATTGAATATTTCCTTGCTGTTGCCCTCCCGTTTTAATTCTACTGCACAAATTGGGATGGGGTACTTATACTTATTGTATAGGTGCGTGACTTTAATAACCGGATATTTTGGAGTTAATTCTTTAAAGATGTCATCTTCTGATAATGAAATAGGTACATTTTTTATTACTACGAAAATGTTTACAGACTCTGGGTTTTGATATGTATAGTATCTGATGTTGTTTTTATCGTAGTAGTCTGAGAGCTTCCTGTAATCATCTGATGAGTTGAGTTTAATTTTAAGAGTATCTTCATAATGAAGAACTTGAAAATCATTAGTTATAATTTTCTTTATATCAATTACAACGTCTTGATAATTGATGGTAGAAGCTCCTTGTAGATGTTTAGGGGGAATTTTGGCATTTGTGTGCGGGTTCGGGGTGGGCGTTTTGTTTACGTCTTGCGAATTGTTTTTAACACCGGTTTGTAATGATAATGCTACTGTGTTACTATTATTTATAGCGTAGTATTTATTAGCTGATATAAGCTTGCCTGCATCAAATAGATAGCGCTTATCTGGTCCTACAGCTGGAGGTGAAGACGCCCCGCGCTTGTTGGAATTGGTAAATTTTGCTGAATTGGTGCTATCGCTGTCACTGATATTGATAGGAAAATCGTCACTACATTCCATAACTGAATTATCCACTTGTAAATTAAGTTTAGGTGGTTTGAGTCTTGTACATTTCACACAAAAGTGTCTTTTGCTAGGCAGCTGGAGACCAGCGCCTGCAAGCGTTTTTAGTTGATTGTAACTTATTCACCTTCGTTGTATTACACGTTTCAAAAAAATTTAATACACTAACTATGACACGGTTGTTGTAATAAATTTAACAAATTTAAGAACTGAGTCGCGCTAAACACTTCCGTACTCGACACATTCTTTCATCGACACTATTTCCATAGAAATATTACTAACAACGTATTTCCGGTTTTCTCTACAATCCGAGATCGATTCTTCAACATAAAATTGTATCATTTGTGTTTAGCTTTTAACTACAAAATCGATGTATCTTCGAGTCAGGTCAAACTACCAAGTAAGATAACGGTATATCAGAACTTTACCAACTGAAGAATTGGAAGAACTGCTTCTCATTAAGTACGATATAGTAGGTCTTGTGTCGACTCGAAATCTTTTCACTTTTATCTGGGCCTTCGTAACCCTATTTGTTGGCTGTGACCATGTGGAGCAGTTATTTGGAGATAATACAATTCCTTAGAAAATGTATTTGAAAAGCTTTGACACTTTAATGAGTTGCTCCGCTCTGTGGGAGCGATGTATACAAATAATAAGAATAAAAATAATAAATTGTCTTTATTTTCCCCATACAGACGTGAAAATAAAAAAATATATAAAAATTAAAAACAAAGAAAAACAAAAGAGCGTATTAAGTGTAGCAAATTGTAAACTAAAATAACAAACATTTTTCTAGTGTACCGTATTAGTGAAAATCCCTAGGCGAAGTTCAGCAAATGCTGCTCTTCCACTTAACCTAGTTGTTATAAAATGTATTTCAAAATAATATCCGTGCAGTTGAGTTCAACACGTGTTAAAAGTGCATTACTATAATGAGATATGAAGGTTAGTCGGGTATATATAAATAGAAAAATAATGGAAAAACTATTATTGCGACTGTACGGTGAACAGAAACCGTTTGTACCGTTTTTTAAAGGTTTTGATGCTCAGAGCACTATATTCTTTGGGAATTTTATTGTAAATTAAGAATATTTGGTATCTAAAAGCAGATTTAAATTTTTCAGTACTGTGCCTTGGAGTTGTTAGCAGACCTCTAGACCGAACATTCACATTGTGAACGTCGGACCAAATATCAGGAAATACTCCTTCTAATAAACAACAGTTTATAATATGGAAAAAAACAGTATTACGTTCGGACAACAGAGTTTAATTGTGTTCACGTTTAAACCATCCGCTCCGACAGCATTTGTTTTGATCGCTTTAATAGCATTAAACACCTCAATCTCATCAACTTGCTTAAAATTAAAACTACTGTCGTAATATTTGTTATTGTTATAAAAATCCAAAATCTTTAAATTATCGTTATTAGCTTGTGGCACAGAATTGACAAAGAAATTATTTATTTCATCGGGATTTCTAAGTGACATTGGAATTTCGGTTTTCGGTCTAGCATGTATGTTAAGTGTATTTAATTTTTTCCACAGTTCTTTGCCTCCTTTATTTTTTAATTCATACTGAACAAATGCTCTTTTCTCATTTTTGACAGCTAAATTAGTATAGTTACGAAGTTGTTTATAATAGTTCCAATTCTCTTCCGTGCGACTTTTTCTGAACTTAGTAAGTGCCTTATCTCTGAGGGAGATCAAGAGTTTTATATTTTCTGTCAACCAAGGAGAACATCTTTTAGTAAATTTAGAAGTTACGAAAGGGGCATGTTTATCAATAGTTAAATTGATGATATTAGTAATATGACTCACCTTGTCATTAATATAGTTCATATAAAATATTTGATGCATTGGACTTAATTCGAGATCCCTTGTGAAAGCTGCAATGTCAAAATTCCTGAAAGAGCGGTAGGTTCTCAGATGAGTCACAGGCATCTGGTTTTCTATAGAGACGCTGCAGGACACTAAAAGATGATCTGAAAAATTTAGATCAGTTGTACTAGTCTTCACTATTTTATTTTTGACAGAAGTTATAATCAGATCTAAAAGGGATGCACCCCGTGTTGGAGCATCTGATTTAAATTGTATCCCTCAAGTACCGATTCTAACTATACACTTTTTGTTTGATTACTGTTATATAAATTTACATTAAAATCACCAATACAAAGTACTTCGTCGAATTCAGGTGCCAACAACGATATGATATTATCAAATGCGTTGATAAAATTACTATAATCCGTATTAGGTGGTCTGTATACAACCCCTATCGCGAAACAAATCTTTCCAATATTTATTTTACCCCATAACTGCTCTATGGCATCAGATGTGTCAATATCAATAGCCTTTAAAATTTTTACTACATACAATGCAACGCCACCACCTCTTTTATAGGTTCTATCTTTAGGTACATAATAAGTTATATTGAGGTATCTGCACAAAATTATCACAAATATTTGGAGTAAGCCAACTTTCACTAACTGCTAATATATCTGGGTTATTACTGTTTACATACTCCATCAAATCATTCAAATTAGGTATTAGTGAGAAAGCATGGATATGAGAAATTTTAAGCTTTTTAACCTTCATTATCTCAACAGAAAACTATTAATTGGTATATATAAAAAACTATAACTTAGAAATTAAATTTAATCCTAACTCGATTGAGTATTTATTTGTATACAAAAATATAAGAGTAAACAAGATTTAGTTTTAACCTTTGCAGGTAACAAAATAAGGACACTCACTTATCTAGCGCACGAGACGGTCCCTCGGCGTTGCAATTGCAGCTGCAGTGGCCTCGGTTTTATTCCTTATCTTCTGCAGGTCATCGTACGGCTTTATTTGATATTTGTGCCTATTTAGCGAAACATAAATTGTTCTATCCGATGTCCAGATAATTTTTATATCATACGCTTCCTTACATGTCGTGAAAAGTAACTGTCTTGTCCTAGTAAGGTCTCCTCTAATAACAGTTCTTGACGATTGGAAAGTTTACTTCACCCGACGTACACTAATCACATTTTTGAAGTTAAAGAGTGTTCTTAATGCGACTCACACAATTGACTTCGAACACCCACTCGTTTCAGACTATGCCACATATAGGCCAGTCCGAGTTACGGCCTCCCACTGGCCCAACGCAAGGGATAGTGACGCAACCAGAAGCATAAAACCCGAAATGCGGATCTGGATCTCATACTCGACGGACAATGGGCCAATGTAATCCCAAAATGCTATTTAACAGCAAGTCAGCCTGGCGTCTCGATATTGCGTCTTCAGATATACCAGCTTGCACACCCTAAGCGTTGGTTAACTTTCAGGGCCTACTAACACCAAATAAACATAGGTTACGTATTAGATCCCAGCCTGCTTACTCTGAGTTTTCTGAAGAATCAGTTCCCAGATTTAGATTTTCCTCCTAGTTCAATCAGTTTGATTAACTATAGAGCGTTGGTCAGATACCACACTATTAATCTTGATTAATCGTCTTTCAACGTCAGATACTTTGGAAATCGCGCAAACTTCACATCGCGCAGTTAAAACTTAATCGTTTTATGTAATAAGTAGTAAGCATGCTGTTCATATAGCATATAATTGTACATTTTCACATGTATTCCTGTATATTTTATTGTATGTTCTCAAAATAATAAAATAGATGTTACTGTTGTCTACATCGGTTATGCTTTATTAAGCCTACAAGTAACTCCTCAATGACCCAACATGACCTCTAGAGCCTGAAGAAATTACGAAAGTTAGATTACCTTATTAGTCATTATTTAACTATGAAGATGACGAAGTCTTCAATGTGACGTAAGAAGCAGAGAAACTAAGTTTCAAATATTGGAATCCCACTGTAGTGAGATACCAGAACGTGGGGAAAAAGAATAATAGGGGAAGGAGGACGTGGGGAAAAAATAATAGGAGAATTTTGTTGCTGGAATTCCTATTACATTATAATCTACACGCCATAAATACGCATCTTAAAACAGGTCTGAATAGAGCGTGGATTTTACCTAGCCCTGTGTCAGCAAGGATGAAATAGATTCCATAATCGGTACTGTCTTCAATAGACTCTAAAATGGTCGTAAAATTGCAAAACAAATTGGAAACCGAATTTCTCTTTAAAATAATGGTGGAACCGTCTAATAGGTTTTTTATGTTCTAAAAGTCGATCATAGTTACTTCTTCCTCCCAGAAAATAGAAGCCATCACTTTTTCCACCGTTTTTTTTTTTGGAGTGCAGAATGTTTCCTGTTCTGCATTTGAATCATACTGGTAAATCTAAGTTTCATCCATTGTTACGAACTGGTACGAAGTAATCATCATTCTCTTCAAAACGAGCACAAGGAGGCTTCAGATGTTGATACTTCTGTTGGATTCTGATCAGCATTCAACTGAAATCCTCTTTGCAGTAATTTTGTACAGACAATAAGAAATAAGCATTCATATGACATTCATATTTACAGCCTCCATATTATTTGTACATTTTTCTTTCAATACATACGAAAGATGGTTACCACGGCAATAATTATTTTTCTCGCGTCTTCCATACAAAGGGAATTTTGTGATAATGAGGCAATCAGTTTATGAAGATTAAGAATTAATTTGAACTTAAAGAAATTGTAACGTTTCAAAAAAAGTCTCTGCGAAGAGCTCTCTAGATTTATATCTATCGGAGGCAAGGTTCGATCAAACTCAAATATATACAACTAGAAAAACACCATGTAATTACCAAGAATATATTGTGTTTATCTATAATTACAAAGTAAGTAATCATTCAAAGTAAAAATTAATTGTATATTATGGAAATAACAATTTCATCTGGGGAGAGGAAGTCGTGTTTCATTACTTTCCGGTGAGCTGCAACCCTCCTGACAGAGCTGTATGGCAGGCGGGTACGGAGGGTGATTTAGCAAGCTTCACAGGTAATTTCGGAACGCATCCGTTAATGGCGACGGACCGATTATAGGTACAGCGAATGTCCCTGCCGGATGTCCTGCAAATCACAGTGTTGTTTGTGTTTACGGTGCTAGAATCAAACGCAAAAATCACACTAATATAAGTGATACCTGCACCTCAGTGTCGAGATAGGAGCTCCTGCGGACCTTGAAGGTGTTCTAGGAGATTGTAGCGTATCCGGTGGAGTGACGGCGATGTGAAATTTGGCCTGGATTTCTTACTCTAATTTTTAGTGGGCGGCAGTCATTGACATCCCTGCAGCTCACGAAGAATTTCCCCGACGGTAGATCCCAAAGATGGGCTCGGAGTTCCGGCTTCTGGAGAACGTCTCTAAACGTTCAGGGCGAACTCTTCAGGTAGGTTTATGCATTCGGCTATAGGGATCGATGCACGTTTAGGCGGTACGTGTAATTTGGATTCCTAGGAACAATGTTATTAAATAGTTTTGGGACTATTATAGTAGCGGATTGTAATGCGGTTTTAAGGTTATAGTGAAGCAAGCTAGGAAGTGGGCATTTACCGTCTCAATCTAACTGCAGGCCAGGTTTACATGTTAATAAGCTAAGAGGCAGGCAATCAGCGTCTCAATCTAACTCCAGGTTAGGTTTACAGATTCATAAGCTAGGAGCTGAGCAGTCACCGTCTTAATCTAACTTCCGGAGAGGAATTTGGGATAATGGAAAGTCCATAGACTCAAGAAGGGACTGGGCAGAATCAGGACTGGTGGACTCAAGGGGGAGAAATCTCAAGTGAAGTGAAATGGAAGAGCAATCTTCTTTTATATCCTTCTAGCGGCTTTATCGGTGCAGCGGTTCTGGGTGCCCATGAGCTACGTTTCGCATAGTCGGAGCCTTAGTGTTATCGCAAAACCAAACGCCGTCTATCCGGCGCATCCGTTAACGGCAACGGACCGATTATAGGTAGAGCGACTGTCCCGGCCGGATATCCTCCAAATCACAGTGTTGTTTGTGTTTACGGTGCTAGAATCAAACGCAAAAATCACGCTTATCTAAGTGATACCTGCACCTCAGTGTCGAGATAGGAGCTCCTGCGGACCTTGTAGGTGTCCTAAGAGATTGTAGCGTATCCGATGGAGTGACGGCAATGTGAAATTCGGCATGGATTTCTTACTCAAATTTTTAGCGGGCGGCAGGCATTGACATCCCGGCGGCTCACGAAGAATTTCCCCGCGCTCGATCCCAAAGACGGGCTCGGGGTTCAGGCTTCTGGAGATCGTCTCTAAACGTTCAGGGCGGACCCTTCAGGTAGGTTTATGCATTCGGCTATAGGGTTTGATGCACATTTAGGCTGAACGTGTAATTTGGATTCCTAGGAACAATGTTATTAAATAGTTTTGGGACTATTATAGTGGCGGATTGTAATGCGGTTTTAATGCTATAGTGAAACAAGCTAGGAGGCGAGCAATCACCGTCTCAATCTAACTCCAGGTCAGGTTTAAAGGTTCATAAGCTAGGAGGCGGGCAGTCACCGTCTCAATCTAATTTGGGATAATGGAAAGTCCATGGACTCAAGAAGAGACTGGGCGGGAACAGGACTCAAGGGAAAGAAATTTCAGGTGAAGTCAAATGGAAGTGCAATCTTCTTTTATATCCTTCTGGCAGCTTTATTGGTGCAGCGGTTCATGCGCTACGTTACGCATAGCGGGAGCCTTCGCGTTATCGAAAAACCAAACGCCGGATAGACGCAACGTCTGATAACGCTTAAATAAGCGAGGCATACATTTAATACAGTTTTAATGTTTGTTTTATAAATTTATGCAGATGCTAGCGTTACAAAATGATAAGCAATACACTATCCTCTATAATTATTTGATATAGAATGTGCATCAACGTACACATATTACTTTGACTGTTATTAGGTCAGTTTGAGAATTGACGCTACCACCGCTTATTACAGAAGGGGTTGGCAATTAATGCTCTCGAACAACGCCGGGAACGCGTTGGAAGTCGGTAAACTAAGGTCAAACAGAGAGGATGTGCGTGATTTTGAGTAATGCTATTATGAAAATGTAGCTGCTTGGAAAACTGTGCATTACCAATTTTCGGAAATCACGACGTTTTCCGATATTTGAAGATTCCAAAGCATAGCCCATCAACACGCAATTCCGTTCCCGAATCGCTGAGTACCTTGGAGTTTCATCTCGATCTCGGATCGGATATATTTGAAGGAACCCCGTATCATCCTAGCATCAATCGCCTAGCAATCATCCTCTAATAGACGCTCTGTTTCGATGCAGCCCTGGAAAAACTTTTCTTACCAGCACGCAGATTGACAGCAGTTTGCCCGTCGTTCTTCTTGGAGCTATTGCTAGTCATTCTTGTTTCAATAAGCCTGCAGTTTTTCGCTAACTCGACTTGGAAGTCCACCAACCAAATCATAGCTGAGCCCGGTTAGCGGCTCCCCTCCCCGATCACTCCATCAAGCTAAAATAAACCTGTTATATCAATTAAGTAAACATATACATTATCCAATGTTGTATGTGTATTTAGTTATGCAGTGGATGTGTTAAATAAGTTTGAGGAGTATCGATGTTAGAATTGTAGTAGCGTTGTGTGCTGCCTTGTCGCCACTTTGTTAAAATAATTTTCCTGCACGGTAACACCTGTTACAATTTGGCGTAACGGGTAGGCCTATGTTTTGTTTGTCTTAGTTCTGAATCTTACAGTTGTGTTCGACGATAAATGTATTTTTCTAAATGTTATCTTAGTCCGCCAATTTACTGCTGCGTAACTTATTTGTGCAGAGTGCAGTTACACTTCACCTTGAAGTTAATTAAGCTTTTCAGCAATTTCAAAAGGTAAGTCATATATTTCAGCTGAGCACACATCACACATCAGGTGCCGCACATAAAAGTTATAAGAATGCGCCTCCATATCTTTCCAGGTACAATTATTTTGACTAGCGCGAAAAAGTTTAGTTAATTCTAGCAACCTTTAGGCATGTTACTTGTCGTAAACGGGGTTTCTCCTGTAACACCCTCCATGAGAACAAATTTACTAGAATAAAGAAGAATATCAATTGAATCTTGCAGAGCGTTGATCTAGAGAATATTCGCCCGTTCTTCGTAATCTTCCCCTTTCTGTCTACATCTGGCTTAAATATTTCTTCACATTTTTGTGTTATTTCCACCTTCCTCCTTTTTCTGTTTTTTTACTGTTCTGTTCTATCTTTTTATGCGTCTCAGCCACCTTAGTCATATTTTAAGACTCTATCACTAGGTCTGAATTTCCCAAGTTAGATTCATCAGCTTTTCATATATTCTAATTTTCTACTTTTCACTAGCTACAATTGCCCTAAATATTTTCCATTGAATCTTTCTCTCCCGGGTGCATAAAATATTTCTATCCCTTTTTGCTAAGTGGCAAATTTTCGCTCAGTAATGTACCTCTTGTCATATTAGTCTCCTGTATCTTGTTCTACATAAATATAACATGAGTTTCTGACCATTATTCTTACTTTGATTTTAATTGGTATGCCATTTTCATTTGTAATCATCGTTCCTACATATTTAAACTGTCTTTGTTCTTCAAACCAATAGTGTTTTTATTGTAAACTCGTGACATTAGTTTGAACAAAATATTCTCATTCTAGCTATAGCCGCAAGCCCGTATAGAGAAATTAAATACGAACAAAAGAACTCGCTACCCGCTCACTTGTATTCGACTCACATCGAACCCCTCATTAAAAGTCCTATTAAAAATCAAGTATCCCATTACATAGTTAGGACGTCTAGCAACTGAATTGAAAGTGTTGTATAAAAGGTAATCGTAGAGAAATGCAAGGGCTTTTTTATTTATCTAACAAATTTAATGAAGTCTGTACATTATAGCTGCGTGTTCATTACATATTAGAGAAACATACAGACTGGTGTTCAGACACTCATAAAAAAAGGGACATATTACTGTGTCGTAAGACTCCAGATCACAATTATCAAAAAATTTGTTTTCTTAAAATAGGTACTATTTTACTAGTTTAATATTTTAAGAATAGAAAAGAATACGTAGATCGAAAACCGGAATAAATGTATTCTAGGATGTAGTTACAACTAACTACAAAAAACCACGAATATAATGCATCACCTTGTTGGTGCTTTACATAGTATTCTGACAATATGTAAGCACACTAAGTACTTGTATATTGCTTGATACAACATTATTCAACCGATATCATCCAAAGCCTTGATGGTCAGTCATCGTTTTATTTAACAAAATAAGTAAAGGTAAAGTAAATGCTATTCACATTTGACTCTTAGATGTGCTTCGAGTACAGTTCAAAGAAATTCTACACACATTTTCCTTCAATTACTAAACTTCAGACTCCTAGTTGCCTATTGGGTAGACGAGGTCAATTAGAGAATGAGGATTCTACCATTAAGACTTCCTCTTCAACCTTTTTCCCGCCACAGTGATTTGGTGACGTTAAATTGATTACTTTTTTAAGTGTTCCCTTCGGAACCCTGGGTTTAACAGCATCGTATTATGTAAAGCATGATTGTTTCACCTAATCAATGTATCACGGAATTTTTCGAACTCCTCCAGTTTTTCTGGCTTCTCTCTCTCTCTCTCTGGTGCTTTTATCTTTTCTTCCGGTCTTGCACCCGTGCGTTCGACAACTAATCAACCCTGGGCTTTGATGATCTTTTTCTTGGTCGTTTGCCTTGTATTTTACACTGTACCATTAGCTTGTGTAAGTTTTTGTCAACTCTCATTTGTGACGAAAATATTGCAAGAGTCACATTTGCATGGTGGTAGAAAACAATAACAGACTCATTCGTGCGGTAGGCTGTTGAAGGCATTCTTACAATTTTCCTTCAGCATCACATTTCAACAGCACTGTCTTTACGCTTATCTATTTCTTTCATCGTCCATACTTCTACTGCATATAGCACAATTGGAAAAACTAACGTTTGCATAATTTTTATTTTTGTAGCTTTGGTAATATCTTCATTTTACCAAATTTTATTTAGTTTGACTGCTACTGTTTAGGCTAAATTAATGCGTCCTTTAATTTCCTCCATGGATGATCCTGATGCATATATATATATATATATATATATATATGAGATCCCAAGTAGATTACATGATCAACGATTTCTATGCCGTGGAAATCGTGTGTTTTGTTGATCGGCTATTCCTAATATTTACTTTTATTGAGCTTCAGCCGTATATTTTTACTTTCCACCTTGTCCAGTCAATGGGCCAGATACCTGTTGTCCAGATTTCGTTAAAAATTTGGGTTATGGTATGCCACCATCAGCCATTACTCTCAGCATTACCGCATTATTTTCGTCTTTACCTGTGGCCTTGTATGGCTTAAAGGCTATCTATATGGCTTATTAACATGTTTCAGAAATAAATATTTTAAATGTGAAATATACTAAAATATCACCTGAAGAGAAGAATACATTCAAAGGCAGTGCCGATAAAGCTTTGTTCAAACTTATGTTTGACCATGGACCAGACAGATTAACAAATTAACAAAAAGGTGTAAAACTAAGTGAAATCATGTAAACACAAAAGTGCGTGTAATAAGAATACAAAAACTAGTTCAACGTGTGCTAGATGAGTTGTTTGTAAACAAGACTCGGCACTTTGAATTAAGTTACTGGATCAAGCTGCAATTACTTTAGGAAGCGTTTTGCCAACCTTTGCGTTCTGCGACTTGCACTGGGTCATATTGCGACCACTTTGTATAATTACGCTACATTAATTGCATACTATTGTTTTTTGTCTATGTTAATAGTAGGTTGAAAAAACACGACACACATTCAATCATATATAAGGTTCTGTATTTATTATTTAATTCAATATACTTTTAACCATTGAAGTATGTTCATTTGAACGAGAGGCGTAGGCTAAGATTGTCTTTAAAGGGGTGGTAAAGCCTGATCATCCCCCGTTAGATCTTATCGCAACCAAGAAATTACATCTCCTGTCAGCAAACAACCTGGTTCTACAATATTATAAAGTTTATGTTCCAAGGTGCGAATTGGACGAGTGCAACAATAATTACGTAACTACGCAAATCGAAGGATTGCACAAATTCAACCAGCGTCGCGGAAACAAGGTTACTGAAAATACACCACTACATTTTTACTATTATTTGGCCATATAACACTGCACAACAGTAATTTATTAAAGCTTTTGATAGAAGCCTAACAATGGCAAAAAGTTAATAAATATCGATATAACTATAGCTAACAACAGTGGTTTTTACGAAAACAACACTCGTTTGTTTTCTTTTCCACATATTGGAGCGTTAGGTGAATTAAGCTAAGAAAGCTTACTAACTATTTTGTAATTGAAGATTCCTCAAAAATAATATTGAATTTGTTATATTAAATTTCAAGGTCGTTAAATTCCTAACTTACAACAAGTTATTGAAACAGCTCTTTGGTTATAGCATATAACCAATGTGACTCAATGTATCCAATAAATAATAATTCTCTTCTAACTTTGTATTGGCGAGATGGACATTCTTCTTGCTCACCACTTAGTCGCACGACAATATATATTTTTTCCTTTTATGTGATAATGATGTGTTGATTAGAGCTTTAGCGTTAATTTGCTGTTCTCACTTAAAAAATAATATGAATTGAGTTTTATGCAAATTCTCCTCACCAACTTCTGCTTGTACATCAAAAAGCATCTATGTCTTTTGCAATTTCAGTTGATTCCTATTAATAAGTTGCGGTAAACTTAAGTACGGTAAGTAACACTATGCAAGCGCCTTTAATTACTGCTAGCGTAAGTCTATTTTGCAATTTGGCTGTTTTAATGTTAACTGTATCGTTTGGAATAAGAACTTAATCCGGCTCGTCTGATTGTATTTAGAGTGGTATTTCCATATGCAACGGATTTGTACATACATGTGTTTTACTGCTTGTTCGTAGGATTTAAGAAATAGTTTTAGCAACATCGGTGTCGATATCGAGCACACCCCGAGCTGATGCGGGCGCGTATGGCGGAAACAGTTGATTTTTGCAGAGAGAGCATAGGCCCCGGTTTGAAATATGAGAGAGACGTCGATGTGTTCTCGGCGAGTCAAGATGCTTCCTTCGCTTGCATAAGTAGACACCGTGCGAACACATTTTATAAGATTCCTGGCTTCCTTGGAGAACTATGACGAGGTGTCGAAGTTCTGAAGACAAGGCAATTTGGCGATTTAGAGTGAGAACTCCAACATAATTAGAGGTAGCGTCATCGAGTGACGCACTAGAAAAGGCATCGCCATATAAAGTTGCAGGACTTCAGGTTCAGATATTGCGCAACCAATATGCGTCAATCACCGTCAATGTGCGGTCATGAACACCATTTTTAGTTATATAAATGCGTAGTTGAAACAGTGTTTCGTGTGAGATTTAATATGCGGTGTAGATATAGGCACGCGCATCATAATCTATTATTATTTAATGCTAGTATTGTTTCTTTGAATGGAAATATTATGTTGATCTCCTCCTTATGTATATATGTACGTATTTACGTATTATAGATAACCCCATTTTACCTTGCAGTGTAGAAACTGGTGCTTTATGCTCTTGCATCTGCCGGTACAATGCTGAACTTGCCCCGGATTCGAGATACAAAATTGGGGCGCTACTTTGTACTTGCGCAGCAACCATTGTGTGAAGTGTGTGTCATGGTGATGTGTTGACCCTGTTACTCTATCTCTTAGGGCTGTGGTTCTGAGTAGAGCACAGTTAATTTGGTGCCCAACTATGAATGGTCTCACCGAGTCCGATTCCAATTGCCAAGGCTGAGGAAACATTTCGGCCCCCGCGGGATTCGAACCAAAGACTTTTTTAATACAAGCCTAGCGCTTATCCAACTGCGCTACACGGCTTTCTTCTCCTTGTATAATTAAATTAAATAAATACATTATTTGAGCGACCACAACATAAGCTTAGTTTGACTTGAATTTAGCCTCTCTCTATGTGGCTAATTAAACATATGATTATCTAATTATATTTAACTATAATAAGAGTATGTTGCCTTCTATATTTCAACTTATTAAAACTTTTGCACTAGCTAGCAAATTGAGACTAGTATAACTACAGGGTTAAATTGTTACACTTCAGATAAATTTAACCATTGTATGGCAAATGCTCGATTTTAAAGAATGACAGATAACCTCAAATATTTGACTGCACTCAAAGCTGTTCAAAACAGAGAAAATCCAGCTTATTTTGAGCACAGGTGCTGCACTTTGCTTTCCGCTACCCGCAGCTGCCAATCTTGTTGAATTTGGCTCGAAAAACTATCTCGCACCGGCCACGGTTGGAAAGGACGCCAAGCTTACACCTACCCCCTGGCGATATTTTAACGGCTGTTATCTTTTTATAGACTACAAACAAAGCCCCCTTTACGCGATGCACTCTGCTTTCTGCTTCCCGCAGGTCCAAAACTAGTCGAATTTTAGCTCCGAAGACGATCACATACAGGCGAAGCTCCAAATCCAATTTACTCTAGAACTGCACTCCGGAACATTGCCAAATTAACCACAAATGGACTCCGCACACTGGATATTAGACAAAACTCACGACTGAGTAAAAATTATATTTAGTTATTGACAAAATTAATCAAAAACCGAGAGCTAAATAACACGCAAGCCTTCGGCATGGCTTTCCCAACAAAACAGCCACAAGTGACTCTCTATGCCACCATAGCAACATGATTTACAATCTTTGCTCCTAATTTCTAATTGTTTTTGGAAATGTCATTCAGGACACTCTAACCACACTTTGGTTGTACTTTTTCACTTTTATTAAAAGAAAACACTGATTCACAAGCTATTAGCACTTTCTTGTAGTCTTCATTAATTCTCAGGTTGCTCTATAAATGCTCTTTGCTTTAATCTGTGCCTTCTTGCAATGCTTTATAACCCTTCAGCTGCGTTATCGATTGTTGGCACCTCGATATTATTACAAACGCTACATGAAACCCCTGTGACGCTTCGAAACACCTTTGTATGTGTACACAATTAATCTGTTAGTCATTATAAACTTAACTACATCTGCCATATCACGTACAAATCTTGAATAAAAACTAAACGCAATCCTGACGATACTCTTCTATTCAATCACTGACCACTGTAAATCAATTATAGTTATTGCTATGTTTACTAGTGAATTTTCTTGTTGCAATAATTACAATACCAATTCTGGGCCTATTTAAATATTTTATTAGCATTTGTACGTTAGCAATGCAACCAGAATTGCTGTAAGCATCATACCATTACACTATATATGATGGTTCTCCATTGGTGCGTAAACCAATTGGCTTTCATTTGAATAGATTTTTAAAGCTAACATTTTCAGTTTAGCACGAGTTCAACTCAATTTCTGTGTTTATTTCCTAAAACCCCCTCTACAGGTTCAGCAATGCATTGCGCTAGTCACTTATACACTATCACTCACTTGCTTACTTACTTGACATTTTTTATTCATAATTCATAATTCAAACTGTTTTAACTCATTTAACTAGGTATCCAACACATTCTTCAAACTTTGTCCTTGGTGTTGGTTTTCTTAGTATAACTCCTAAGCCACATATCTAAAATTTACTTATAAAGAAGGAATTGGTTGTAAAATGACAAGTAATTTTTTCACCACATTTTCTTGACTTTGCATACCCCTGTTTCACCTTCGCTTCACACTAGTGTCTTAGGTAGATGATTTTCTGTATTAGTATTATATCACTTGTTGGTTGCTTAATACAAGTAACTAATCACTGGTTGCGTAGGTGTAGTTTATGTGGGTTGACTCAGCTATTTCTTCTTCCAGGAGTTGACGTTGTTATTGGCTTGTTGCCGTGACTACTTCGTCATGCGTTATGCGGCATGTGTCACACAAATGCAGCTCTCTCTCTCTTCTGTTCATAACCCTTTAAAGGGATTGGTAGAATCATGCTACGAGTGCAGAGTGTGTTACTAATATACTATTAACACATGCCAACCTTTCGGTTACCGTTCATATGTGTTGCTTCATGTAGACCTCCGATTAGTGCTTTGGTCCGATCTATTCAGCGTTTCGGGTCTTCACTGGGTCTTCGTTCGTCGACTTCGCTCTCTATCATCACTAATTGCATTGAATGTCTTTCTCTCGCTACGTGTCCAACATATTTCAGAAATGGTCAATTGGTCGTTTTTGCGAGAAGACAATTTTGGAGAATTGACTCGTTGGCATAGTGCGCTGTCTATTAAATTCTGAACAGTCACCCGTAGATTCACACCTAGAAGGCATCTGTTCTTGTCGTGTGTGATTGTCTTAGGGTCCATTTATCTGCCATATACATCGAATTGGGAAAGTAAGTGCATTGGAAAAGATCATTTTCGTGCTTTTTGTAATTGTTGTCTTTCCATATATTATTAAGTTTTGTAACATCATTTCTGGCGATCACTAAGCGACGTTTATGTTATCTTTGCAGCATGATTTGTTGCTTATTGAAGATCCCCAATAAACGAATTTGCCCACTACTTGAAATCTAGTTATATTTCTTATATAGTGGGGGGGGGGGGAGTTACTTGTTGGTCGATTTATGATCAAACGATAATCTTTGATGGATTTAACTTTATGCTTTTACCATGACAACTTGGATTTTCGTATCACCTACTAATATTCTACCTTCCAACCCCCCTAATTTAATAATATTATTATTCACTGTAGATTTTAAACAATATCCGTTTGAGAATGTATCCTTGTCGTGCACCATCGTGTACTCAGTCTCCTTGATGCTGTGTTATTCACTTTTATGAAAGCGTACTTCTTTTAGTATAACTGATATAAGATGAGCTGGAATACTCATCTCTGCAAGTATTTATTAGTTAGCAGATTTCAGTAGCGCAATGACATAAAATTCAGAACTAGGGCTCAAGAAATTTGATATGATAAAATATAAGTAAAGCATAAATTGACTGCTTTAAATTCACCATTTACAGAACTTTCGCAATATCTTTATTTGAATTTCTTAGAAGTCATAGACGTTCAATACTGATGTAATTATACAAATAGAAAAAGAACGTATTCCGCAATTACCGGCGAACAAATAGCAAACATTGTTTGTAGTTAAGAGAGCGACTTTCTGGATTAGATCGTATTATAGCTGTATAAGACGATCTCAGAGTAGTACCTTCCTTCTTAAATGGTTACAGCAGTAAGAACAAAGAGTTAGGGTAATAAAGCAAGGGGCAAGTCGACGTGTCAAGTGCCTTAAGGACGAAACTCGTCTAAGAGGAAAAGTTGTTGATGCTGGCATATGTAAAACTCCTTTGCTTTAAATAATCTTTACCGTCAACAAACAAAGGCTGCAAACGCTCTACGTTTTAAGCAGTTTCAGTTAAACGTACGTTTACGTAAGCAGCTTAGTACATGCTCTACTGTAGCAAGATTAATAGAAAACGTCGCTGACTGCAGGAAAAAATAAGCGATTTGCACTGAAATTCGTTCTTCAATTGTGATAAACCAAACCTCCACGATTCATGAAAATCACTAGCAAGTTTTACTGAGCTTAACACTACCCCTAAACGCATTATCTCGGCAGCTCGTTATCTCTAACGGCAAAAAATTGATAAATTAGGCATCGAAAGCTGCAGCTCTCGGGAATGGCCTAAGCTGGCCTTTCATTATTATCTCTGAACGCGCATTTGTAAAAAGGTAGCAACTTTCAAATCTCGTTGGGCGCTAATGCTTTCGTTTCGGCAGGTAAAAACCTTAACTTCGGCGCTAACTCCGAAATAAAAAGGAATAACTAATGAGGGTCGTGTGCACAGCGCGTTTTTGCGATTTCACCTATTGAAATTAGCCCGCGCGACCTTTTTGGGCAATTTCGCATAATTTTGTCGCCAGAGCGCAATATGCAACCTTACATCAGGACCGAGTTTAATAGTTTGATACATAACCAAAGTTGACAATCGTAAGTAGTTTTTCTAACAGAAAAGAAAAATTAAAAGCTCACTAGATGAAGAGCTAATAACTGATATACAGGCATATAAATGAAAAGACAAACAGGATAAGTAATGGTACAAGAAAAACTATAATGGTGTGAGGCTACAAAAGAAAAGAGTGAAACAGTAATGACAGAAAGCAAAAATAAAAAGATGTAATTGGTACAATGGTAAAGTGAGCACTAAAACGAAGGAGAAAAATATGTCTTAAGAATAGTATATATATGCAGAAACTAACACAGAGTACAAAACTAAAAATCTATATACAGGGTGTTACAAAAGTAACGCCCGTCCACTTGGGGATGTATTCAGGAAGATAAAATAAACCGATAATAAAAAGTTACAAAACTTCAGATTGTCGTTCATTACAGAGTTATTGACCAACAAAGTATTAAAAATGTATGTATTACAAAATTAAGTTTTATTGATAATAAATACATTAAATGTTACATTCGATGTTCAAATAAGCCACCTTCCACTTCAAATGCATTTTCTAGTGCGGTTTAACAGAGAAGCACTTACTCTCTCTAACGTTTCGTCGTTTATTAAAGCTATGGCTGCACGAATACGGTCAATCACATCTGCCTGTTCAACAGCTGGTTGTAGATAAACTTTTTCTTTGAGATATCTCCAAAAAAGAAATCTAACGGATTAAGGTCGGGTGACCTGGGTGGCCAAGCTATTGGTCCACCTCTTCCAATTCATCGGCCAGGCCAATAACTGTATTGTTTAGCAAACCGTCCCAAATATTAACTGACCATCGTCTTTGAAAGGATCTTTGTCGAGTTAAATGCGGATTCTCGTCGGCATCACACCAATTTCGAATATTATGCAAATTTATTATTCCCTCTTGAGTAAACGTAGACTCATCACTTCAAAGACAATTTTTGATACAATTTGCATAATCTATTCTGTTTACCAACAATCTACAAAAATTAAGTCGAACCGGCATGTCTTCGTTTCTCCGGGCGCCCTGAAAGCTTTATTCTTGGATTCAATCCACCAATTTCAATAAGTCGTTGTTCAACACTGCTTATTAGTTTTGCATCGGGATGACGCCGCAATGGAAACTTTACCGCGTATGCAGTAGCCGCAGCGTTGTCATTGCAAGCACCCAACATTTTTAACATTTTTATACATACGATTTGAATAATTTCTTTCCATTAGGACAAAGGAACAAAATTCACAATTATTTTTACTGTCATAAACTGACATAAACTGGCTAAGTATTATCATTAGAATGTAAATAAAAGACAAGAGATTGTTTTTTGAAAGCACAAACAAATAATATAGTAAGATTGTTGGAAAGTATTGGAAACAAAAGTAGAAGTATCACGTTACTATTTACAGTAGTTGAAAAAACTAAAAAAGAAGATGAAACCATTCCTAGTACCTTACTTAAATTGATAATTAATCAAATGTACTCCACTTATTTTTGTCGTAATAGCAGGCAATAAAAAAATAGTAACACAATACAAGTGCCAAAACAAAAGCTATATAGAAAACAGTTCAATTATACAAGTGCAGAAGGAAAATATCTGAAAAGCTACATAGAACTAAATGAATAAAAAAGAAGTTTCTGAATAAATAATATCGTGCAACCATGTATATAGTATATACTCGTATTAATATCCGCGGATCGTAGATACTAACTAATAAGCATCAAATAATTACCAGTAACGGAAATGAGATTGTTAAAACGAATAGCAAATGAAATATTTACCGACGGTCTACAGGAGAAATCCGCAACAGTAGAAACCCCGTTTACGACACGTAACAAGTGTAAAAGAGTCCACTGGTCAGTCGAGTGAAGGGTAGGTCGCTAGCAGTAGTTAGAAAAAATACTTAGAAAAATGCGGGGACAAATTTGTGTTATTTTTATTTTAGTGTCTGTCTGACCGTGACGTAATGAAGAAATTCAACTAGGAAAATGCCCCCTGGTGATGATAAATATGCCTGACCAGCTCCAGATATGGACCTACCTTGTTTGGTGATCTCTGAAAGCTTATCCTTCTATAATAATACGCTGAATTGCGAAAATCCTTAGTTTCTGTCCTGTTGTATCACAGGAAAAAGCAATATTGATAAACTAGCCCACAGAATTTAAGGCTTTACTGCACTTATACCGTTATACTCAAACACTTATTTCATCACTGCACAGCTTACTTATTACCTATTCAAATCTTGTTGTATATCACACATGTAATACTAAATAAAAGCACAACTTAGCTTGGTGCAGTAAATCAATGGCAGTGATACGGGAATGAAGCTGGTCTAGCACAGGGGCTCATTGAAAATTCTTGGTGAAAAATGATGGCTCGATAGCGGCCAAAAGGTTATCGAAAATTACTTGTTCGCAAATGGCTGCCCTGATGAAACCAAAGTAGACAACTCGAGGATGACGACTGGCGAAATTGGCGTCAATCTACATGCGATATAACAAGAGACCATTCAAGCCTGCGTAGCGTTGTTCAATCAAGAATAGACAACGGCAGTTCAAAGATTGAGTACTAGCAATCGGCGTTGATCTACGCGCTGACAACAAATTGTTTCTTCAGGGCTACATAAGGATAAAGGGCGTCGATATACAGAGCGCTGGTATATAAGACGTTGGCAAACAGAACATCAGCAGGACTATACAAGAAACGATGGGATGAATTATGGATCCCTCCTCATTGTGCATAAAAGTCAATGGCGGCGTTGATTCTTAAAGTTATCTAAAAAGCTTCTGGATAGTAGAACAGAGCAGTCATAGTTGCAACAGTTTGGTCACAAAAACGTGGCAAGAAGGATATCAAAAGCAAACCATCTAGATGAAACCAGCGACGATCCATGAAAGACCATACAAACTATAGTAACAGAAAACGAATAACAAGATAAAAGCAGAATAGGAAAGCTTGAGAAAACTGTAAACAAACGATGAAGATCGGGAATGTTCGCAACATCTACGCCGTTAGGAAATCAACAGACGATCGATTATTCATACTACACAAAAATATATTGAATGCTGGCATAGATAAAACATATCGCATAACATTCAAATCCTGTAGGCTCTAAATACATAAAACATATCAATAAAAATACTGCAATAGATAAAATAGATATAACTACGGCATAAGGGAATAATTGAAACTCGATGGGCTTAATTAATGATCCAGATTTAAAATATTATATATTTATCGGATTACATGTTAAAGTCAAGGATGTCAATCCGTTAGATATGGTGGATGGTTTGGACAGTAGGTGAGGATCTTGATTCTGTTGGTGTGTCGTGTATGTTCATATAAGCATACACTTTTGGTGAAACTTCCTGACACCATGCCCTTTCTCATTTCTGATGTACGATACGTCGGCCTTCACACGCTGTAGTTTTCAGCAGCTTTAATTGCAGGGCGGTTAGATTTAAGTCTGTTAGACGTTGCTGCTAAAATAGATTTATAAATCAAAAGATGTTGATTAGCAATCATTCACCTCAGCTATAGCGAGAAAATGTTATACAACCCAATGTACGTAGCTGTCTTGAGGTATCTGCCGAACTGGCTAATACGATGGCTGTTCAGTCAAGCAGCAACGCAGTTTTCAGCAGTACTGTAAACGAGGCCCAGAGCAGAGCAGCTGAATGTTAACGCTATTTATTCCTATGTTGTTCCACAAAACTTTTTAATAATTTAGCAGCGATATTTTGCAGGTGCCGTTGATATGTGAGGACCTACCAAGTGTGACGTGCAAACACTTTTTCCAATAAAGTATAAGTACTTTAAGTTGACGGTTATTATTTAGATGGAAAGATGGACATTCCATATTGTTTGGGTTTGGTGTAGATCTCGACTTTTTTGTAATAGTTCCAAAGTGTTGACTGATCGTCTGTTACGATTCTCCTAGATCCCCCAACGATTTGCAACTGACGGCGAGAGCCATATAGTCTTTGTATGAAAACTTGAGGATAGTTTAAGAAATGTATGCTGTGTAAGGATTGAAGAGAATTGAAGCAAATCCGGAGTCTTGAAGCAGACCTTCCTCTAGTTGCCTTTTGTTACTAGATCTTTGTCTCAAGGTTCCTTGGAAGTTTCAGTCATATAGCATATAGTTTTAGCGATGTGACATTATTTTACACGAAATAACTTTGAGAAATGTGTATAGAAATCCCCCCTCCCCCAAAAAATAAATACATACAATATCGTAGGATGCTGTAAGACAGGGGTGGCAAACCAATGGCACGCGTGCCATTAATGGCACGCGGCAAAATAATTTGGGCACGGCCTTAATTAAGGAATTTAGGTACATCATCGAAAAAAATTATTTTTTCGTCTACATTTGGGGTCATAGTAACAAAGTTCATTGTGAGCAAGGCTACCGGTGTTGGAACGGCAACAGACTGCGAGACAGAGGTAGGTAGATTTCCCGCGAATTTCTGACTGAACGGATGGGAGTGAGCTACAGAGTGAGCTAGCGCGGGCGACGCGGAGGGACAGCGAGAAGGGCGCTGTTACGCTTAGTTTGTAGTTCGCATGCAGTATTTGAAATAACTAGTTGGATTTTACTTTAAGCATTTATTTTGTAAGTTTTCCCCTGGATCGTTAGACAACCCTATTCACATTTATTTTTAAATATTGAATAAATTTTCCTTTGCGTCAACCCTATTTTCATCTTGTGATAACATTTTACAGCAAATTACAGCTATGTTGCTGTCAATTTAGACCACTCCGCATTCCAATAGTTTTTCTGGTGGTCCTTTTCCAATTTTTGCGAGATTTTGATAACCTGAGTTGAATTGCGTGTGGTAGTATTTCTCGACCTTTTCCATCCCAGCCTTCGCTTGAATAAGTTGGTTGCCCCTCGGCTTCGTGCTTTACCAGCTTAATTATAGCTTGGTTCATTTGTGAGGTAGAATTTAGAAGCAACGAAAGCCCACTGAACGTTAGGATAATTGTTTATGGTTTTAATCCTTACGTTCACTACGCTCTTGCGGAATTTTGGGGCCCACTTTCGTTGTTTGCACGGCACTCCAGGCTGTCCGCCACCTCCAGGTTAGTCTTCTTCAGCTCCCGCCTTTTAGCTCGGTTATGTACCTAGGAATATGTATTTTTAGCCTATTTCTACATGGCATTATTTAATGACACGGCATGGTCTCATTAACCATTTCTTTAGAAAAAATGGCAGGTAGATCAATAGAGGTTCGTCACCCCTGCTGTAAGGTGTACGAATATTTTTCTTCAAAGCCTGATTAAATACATGTCCTTAGGCTGAGGACTTGATTTACACAGCTACGAGCAGTTCCCAATCCATCTTGTTCAATTGGCACGCGTTCCAAGAGTTTTTCGCCTATTCTGTTGAGAATAAGCAATTTTTAGATGACCCTGAGAAAAGCTATCTGTCGGTAGCCTTCAGGTCTATCTACAGGCTTACCTGGTTTTAAACGGCGGTTACTTGAGATCTTTAGGAATGGGACCGGCATTTAATACATTGTTAAAAAGAATCTGCTAAGCCACTGCTTAGCATCCACGCTTGATCATAACAGAAAATCATTGTGAATGCCACCAAATCCTGGTACCTCAGCATTTTTAAATTTCTGAAGTGGAATTTTGTCATATATGAACGGTCTGGAGTACTTTGATCTTTTCTAGCTACTGGCTTTGATTTGTCTTAGCTCCCGCTTAAACTATTTTGCATGATTTCTCTCCGTCACTTGATTTGGTGCTACAGAGTGGTTATTGTGGCCCACGGATCGGATTGCTCCCAGTTTTTTTTAAGTAAAGGCCAAGTACTTCTGTTTGAATGTTTAAGCCCATACTTTCTATGGTTTTGCTTTATTTTTTTCTTCGAGAGGAATTCCGAGCGCGAAGCACGTCCTTTCCGAAGGTACTACTGGTATTTAGCCTCACTCTCGTAATTTCACCCAGTTATATGAGTATTCCTCACAAAACCCGTTAGAAATATATTTTTTGGGCTTGCTAGAACAACCGCTGGACATGTTTTATAGTTATTGTAGCTAGGTGGTTATCCATGATAGAAAGTCCCACCTTGGTGTAGGGAAGAACTAAATGATTGCTATTTGAATACCCAAATCACAAACTATCGTCCGTTGCTAGCTCCTAAGAAAATCTTCAAGACCACGCCTGTTAGTATGCAGGGGTTGATTTTTTCAGTCAGTGGTGGTAAAACTCAGGTCTAGATTGTAGTCCTGCTGGGAGGGTTGCACCATGCAATCGGGCCGGTTTGTAAATATTTATACTCGTCAAATCTACGAATTTAACAGTGGTCGTGTGGATACTAGATAAACATTTTCAATATCGCTTAGGCTTCTATAATATGGTAGCCAGAAATGTTTGCTCTTAGTTTATTATGTTCTTTATTTTCTAAGTGATACTCTTGTACAGGGAGTAGATCGTTTTCTCGTAATAGTTTTAATAGGTATTGACACTTCAGCTGGCAAATTCGAAACTTTATCCGACATTTCTTGCTCGGTCAATTAAAAAAAACATGTTTTTTAGTTGTTTTAGTACGTTTGGTGTGATAGTTAAGCCATGAAGAATTTTTAGAACTGAGTGAAATTCGTTTTGCATTTCTTGCTCGATTGTTAGTGATTTTGCGTAAGTTATGGCCTACTTTAAGTAAAACGAAAATTTTAATTTTAAAATATTAGTTCTAAAATGTTAGTGCTGATTTAAAATATCTGAAAATATACTAGGTGTTTTATTTAAATAACCAGAGCCGTGTATCACTATGCAAATATAGGAGGACCTGATTAAAATTGATTTATGACAGTTTCCAGTCTGTATGCTGGCATTTAAAACAGAAACAAGTTTATTTCGATATCTTTATTATTAACGAAATTACGGGCTGTCTAGTAATTTACAAACACTCTGTATATTTGAGCTATACCTCCAAGAGACAGATGAACAGACGGACAGATATATTGACGGACGGAATTGAGAAAACATGTTTTTCGTCATCTAGGTGCTCTAAAACGTAAACAAATCTGGAAAGGTGATTGTTTCACTATTGTGATATTTTGTTCGTCTTTTAGACGCGGGAAGTAAATTGAAACAGCATGATAAATCTCATTGGAAAACTCTTGCACAGGCTTTGCGAGAGACAATTACTACTTTGCAGTGTGAAGTAATGAAAACACTACACAATATGAACTGAGGCAGCAGCTCAGCATTATGAGTTCGATTGGTATTGTACAGAATGAAGAATTCTCATCACATACCTACTTTGTCAGTGTGAAGTAATGGTCAGAAGAAAAATATGAACTGTAAACTGATTTGGATCATGAGTTTGGTTGCTAAGTCTTTGCACAGACAATTTAATCTGAAAGAGAAATATGTGATTCACATAATTTCTCAGTGTGAGCTGCTGGCAGAAAAATGCTACTACTGTAAATTCATTCCAGATCTGATCCTTTGAACAGACTTTGTAAAGCGAAAGAGGATTTCGAATTCACGTATTTTGTTAGTATGGTGCTGGCGCAAAACAGATCAAGACTTCATGACAATTAAAAGAATCTTTTTCTACTAACTTACGGCTTTTATGGGAGGAGCAAAGATCATTCTATCTAGTGTGGCAAAGCTCGTACCATAACTATAAATGTTAGTAATAGAAGACAGCAGAATGATAGAAATGGAAACATCTGTAAAGGGTTTTACACGTAACGTTCCTCGTAAGAAAGCACCACCTAATAAAACTGAAACAATAAAAGTAAACACTTGGTAATGCGAATTACGTCAATTTGCAAATAGAAAAATATGCAGCCACTGAGATTCGAACTGGGAGTGCGATTTCGGCGTCTGGAAGCAGCCTGGGCGGACACGATCGCTAGTCCTGTTCGGTTACGTAGGCGGGTTTTTCATTTACGCTTGCGGCTGCTTTATATAAGACGTGCTGGTGGTTGTCCATTTTTGTAGATTTTACGGGATTTACCCTGTATCTGTTAGGTTTCATTTTCTTCAAGAGTAAAAATAAAATATGGCTTTTATCTATTTCTGAGTTAAAGCAAAAATAGACAACATATTATTTGTTTAATATGCTGACCCTGTATATATTTGAACGGGTACATTCGGTTTCGAGCCAGGTATAGATATAATTCGCATGTAAAATATTGCCTTTCTTCAAGAAATACTTTTTGAGTTATACCGCTGTTTTTTCTAATCGAATATAACTTTGTGTAAAGAGCAATATTCCTACAGGAGAGTTTCTCAAAATTAATCAGTTGAGATTTAATAAATCGAGTAAGTTAAAGTTGCTGGGTGCGTACCTTAGTTGCCTACCGGCGTGTCTTCGGACTTGGGGGCAATTTTATATTCACATACTTAAAACTTTAAATCTCTTGGTCCAGAATTTTGTTCGGAAGGCAGCAGCCGAGTAATTCGGGCAATTCGGATTAAACTTTAAACTTGTCGAATTTAGCGAGGACGCGAAATATTCGCATTAAGCCTTGTTGCGGGCTGCGTCTCTTAGCAAAACTAACTCCCTTTTAATATACTCGGCATGCATGAATAATGCATTCGGGAAATAAAACAAGCATTTATTTACCTTCCAAACGCTTAAAAACACTTTGTAGTTAAGTGAGATAAATGGGAATGTTCTATGGCTTTTCACGTAAATGATCTTGGAAATAAATTGACACTTTAACGTAAGTAGAGCTTGTTTACTCGTTTCCCCGTACTGCTTGTATTTCAAGCAGGACCTAAAAGCGGACATTTGCATACTGCTACTCTTAACCTGAAGATCAATTTATAAAAGCGCCACTTTTATGTCTCCGTAATTGTTTTTTCGGAACAACCGGCCTCACACATTTCATGCATTTAAAGCAATCTTGATTAGAAGGATGTATATTCAAGCGCCGGATGCGAATACAAAGGCTGTGTCCAGTTTTTGATGTTAAATGGTTGTGCCCCCGCTTTAATTTTTAAATTCTAATTAGACATTTTATATTAACTCCGGGAAACGCACTGAAGATAAAAGGATTTGCTCCTTGAAATTGTTCCTCAAAAATACTCGACTCCAACGCTCCGGAAAACAAATGACTGCCATTTATAGCTGACAGAATTAAATTCTGCCTAACGCACATGGTTTAACTTCTATAATTCATAATTTTGCCAATTTTGCGTACCGCCAGCACCAAATGAAGAAGGGTTGGTTGAATTTTCAACGGCGTCTCATACAAGATATTTCAAAATAGATTCTTCAATCTATACATACAACTTTAATTAATTTTAAACCAATTTGTCCTCAATTAAAATAATTATAAAAATTATTACACTACCTTTACCGAAATAATAATTTCACTGATTTAAAACGATATAAAAATAGTATACACATTAGAAATCAGAATTGTCTAACTTTCCGGTTCTTCTTAATAACATAATAACAAATGGATGTACTGCTGTAAAATCACTTAAATTTAAATAATGTATACCTACTAGTCTTTTAGCCCACCACATAGGTGGCCTTACTCTAATTAATATTGTTTATGCATTTTTAAAATGAACTGCAAAGAAAAAAGCTGCAAAAAAATATCTGTAACGTCTTTAACAAAGAAAGCCCACCGCAAGGAAAACAACTACTGCTAAATTGAATAACGGTTAAACCGTGTTCAATATTATGTACAAAGTAGGTAAAAATATATCAATGGTTCTAATAATACGGAAACAGTAAAAGGAAACATTTAGTAATGCGAATACAGCAATTCAAAAAACATTGCTTTATTCGCTCTGCTAAGAACGCTACCTAACGTACTAGCTTATAGTTGCATCGTGACAAAATGACCCATCGTGAATGAACGTGACACACGCAGGCAGATAAAACCCGAGTGTATATATTGATATGGTTTAAAAATGGAAAAACATTTTAAATAAATTATAATTAGCATGACGCTTTACTATAAAGCAAATAAAAAGGATATTGGGTAGAATAACACAGTTTTATCATTAACATTTTTGTTTCCTACAATAGTATCGGTAGTTCTTCAGTAAATTTGACTGTTAATTAGCTAAAACAAATATAAGTTAGAAAGAATCATAGCTACTAATTTATTTTACTTGCGAATTTATAGCCGATACCATTTAGTTGTCCATTTGTTGGTTGCAAGGGTAATTCAATTTGGTTAAAGGTGATAAACTTCTGTACTAAAATATTTTATTAGTCAGGTTTTATATGTAAAAGAAATATCAGAAAAAAAAACATAAGTTTAGTTCTTACATATTTGTTGTATGAAAGGATTAATGATGCAAAATAGATGGGAACGGTCACATTTGCGAACTAGATAACCTAAAAGTATGATATGTTAGTTCATTTTTTTTCATAACTTTTGAATTTTTTAGTTAATTTTTTTTTCAAACTCTTTAAGATTAATTTGAAAGAGGCGGTGTTTTAATTTTGTTGCCTGTATGGTTTTGGCGCACAAGCTCTGCTTAGGCTGAGACCACCACGCAACTGTTTTTTCTTCTTTTTACTTTTTTCTTTGTGGACTTTTATAGTTTGTTTTGCTCCATTTATGTTCTTTTAGTTTCTAGTTGTTGTGTGTGTTGTTGCTGCTGCTGTATTGTTTCTTTTTCTTAAATAAATATTATTATTATTATTATTATTATTATTATAAACGTCATAATGGTTGATAAGTAGCAATCTATGATATTTTAATTGAATTCATATCCAAGGGGTTGGCGGATATTATTAAAAATAACAAGAACAACATGTGTATGTGAATTTTTTTATGAGAATGACACAACTTATAATAAGGCTAATTATATAAAAATTCAATTTAAATAATAATAAATACTGGTATGTGCCCGGAAGATGTGTTTTAACAATAAATGTGGTCATAAGAAGAATTAGGTGTAGGAAAATGAAAATGTTGATGGTGTTTGCATGAAGCATAACCAACAGGGGTTGCTGAAGATGGAAATAAAATACCTCCTTATGAAAATGAAGTGCCTCACCTTAGACTTTAAAGCCGAATTCTGGTGTTAAAAACTTTGATATTGCCCAGAAGCGTTGAAGCCAGCACAGTCGACCAATTGCCATAGATATAGTAAAACCTACATAAGCTGCGCAAACATTATGGGAAATAACTTCAGTAGCTCGCTTTCTCAAATCACATCGTTTTTTATGGAATTGAGTATGTATCTATTGATACAAAAAAGCACCTTGAATCTGAATTAATTGATAAATTATTTACAATATAGTTAGGTGAAGACACTGCTGATAGCCAATATTCGTAATTAATCTATTATATAAAAAAGCAAAAACTTACTTAAAGTAACAAATAATTTTATATCAGAGCAAACGGTTCACCCCTTACTAAGGGCGTCAAAAATTTATACCTCGGGTTAAGCTCAATTCGGAGAAATGCGTTTACTCAAATATATATTCGATTAGGAAAAACACCAGATAATTACCGAAACAAATATAATATTGTTAGCTAGTTACAAAATAATCGTTAATTTAAAATAAATCGGAATTTTACATAATTCAAAATTAACATATTCTTCTGGAACGGTGATTCTGGTTTCTCAGGTAAAACTGCAATCCAAGGTACCGGTGAGTATTGCGGGCCCCTTTTGTTAGTGGGCCAGCACGCACGACGATTCTTAGGGGAACGAGCTAAGTAGGTCCTTTGGCCCGTAGCGTAGGTCGAATGTTCCTCCAAGCTTGACCTCCTACTCAGCCGGTGTTTACAGTAATTTATGCTGCAATTATCCGGTGAATTCAGCGACTTTAAGGGTTACCTGGAGTTGTGATACCGAAAGTTTCAACTTCTCGGGTTGACAGTACAACACGCCATCTCCCTTGAAACCTGGACTGGTAAGGGTTGGAGGCCTACTCCGTTGGACAGTTCAGCCTGTCAGTCCGGAGGGCCCAGGTAGGAAAGGAGGAGATTTGAGAGGATAAATCTCAAGTTGCCCGGACTCGCACTACAACCTGCTTTTATACCTTTTCTGCCGCGTTATGGGGGTGCTTGCCCTACCTTCCACTGCAGAGGCAAACGACGCAGTCGTTCATACATCGCGACTACGAGCACCGCAGATAGGATTTCTTATCTCTTGTTCGCGCGTCGAGTTGATGCAACGCTTGATTATGCGATGTATCAAATTTAAATACATTTTATGTATAATTAAAATTTAATGCAAGAGCTACCGTTACAATATCACAAAATCCTGTACTGCATAATAACCTGTCAGCAATTATTGATGTCTTCCTCTTTATTAACCTTCAAGTACTAACGTGTCTGTTGCGGTGCATTAGTACTAACGTGACGTCTCAGAGACGGGCATATATTTATTTATGAATTTATTACTAATTTTTTTTTTAAACATAAAGTACTATGCAATGATGTATCAAGCATATTTTAATCACATAAAAAATAGAAATTCATAAAAATATTAGCATTTACAGAGTCAAATAGGAAACCGTGTTTAAATTTGTAGGTGTTAACTTAATTACAGAAAAAGGCAATTTTCAATATTTTTTTTTATTATCAGCAAACATATTTCAACAGACAATGGTATTCTAACACAACTTAACTAAAAAAACAGTGAGAAAAAAAAATACGTATAAAATTTCACACCACCCTAAAACTATACAGAATTAGTGCAAGATGAACACATTAGGGTCACTAAGTATAGCAGAATTTTCATCAATATTAGGTTCTCCGTTACTGTCCTCACTGTCTAATTCATTATACTACTGGAACACTTGCTGCTCAAGCAACAAGCTGTTGATCTAACCGTATTTGAGCAAGTTGGTTTTTGACCCATCATGCAAAAATAGTAGCGTGCATACTAACGTGACGTCTCTGAGACGGAATTTATTTTTAAATACAAATAACTTCCGCACAAAACATCCCACCGCAGCGAAATTTTAAAAACTGAGTTATTTTTAGGTAGTTT
This sequence comes from Agriotes lineatus, assembly GCA_940337035.1. Classification (NCBI taxonomy): domain Eukaryota; kingdom Metazoa; phylum Arthropoda; class Insecta; order Coleoptera; family Elateridae; genus Agriotes; species Agriotes lineatus. The sequence goes on from OW679202.1 coordinate 70,356,399, forward strand.
GAAATTAGATGAAAGATCAACCATACATCTTAACTGGAGGGGGAAATATAACACACGCGTCGAACATTTCCGTCTCTCAGACGTCACGTTAGTACTTAAGGGTTAAGCGCTGTTACTGTCAATTACACAATTTCCTTCAATTATTAGCCAAGTGTATCGTGTTATGTATCTATGCTTCATTGAGGCCACCTTCTTGCGGAATATCCTTTTACCTTGTTTACCATTCATGTTTCCTTTTAAATAGCATGAGAAGTACCATATCCTTGTCTGTAATGCGTACAATTGTACGTGTCCAAAGTATTTGACTATCATTTGATGAACCTGGCATGCATTCCATTCTTGTAAAATGAAATAATTGGTCATGTAGCCTGGGTATCTAAAGTATCTACTGCTTGCTCTTTCATAGTCCCAAGTTTCTAATGCGTAGAAGAAAATAGAGAAAAGTAAATAATACAGAAGGTGTATTTTTGTGAGTATATCTTATGACTCCTACGGCTACTTCGATTATCCTACGAATTTCTTGTTGGCACACGCCAATTCCTTTAATGAGTAAGTCCCTGTATACAAACAGCTCTACAGCTTCACAGCCAAAAATGGACTGAATTTCAGAGCGATAGCTCTTAGCTTATCAGTTATTATTATTTTAGTCATGACCTGATTAATCTGTAGTCCTAATAGTTCACTTTCATCACGAAGTGTCCCTATTATCTGAAATGTTTCAGCATCCATCTCTGTTGCTGATCTTTTTGCCTCTAGTAGTGATAGATATTGATGGAGAACACGACACACTCTATTAATAATTGAGAGAAATTGTGTAGTTGGCAGTTACTGTGCCTAATATACAAGTTTTAGACTGAGAGGGAAGATATTAGTAGTTGTTGACAAGATATTATTCATTTCAGTATTTGGTGAGTCTACCAATTAACTCAGTTTGCAACTTATTTCGAGATATTTGTTCTTTCCGAGTGATTTTAAACTTTATATCTACTAGGCATGTGTCAGGTCCCATCATAGCAAATCCAACACATTTGCTCTGAATATATATTTTTAATTAATTTAATTAACTCTGAAACTTAAGCGTTTCTATATAATAGCTCAGGTGTGAATATCTGATACTACTCGTTGCTTCAAGTTATTTGGCATAATTGTCAGCCCATTCAGTTTCTCCCATATATATGACAATTGGTTGTTACGGTCACACTCTTTTGAGCCACTATGTATAACCAAAAATATGTTAGTAATGTATATCGCTTTCGTTCCTACAGCTTTCACATAAGCGATTTTTACGTAACTCTCATACTTTATTATCTTCCACTCCATCCTCGGCGCCGATCCCGTATAGTTTTTGGTAATTTGTGAATACGCAATTGGCACTCCTTTTTTAAAACTTTTTATATATAACTTTAGAATAGCTATTTCCCGCATTCTATTTCATTTTTGGAAACATTTGGGAGTTCTAATTGTACTTTTGAAGTTACAAAACACATTTCTTTGGAACTATATTTGATGACGCTTTGTGAGCGGATTTATCCCGAACAATCGTCAATAATTTGGTGCAGATTTAGTTTTATTGGTTAGGTTGAAACAATTTTTTGACTTTACATTTAAATTCTTATGCCTATATTTAATTCTGCTCGGTATTTAAAGCTACAATTTTGATGTGTATTGACCCTCTGTAAAAGGTACAGTCACGCTTTTTTTATTTCAATAGCCTAAACAGAAGGAATTATTAAATGAATGGGGTATGCATATCCATGAATAATTTGAATTCACAGTTATTAGAATAACCCGAAAGGGGTTTTTTTGATTTTATGCGTGTCGCAACCTTCAGTTAACGTACACAACCGTGTTATAACATTATTTGCATTTTAATTATCCTGATTACTTATTACTGACACTTCAAGGCTTTTTACTACTTACTAATTAAACGCTAGTCACTTGCAGTTTATTTCCTCTTAGTATTTGAAATCTTTTGATTTCTGGCCCCCATTTCCTTTCCTTTTTTGAAGACATTGCAGGGTACACAGCTGATGATTTGAACCTACGACCCAAGGCCTCCGAAATTTGAGTTAGCTCGGCCATCGCGGTAAGTAAAGAGTTTTCAGAGCTGCCGTGGTGTATAAACTTCAGGGGGGTTGATCTGCGATTTCTACTACCATTGCTTAATTTTATTAATTGATCGCAGGTCGGCTTCTTTATTGTTTCAAGATGCATTGCTGCACCCGTCTAATTAATTCAAGATTTAATAGTATTTAGAAGTAAAGCACCTGGTAGCCGCTCGAAATCTCAGGTTTAAAATTGTTATCGCTGCCTTCACGTGGTCTAACGCTTAGTTGAATTTATTTTCGCCGCTTTTTACTTTTCGCTTTGTTTGCTTTTCTTATTCGTTCTTTCTAATATTCGTCATGCTATCTGCCGCATCTGCCGCAAATCTGCTGGTGTTGAAGTAGCCGCACGTCGTTCTTCCTGCCATCCATGCATTTTCTACCAAAATTCAAGCTACATAGGTCAGGTACTTCTTTCTTCCAACCTTTCTGGTGTCAGTCAAACTGGTGCAGCTCGATGCCATACGTGAATCATGCCATTAAATAGCACTTTTTAACTGTTAATACTCGCTTCAACTAGAGTTCCATAACTTCGCCCGAACAGATCCCAAACGCTCATATTAGTCAAATACTTTTGTGCGTAGGTACTCTTTGTTCATTAAATATTTTCTAACAAACAAATCTTTAAGGCTTTACCCAGAACTTCCTTCGCAAGTGGATGTTGTGACACTAAACAATTTTAAAAATCAAAGGAAAATAAGACTAAAAATATCTCCACGTTTGTAATAATACTGAAACAATAAAATGAAACACTTGGCAATGCGAACTAAATCAATTTAAAAAAATTACTGGCGACGGGATTCGAGCTACAGCGCCTGCAAACGTGAATTTAAATCCGGGCGCCTAATCCACGGGGCCATCAAAAACCTCTTCCGGTTTTGCGATGCCCGGCTGTGTTTAACAGAACGGACTTGTTGTTCAAACTTTTGGATTCTTTTGCAACATTACTCTGTATCTGCTGGGCTTTATTTTTGTCAACTTTAAAGGCTAACCTATGTGCAATTACTGCTTTTACCGATTTCTCAGTTAACGCAAAAATAAACAACATTTTATTTTTTAAGGTGCTCACACTGTATATATTTGTCTGATTTTTTCTCGGTTTTATGCCAGGTAGACCTATAATATATATATATATATATAAAGGATTTTTACAGTTGTAACTGTCTTCCTTCTCTCAACCTTCCTCTCCAATCTTCTCAGTTGTTCCATTCACCTTCTTGAAGCCCTCGGTTCTCCATGGCTTCATCTACTTCGTTGCGCCATGATCTCCTTGGCCTTCCTCGTTTACGTCTTTCCATAGGACTCCATTCTGTTATCTTTTTTATCCATCTGTGCTCTTCCGCCCTTCTAACGTGTCCGTACCACAACAATTGTTTTTCTTCTATGTATGTGTTGGCGTCTTTTTTCCTTCCCATGTTTCTCCGTATCTCTTCATTCGACACTCGATCCAGTCTGGTTAGCCTGCAGCATCTCCTCCAAAACTCCATTTCCGTTGCTACTATCTTTCCTTTGTTTTTCTTGTTGGTAACCCATACTTCTGCCCCGTAGGTCATTATACTCTGTACCATTGTATTGTAAATTCGGATTTTGGTGTTCTTGGTTATATCTCTATCCCATAAGATTGAGTTAAGTTGTCTTACACAATTTCTAGTTAGCGCCAGTCTGTTTTCAATTTCTTCCTCTGTCGTTGCCTCTTTTGTCACTGTAAACCCCAAGTACTTAAATTTACCTGCTCCTTTAATTTCTAAGTTTTCTTCTATTTCTAAATCTTTAATATTTTCTTCTACTGTCGCTAGATATTCTGTTTTTCCAAAGTTAATTTCTAATCCGACCTTAGTATATTCGTCTTTAAGCTTTCGTACCATGTAACTCAGATCCTCCTCATCTTGTGCTATCACAACTTGGTCATCTGCGAAGCTTAATGTATAAATTTGGTCATCTCTGACGGGTACTCCCATCCCTTCGCATTTTCTTTTCCAGTTGCATAGCGCGTGTTCTATAAATAGTATGGGTGACGTTGAACACCCTTGCAGCAATCCCTTTGTTGCCTCAAAGTTGTTTGTAAATTTCCTTCCGATTTTTACCGCTGTACTGTTGTTTTTATACATGTTTTTTACTGCTTCGATTAGATTTTGGGGTATTCCGATCTTCGACATGGATTTCCAGAGTTCTTTTCGTGGTACCGTATAATATGCTTTTTTTAGATCGATGAATGCCATGTGAATTGGTCTGTTTTTTTATTTCTTCTTCTCTAATAATTGCTGTATTGTGTAAATATGGTTAATGGTTGATCTTCCTGCTGTAAACCCTGCCTGTTCCTCGCTAATTCTTCCTTGTATTTGGTTTTCTATCTTATTCCGTATTACTTTTCCATATATTCTTCCCATCGTTGCTATCACACTTATACCTCTATAGTTTTCGCATTTTTTACGGTCTCCTTTCTTATAAATTGATGTTATATATGACTGCTTCCATTCCATGGGTATTTGTAGACCTATAATCTGCATGCAAATTATCGTCATTCTCCGACAAATAGTTTTTGAGTTATACCGCCAACAGACAGACACACAGATATACAGACAGAGAAGGAATTGAGAAAACTTGTTGACGTGATGTTATATACATTTTGAACCTGGTGTTATTAGTGTAACAGCTGTTTAAAACTGTACAGTATATTTGAACCTCGATTCACTTTGAATTTTCATGTTAATTCACTAAAAATTTTATTTTCAACCAATGCATTATAATCATACTGAGTTTTAATTAGTATTCGTACTGTAAAGTTACGTTATTAATTAACATACCTTTTCTTTGGTATTTAAAATGCTGTTAATATGAGAACCATTCGATATATCGGGTGTCCCATGTAGTACGGCCATAAGGTGACTGACATGTTGAAAACGCACAAAGGATCAACAAGGGAGCATACTTTCTGTTCAATAACGTCAATTGACAATTTTAAAATTTGTTGCATTTTACTGTCAGCGGTTTTCAACAAACATAGATCTATTCAACACAGGAGAAATTTCAAAGGATCACTCGAAATCTTGGTGGTAATAGTTTAAAAAGGACATAGTATCGCAGATTGTTTGATACAAATTGTATATCAAGATCTCTCATATAAGTCAGAGCGTTAGTTGATTCTTTGTGTATTTTAACATTGCAGTCACCCTATGGTCCGTACTATGTGGTACATCCGGTATACATTTTGTAGAGTATAAAGACCGTTATTTTAAGTATGTTTTTGTATTCGGCACTAGCTGTTGTGGTTTTCTTGAGTGTTTATCTTACGTCACATCTCGACTACTTGGAATGGCTCAGCGGGATGTTTCACGGTAAGTCGTTGAACCTGGCGCCCTAAGCGTTGTTTACTTGTGACGTTTGAGTCACAGCCTTTCCGACATTTATTCGTGAGCTGGTCTTCCACACATCTAGTTTTGGAGTGAATACTACTTACATTTTTTGTGGATTAATTTTACCACAAATTAATGCAACATTAGCTACTCTATTTATAAGCCACTTTATACCATGCTAATAAATCTGTTATTTTACTGCAAATTCCAACAGTTTGAGAACCGCAGACTTAAAATTTATCATAACGAATTATTTCAAATACTCGTACTCGCAATTAAATCTACCACCTGATTTCCAAGCAGAATTTTATTTACTCTAAAACTTGTACATATTTTACTTAAGATAAGTTTTTTAAATAAAATTTTCTTCTTTCTAAGTCAATTAAAACTTAAACTACAAGTTAATTAAAGATTACATTTTGAAAATAGCACACCTTCAAACGTGAGCACTGGAAAGTGTTTCGCTTTATCTTTCACTCTCCCCTACCAACCAATAATTTTGTTTGCTCTTGTGAAAGGCGTAAGTTTCATTGCTTTTGTTTAAGAGAACTTTGTCTGTAATATTTACTGAAATCTCTGATTATAAATAAACTTAATGTAAATGTGTATCCCATAGGAAGTAAAATAATGTGAGATTAATTGTTCTCAATCTGCTACAACTTTGCTACGGCTATGTATATAGTTCAATATTATCGAATTAGACTAGAAAATACGCAATTTAAAAAGACCTCGGGCACTGAAAGCTATTATGAAAATATTTAACTCTGTTCTTGTATTACAGTCATCAAAAGCTTCTACTCGTAATTTAAATTTAACATATACCGGCAATGACATCATTCTGACGGATTATACAGGGATGTAAAAACATAAAAGAGACAAATATTAAAAACTTAAATAGCGCAATTACATTTCAGTAACGCTACCTACGACTAAAATCAAGAGTTTCGGATAATTGGACAAAACTTCAATCAGCCAAGGTGTGCGGTAGTATTACGTTATGATCTTCAATATTATACTTTATGTAAATTTAACAGTGAATTTACTCTGACGAAGAAACACAATTCTCTCCTTATATGTGATTAGTTCATTTTAACATACACAAACATTTGTTAGCAGCCAATATAATTTTGAAGTAGTTTCATAGTTTCTGCTCACAGCAAAAGTAGGTTTTCCTATGTTTTCAAAAAGTTCCATAGTTTCGTATTGCACGGTTCATATCGACAATTCTTAACAATGCACCTAGTGGCAGAGCTCATATTCTATCATTCCACTTTAGTCTAAGGAATGCTGTCATTATTAATAAAATATGTTGCTTTGTAAATTGTAAAATCAACAACTTCAGTTTTATCCTCTATCATAATATCATATATAGGAAGTCTCACTTTACAATTCTCACCACAGGGCCATAGCTACCACAAGGGCAGCCGGGACAGCGCCCCGGGCCCCCGAACATAGGGGGCCCCCGAAAACGGAGGACGTTTTTTTACGAAATTGTCTTAAAAAAGTATTGAACCAAACTGCCAAACTTGAGAAAATGAGCAGCATCAAGGAATTTGCAGATCTGTTAATAATTGATCCCAGCTCACTTTCGCCAACTTTATCCTGATGTGTGTATAGCATGTATTATGTACTTGACAGTTCCAGTAAAGGCAGAACGGTCATTTTCAAAACTGAAATTAATCAAGAATTACATACGATGCACTATGGGACAGGAAAGGCTCAGCACTCTAGCTTTGCTTTCAATTGAAAAGGATGAAGCTTAACAAATTAACTTGGATAAAGTAATCAATGACTTTGCTTGTAAAAAAAGTTAGAAAACGCAATTTAGTGTGATCTTGATTTCAGTTAAAACTCAACCTGTGTAGACTTTTGACTGTTAGTGTTTGTTGTTGTTCGCTTTACGCCATTTAGGTTGAGGTACGCAGCGAAGCTTACAAGGTAGGTGTTGATTTCTTTTGATAGTTAGGTTTGTTTTATTCGTTGTGAGTAACGACATGGTGCCCAATTCTTTTATTAATCTACTGTTCAATGGTAAAAGCCCGAAGCATTTCTTAGCCTGATCCTTACACCACGCTATATTCTGCCGAGAGTTAAAAGAGCTAGCCAAGGCCTTGTCAACCTTTTCTTTCAGACCGGTACAATGATTTTTAGCAATAATAAAAGATTAAGTGTTTTGTTGTACCACAAGGCAAGAGAGTTATAGACTACATAACATACAGTGTTGAAGCAAAATATGCAGTTTCGATCATAATTGATGCGGAACTACACTCGGGCCAGAAACTCATAGTCATAATATCGGCAACCAGGAAATATGAGAACATTTAGACCAACTAATTGAGGAAGCCTGAAGTAGCGCAAGAATACAAACACAGATAAGCCGCAGCCCCCCAATAAGAGGAAAAAAGGAGCACGCTGAAATGGAAAATCGGAGGGAAGAAATGAAATGAAATGTTGAAAGAAATACTAAAACAGTCGGAAAAAGAATATGGAAAGATCGCAATGAAAAAATCTGTAAGGGGTTTACCGGAACTTTCCTCGCGCGAATTCTATCAATTTGTAAATAAAAAAAACATTGCAGGGATTCGAACTCGCACTCACTTACACGGAATACAATTACTAATACTGCTAGTCCGTCGTTTTAACCGGTAGTCCACGCCGGCACAGCAGTTCGATTCATTTTTGGGTGTATTTTAAAGGATACTTTAATCGCTGAAAAATGTCCATTTTACGATTTTACGATATTCACCCTGTATCTGTTGGGTCCCATTGTCATCAAGGGTAAAAACCCGAGCTATGTGCGAATGACTACTTGCATCTATTCCTGAAGCAAAGCAAAAATAGACAACATTTGATTTTTTAAGGTGCTTACTCTGTATAGATTTGACAGAAAGTATATTCGGTTTCGAGCCAGGTAGACATATAATCATCATGCAACGTATTGCCTTTCTTCAAAAACTAGTTTTTGAGCTATACCGCCAGCAGATGGATATTCGGACAGACAAACTGACAAGTGGACAGATATACAGGCAGATGGAATTGAGAAAACATGTTTTTCATCATTTAGGGACCTTGAAACGTGAAGATCTGATTTTTTTCACGATTACACAACTTCCTTCGTATTCTAGAAGACGAAAGTAAAACACAAAAGACGAAGATGATAAAACACCGGGAAAGGGAAAGGTAAAAGCAAAGAAGAAAACCTAGTAGACCTATATCCAGAGGAAGACTGAAGCTACCCTATAGCAATAAGTAGAAAAGTTAAACAAAGCGGTGCTGAAAGTAAACCAAAACAGCTGAGAAGAATTCGCTAGACTTAGAGACAAAGAGAAAATTAAAGAGGTTTCTGAAAAGTTACTAAGAAACTTTTGGGAAACCAGCGTGAAACATAAGAAATAACCAACGAGTAATAGAAATAGAAGAAAAGAAAATCCTACAATCGTGGAAGGAGCAATATGAACAAAAATGTAGGGAAGACATCATATTAAGAGGAAATGGAAGAAGACTATGAACTAGAACTTTACAAAACAAAGAAGAACTTAAAAGTGATGACCAAGCAAAACTCGGTAAAGCAGTAGGGAGAGGAGAGGCAACACCCTAAATGATTAAAAATGGAAGAGAACAGCTTCACAAATGGATAAAGGATTGATGTCGGCTAGCGTTGCAAGGAAGGAAAAAGCAAAACGGCTGGGGGGATAACTTAACCGCCTCAATAAATAAAAAAGGGATTCATACGGTTGCAACTTCTACCGACGTATCTATTCTCTATCATGCCGAAAATATGTTCAGAACTTTAGAAATAGGTCCAGAAGAGAGACAAAAAAATCACTGTTAAAAGACAGACACAAGATCACAAGCATACGTTAAAGATAACGATAGAGAAAAGAAAGAAAAGAGACAAACAGCTATGCTATTTCTAGCGTACACAGATATTGAATCAGCATTCAACATAATTCCTAAACCAAGTATATGGAAGGCTTCAGTAGAACTGAAAGTGACAAAACAACTTAACGTAGGCTATAAAGAAGCTAAAAATTTCAAATGCCAAGAGGAATAAAACCAGGGGATGACCTGGATATTTTATTGTTTACAACAGTGATGAAATAGATAGTAAAAGAAGTCAAAGGGAACATATGTGAAGCAAGACGAGGCATTTGAATCTAAAGGCAATACATATTTTCAATGTTTTATATAAATATAGCTACATCAAATATCTTACTATTATAATACTGGCAACATCTAGCGGTTTGAGGTGTACATTACACCAAAATGTAGATGTTTAAACGCAAAAAGGACAACTATTTTTTGAAAAAACAAATTAATTAATCGTCATTCCGCAGAAAAAAGTTCCAAATCTCTTCAACATTTATTAAAGCACAATACTTTTATATTAATGAATCATGAATGCTAAAATTAAAGTTTTAAATAATGTTTTTAAAATTTGCTAAGAAGTTCACACATAAAATTTTCCACATTTGAAGAAGTATTTTTTGTAATAAACATAATGTAAAATAGATTCCTCACTAGAGAAGGATACAAATAAAACTCATTTAAGGTTTAATTATGTGTAATTTTTTTAAGTTTTACATTCCTTGTTTTAACAATACAAGTTTTGGTTTCGTTTAATTTATAATATAAGCCTTAAATAGTACATTAAAATATTTATTTATGACAAGCATATAACATTCTTGGCAGACATTTTGAATTGCTGCCTTTTCTTCAATTACTTTATCTATTAATTTAGAATTTACCTCACTTAAGTCAGCACATAAGAAGAAATTAAAATTCGCATGAAACGTGCAAGAAAGTTTATTTGCAAGTTCGTTTTGCATTATCATTTGGCATAGGCATCATGGACTCATCTTCATATTTTTAAAAATTAATGTGTATGTTATTTACGTCAAAACTGTTACCGTTTTGTCAACGCAGTTTTGCAGTCATCATGCAGTAATTTGCTGCAAGCCCATCCCATCACATAATTTTCAGCATTTGTTTGAATTATATCGTCCTCAACTTCTGATCTAATTTGGAGAGTTTCGGTAACACTGAAATCTACTTTTTTAAACAGCCCTCTTTCCTGTATTAAAAATGTGTAAGCATCTATTTTGCAATTACTATCATCTGCAGGAGACAGAAGTTGGTTAGTCATAGTGGCTCTCGCAGCACTACGAAACTGTGCCGCATTTGGTGTAGTGGTTATTTCCACCTTGCCCCCTAATTGCACTGAAGAAATTTTCAATACAATCCTGCTTTAATCGCCGTGTTAATAAAAACTGAAAATTATATTTTGTATTGAGTTCATTCGATAACAACTTCAATGCTGTTTGTTATACTATCTAACCAGCCTTGTACGCAAGCAGGATTTATTTTTCTCTTATTTAATACCTTTAACATTTTTTAAATTATGTTGCATTTCGTCGAGTTTTTTTTGAGTTTATAATTGTTAATCATGAATCCCACAACAAACACATCCTCTACCTACCATTTTGCAAATAAACAAAACCCGCACACAAAATAAAACAACACGAAAATAACCTAATCTCAGAACCTCGCGCCAAACAACTGAAGCTAAAACCAAAGCAAATAACTTCGGTCAAACCTAGGATGCAAGAGGGAGGAGGAGAGGGGCGAGAAACGGTACTTTAGTTACACCTCAAGCCGTTGTGATATATTTGTCGCCATTTTCGCTTCGAGTTGCCAGTATTATAATAGCACAGAATAGGTAACAATCAGAAAGGCAACTCCCTGTCTGCACCTTTAATCTGGGAAATTCTGTGATTATCTGATAATATTAGATACGATTCGACTGGATAGTCTACACTTATCAATTTTCTTCACAAGAAAATTTGCATAAATGCAGGCAATCTAGTCGAATCCTATAATTTAAACAAGGAACAAGATTAACTATATATTGCTAATGTATTTGAAAATGCTTAGTGTGAGAACGATTGCCGAGTCATCTATTATATGTTTACTGCGAAGGTACCCATATATGTAGGTAATACAGGTCACTGCATGGTTAGTTTGTAAATAATAGCATAGCGCAAAAAAGAAATACTAAATTCAATACGGTTAAGGTCACTATATTAATACACTAATTGTAAGGTACCGCCATTCCATACCTCGCGTGAGAATGTGAGAAAATTGTGAGATTAAGATAACAAATACAAATTTCCCAACTGCAATAGGGAAGACACTAGTTATCAGGGATTTTCTTTTTGGTGTAATGGCACTGCTGCAAAGTCAACTTATTGTTAGATTGTGGTTTTATCCCCAGTTGAAGAAAATTGTGCGACAAGCATAGATATAAAAAATCACTAATGGCGATACCTTACACTTTAGTGTATTGATCTAGTGACCTTAAATACGATACGACAACAGTGCCAATGATACAAATAATTGTTGATTAGATAGTTAACTTTTAAGCGCAGGTCAGACGGTCACTTTGTTGCATCGAATTTGTTTGTCAAACACTTTCCGTGATGCCATACAATAATGTTGGATTCACAACAGAGTGGTCACACCATCAAACTTGTATGCAACTATTAAAATCAGCTGTTATTGTGAGGTTATGGTTTGCTGTAAAGGCACGAATTTTTAACGTTTATTTTTGTTTCAAAATGCAAGAGCAAGTGATTATCCTTTCGTTAGTAGGTTTAGGTCTAGCGTTGTGTAATAAGAAACAGTGAAAATCTCGAAAAGTGTGGGCCACAAGTGGTTACAACGACGTGACCAAGAACGGGGAGTGTTACCAATGGTAGGTACACACAGAATTGAAATGTGAAGATGGTAGTAGTTTTAAAAATTATTTGAGGATGAATGAAAGAGTGTTTACAAAACAAAAATATGGTCACCAACACAATTTCAAAAACCGACACGAATATGAGACAAAGCATTTCTGCAGAAAAAAGGTAGAGAATTACGTGTTTGCAAAGATATAAATTAAAAAATTATTACCTATTTTCCAGATTAAGTGTTACACTGTGATGCCTTGCAATAGGAGAAACACTGCGTAGCCTTAGTTTTTCAACAAGAATTACCTATAATACACTCAGCATCATTGTTAAAGACGTTTTATTAGCTATTGTTAAATTATTAGAAAACAGCTATCTCAAGGTAACTAGTTTACTAAGGTATTATTTTTTTACACGACCGCGTAAGAAAGTAGACATCAATACGGCAGCCTAATTCCAAATAGAATAAAATATCATACACTAATATATTACCAAGGGGTATATAATGTATCTTATATCATACTAGTCAATCGTAACGGCAACGGCTTTGCTTGTTATTGGGTGGCATGCATAAGAAGTAGTCGATGCTAATACTACTATGCTGGTGTTGCAGATTCTATTATATACTTCGGTGCATAGTAGCTTCAGTTCAATAGTAGATACTATGGGACAGTAGTACTTACTACTCGCATTGCAGTATAAACGTCCTTTGCGTAGTATGTGCTTTGGAAGTGAAGGAGATGCTACATACATAAGAGAATATGCTACAAGGTAGATACTTCTTCACATAGTATTAGCATCTACTATTTTTAATGCATACCACCCATTATGATTTGTTTATCAAGATCAAAAATTACTATTACTATTACAAGCAGAGATATTACACTTTTGAGCGAGTTATAAATACTAACTTACTCAAAAGTGTAATATCTCTGCTTGTATGATTGATTCAATCGGCTGCGCCTCGTTTATCAAACAGCACACTTGCACGATATTCGCCGCTTTCAATACTTATTATGAGTACCGTATATTAGTACCGTTATTCCAAATTCTTAATATTTTATTATTGCTTTGATTACAAATTCTTATAAAATATTATAGGTACAAATATATCATACTACAACTAGGTACTATTCTTAGTCATTTTCTTCTTGATACTTTAAAATTATTCCCAATATTTCTGATTTGGCCTTTTTTTTAATGCGGGAGACAACAATTGCATTTCCGAAGAAATTAATTTACCAAATATATCCCACTGATTATCTTCCTTTTGGGGTTTTTCCTTCCTTGTCGTCACATATTTTAAAGCAGCCCCATAATATTGTAGCTGTTTTAAGTTTTATATGCATGCTTGCAAGTCGTATAACGGGTGGTACTCCGCCTGGTGCAGACGTTTTTACATCGCGATAGGCGCCTGCTGCGTGATCTAACGACTACCATGGTGCATAGAATACAAGATGTAACGTTCCGCAGAATGGATGCATTGTGGGGGGCCTCAAATTCAACCAATAAGAAATGCGCCCACAAAGAGTACGAATGGTAGTACTGAAGTATATTGTTGAAGACGCGGTCTATGTTAAATTGGAGGTTAGGTTTTGCGTCAGTTTGTGTCAGACTGACGAAAAACCTAACCTGCTAACCTCGAATTTGACATCGACTGACAGTGCCAGCAACAATATACGATCGCGGCCATGGTTACACCATGATCGCGGCCATGAGGGATTTCCTGAGTAGGTGCATTGGGGATTGGTTGACATCTCCCCTCTACTTTCTGAACGACTGCACATCTCCGGGAACGTTTCACCTTGTATTCTTTACACCATGACGACTACCACTAAATTAATAATAATAACCGGGACCGCTGCGGTATAAGGCTAACTCCTTAGCCAACTGGTTAGCAATCTTCTACAGTTTTATATTAAGCTCAATGTGGCAAGTAAATATGTGTTTGCCTTAATGCCCATTCTTCTATCATAACAGAAATAAAAACACCAAACAGCAACCCTATTAAAAACGGCTTACTAAATGAAAGTGGTGTAGAGGTAAAGTGGAAGATAACGGGGGGGGGGGGGCATAATTATTTGTAGCCCCGGGGTCCCCAAGCCTGTCTCACCATGGGAATTTTGAAAGCTGTTATAGATATAAAGTCAGAGATAAGCATGATGGTATGTTTGTATATTCTTTCGATTCCTTTTGTGATCAAGAAGTCCAGTACAGTTAGATTGAATAAAAGTTACGGTATGGCTTTCTAGACATAACAACAGTTTATAAAATTTTGTATCTGCTTTCATTAACGTCAACAGTTCACTGGAGTGCAAGACCACTGACCATATCTTCTTCTTCTGGTGCCATATTCGCTCAGTGAACGTTGGTTATCATGATTTTATCCACCGCCGTTCGTAACAGTGAAAAAGTTGACTTTCCATACTTTAACCAGGAAGCTCGTTCTCTGCCTGAACCACGTCTTTTTTTCTAAATGATAAGGTGAAATATAGAGCACATCTCCGGATTTCTCATAACGTGTCCAACATATAAAAGTTTCCTTGTTTTAATTATTTTAGAGATTTATTTCTCCTGCTCTATTCGAGCTAGAACAGTTTTACTGCTCAATATTTCCATTCAGGAGACTCTTAGCAAACGGCGACAGGTTCAGCACTCTAATGGTTTTAACCTTTGGAGAATTGTTCCGAGGCTATTTTCACATATATTTACGACCCAATTAGAAAATTAGAAATTGAAGACCATCTTTGCTGCCTGCGATGAGGAAGAAGACCCTAACCTTACTAAATATGAATTTTTTCCGTCATTTTACTTTTTAGCACTCCTTTTAAAGAAATTCACTTCACATTTACTTCTGTTCGTTTTACTTTCTATTGTTTCTTTCTTGCTGCCTGCTTTATTTGATTTCAGGTGAATGGGTTTTCTGGTTAAATTCAAAACTTTCAGCATACATTTTCTTAACTTAAATATTTTAACCATGACTAAACGGATTTACCAAATTCGCTTTAATACTCTCTAAATGTCCTATCCATTTTCACCATTAATCTATTCTTATATATATTGTCAAGAACAATGTGCTATTATTATTTCTATTCTCGCGTAATTTTATTACCTCCCAAAAAATTCGTCTATTTGACTTTTTATTTACTATTTAATCAGTGGGATATCATGCTTTTTCCATAAAGTTAATTTATTATTAGAATAACTAGCTGTAGGAACATGCAAAACTCGTTCTCAAATTGGGTCTCTACAAAATTGGTCCTATGAGAACTTTGTTAAATAGTATTAGGTCAAATGCAAACCACAGAAATTCGATATCAATATAGACTCAAATTAAATTCGTATGCATTCGCCATTCTAATGACCTTCACAAACAAATATGCACATAATCGAACTCAATATTTCACAATCAGGTAAAAACCCGTCTCTTTTATTTATTGAACATCTAAATTATATCAAACCTTCTAGAAGAAGCCGGGCAGCGCAATTGGGAAAGCGCTAGGCTTGCATTAAGCAAGTCCTCGGTTCGAATCCCGCTGGGCCGGAATTTTTCCACAGCCTTGGCGATTAAAATTGGGCTCGGTAAGACTATTCACAGTTGGGCACCAAATTAACTGTGTTCTACTCAGAACCACAGACCTAAGAGATACAGTAACAAGGTCAACACATCACCAATACACACACCTCACACAATGGTTGCTGCGCAAGCACAAAAGGCACGCTCCAACTTTGTAACCCGCAACCTTGTAACCCGAATTTGGGGCAAGTTGAGCATTTTACCGCCAAACGCAAGCTTATAAAGCACCAGCCTCTACACCGCAAGGTAAAATAAGGTTACCGACAATACATACATGCATACAAACCTTCTAGATGGTTTGGCAACAGTATCCACCAATTTCGGTCAACTAAACCTCCTGGTCGCGCCAAGTCAGCAGGCTTTCGACCCAGCAAAGCAAGACACAGCAGGGCCTCATGTGACTGCTGCAAGAATGTTGTAAGCTTTTTGCGACCTTGACCGAAGTCACCAACGATGAATGCAGCACCTAAATGGCCCCAAGCTCTTTCGTTAACAATAAATCCTTCTCTGGTAGCTACAGCGTACTCCAATCGAAGTCGTATTAAAGTCTCCAATTCTGATAGTGCTCCAAATAACTCCAAATTACTAGCATGAGCACTCAAATCAACTTAATTCCATACCAATACCACCCAACATAATAAAACAACGATTGTAGGCGATGTTAAATTTAATTATTGGTACTTTATATACAAAACCTGGGACCCAAACATCAAATTTGTCTCCTAGTCCTAGTTGTATACCTCGTTTCCGAACCATGTTTAAATATTGAACCTATTATAATCTCCAACCATGCCTCACCTATTAAGATTTTTTATTTCTCCCGTCTGGCCACTAGAACTTCATACAGCCACCTTCATACTTAAATAGTTTTAAGTTGATCTAGCCAGTTCCTGGTCTCTTACGTTTTTCAAGTTATTCTCGTCTTTTGCATTGCTGGTGGTTCGTCTCTGTCTACCAGCTCTACTTGTACTTCACGGGTGATTTCATACGTCTGGTCTATCTCTTACCCAGTTGTATTCAAAGTATTCATCCTATCTGTTCTAACCAATATCCTTCTCTATTTTTTAGAATGCCATAATTTATTCTCTGGTAGAGTTTCATCATTTCCTCATTTTCACAACGATGCTCTATCGTTTTTATTATTCTAGTTTCCTCTGCATAGTTCGTTGCATCGCTTTAGTTGTTATCTGTATATGTTTTTACTTTACTTTTCATTTTCTTCAATAGCTCCTCTAGCTCCTGGCCTTATCAACCATTTTCTAGGGAGTTCTTGTACTTTTTGCTCATATTTCTGTTGTTCATGTTGTTGGCGTAACTTGTCTGCCTTTCTTGATCCGTGTTTCTTTCTTTTTTAATATTTTGGTATTATTTATAATTTGATTCATCTTAATTTCGACCATGATAATGATCTGTATCCACGTCGATTCTCTGTAATTGTTAACATTCTCGAAACATTTTTCGCTTTTTCGCTGAAATGGTATCTGATCAATTTTGTTAATCGTTTTATGATTCGAATATATCCAAACTTCTTGTAGATTATATTTTACCCGTATAATATGCCTTAACGAATTCCTATACTTATTTATCTTTCGCGTTTACATAAACGACTATTTACTTTTAATAAGTGTATTTACATAAGCTTATTTAAAGACTATAGCTAATAACTATTTTTAACAAAACTAAAAGCTACAAACATAAATTAGATTCAATTAATTGAATATTTACGTACGGATTTATTCATTTGTTATATTCAAACTCGTCTTCTGACTTACAATAGTCTCTCTCTTTATCTCTCTACCTGCTAGGTGTTTTGTACTTGCTATTGCCAACCAAGAGAAATGAAGTAACTGCTGTCTTTTGACAGTTTTTCCATTTAACTTTTTTCCATTTTGAAAACACTAATCGGGTTCCTGAATATTCTGTATTCAGGAATTTACTCAGCGCTGACCACATACATTTTGTGTTCTGGATATTACCACTGCACAAATTTGTACAAACAATGAAGCTTTTTTCTATTAATTAAAACTCGTTCTAAGTAAGTCACTCAACTTAAATTTTAAAGGATCCTATAATAATCAATACACAAGAATATAAAAAATATCAAATTTTACATCACATAAAATACACTACTGCTACAATTAAATGAGATCAATCAGGCAATTCCGGTAAAAACATATTGCGAAACCAACTTTTACATAGAATTTCCTCTACAATTTTTAATAATTTAAAGTAGCATACATTTAAACCCACAAGAGCCATTCCGTATAATTTATGCGAGACAACAATCTATTTGAAAACGTGACTTAAACAGGAGTTTTAAACAGGCAATTTATATGTCGCTAATTATTACTTTTCAGCATTAAATTATTTGTCACCAGCGACTTATTTGCATGTATAAAAATTGAAAAATAGGGCAACAATCCTGCTAATAAAATTATTCCAGTGAAAGGGGTTGGGCTATAGATAGTCGTCACAAGCTAAAGCTCTGTTACTGACAATTAAAGTATGAGAGAATTCTCCCATTTTTTAAATAATAAAAAGCAAACTATGATATACCGTGCATGTTATAAAGCTTGTTTAAAAGTAGAGTTTTCTTTTGTTTCATATGTTTCTTTATCATCATAAGCTTTCTACGAGCCTTGGCCAAATCCAAATAGTGTTCATTTCCATTCCTGTGAACTATCAATCCTCGGGTCTTTTTCTTTCTGGTTCTGGAATCTGTATTTTGCATTACAAAGGAATGGTGAACCGCATTCTAACCACAATCTAACTGCTGGCCATCTTTGACTGATGGCATTTGTCGGTGTTGACCCATCTAGGGAAATGGCGACTGTAGGTTTCTTGGTTAATTATGTCCATGAAGCGCTGGTCCGGGTCTCCAAAATGGTTATTCCGAGCCTTGTATCGCTAAGTCATCAAAAGTGATTCTGTTGAATATATCCTCTATCTGTTCTCGTTCTCTGTTCCAATCATTCGGTTCGTTCAAGTTACACAATTTTTCTTAAACCTGAATATTAATAAAGTTGGTATACTTCATGATTATATCTTATCCACAGCGCATTATCTTCATATACTGGTCAACAAGGTGTCGCTAAATCTTTCCACTATTTTGGTTAAATGCCATACATACATATTTGTGCATTAAAATGATTTGAATGAGAGTTTTGTATATCTTAATCTTCGATTTATGAGATAGACTTTAGATGCAAGGCTCGGTTAGAAATCGAAATAGGCTATATTGACTAGTACCATTCTTCCTTTAATCTCCTTTTGTATGTTGTTTCCTTTGTTAACTAGCGAGCTCAAATAGGTAAATTCTTTTACTGCTTCTGTTCGAAGAAGCGATCATGAAGTTTCAAAAGATTCGTTTAGTGAATCTGTTATTCCTTGGTTGCAGCTGAGTCTTGGAATGCGATAAAGCTTCTGCTTTTGTCAGAGCTCTTATTATGACGATATAATCAGCATAAGTTAAAAGTATACTGATGTAGTATATATTGTGTATTTGTATCTCTCCCTGTAATAACGTATGGGCTAGAAACAATTATTACCCTAATCGTCAAAAGTGTAAATAGGCTCCGTATCACACAGCGAGCTATTGAAAAAGAGGATCCGAAAAGAGGACATTCGTAGATAGAAACAAGGAATAGATGCAGTAGGACGAGTAGCAAAGCTGAACTGAAAATGAGTCGGTCATGTAGCACAACAAGGCTAACAAAAATGGGCATCTAAAGTCACGCAATGGAGGCCAAACAACCGAAAAAAAAGAAAAGACCTCAAAAAATGGATCGATTATGTCACAGCAACCAGGAGTTCACGAGAATAATCTGAAGAAGAAGAAAAGAAGAGGTGTCACTGTACGAATTACTACTTCTATAGCTACCTTCTTCATTGCTAACTTAAGTAACAAGCATGACAGTACATTTATTTGACGTAAACCTCTTTCTTTTGTTGAGGGAGTCTAATAGGTCGCCTTTTTATGTAAGGCGAATAGAATCTATGAATTATATTCTAAAAACATGGTTGTTGAATCCATAATTCTAAATTGTGCTTAGAAATCTGATTTAACAATTCCTTGTCTTCGTTCTTATATAGCTCTGCTTAATGGTTTTTATGCTTCTGGGGCGCTTGAATTACATCTTTTATTGTATGTGTTTCAGTTTTTTCCTCGTTCTACGCTATATTCTCTTTTCATTTTTCTTCATTATCAGCCGCTCAAGTAGTATAGTAAACTGAATAAAAAAAATTATAGCGATATTTGTATCCACATTTACACACATTGATATCCTAGGCTTAAATTCGTCTCCTCTTTTCTTCTTTCTTTATATTTCTCTACAGTATATCTAGGATGGTCTTTTTGCAGTACTAGTTTATATGAAATATAATTTTTATTCGTGCTACTCTATTAGTATTTAGCAAACAAATATAATATTTACTAATCTATTAGATAGTAAATACACTTTTACGACTAATATTCATATAATCACACAGATTCTAAATCCATATACTGTATGTTTAGTATGCAAGAAGAGTGGGGAGTCTATTTACAATTACTGCAACTTTAGCTGTCTCTTCTTCTCTAAATTTTGTTTCATATACTGCTCACAAACATAGCTGTTCGGGTAAAATTCACAAAAGTGGGACAAGGAGACTACCTGTTCGACAGAGGTAAGGTATGAGTCGTACTCCTACCTACTAACTGAATTGATGTATACCGTACACACACTTCATTAGACTGAGTAAGAACCGCTTCCATTACAATTATCCGCTTCGCATACATTTCTCACCCGCACAGTTATTTTTTGAGTATAAGTATTTAACATTCTCCTCTTAAGACAAGTACTAGTTGCTCAGTACCACAAGTTGCTTGACGTAAAATATATGTTGCCTGAGTAGACCTGGACAAACAAATTCAATTCCTCAACTGAGAAATCAACCTGTATCGGATTTAATAAGGTCCCTTTGTTGTACCTGCCAGTGAGATGCTACATATGATGCTGCCAGACCTTATCAGGAATATGAATAATATATAACAATGCTGCTGATCAATATTCATTGGTTTCGAAAGGCTTATTTATAATTGCTCATTCTCAATATAGGCGTTCAATAATAGACCAATGTTTCCCTAAACCAAGTAGAGGTTCTGAGATTGCAATGCCTTTGAAATACATATTTTACGCTTTTCGGGAATAACATCTTTTATAATATTAAAAATGGCTGATCGGGATATATGACGCTACCTCCTCGACATTTTTAGAAATTTTGGCGACTTTCAAGTAGGACAAAACAGAAAATTATTAAGATAGAACCGTATGTGATAATGGTCATCTCATTACTGCTGAGATTGCCTGCAGAAGCCTTTCTGCTTAGTTACATTGCTTATGTATTAGATTGTGCCGTACATTTATTTATTTATTATTCTATCAACAAAGTCCAATAACAGGTTGAAATGTAAAAAAAATACAATGTAGCAGATGGTAAAAAAAGCCCAATCACAAATATAATATAAAAATAACAATAATCACTAAATAAATCATAACTGAATGTAAACTAACAGAAGTAATAATAAAATCATTCAAAAACAAATACTTATATACAACATTTACTTAACATTAGTTAACAATTCAGTGACGCCATGATGTGAGCCTTAAAGAACTTATTATTATTATTAAAGATATTTATGCTTGTAACAAGGCGCAGCACGTCTAATTTCTAGACTACAAAATTGAAATTAATCGAGCAAAAGTTTGTAGGATCTCATATGTGGATATATTTGATGCTTTTTGTAGTACAGAAATCTCAGAAACTTTTTTTGTACTTTTTCAATTTCATTTTGGTACACATCATAGTACGGAGACCAAACAATAGCTCCATATTCTAATAATGATCTTACATATGAATTATATAAATATATAAAGGATGGAGAATTAGTAAAATCAGCTGAGTATGAATCCAAGAGATCTATACTAGGGATGGGCGCGTGACGTGAAAACAGTCGTGTCACGTCGTGTCACGGCGTGTCACGTCGTGAACGTGACTAATATTTGAAAATCGTGACGTGAACGTGAGTGAAAATTTCCAAGGCGTGATTCACGTTTCACGTTAATTTCACGTTAAATATTTAGTAACGAATAAAAACTGCAGGGTGCAGCAACTTTTAAATTCATTAAATCACAAATTGTGCCAAACAAGTTACATTATGTGGTTTTATTTTTGGACCCTAATTATAAATCCTTAAAGTTCATACCTTCACATAAAAGAGAAGATTATAATGCAAATAAAACTATAGATGATAATGATGAAATACATAGCAAACGACTCAAAACTGGTACATCAGCATCAGATTCTTATCTTTCTATACTTAGAGATAGCTCTGACGATGACACATGTAATTAGGATGATGTCGAAACAGAACTAAATTAGTATGTAAAATTAAAATTCGGAAATTTAAATGACATTTTAGGATTTTGGAAAAACAGTGTAAATACGCCACTGTTAAAAAAACTTGAGAAATTTTAAACATGCCGGCAAGTTCCGCTACAAGCGAAAGAGTATTTTCTACAGCTGGGCGAATTTTAGAAGAGCGCAAAATTCGACTTAACGCTGAAAATGTTGATTACATATTATTTTTAAATCAACATTTTAATGTTTAGATGTGTAGATGAACTTATTATTCTAATAAAAGTAATGGTTTGTTTTTTATACTCGGCTAACGCTGAAAATGTTAATTACGTTTTATTATTAAACCAAAATGTATTGTGTAGATGTGTAGATGAACCTATTTTTAGAAAAGTACCTAATGTTTTGTGTTGTTTACTCGACTTAACACTGAAAATGTTGATTACGTTTCATTTTTAAACCAATTTATTCTGTACTTGTGTCGATGAACTTATTATTCTAATAAAAGTAATGTTTTTTTTGTATACTCGCCTTAACGCTGAAAATGTTGATCATTGTACGTAAAAGTACTTTCAAACCTACGAATTAAAAGTGTTGCCATATACCTTCTGTACTCATACCAATAAAGAAAGCGTCAATTCCAATGACAGCTTTTAGTATTAAAAGTAATGTCTTTGAAGACAGTTGCAAGAAATATATTTGCGAGAAATCAGTATTTATCCGTTGTCGAAGTTATTGTAGTAAATTTTCATTTTTTTCTTTTTATATCAATTATTAATTCTAATTGCAACATATCACGTAAATTATGTCAGGTGCAAAACATATTTTTAGTTCTCTTTAGGGTTTTTTCATTGGTTTTAAATTTGAACATTCTGTTCTATCTGAATTTAAATTTTGAAATAAAAGCTGCGTGTCACGTCGTGAGTAGCGTGTCACGCCGTGAACGTGAGTGAACGTGAGCGTGAACGTGCGTGAACGTGACTGTTTAAAGCCAGCGTGAAACGTGCGTGACGTGAACGAAAAATCACTCACGCGCCCATCTCTAATCTATACACTTTTTTAGTGCAACTTTGTATTTGAAGATTAAAAATTAATTTACTATCGGAAATAATTCTCAAATCTTTTACTTTATTCTTCCTAATTAGAAGACTACCTTTAATATTATAATCATAACGTAGAGGAAAGGAACTTCGAGTGTATGACACGCAGAAACACTTAGGTAGAACATTTAGAGCTACATGGTTCTTTTCCGACCAATCAACAACTTTGTCTAAATTTACTTGCAGTTTTAACAAATCGTGAAAAGAAGTAATGGGCGTATAAACTTTTACATCATCTGCAAAAATTTGACATTCGGAGTGCTTTACTTACTCGGGCAAATCGTTAAACAAAATCAAATAAAGAAGTGGACCTAAATTAGATCCTTGCGGGACGCCCGATGTAGTATAATACTTTACCGACGAGCAACCATTGTATACAACGTACTGGTGTTGGCCACGCAGATAGGATGCAATTAACTTTAAAAAACTGTTCGATATTGAAAAAAGATGCAATTTATTTAATAAGGTATCGTGATGGACTCTGTCAAACGCCTTAGAAAAATTAGCGTAAATTACATCCAACTGTCCACCGCTATTCATAGCCTCCGTACCAGTTTGTGTAAACGACAAAAGATTAGTTGCCGTTGATCTACCGGGAACAAATCCATGTTGGAAAGGAAAAATATACATTTTTACATGGGCCCAAAGATATTTGTAAATTACGCTCTCAAAGATTTTACACGTTACAGAAAGCAAAGCTACTGGTCTATAGGTTTGCACAGTCTTTTGTGTTACCATCTTTAAATACAGGACCTTTGTAATCTTCCAGAAATTTGGAAACTGGCTATTTTTTAAAAATTAAATTGAAATTGAGGCCGTACGAAAAACTCAGAACATACTGTAAATATATATGCAGGTATTCTATCCGGACCCACGAAACGTTTTGGTTTTAACGCCTTTATGACCTCCTCCACGTCCTTCTCAGTAATAGCTAACATATTAAAGCAATCTTGCTGCAGTATTGGAGTGTCAGAGAAGGCAGTATCATAATTAGAAAGATTTGGAAGAAACACCGATTCAAAATGTTGAGAAAAAGCATTTACAATATCTTCATTAGTAGCAAGTGTATTATTATTATAAACCATATGTGTTTCTAAGTAATTTTTCTTTTTGTTGTCTTTATGAAAGACCAGAAGGCTTTAAAATATTTGGCTTTCTATACTTTACTTAATTTTAGCTCTGAGATAATTAAAAGTCTGGCGCAAATTTTCCTGATATTTTAAACGTTTTCGACATCGTTCTTTCCTTTTCTACTCAAGTATGTAAATAAAGAAAACATATTAAATATAAAGTATCTATTGGTTTTTGTATTACATTCAAAGTCTTGAAGTAAAATTAATTTACGTATGTACTTGTTAAAACGATAAATGAAAATGCATTCGGGTCGAACTGATGCGAAGCTACCCCTGGGGAATTTTTAGCCCACCATACATGGAATATGTTTGGTATACTTGGCATCTCTCGGCACGGTCGCCGAAGAATATTCGTCTAGCGCTGCACGCTGTATTTTGGAACGGGCGATTCTAGAATTAAAAATTACAGCATCAACGAGCTGCGTTCGTTTATGTTTAGTAGCAAACTAATATTATTAAATTTCGACAAATAACCTTACTTGGCGTTCTCCTCAGAAGTGAATTGGCCAGTACTGGTGCTAGACGGTCTCTGGGGCCACTTTTGAGGGCACCCATCTGACGGTACTCTAAAACCTCGCCTAAGAAAATAACTTTGTACAGATACGACATGCCCTCAATTCATTCTGATAGTAAATTTATATGCTGAATGCATATCACATAGTGATCAGTGCGTTCCTTGTGACCCCTTCAGAGGCATACTATTGCCGTCGTTCTGGCCCAAAGGAAAGCATGGTTAGTTTAAAGGCTGGTTTAGGAGGAGGGAGGTTCGTATTCTAATACCGGAGACGGCGACTAAAAATAAGGCGTTAAGCGGTTTTAAAGACGTGTTTAGAAATACCGTAGCAGGTGGCCAAACAAACACTTTAAGGACGGTTTCAGGGTTCCTTTTTCATAGCGGCGCTGGAGACCACAAGAACGCATTAAGGATTGAAATTCAGGGGGAATCTTATAGTTCTGGACGGCTTCATCAGGCATGATCTAGAGTATCTTCCTTAATCCTAGCGTTCTCGTTTTTTATGTTTTTAGGCTTCTCTATCTAGGTCTTTTTTGTGGGAAAGCTTTGAAAGGAATTGCGTTGGAAATCTCTGTCCGCGTGGTGGCACATTGCTTGGTCGTTTTGTTTTTTTTTTTCAATTCGCGCGACGGGAGATTGAAGCGCCGAATGTAGCGTATTTGCGGCGTACAAATTCCAAACACATGCATATATTGAATTTTGTGCAGGTGCTAACTAACATCACAGTGTGGTATGGTGTTGCCAGGTAAACTGAAATTTCTCAGTTTCTTTTTGAAGTAAAATATGGCGATTGAGATTAAAATACATTCCTAAGGAGTTGGAAGTAGAATTCCGTTTTCACTTTATTATCCCTAACCTAACTCTTGTCGGTCTTTCTAGTTCTTTAGTAATATTCCATAAAGAATGCCTTATAGCTTTAGGTAAAGGTAGTTATCCACCTTCCTTCAATCATTTCTAGTCAGACCAGAACAGCTGGTGAGTATTGGGCGTTGAGGAAATTCATGAGGAGTTGTTAAAATAATAGAATAACGTCCTGATTAAACAGCAATAATATATTAAACAGCGGGAACATACCAGAGACATACGATAATTATATTGACAAAGAAAAACGAAAACGACTTTGCTAAATATCGTGGAATTACGCTGTTGACTACATGGCTGAAACTATTCACGTCGATTGTGAAAAATATAAGATTGGTAAAGCTTGTCCAAAATGGAGAAAATTAAATGGATATCCAAGCTGAGATGAGAGACACTTTAGGTTAGGCTCCTTCATTTTCGACGGTAACTAAGTGGACCAGTAAATGTACACGTATTAAAGATGAAACTTACGGAAGTGCTAGAACACAACAGGCTATCTAAAAAGTATCGTTTCGGAAAATAGCCAATTGAAATTAGCATTTCAAAAAAACAACAGTAAACGGTATTTCACATCAAGAACTTCATATTAAATAGATATATGAGGGAACTGCTTATTTGCGGTCAAAAGCTTATTCGTGTGCAAACATACAGGGATAATTTGGAGGGTATAAATGCCGTTATATAACAAAATGTGAAACAGCACTGTATTCCCGAAAGTAACGAATTATCA
This sequence comes from Agriotes lineatus, assembly GCA_940337035.1. Taxonomy (NCBI): domain Eukaryota; kingdom Metazoa; phylum Arthropoda; class Insecta; order Coleoptera; family Elateridae; genus Agriotes; species Agriotes lineatus. The sequence continues at coordinate 70,382,899 of OW679202.1, forward strand.
ACACGATCAAAGCAATTCTCAGTCAGACGGCAAAGCGATTTCATCACAAAGAAAGGTAATTTTGTTCATATTTTTGAAAGCTAAAGGAATCTTGTTGGTAGACTACCTTCCAAAGGGTAAAACAATCACTGAATGCTAGCGTGGCAACCTATTAGAACATTATCAAAGAACACAGTCATACTGCATAAAGATGATTTACACATGAACGCATATATACTGACCATGGCCAAAAATAGTAAAATAGGTTTTGACTCACTCCATGTGCTAGAATTAGCGCTATCAGACTTGAAGTAGTTTCTATGTCTAACAAAAATGCATGTAAAATTATCAGATCTTTAAATGTCGCTATGGCACAATGAAATTAGATTACCATTGTTCCAGCTGTATTAAAGTAAACTATGTAGAATAATAAGATGCTATGTACCTTAGAGCTCATGCTTCATTCTGAAACTTTTTCTTGTAGACAGAATGGATAAGGCAAAATAAGTATTTATTTGTAAAAATAAGCAACCACCAAAGCGATTGGCTTAAAGTTAGTTATCCTCGTCAGTTGAGTAAACGCCAAGGCAAACAGGAAGCATTCCTAGACAAAATAATGAGAAGAAGTAATAAAACTATTGATCTTGTTGGTGTGAATGGTGATTAAATGCAATTTCAGTTTTTGAAACTGTAAATAGTTTATGTTTAATAATATAATAAATGTTATGTTCACATCTGAGCCGTCGATTCATCTTCCTATTGAAACAAAATATATTTGCCGAATGAGCTTTATAGATTTTACTTAACTCCACATACGCAATTATTTTAGACGCCATAAAGTCGTAGATCCTTCAAAACTCGACATCACTAGGCTTTTGCTGTTTCAACTCTCAACAACTGCAGAATAGTACCAACAACCTCTTGCTTCTAATATTTTGTTGTTGCTGTTTAAATACATTTGAATGGTGTTGTGTAGATAAGTTGTTAAGTCAGGTTAAAAACTACCGCCACCACCGTTTCTTATGCACAAAGAAGAAGGGGTTTGAGAACTCGCGAGGGTTTAAGTTCAGTCGGGGAGTAGATCAGCAATCGGTCAGCTACTGTTAAGCAGATTGGGTGTACTTGATTCTGAATGGAAGCATTGACGGACTTTCTAGGCAACTTCAACGTCATCGGATATAACAAGCTCTCAAGGCTTGGCACCAATCTAAATTTCCGTTCTTGACTCGTTATCGAACTGTGGACTTTTGTTCAAATGCTTGAAGGAACTCCAAATTGTCCCACCAACGATCTGAATACCCTATTTCTTACCACTGAGATAATTCCACCACTTTTATGACTCATTGCGTGTCGTAAACTGGGATTCCTATGTAAACAAATCCATGGAAAAAAGTAGTGGACGGTGATCAGGCTACGCAGCGAATGAAATATGAAGTATGAAGAGCCCAGTAGAAGAGAATAGAGATACAAAATGAAGTGGGGGAGGATGGTCCCACGGCATAGCCCTGGCCTGAATCCTGAATCGGACAGCCATCCATTACCAAAGAAATTGAGTGAGACTTGAGAGAACCTTGTTAACCCTAAAAACTTTATTTGTCTAGCTTTACATTGTATCTCATCTAGGTGGAGGTTAGTATGTGGAGAGAGATCCATACTCGATGTCTAGCTTAGATAGCAAAAATTTGTCAGGGTACCTTTGACTTACCCCTGAAATTCCAATTTTAGGAATGTGCCTAACTGATAAAGAGATTCCTCTAGTCTGTTTCTATCTATTTAACCTTAATCTAACTTATTCGCCAAGGCACCAGCCACCCCCTATAGTTTGTATAGGTACCTCCCTTTTTTGGTTTGGTCCCATTCCTGTTGCCACTTTCTCTTTATTCTTACCTCTATTTCTGAGGTGCCGTCCAGTATCTATCATCTCTTGCTGCGATTTGTTGCCCAAGTAGGACTGTTTCTCCCGCAACTGTCAGTTTATAATTGTAAAAAAGGTAAATAATTAATTATAAATTTCATAAACAGTATGTGACAATCGCCATACAAAAAAAGGCCATCTCCTGAAAATGTAACTTTTTGTACATGTTTCGAAAAACCGCCTATTGTTAACATTGAAGCTACAATTAAAATATATTGCTAAAGTTGTGTGTAGGCAGACCTCGCCGTTCGCGGGGGTTACGTTCCAGAAGAATGCCGCGAAGCGCAAAACCGCGATGCGCAAAACCGCGATGCGCAAGTAAACACATAAATGATAAAAACGGGGTTAGGTTCCAGTAGACTTATTTATACTATGCAACCTCAAAAAACCAAAACTTCTCTGCGTTTTTTGTCTGGCAAATCTGAAGTAGCAACTCTACGCTTTGACGACATGGTTTTCCGTGTTTTAAAAATTAAACTCAATTGAATTTTCGGCAGAAACGCTCGAGTAGACAGTAAAGTTTGAACTAATATTCCATACGTAACATAAGTCTGCCACTTGAATCTAGAGCTCAAATGTCCATTTGTTTATTCAAGTTTTTCAAATTTCAGGTCCGATTTGGTAATAACAGATTTAAAGAAATAGGCTCGATAAGTGTGTTTACAAGTTCGTGATAAATAATGTTATTTAGGTGTTCATGACATAAACCGCATACGTCTGCTCTATTTACTTACGGCCGGTCTTATAAAGGGCACTAATCTGACGTTAACTTTAAATCGCTGTTAAAATAAATAAAAGCTCATCAAATCGTTGGCGCTTATGACATATTATTCATTAGTAAACACATTTTTATGCGCTTTTGTTTATTTTAACAGCGAATTAAAGTTAACGTCAGATTAGCGGCCTTTATAAGACCGGCCGTTAGTGTGTGAAACTTGAAACAGTTGGCAATTCCATCCGCGAACGGCAAAGCATTTCGCGAACGGCAAAGAAAAGGGAGCACAAAGGTGCCCCGCGTAAAATCAAATCAGCGATCCGCAAATCCGCGAACGGCGAGGTCTGCCTGTATTTGCAGCCTAAATGTGTTTCTGCTCAACATAGCTACAAAAATTATAGCCAAACACAAGTATGAAGCGATGTATTCCGACCACCTTGTATATTTGACAGGCAACATGTAGTACAGTGCGTTAAAAAAATTATCAAGAGGGCTTGGAACTAGATTTTGTCTTACGACTGCATGTCGGTTATTATTACATCGCTCTACAGAGAATTCAACGCTCTCGGTCACTTTAGTTGACAGTTGTCAACTGTCAAATAGCATTTACCTTTCAGAAGCGTTAGATATATTGATCGTATGTACATTATTATGTGAAAATAGTTTGTTTCAGAACTGAACTGCAACTTAATTTCCGTAAAATGGCTTTTATACTGAACAACAAATTTTTATGTCAAAACTAAGGTTCTGTGTATACTCAATCCATATAATAAGTTACGTCATGACTTTCAAAAATTACTGCTTGACGCAAGGCCACTTGATAACGTTTTTTAAAGCACTTTATTAACAAATTAGGTGAATTAAATAATCGAATTAACTTTCAAAATTGCTAAAATTATTGAAAACTGTAGGTACTCATTTAGATAAAAAGGCAAAGGTCCACTTTAAATGACGCATTTTGGCTCTCTCTAATCCTTAGATTCCACTTAGAGGTGCTTATTAACAGGGAATAGGCAGACTTCGCAGATAAAAGGATTAGCTGCTTAAATTGGTCCTTCAAAAATACTCCACTCCAGCGCTTACGAGGAACAGACGACAACCATTTATAACTGACACAATTAAATTCCTGTCCAACGCACATGTTTGACTTTTGCAATTCACGATTTTCCCCAATTACCAGTATTGTGGCTACCGAGTAACGAAAAGTTTCGGCTCAATTTTAATAAAATCGTATCAATTTGGGTGCGACCCCGGGGCGCTGGAAATTCTGACCGCATCAGCATTTTAAATTAGCATTCTTCGTAGGTAATTTTTAAAATTAAAATAGCACGGAAATTGCGCCACGTATCATAAAAATTGACAACAAAGCTTCGCCATGTAATATATCGCCCACCCAGATATAATTACGCTTTCGCCAACTTTCAGCTCGGATATCGAGCAGCCGGGAAATGCTGCAACTTCACGTCGTTAACTTGACGGAAAGTATCATTTCCAATTCGTGGCCTCTCAGGCATATTCGAGATTTCCAAATTATCGTATAGAACGCAAAAGTGGGAACTTTTAAAGTTCAATATCTTGGGGAAATTTTGACATTTCCTCACTCAGTCATTTGTAGAAAGCCTAAATAGGAACGTCTAATTGAAACTAGAAGCCTTAAAAAGTTTAAATCTTTTTTCAATAATTTGTTTAAGCCAGGTGCTTATTGATTCTTAAAAATTTAAATACACAAATTTGGATCCTAAAAACACAACTAAATTTAAAATTCACTTCAGCAACCTAAAATAAGTGTTCTCCGCTGCTGGCAAGCTGATAAGTACTATTTTTAATTCTTACTACCGACTTCAGGAGTATTTAAAATACAAGTGGGTTATGTTTGGCCAATTATTATTTAATCATTTCAATTTGCGTCGATCCATACATACTTTTCAAATCTCAATAACGCGCCTTGAGATGTAATGCAAAAAGATGGAAATTTCAAACCTAAAGTCGTTGAACTAAACGTAAATTTACAGATTTAAATCATATAACACTGTAAACAAGGTTTAGTACTAAATTTAATAGTAACTAACCTCGTTCGCTAATCTAAACATCATGTTTAAAGCAAACTGTACAATGGAATATTTACCAGTTTGCAATCCGAGTGGTTATTTACAAATGTTATAAGTTAACAAACTTTGCCCAGTTATATAACCATTTTCCGAAGTTGAGCAACACTTATCTGAAAATTTCTAAATTCTAATAACAATAAAAAATTCTTATTTTGATATTTATAAATTTAATTTAAATAATATAATAAATTTTAAACTACTGTAGCCTTCTAAAAATTTTCTTAAAAATACATCAACAGCTTTAACACTACTAGCGTCAGATCGTTAATGGGAAAAGCAATACTAATATTAATCAATTTCAATATCTTCAGTAGCGGGAATTATAAAACAATTAATAACATTTCAACCCTATCAAATACTGTTTTATAAAATGCTCCAGAAATGTGCTAGTTTAATTTGTAAAACAGTATTAAAAATAGTGTTAGCCCTGATTTGAACAATAAAATATAGTCAGAGCAGGCTTGGAAATAATGTAAAACAATGTAAGAGCGAAGACAAACAATTGAGGAAAGAAAGCCAAGCTGTAAAGTGGTGCTAATGTTGGCTTTCCCAATAAAAAGTAATAATTATTACGTGAATAAATACTCTATGTCCCAATTCAATGCGTTTGAAATTAATTCTATATTTTTTGGGTACGCTGTAGTAGGTTGCATTAATTCGTAGCACCTCTGCAGATGTTTATGAAAAGTGTTTGATTTGTGCATCGAGTGATAGCTGTTTCCCGAAATTGTGTACAAGGTTCGCGCAGTCTAATTGGAGCTCTGTGAGCTAGAGGTTGGGAGGCATTTAAAATCCTAGGTGTAAGACAACAGGTGAATTGGAGGCGTTTTAGAAGTCGAGCTACAACAGTCGTTTTGCAAGGCATTGGCAGCTTGTATCTGCAGGCCAACGGAGAAAAAGGGGCCCAGGCATGATGGAACTTGCTGGGGGCTTGAGTTAAACCCTAGTTCCCATTCCAAAAGCAAAATAAAGGTCAGGAAGGTTTATCCTAAAAGATTGAATTTAGTGATTTCCAAGTGGCGTCGGTTTTTTGTGCATTACCGACAGATGCCTTCTCTGAGTATTTTTTGTTTGTGGTGTATTTACTTACTGCTATTGTTATCAACTAAGCAAGGCTTTAATTACGTAATCACAGATAATTGCCAAATAATGGCAAATTTGTTTTGCGAGATTGTGCGATTGGATCGCCATACTTGAATTTGATTCCCATTAGTTTAAATATCCAGTATTGTTGCGGTCCCAGTGGTTAAATTAGCATTGTTCAAATCGTTTACAATTAATTTATTTTAAAAAATACCACGATATTTAAGTTCATAGCAAATGTATTTCAGTAATTTATACAAAAAACAAGATAATACTTGGTAGAATGTAGAAAGCCAACCATTTGAGATGATAGTCATTTATTTTACACAAAATGAATAATATTACAAGAACCGATAGGGCATAAACCGTAACAATATATTTTCCAGTATAAAAGACTTCGGAAACTGACCAAACTGGCCGGAAATTTAAAACTAGAGTTTCTGAACACTTACATTGCATACAAAATAATATCTCACCTCCAAAATCTGCTTTTGCTAATCACATTTTAGATTGACGCCACTTTTTTCATTCCAATAAGAATTATAAAATATTACACACTTGCAACACAGGTCTTAAGCTTGACTTATTAGAAACTAAAGGCATTCACAATAACTATATCAATAATCCTCAGTTGTCCCTTAACGAAATCTTCAACTTAAATAAAAATCTATTATTTCTCAAGTTATTTATAAATGTCATTCATTTTTGCTACTGGCTCTCGTATTACTTAAGATATTAGCGCACTCCAAATTTTACAGTTTCCTACATTAACTACTCGACGATTGACGAGTTTTGCATATTTCTGGTAGCCAGTCTTACATTTGCGCCTCACGCCTGCTGTTTATCTGTTTTTAATGTTTAATTTATGCTCAAACGTTTGTCAAAATAAAAATTTTTGTTAAATGGATACTAAATAAATCATGTGTCCAAATTTATGGCGGCCTTAATAAAAATGAGTTTTTCACGTTTCCACCCTTTTCAAAAGACGTCTACGAGTTAGTCCATACCATACAAATAGCCTCTAAAATAAAAAAAATCCAAAATAATACACAGCGGTTGAAATATAAGCGATGAAATGGAATAGGGGTCGTTGTGCAAACATATTTTCACTCAGTGAGAAACCGTTTTTCATCAATGTATCATCTGGTTTTGAATAGCTCAATCGTCTCTTTAAGGTCCAAATTAACTTTAAAAATCAAATTCGGAAAATGTCATGGGAAATTTTTCGGAGATATGGCTTTCGTGAGTAAACGTTTGAAATCAACATACGAGGTCTGTAAATTGAGTAATGAGATTGATTTTTTTCAATCTTCTTATTCGAATAGAATTACAATTCAATATTGTCTCCCTCAAAATAACTTCCTTGGGAAGCCACACAGCATCGGAGACGATTCTTCCAATCCTCATAGCAGTGCTACAACTCGGATACTAGAATAGCCTTCAGCTGGTCGGTTACAACCGTTTCAATGTTTTCAACTGTCCCAAAATGACGTCCCTTAAGGTGAGTTTTCAATCTCGGGAAGAGGAAAAAGTTACAAGGACTTGTCGCCAGTAATGACATGTTCCAGAAATTGATCCCAAAACGTCAAGGCACCTTCCCCTCCTGATGTCCTTTTGGTCCTGGGAAAGGTTTTTTGCAACCATTTGTGCGCAGACGTTTTTCATCCCCAATTCATTGGTTAAAATCTGATGAACGGTGGTGTGTGTCAAATTCAACTCTTCCCCGATCACTCTGACTGTCAACCGACGATCTGTACCCGCAAGATCCCGGATTGTGTCGATATTTTCATTGGTTTTTGAAGACGAAGGCCTTCCGCTACGTGGTTCATCTTCAATCGACCCTCTTCCTTCTGAAAATGCCTTAAACCACCGAAAAACCTGGGCCCTTGACAAAACACTGTCTCCGTAGGCCTGCTGAAGTTTTGCAAAGGTTTTCGTTGCACTGTGACCAAGTCTGAAGCAAAACCTGATAGCACACCGTTGCTCGAAACTGATGTCACACATTTTTAGAACGCACTATAAAAAACTATTTCACGAAAAAATTCGCTACGGACAACCAAATGACTCGAGTGAGTTCAAACTCGTACTCATAGAACATATAACCCTTCCTGAAGGGTTATATGTTCTATGCTCGTACTGAAGGCGTATCACATGTTCACCTACCACCCCTCTAAGTCCCACTTCGCCAGTGTTGCCAGATCGAACGATACGTTGCCAGTCTTATCACTTAATTTACATACCTCGTATATATCCGTTAGATAAACGCCATTTGTGGCCAAGCTATTAGACACAATTTACACACATACAGTGTGGCAGAGAAAAGCTTATATACTAATATACATATAAAGTTCAATAAATTTAAAAGTTTGGAAACACTTCACAAGGAATCTGTTAATAAGGTCGTTATCTGTTAAAAAATACAAATCTTATTAAAGTCGTCGGTGTAAGATGAGCTGTAGAATAGAGAAATACAAAACCCGTATGTTATTAAGAAGTGAAAACTCAGTAGTTGAGAGGATATACTATTCAGCCAGCTGAAACAAAATAGCTTTAGAGCTTTTCGAAGTAACTAGTTTGAATTAACTTGAATATAAAGATGATTTAGAATATTGTAGTTGATGAAGCTTATATTTGTTTTCCGCTGATTAGCCTCAGTTTCTGTGGTAAAGATATTTAATACACAACTGATATTTCTTAAATTAGTTACTCCCACATTTAAGCATTTTCTTTATATAAGTATCTTTTATTAAGTGTACTATTTCATTGTGTTTTATGTTAGAATTTTCTTTTAACTCTTCGTTTAATTTTTTTTCTATGGTTACAAACTGCGTATACCCCTCACTATGTTGAGTTAGGTGAATACATCCAATCACACTTGCCTGGCCTTAGTTACGCCAGATAGTAAGTATGAGCATTAATTGTGCAAGTTATTTTTTAATATACCTGCAATTACTGTAATACATAGTTTATCCCGTATTATCACTCATATGTAAACAATTTGTATGCACAATTAACAACAAAACTCAAACACAGCTACGTATAGTAAGAGATACCCGTCTATTGATTTATATTTAATGCTTTATATTCATCGTTTTGCTTTTTTTCTCAGGTAATTTTCTGACATATGCGTGTTTTATGTCTTAATACTGTGGGTCTTTATTTTTATATCTTACACTTAAAAAGTGTTTTGTTAGCATAAATTGCCTGAGCAACCAAAATATCAAGTTGCTTCGCCGATAACGTTGTGCACTATATCTGGTCGTACATCAAATTTTTAAATGTTGAAAGCCTAATCCATTTGTAAGGTGTACAAAATTACAGATATTTATGATTTTTTATTTATTTTAACAATAATATGTATTTTATTCGCATATGTATATAAAGCATTTTCTACTGCAGCACAATACTGTGACAAAAGAAAATACAGACAAAGTAAAACTGAATGATTTGCTCCGACAGATTTCCCAAGAAAAAAACAGAAGGAAGCAGGCGAATTTTCCGGCAAAGAAGGAAAGGCGAAGGCACCTCGTACAATCGCAACGATTACACACGTCGTGCACACTTGATTATGGGTTTGTCAGCCCTTTTGGGTGCCTAAAATATTGCTGTCGTAAACATATGTGAGGTTCCCTTTACGCATTGGGCGGCCGAACAGACAATGCGTGATTCTTAAGGTCATTAGATGCTCCGCAATATGGATTAGTCGGCTATATAGGCTACTCCACCTCAAAAATGTCAGAGTTTATTACAATACCCTTAAGCTGACCTTAAATTCCCTAACACAACAATTTTGCATATCCGTGTTGAATGACACCCGCAGCACCTGCAGGAGCTTTTGGCTCATAAATTTTCGTCGCACATGTCAACTGTCAGTCTACTAGAAAAGTCATTAAAACTTTGGGGTGCGAAAGTAGGGCTATGAAATTAATTATTCTAATATTTGGAATGCGGCGGAATTTGTCCTACGCCATCGAGATGCACTAATGAAAGTTTTATTTGATCCAGTGCTCTACTCGCAACTTACTCCTGGAAACATAATTCACCGCCTGCAGCATGTGAAGTTGCCGATGTTACAGCAGGTTCGAGCCGAGAGATTTTCATACCGCAATGTTAATTGCAAAAGGGCGAAATAAAATTTTAAAAGTTAGGCTATTGACCAAATTTAATTACGTATCTCGGAATTCGCGAATTACCGCCCATCATGGAACTTTTAATGAACAAGCTATGTTACGTGTGTGTAACTGCAGTATAAAGTTGGAACCACAGCAGTTTATTTTAGTTAATGTAATGTACTGTTTGTGTAATCGCAGTCTTGTTCGGGGATACTTTCGGAGCGGCCACTACAAACTTCCAGCTTACCAAAAACCTAGAATTTATTCCATTTTTTACTTCCCTCGTCTGAAAGACGAAGGAAGTATTGTAATCACGAAAAAATCACATTCAGATCTTCACGTTTCAAGGTCCCTAGATGACGTAAAAGAGGTTTTCTCAATTCCGTCAGTCTGTCTGTCTGTCTGTTTGTCTGTCTGTCTGTCTGTCTGTCTATCTGTCTGTCTGTCTGTCTGTCTGTCTGTCAGTTGGCAGCGTAGCTCAAAAACTATTTGTCGGAGGAAGACGATATTTTGCATATATTATATATCTACCTCGCATGCAACCGGTACAATTTCATACAAATATATACAAGGTGAGCACCTTAAAAATAAAATGTCTATTTTTGTGTTAATTTTGAAATAAAAGGAAGTAATAACTTTCACATAGGTCAGGCTTTACATTTGCCGAAAATAAGACTCAACCGATAAAGGATAATGTCACAAAAGAGTAAAAATGTTCCAACCATTACACCGTGTTCTTCAAGAGACGTGCGCGTCGGACTTTTCCCGAAGAGAAGCGGTAGCGCAGATGGAATTTTGCCGTACTTATATCCTCTGCGGAGATTCGGTTAGGATCGAGCATTCTGCAGAGCGGCAAATGCGGCAGGTTCAAACCCCAGCTGGATACATTTTTTTTAATTTGAAAATGTATTTAATTTATTATAAACGTGGAGATATTTGTACTTCTAACTTAATTTGATTTTTAAAATTATTTAGTGCCACAATGTTGACGAGGGAAGTTCTGGGTAAAGCCTTTAACAGATTTTTTTTTAATTGGTGTTCTCAAGCTCCTATTGAATAGCTCTACCATTATTATCATCAATGTTTGAAACTTATATTCTTAGCAAAAATATAGAATTCTTGCCCATCGAATGATTATTCCACAGCACGTACGATTTTCTTCTCCTTCAGGTATTAACCATTATAAATTCATAATTACAAATATGGTGTTCCATTTTACTTCCATTTATGCGCATCTATAGTTTCCTTGGTTATAGGAAAAATAGTTCCATCGCCTCAACTTTGCAAAGCAAATAAGATAGAGTTTTCAAAATTCCATTCAAGAAATCGCATTATCAAAACCGATGATTTTTATATGTTGCTACATTATCTTTTAATCCTTTGCTTTTGTGCAAAAAAATGTAACAGAACTAAACATGCCTACAACTATTTACATCAATCTACAAATCGCGTCAACTCTGCAGAGCAAAAAAATAGAAGCCTTCAAAATTTCAGTCATGAAGTTGCAGCATCGAAACCCGTGATTTATATGATACTACATTATCTTTCGACCATTTGCTTTTGTCCAAACGAAATTGAACAGAACTAAATATGTCTAGATTTATTTAGATCAATCTAGAAATCGCGTCAACTCTACAGAGCAAAAAAGATAGGAGTCTTCAAAATTTCTGTCATGAAGTCGCAGCATCAAAACCCATGATATATATGTTACTACATTATCTTTTAACTATCTTTTATCCAAAAGAAATTGAACTGGACTAAACATGTCTACGTTTATTTAGATCAGTCGCGAAGTCTTTCAAAACAAAACTAAACAGCTGAGTTTCTAAGAAGGATTGTAATAGGTTGAACAGCCTCGGAATAATCTGCAAATATGTCAAAGAATATCAATAATTCCTGCAGTCTACATGTGTATAAAGGCATGTAGTTAATTCCTGTATATCTCATGTTCTTACTTGCAGTATGGAAACTGTGATATAAGGGAACATTGTTCAATAACGCTACATCCAACACAAAACCATGGGAACGACCATAGATACTGGCAATAATATTGAGAAATAGAGGAGAAAATGCTCCATCTTACACATTGGCATCTCAGAATATCTAAAGCGACAATTTTCTGTCAGAAACTGGTCTGATACAATACTAATCCTAACCACATGTGGAGATCTAGTAAACACTTATGTCCTGAAATGGATAGAAAAGGGTCTGAATAAATAGGGAAAGAAGAAGGATATTGATTTTTATTTTTACTATTGATTTTACTGCACGTTTGCTTTTTTTAGTACATTTTCTAGAATACTTCCTAGTTTCTACTACCTTGAGGAATATTCCACAACTGACCGCATGAGAGCTATGTACGTATGTGTATGCAGACGAAATGTATCAGTTCGTGTTGACTATATAATTCTTGCTAATTTAAAAATGGTGGCAGATTTAAGATAGCATTCAGTGCTTGTCCTGAGGTGCCTTTAAAGGCTCCAGTGATGCACCGATTAGCTAGATATTATATTCCGCTGATTTTGTGGATCGCAATTGCTTGTTTTATTTTAGGCCACCAGGCGATTATTCCATATGAAATTATTGGTCGGATCATGGTTTTGTACAGCCAGAGGGACAGTTCCGGTTTGAGCCCCCACGTACTACCTATAGCTCTTTTCTCAATAACTAATGTTTGTATACACCTGGTGATTGTTTTGTCTAGGTGGGAGATCCAAGTTAATTTGGAGTCGATGGTTAGACCTAAGTACTTAACTTTGTTCTCCCAGTTGACATTTGTCTCAAACAGCTTTATGTTGATTCTGTTTGTGATATTCTTTCTACGAGTGAAAGCGAAGAGAGTCGCTTTGCTATGATTAATTTTAAAGATTATTCTCTCGACACCACTCTTCGGTTTTCTTTAGTGCTGATTTCATTACATTGTCTACGGTTCTTTGTTATTTGCCTTGAATCAGTATGACAATGTCATCAGCGTATCCTTCAGTGTAGTAGCCTTTATTATTGAGTTGGATCAGTAGTTCATCAACTGTGAGGTACCACGGAAGTGGAGAAAAAACTCCTTCCTGTGGACATCCCCTTACCTGCACTGTCTTTTCCTTGTCAAATAACTTGACCTTTACAACTCTAGTCTTGAGCATTGTTATAGTCCATTTTATCGTGGTGTTATCAATCTGATGGTTTGTCATTGCTCTTTCAATGGAGTGGTAGGAGGTGTTGTCGAAGGCACCTTCTATGTCTAGAAATGCTCCGAGGTTTTTTAAAATTTTTCCCACTAATTGGTGTAGTGCGGTTTCACATGACTTCCCTGTTTGGGCCGATGTGAATCATATATAACTTGCCGTGTTTAATATGGCCGTATTAGATTTCATTATCTTTGATTTATTTGAAGCAAGTAAGTTAATTTTCAGAGAAAATAAAAGCAAAGTAAGTTCAGCTTTGAAGGCTGGGAATTTCCTGAAGCTGTGAGTAAAATTTTCCATGATGAAATCTTCTCAATACATCACTGGCTAGTGGCTCATCATTGTGGCACCTAAACAATAATAAACCATCTCTTCCTGCCCCTAATGATTTGATTTTCGCAAGCGAGCACCTGATCTAAAATATAGAGTTTAAGGCCACGTCCATTCCTCATGCCAACCTTCTAAGCTTTTTTTTTGTAGTAAACGCTTTTTAACCTAGAACATGATATCTAGAACGTTAACATCTATAACTATGATACAAATTCACCGTAATGTTGTCACTTATCCAGTTGCGACGTCAGTAAACCCTTTCTTGGAAATATGGCAATAAAGACCAAACGCATTCATATGAAACATTTACTAGTTTAAATATTATACTCTTTGGCGCTATTTTGGCACATCTTTATACAGCTTCGGTATTCCCTTACATTGATAGAAAACCTGTCTTTCCCAACGTTTTTAATAGAAATGGGCGCGTGAGTGAGTATTCACTCACGTCACGTACGTTTCACGCTTGTTTTAAGCACTCACGTTCACGCACGCTCACGCTCACGTTCACGGCGTGACCCGCCACTCACGACGCAACGTGACATGCAGCTATTATTTCAAAATTCAAATTCAGATAGAACAGAATATTCAATTTTAAAACCAATGAAAATCTGCAAAGGGCTTTACCCAGAACTTTTCTCGTAAGTGGACATTGTAACACTAAATAATTTTAAAAATAAAATTAAGCTAGAGGTAAAAATATATTCACATTTCTAACAAATTACATAAATTTTCAACTAAAAAAATATTACCGGTGATCGAATTCGAAGGCCAGGCGACTAAGCAATCGAATTCAGCGTTTTGTGGGATATTGCAAGCTAATGCGCTATTCTTACATGCGCTACAGAGCACTTCCTGTGTTCTTGTGTCCCGGCTGCCTTAAATAGAACCTTTGAATAGAAATAATTATTAATTCCCATGAAGGACGTCATTGGTTGTACACAGTACATAAAACACCCACATCACAACAAAGATGCGCATGCGCAGCTTTATCTCTAGATTTTCCACATGGGATGGCAGCGGGTGGACGGGCACCCTGCAATATCTTATTCATTACTAAATATTTAACGTGAAACGTGAATCACGCCTTGGAAATTTTCACTCACGTTCACGTCTCGATTTTCAAATATTAGTCACGTTCACGACGGGACCCCCCATGACCAGGCGTGACCCAATTGTTTTTTACGTCACGCTCTCATCCCGAGTTTTTAATTTGAATATTCAAAATCATTATTCCAAAAGTTGCAATCCAATTCTGTATGGTTATATATTATAAAATGAACCAAATATCTTTCCATTTTTTGCCTATATTGGCCTTTGTAAAAAAATTACCTTATAATGCATAAAATTCTACACTGACCAAACTCTACAACAGCATAATACCAAAGGCTACTTTTGTTTGACAAAATTAATGAATTCTAATGTGCTAGCTAGATTTCAGTTAGAGGTGTAGTACAAAATATTTAAAAAGGCAAACAGCGATAAAGGTAGGTATAACATCGTACACTTTATACTGTTGCACCTGCTTATTTTTACTGGCTATAGAATTAAACTATAAACCTACCACCTTTGTTACGAAGTAGTTACAAACTAAAGTGCTCCAATAATTTAAAACGACGTAAATTAAACTCAGCTGAATTAAATTATCTCTGAATTTAAACTAGTCGGCGAGACATTTAATATCCTTAAAAAATTGGATTTAGATATACTAATCACGACTTTGGAAGAGAAGTGTTGTCATTTCTAATTGTATAAAAATTCTAAATGTACTCAGCCTGAACTACACAAACATCGCATCAAATTATAAACCTGTTTTGGAATTTTTTATCTTATTAAAAAGAAACTGCCAGAACTAAACATAGAATTGTTAAGGGATACTTCAAGTGAAGATCTCTACGAACACAGATTTAAACGAAACATACTTGAGAATAAACTTTTCCATACAGTTACGGTAAAAGACTGCTGGAATAAATTGCAACAGAACATAAAGGTAAAAGAAGAACACCGAAACGGTCTCATAAAAGACGTGAAATATGATATGGGTATAGTTAAGAGGCACAAAAGTAATTTGGAAGCTACTGAAGAACTTAAACAGACACATTAATGAATACAGATAGCTTAAAACCATAACTAGAACGAATTGGGAATAGTAATTTACAAACCTGTATACCCTCAATGATGAAACAGAGATAAAAACCGAAGAAGAGCAAGAAGAGAAAGAAGAGAATACATTCGCAATTGACAAAAGACAGTTGAGGGCTTTCAAATCAGAAATGCACCAAACCTAGATGGTATGGGCACCAGGTGCTTGAATCAAACTCAACGATTCGGTTTTATAAATTTATTGTTAACTAACGCATAACAATTAACGGATGGCTATGGATAAAGTTCTTAAGTCAGGCCGCACTCACGTTAAACCGCACTAGCCGAGAGACGAGAAGCGAGAGCGAGGAAATGCTAATCCCGCTGGTTGCTCAAGGCGATCCTGCGCTATCGTCACCTTGCTGAGAGGGAGTAGCGCGCCAAATTCAAATGCAGACGCCACAATGGTATACCAAACGCATTGCAGAAGTAGGTTGGAGAGAAAGCATAACCGTGCCTATATTTTAAAAAGGAAATAAAAGGCACCTTAAAAACTATAGAAGAATTACAAGATCGAACTCTAATACTACCTCCAAATTGTTAACAACCATCACAAAAAAACAACTAAATATCAAACTATAATAATTTAAACAAAATACCCGAGCTTCCGTAAAACAAATCGACCATAGATGCATCTTTATCTTAAGATCATTAAAAATAGAAGATCTATAATTTAACAAACACGAATTCTTATAGCATGAGTTCAAAAAGAAATTACATAAACGTTGGCCATGAAAAATGAAAGTAATGTCAACAGCAAACTTTAGAATTCATCAACTGTCATCACTGTTGTTGTCAAAAGTTTATCTTGAAAGATCAATTAAGCTACAATTATAATCGTTTTTACAATAGAACGCAATCAATTTATGATTGAATCATATTTTCCATGCCCAGCACGTATATGATTTATTTTTGAACACATGGTACTCTGTTGCTGTGACCAAAGTGTTCGGAGAATGAAACAGGCAGATATTATTAACATACTAAAAGAAAAAATATACTACCAAGAATAATAAATATAAAACAACCACAACTGCTACAAATTCAAAGCTGACAATGAATTAATCAAGACCTTCCAATTTCAATGAGCATATGAGAGAAAGAGAGAGACAGTTTGAGCTTTATTATTTAACTTAGTCATGGACAAGATAATAAGAAACGTTACAAAAGCAGTCAGTGGATACACAATAGAAAAAACATTTTCAATTTTTTTTTTGTAAAGT
Source organism: Agriotes lineatus (assembly GCA_940337035.1). Taxonomy (NCBI): domain Eukaryota; kingdom Metazoa; phylum Arthropoda; class Insecta; order Coleoptera; family Elateridae; genus Agriotes; species Agriotes lineatus. The sequence goes on from OW679202.1 coordinate 70,399,682, forward strand.
TGTATTAACCATTACACATCAGCTGAATAATTTGTTATCACTCAAACAGGCATTGACGACAATAGCATTCTATAATACGAGGCAGAAATGCTTGCTAAAAGGATTCACCCTAAACCCGCCTCGACGGTTTGGTAACAGGGGTTGTCCGGCTGTACTCAGGGAGATGGGCTTGGTCCAAACTGAGCAAACGGTTAATTAAGGCGAATTGCCTTCGTAACAGGGGTAGTCGTAATCGAGATACGTATAAAGAAAGGGGTGTTAAAGTGCCACGGGCTTGAATAGGAGTGGCGATAATATTTGTGCAAGACGCTGTATACGCCACAATTCCAGGGCTTGCAAATACGTCAGCGTTCCTTGGCGGGGTCTCCAGCTGGCTCAGGGACTTACCTTCAGCGGTTAAACAGCTTTCGTCGCTTCGTCTTACATTGATTTTTACAGCTATAGAAAAACACATAAATTCGTAACAGGACGCATGGACGCATGCACAAGTCATAAAGAAACAAAAATAATTTTCAGTATCCGTCTATTGACTAAAATAAACAAAATGAGTGTAAAGGTACACCCACGTAATAATTTCTTAAATTATGCGGGGTTCATAAAGTTAAGTAAAACACGGACATCACTAGATTACAATACGACCAAGGGGCGTGTCCGTAACAAGCAATGGACCTTTATACGAATACTCATGTACTTGCGCAATAAACAACCGTGACAAACAATGAAATTGCATGAAAAAACAGCAATCTTAAAGTAACAAGCAAACGTGATAAGCAATGAACGCCAAGTACTGTGAAAGAGAACTCTACACTGTAAATTCTAACATAACACTACATTAAAACTAAATTAACAATCTAGTCTAGTTGGAGAGCCGTCGTACAGGGACGCTGAGGCAGGCGGTCAAAATGGAGAACTTCGGCAGTCAGGAATGGCTAAATGCGGGAAGTTTGGGACCAGTTTGCCCCAGCAGAAGGGCATTAAAAGCATGATGGCAACACCATACGAGAACATTGCATGAGCAAGTACCACAGGAGCACATAACGACAATTAGTGCCCCGAAACAAAGACTTAGGTATCCTCGAGCCGGTTTCTTTTAAAAATCCGGTTAATGTATACCTCATGCTACGCCAATACGGAATAATACCAATTATGCTGGATCGAAACGTACGGTCACCTTCCTCGACGGGTTTCTGTCTAATAAAATCACGCCAGAATAAGGGAAGAGCTTTTCGTGCACAAAAACGTACAGCTGAACGAACACATGGTCAACTGCCTAGATAAACGGCAAGGGTGTGAGGCAAGTACGTTTGCGCTCTCTCTTCCACTCAAACAACCGATTCATTCTAACGCCGCTTTCCGGCAGCTCCTTTGCGCTAAGCAACGGTCCGCCGTTAAATCAAGCATATACTATATTGGCGCACGGAGAAACGGGTTCAGGTAGGCACAGGATTTGATATACTCGCTAGGAAACCGAGCGGTCTGAATTTGGGAAGGAAACGTGGAATTTTCACCTTGCCTTAACAAATTGAAATGTTGGTAGAGCCCTTCCGGCTGTTTTCCACAATACAACTCTCCAACACAATAGCTTTTCTTACAATTAGATACCAACTCTTCAAAGTTATTTCTAATAGGAGCCATTTTATCTGTGCCCTTTTGTGGCCTCCATAAAAATTAGCCCAAACAGCTCGAGAAGACCAAAAAATAGTCTTTCTACAGTCGTTCCTTTACAAACTCCAGTTCTAGAATTTACATCTTGCTGTAAATAATTGTACAATTGACAAGTTCATTCACCATTTTATCCATACTAAACTGTGAAAATTTCATCTGCTACGTCTTTTTGTTTTAGCATGGGGGGGTTGATTTTAAAATATATATCTAGGGCATTTTTCTATTGAAGCAAGTGCAATATATTGCACTAGGTCCGAGGTAGTTTCTCTTCAATCTGTTAGGTATGTATGATCTTCTGATCCATGTTATAATAAACAGCACTTGAACATGAATTAATATTGATGAGGAACTTCATACACACTTGTTTAATAGATTTTCAATTGTTGGGGTCTGTATCTCTCACTGAAGTTGTACGTTCTAGACAAACCAGTAGGCGTTGGCCGAGATGCGTAACACTAGCTTTTCTCGTTTATTTCTACTTATATTACGCCACACTGCACAAGCATAGGTAATTGTTGGTCTAAGACTGGATGTATACGTTAATTAGGCATAATCAACGCTTTTCCCCATCTTACTCTGGCGTCCAGATATACTCCAAGGTATTTAGCTACATTACCCTTTGCGTTCCAGTCCATCTTGGAATGGTTTGGAAAAATATTGGGCTCCAGTCGGTTTGGGAACAGCTTGACCTAACGTTCTATTGTACTAATCTAAATTTTCAACTATTACCAAATCATTTTCAGATTATGTTAAATGATTCTTGCAAGTAATATAAGATTGTAAAATCTTCGATAGGGTTATTACTGCCATGTCATGCAAAAGTGACAAGCATAGATTAATCCAGGCATAATAGATATCTACCTTAAAGAATAATATAGTTCTAATTTTTGGTACAAATGTTTCTTAGTACTCTAGGAGCGACCCTTTAAAAGTCCCCATTGGGACTAATGTTCAATTACCAACAATTAATCTTGTGCCAGCTTAATAATCACAGAAAATTAAACGTTTGTATAATTTTTATAAACAAAGCGAAAAAATCGAAAATCAAAAGCCAACACTGAAAAACACTGATCACTTTCTATATATAAAACTCACAAGTGATTCACATCTATCTACAGAAAAAGGCCATAATCACGCACTATGCTGCCCTAGTTTCTACACAATTGTCAGTTCGTTGTTAAGCCCTGTAGAAGGTACCTATTTGTTTTTGAAGGAATTGACAGACGGTGCTGTGACTGTAGCTTCAGGAACTGAATTCCATAGATAAAACACTCGATTAGAGTAGAAATGTTGGCGCTTCCTGGTATGAGATTTTTCCTTTGTTGAATATATTACTTATAGAGCCTAGTGAAGACATTTTTGTCAGAATTCTGAAAAACTTTAGATAGGATATACCTAAGTAGCAGAATTAGCTTTTTTGACCGCTGTAGTTATATGCGAAGATCAACTCAAATCTTTACATATGGTAACACCTAAATCAACTTGGGAGTCAACACTACATACTCTAAATAAGGATTGTTCTAGCCTAAATGCAAAACAGAACATTTGTTAACGTTAAGAAGAACTAACCATAGATCAGACCAATATTTCACTTTTCTTAAATCTTCCACAACAACATAATTGGAAAGAGGGTTGTTGTAAAGTTTGCAGTCATATGCATAAAAAGAGTGCTGAGAAGTAATAAAAGCGTCGAGGTCGAGAACATATAACAGAAAGAGAGTAGGCTCGAGTAATGAGCTCTGGAAAACACCAGCAAACATGGTATACTTTTCAACGTAAGTACTGCCGATTCTGACCCATTAGCTTTTGCCGAACAAATAATTAGAAATCCAATACAGCAGAAGTTCTTCTATACGAAGATGTTGAAATGTAACTATTAGTATGCGTTTGGGTATTTGATCGAAGGTTTTTGAAAAATCTTAATATATGACATCCACAGGATTACTCTTATCAAGCTTATAAACCCACTAGTTAAGGTTTTACAAAAAACACATGATTGTTGAACAACCGGGAGTAAAACCATGCGGAGAATCTGGTATAATTCTGTTAACAGCAAGCAAAATACGAAGATGACTGACAATAATCCTTCCCAATTGGACATGTCCACTTTGTTACCCTTTTTAAAAATGCAAGTGACGGACGTTAGCTTACAATCTTTTGGAAGGAAAAATGAATTAAAAGAAAGAATCATAAAAGCAGTTAGCGGTTTCGCTCATATAGAGGAACAGTTCTTTAATATAGCTGGAAAGATATTATCCGACCCAGGTGAGGAATGTAAGTTCAATTTGTTCAACTGATCCTTAACAGCTTCCGCAGAAAAGTGGATACTGTCTAACTCATTTCGACATCTTGGTAGTGGTCCAAAAGGTTCAACGATGAATACGGACTGAAAATATTGGGCAAAAGCTTGGGCTATTTCTTTATCAGTCTTAGACAAACTGCCTTCAGATTTTTGGACTTACTACTATATTTATAAGTGGATTTACGACCTTTGTCAATTACTTCATTTTCAAACTCAGCTGTAGCCACGGCAAGGTCTTTACGGAGTTCACTACAAAAACATCGATGTCTTTCAAAATCACCATCTTTTATATTTTTTCCATAAATTTCTTTTCATCTTAGAGCGACCCACAAACACTTCAGTTAACCATAGCTTGAGGTTGTTTATTAGAACGGATTTTTCTCTTGATGACTGCTCTAAGCTTTCATTCAATACAGTCTTGAATCCATTTCACATCAGTTCCATGTCTTGTTGTAGACGCCAGTCTATACTGATCAATAGGTAAAGCAATTTGTTGTAATCAGTTATTTTGATTTGTCTACGCATGTTCTTCTTTTGATTATCGATCAATTGCTGGAATTTAGCTTCTGTGACAGAGTAATCTGATTTTCCAATAGGGGGATGATAGTCTATGCCTGATGTAAGGTTTGGGTCACCAGTGATTAAACAATCAAGACAGGAAAGATTTTGGCCAATCCGGAATCGTGTTGGTTCCGTAATCATTGCAACAACTTGGTGTTGAATAACAGATCAACAAATTGAGAGGCAGATTTATTGGAGTTTAGAGGTTGGACAATTGGCCAATTTAACGTGGAGTGGTTGAAATCACCAAATATTAATAAGTTTGAAAAATTGTCACAGATAGAACGAAGAGCATCATGTGAAATTATATTATTAGAGATAGACGCAGTAGGGGGAGGGGAAGCGATATTTCATTAACATGATATTATTTCAATTATAATTGATAAATAAAAATAAGTGGATAACTTTGTTCGTTGTTGTTGCTGATGTCCATTTGTCCATGCTCTGGTTTGGTTAAGTTATAATTTGCTGGACGTCACTCTCCGTAATTAACACGCCGCCGGTATTCGTTAACCTTCTTTGTGCAGTTGCTGTATAAATGGTTTCCCATACATTTGGCGCAACGAGGGTCTAATTGGCAGTAATTACGAGTACCTTTTGCAGTTTTTACATTGGGGTATAGCGTTTCATTTCCTCCTTGGCGCTACTGGCCCGATACTGTGACATATTTTCTTTAATGATTTTTTTACGGTTTTCTTTGTTTTTGATCCCTATTGCCAGTAGTGGTATTGGATGCGTATCTTTGTTACTCAAAGCTTTTGATACTGGAAGTTGTAAAACGTTTATATCGTGTAGAATCTCTGCTTTTAATATAAAAACTGCAAAATTTCTAATTTCGTGAATGCATGTATCTAACATTATTTCCATTGTAATATTTTCTGCAATTCTCGATAAAGATTAAATTTAATCTCAGTTGGTTGTTTCTCGGTATTATTGTAAATTAACTTTGTGTTTGTAGTTTAAGATCGGTAATTTAATTATTTCGATATTTCAAAGCACCAGCATTATGCAAAGATGTCGGTGGAATTGTTATGTCTTCACTCTGTTTATTGCTCATTTCCGGCACAGCAATTTGTTCAGTTTCCATTTGGGTTAATGTTGCAGCACAACTTCCCGAACTGAGTGTAATTTATGCCGTTTAAATGTTTTCCTTTGATAGAACGGTTGGCTGTTATTAGTTTATTTGGTTCGAATATATATATTGATGCATGACTATAGGTGAAAATAACTCAGAATTATTTCATTTGATCTTGGTGGTTATGGCATCTATAAAAGTTATTAATGCCCTTGTTTTTTTTTTCGTCTCTCTTGTTTCAAGCAAACTCTTGGCATAGCAATGGCATACGAAACCTTCTGAAAATATTGTATTATGCTCAGTATACCTGCAAAGATTTGGTTCAACGTATAGGAGAGTACGCTAAGAGGATTTTCAATACTTCTACATTAAAAACTTATATGATTGTTAGCATCGTGTTAGGATAATACTCAAACTTTATTACTCTGCGCAAATTTAGCCTATTCATAAGATAACTAACGACATCTTCTGCTTCTCAATGATAATATTGCTGGGTTCTGCAACAGTGAGCCCTACTTTATTATTTTTGTTGTGCACGCAGGTCACACTTGGTTGAATTTGCCACTAAACGATAGAGGTTGGCCCATGTCACGTATTGGGATTCTACACCCAGTTTCTCACGTCATTCTTAATGGTTTCCGTGGCGACGGTGAAGCCAACTTGTCTGAAGTCTACGTGCATTCTTTGACGTATGCTTTGCTAGGAAATATGGTGCAATCTTGTGTAATGAGCATAGCGCATATGTCAATAGAGATGGCTAGTAATGAGCGGCATGCATGATTTGCATTTTAAAGGGCTTTTAAGTTAGTTACGAGAGCACACTTAAAGGGTTCAAACGTATTTGCTGTGACGGCTCTCGGCAGCCATTGAGCTGTCGAGAACCCGCTGAAACCTTAGGTACAGTTATCATAATTATGTTAGTTTTAATTACGTTTCAGAGTTACTCGAAGCATCGCAAGGTGAACACAAGTTGTCGCTGGCTAGGCCGAGTATTCTTGTTTGTGGAATAGGGGTGGTAACCTTGTTTGAGGGTAAGCGGGAATTGGGGTAGTGAGCCTTCTATTGGAAGTCGTCGTTCTTAAAAAACGCCTTGTGCGAATTGTAAATTCAAGGTTCAGCTGTGCGCAGTTAGAAGAAGATAGTTGCCAAATCGTCGTCGTAATGCATATGTCTCCCATTTCTCATATTTTGAGGATCTGTAACACGTAGCCCTTCAAGGGAAATCGCCTCAACTTTGTTAAAGCTAAAGTTTCATCATCACGTCGCCTTAAGTATTTTCCGACTAACTCAACAGGCCAACCAATGAAGGTGTTTTTGCTGTGCGACGTAGCGGCTCGTGCTTCCATAACCCAGTAATGGCGTCGCTAGGACTTTCATTAAGGTATTGTGACCTAGTTTGCTAATTTTAGTGCTACAGTTTACGGTGTTGCTTCCAAATAAACAAACAGAGACACTTTTTAAAAATATATTATATGATTACGTATCCTGTTCTTAATTTTAGTTCTGCTTGAGCAACCTACGTTCAAATATTTGGGAGTCATTAACTGTTATCTTGTAGCTGCGTATATATTAGAAGTATAGAAACAACCTTGTTTTTACTGTTCAATTTATGTTCACTACATGTATGTATATTCAAATGAAATATAATCAGATAAAATCAATTTTTGCTTTTATTTTATGGAGTTTGCATACGACGTTCAGTTTTTTTATGTTTTATTTGTGTAAAGAGTATGTTTGTTAAACAATTAATAACTAATTCAACAACATAGCTCACTAATTCACGTTTTACCGAATCGAACCCTGTTGTAGCGTAGTTAAGGTGAATTTTGCTTGTGTATCATCAAGGTGCCTATTTAAATGTATCGATTAAGGCAGCCGCTACTTGCGGCCTGATTTTAGTGTAGTAAATACCGATTTAGCCTGAAACAATGGCCATTTCTATATTTCTGTTACTACATAGTCATAATCCAACGGTTGTTATCAGATCATGGCGAGATATCTACAAGTCTGCCTGTCCTTATAGAAAAACAAAACATTGTCTTCTACTTCTTTCCTATTTTAAAAGCAGTTCTTTAAAAATCCACCAAAGCTTTCAAAACCGTGGTTCTGGAATCTTCAGAATTAAACCCAAGGTCTAACTACGATATGTTAACAATACTTTTATCATTTGACCACATGATAAAAACTCTTTATCCCTCTTCTTAAACAAGCTTTTCCAACGTTATCAAGAAAATATAAAGCAAAAAGTTTTCTCTTGTATTGGACGTACATATTTCCCGCCAACCGAGTGGCAAACTTAGACATTCTGTATATCATAAACCCATTCACACTAACCCCTATATACGTGCCGATTCTCATCATCATCCAACACGGAAAATGTCCATCATCAATTCGCTTATGCACCACGTTGTTTCCATATTTTACCACTATAACATCTACGTTGAGTACGATTCATATTCGGAAAGCTCTTAGGGATATACAGTCCGCCATCAATCACCATCTGCATTTACAGCCACCGATACATTCAAGAACCGATCGTCCCACAGAAATACTTTTTCTTCTCTATATCAACCAAGTTATTGATCTCATTGGAAAATGTCTTCAAAAACCACGCATTAAAGCAGTGTTCAAACATCCGAGCAAGACCGCACAGATTTTTCCTTCACCCAAGGATAAATTAAACAATATGCCGTTTAAATGTCTTTACAGAGTCCCTTGTTCCAGTAATGTTGTATACATTGGTAACACAAGCCGTCTCATAAACATCTGTATCGCTGAATACCCTCGTTATCTCATGTCAGGTGTCGTATCATCACCAGCTATCGCCGAACACCAACGCGATCTATCATCTGGAAATCCCAATTCCTTTTATTAGAAAGATTCACGATACCATTGAAATTTACAAACACCCGAATAATCTCAATCGAGATTAAGGTTACTCTTTCTCTTTACGTGGAAAGTGTTTATTTCTAACGCCATCCAGCCCTCTTCACTCGACCACGAATATGTATGCTAACAGCGCTCAATTAAAGTATAGTGCGTTCAGTTTTGCATTTCACTTTTACGAACTTCATTAAATAGATTTGCTAACAGCATTCAACTGAAGCGCATTCTTGAATTCACCTGCACATATGTATGTTAGATAAGGCGTTCCCAGCTGGGTCTATATTTAGTCTTTTTAGGGTAAGCCCTTTATACCACTGTGAATGTAACATTGTGTGAGCCGATCATTTCGGGCCAATTGTAACTGTCAGCCCGATTTTTGGCCTAATAGATTGGTTTATTACATTTGCCGTATGATTATCCCTGCTATATGTGCATGTTTATTTAGAGCGTGATCCCATCTCTATGTCAAGATCGATGTAAGGTGAGCCCTGCTACGCTTTTGTTCCCCAGAGTTCGTACTTGAGTATGTCTACCTCGTCTGGCTTTCAAGGTTTATTTAAGCGTGGGTCTCCCCTATTGGACCTTGTGGCGCCCATTTATTTCGTATCATCCTATACATATCGACACGCTTGCCCTGTGGTGTCTCGTTTTTAGGACCACGCCCATCTCCTTGAGCGATTTCCAGGGTAAGTGTGGACGTTTCTAGGACTGAATTAGTATTCGCCACTTGCTCATCCGTGAGTGTCGCTAAAGCAGTTTGATACTGTAACAATCGAGCATAGCCATGATTGTTTGCAGTGATTGCACAACGATGGGCATCTTCGGTAAAGTTCGGACCGATGATACCTCTTCTTGAAAACAAACTGTCCATTTGCACTGTGTTTGAATTTGTTATGTATTCTTTTGTTTCAATACAAATATTTCAAATATTTCAAGCATTGTTTTACAATAACTTCTTCTTTGCGCAGCGTCTGAGATTATAGCATATTGAATCATGTACTCGATTTATGTTTTCTGCTAACATTGCTGTACGTAGTATTCCAAAACCGGAATGTCCATTTAGTATAAACACAATCGAATTAACTGACCACTTGATCCATGTGAAATTCCCCGAATTTCGAAAAGAAAACAAAATAAGCTTAAATGGCATACACACAATGTGCACCTGACCAGTACTCCATTATGATTGACAAATTCACAGAGACGATCAAATCACGCTTCGAATATTAGTACCACAAACGAAAATAAAACTTATTTATATTCATTTTTGTGCTTGACTTATTGAAATTATTGAACTAAATTACAGAATAAATTAAAATACTAAATTTGTTATTTATTTATTGATGTTAAATTGTATCTTTCTTTTGGCTGATTGAAGATATTTATAGCCTTATGGGCACCTCTATCTTGAAAATTGTTCCCTGCAAGCTGATTTGCGGTTAATAGATCTTATATACGAATAATTAACTATTACAACTTAAAATCAATCTAAAAGTCGATAATAAGATTAACGAAAACAAACGCAGATTTGCAGTTTGAATAATTTATATTTATCTATTCTTGTCGCGAATATTTATTTATTTTATTAGATCTTAAACACAAGCAGAAATAATTTTGTTATATGATTAACGGCCTCCTCTAAATTATTGGAAACTCCAGTGCTTCGATCATTGCAATATTAATTTATTCTTTAGAGAATACTGAATGCAAACAACTTTTCAGAATGTCTCTTACTGAATTTTATTTTAATTGCTTGTTCTGCAAACACGAATTCAGTTGCTGAACATTTTTATTAAGTCTGATGCATTACGATAGCTAAAGTAAATATTCCATAACCAAAAATAACCTAAATAAAATTTGATAGTCGAAAGTAAAACCACTGGATAAAGATCGTAACCCGAACAATATTCTGAATAGGGACAACTATATAAACTGTAATAAAAGTATTCATGACCAGAACTGCATTTACCTAAATGCAACAACCAACATATGCGCATTTGAAAGTTAACAGGGTATACGAGTATCACAGCACATAGTAATTGTTGGTAGTCATATGCATATACCAAAAATTACCCTAAGGACGGTAAAGCTATCCACCTATTTAAAAATACAAATCCAAGCTGTTTGTAATCAGTTATCCATAATGTGTGCTGAAAAGCGCTCCAAAACGCTAATGTAAACAAAAGCTGAATTTTGTTTATAAAACCGCTGTTGCTTTAACCACATACCTTTCAGAAACTAAATTGAACTTGGTTTAACTATGCAGTGCATTTACGGGCGCAGAGTCTATTACTTTAGTAAATATTCTGATGGGATCAAAATGTAGAAGCATCTAAATAATGCGAAGATTGTTTGAAGCTACTATTTTCTAATAACGCCGTGATGTATTATCTAATTTAATAATTTTAATAGAAAACTCTACTCTGCACTTTAAGGTATTTCGTTGTAGTCTATAGTTCACTATTGAAAAATACAAATTCTTGTATGGTAGAATTTGCTCACATGAAACCATTCTACATAGCTATACACTGAATTTATTCTATCTGGTAACACGTAAGTAGGCAACACACATTACAGCTGCTTGTACTCCATAGGTATCTTAGTAAAGTTTAATTTTTAAATAATTAAAAATTAAAGTAGTTACGTTGTTTTGAAAAAACTGTGGTTGGCTATTGGCTGTACGCAATCTTTGTTTTTTTAATTTTTAAAAGGTGATGCTAACTATTAGGGATGGGCGTGTGACGTGAAAACAGTTGGGTCAAGCTGGGTTACGGCGAATCCAGTCGTGAACGTGAGTGAAAAGTTCCAAGGCGTGATTCACGTTTCACGTTAACTTCAGGTTAAATATTTAGTAACGAATCAAAGACTGCACGGGTAGCGGGTAGCACTTCACTACGATCCCGGTAGAGAATAGGCTGCTACAAGGTTTGGCGAACCCTACCCCTACGCAAGCTACTGATCAACTCCCATCTCCAAACCTCCAAGAGGGATCAGGTCCCAAACTTCATTCATCCTTCAACTTCTATATATCCTCTCCTACATCCTACCCAAAAAGGGCTGGTAAGGCCGTGGTGGAATGTGTGATGTCGATAAACACACTCTCATGAAATACCACGAAATGCCTACTAACAAAGCGATCCGTCAGCTCTACCAGCAAATCCTGGTCCAGAATGGAAGGCGAGTACCAGCGCCATAAAACTGGATGTATAGACTAAGGACAGAAGGCCCCTACAGAAATGTTCCTGGTCCTCCATGTTGGGGGTTGAAGTGACGGGCCTGCACCTCGTTCTATGGAAAAGAAATTTGCAAAAAAAATCGAACAAGCCTCGGATATCGACTGGACCAAACTCACGACGAAAATGACAACGGAAAAGATATATGAATGTAGGATGCTGGAATATACAGGGAATAAGAACTAAAGATATTGAAGTATTCAAAGAACTATCAACATATAATATACATATTGCAGTTCTTACCAAGACAAAAAAGAAATGGGAAGGAAACGAAATAAAAGGAGATTACATTCATTTCTACAGCGGAGTCAAGAAGGAAAACCGAGCAAAAGCGTCTCTATAGCCATAAAGAAAATATATTTAAAAAAACATCAAAAACTGGTCCGCCATAAATGAAAAAATAATTACATGAAAATATTTTTTTACTCAGTGTCCATCTGCAGTAGTTCCAAAGGTGCCTCAGGCTCAATGGTTCTCTGATGCAGGTTTTTCGATGGGTGTACATTAATATCCTTCGACTCCAAGATTGTTTGTCCAAATGTGATTATCTTTTGCTAACCACAACTACACAGTTGCACATTGTACGGCGTGCTGTCTCTGTCTGCTCGTTGCAGGGATTGCAAGCTGTCTCTAGTGATTTTTTTATCTTCACCAGGTGGAACTTGAAAGTTATACATTCTGTCAGCAGGGGTTATTCTAAGATTTTCTTCCACTGCACAAACTGAAAAGCATTTTTTCGTCTTTTTGGTCTACAAAGTGAATGAAAACTTGGCAATTAAAGTAAGTAGTTTTTTTGCATGCTTTCCTTGTTTAGCTCTGTCCCAAATATGTGACAGTAGCGTGGATTGCACTTTGATCGACAAATTATACGTTATGGCAACTATGGTAGTGTTATATTAGCCCCTTCTATAGTAACATATGGCGCATCTGGAAATACTGGAGAAAAGGCAGAATTGTGGGAGTTTTTTATTCCAAAAATCAAACAGTACAGATTTGTTTTTGTTCCTTCTTCTTTGTCTGGTCCCTCTTTTACACGTAGGTGTCGAGATTTGTCACCACTATTAAAAATTTAGTGTGTAACACACCGTTCAAATTTGGCCTGAAAATCTACTAGCAATTCAGTGCCTGATATGACATTAATGTTTAAAAATTAGTAGGGCTGAATAATTTTTCCCACTGGGATTAGGGCGAAGCAATTGGGAGATCTAACTATGCAAGATGGTTTCAAGCTTTTGAGACTTTATCGGTTGTTTGAAGTAAGACTGGCGGAATTTATCTTTGTACTAAATAAATGCAGTTCTTGCTTCCTGGCATGTATGAGTTCTTTATATGCTCAAATCAACAGAAAAATAAGCTATCGGATTTCTTTTCTAAGCTAAACTTAGCGGTTTTACCAAACTAAGTTTAATGATGGAAGGGGGGGGGGGGTAGGTTTTAAGCCTTGGACAATCAGATCGCACAATCATATGGGAAACACATGTGGAAAGGCTTTATATTTCACTAAAATATAGAGACGACTCAAGTAACCAGTTTCTAATTGAAAGATTCGAGGTTCATGCAGATAGATTGATCACTATTGAAACCGTGAGTAAATATAAAACCTTCAACTGCTGTAAGTATTGAAGATGTCCACCGTATAATATAAGAAAGGATCTGAACTTGACGCCGTCAAGTTGGATTATGAACATGAAGGAATAGAAAAAATTACACGTTCTAATTCGGTGACGTGTTTAGCAGCTTTACCAGATTTATCACAGCAACTACAGTTTTATCTGCCAAACCGGATAGTGCGGATGTGGAAAGAGTAATAAGTACTAGCAATACCCTAAAAGGTGTGTCTCGGGTAGTTTAGGTCTAGATTCTAAAAATGAAGTTTTCTACATTATCTACATCAGCTGTGATCCCCGAGAAGCTGCAATGCTATGATTAAACTAGAACGCGCCTGGCCAGCCTCCGTCTGGCACTGCCAGCGTAAAGAAACGGTTAACAATAAAAATGCTTGCTTAAGCTGGTAGCCAGCCTACGTCCGGCCCTGCCAGCGTTAACAATACAAATGCTTGCAGTTGACGGTCTCGCCACTTGTGCTTACGATCGGCATGTGCGCGCGCCAGTGCTTACGGTCGGTCGCCCGGCGGCCGGCGGCCGGCATCAGCTCTTATAATATAAGATAAGCAACAGCATACAGTCAAGGCAATGCCCAAGGCCAGGCAACACAGATGGCTTAAAAGTATATTCGCCAAGGCCAACGGTACAGAGAGTGATGAATCTGAGAACAGCATTGATGAAAAACTCAAAATGATTTTTTTTTACTTTTGCACAATGTTTACAACATATTTTATTCCTCTATTGCACAATTTGATTTTCCCACTGCACATTTTGTGCCCAACTGTACGTTAGAAATTAGAATAACGCGTGTCTGTCAGGAAACCTGTGGTGATTTCAAGTGGTTTTTTACTTAGAGTATTTATGCAGCTTGTGCATGAATCGTTTGCACCATATTTTGTGTGTTCATTATTGTTAAGTTGTCGTCAAACAAGATTTCGAAATCTTGTATTTTAATTACCCGCAGTAAGTTGAATACCGAAATGCTGTGGCCTGTGGCTATGTTCAAAAGATTCGATTTTCTAGCATATGTCACACACGCACATGTATTGATGTTTAATTGTACAATATCATCTCTAACCTATTGGCTATTCAGTTCAAAGCATTCTATAACGTTAAATAATCCCGAAGCTAGAAGATGGCTTTGCATTGTTTAAACTCATCGGCAAATATATGTTACTGGAATTTTGTGTACAGTTAGGAAAGTCATTAATTAGTATTTAAAAAAACAAAGGTCCACGGTCTAACCCTTGCGGCACGCTTAATGGAGCGCAATATGAAGCCCTTATACATTACACAATGCGTTTTCTCTAATAGGTAGTTTGAAAATAAGGTATTTAAAGATTTTTCGATTACCCAAGCGATACAAATCGAAGTAAAAAAAGTTTCAATGTTAGAAGGCTAAACAATTGATATTTCCTATGTTGATGGAAGCTATTAAACTAAAACAAATTCAAAACCTATTGGCAAAGTTCGGATTACGAAGAAGGGCCGTAGCTTAGAGCAAAGCAAACCCGAGGAAAACAAAAATGCGGGGCCAAGCTCCCCTCGTGATATATTTAAACGGGTGTCAAAATTTCGATAAGGATTCATCGGAATTTATTTCGGTGCCACTAACTTTCGCGGATTCGGTAATGCGAAAGTGAATTTATATTACGGATGATCGATAGAACACATCTGATGCACACAGGTGTATTCTTCCCGTAGATTGCTACGCAAATTTCCCGATTCGGAACGAATTTATTTACCGTTTCGGCGCTGTTGCCCCACTTTCCGGCACTATTCCGGTCGCATGGTCACATCCGACTCGTATGGCGAGTTCAAGTGTAAAACTAGAATAAAGGGGGTTAATTGTGGCAATGTTTTACGGCCACGTCCGCTTATTTACGTGCCAAAATTCCGACTCCTCAGTCGAGCACCGGCCCTAATATTGACTGGTCCATCTACGATGCTTTATTTCCGTATTGTTGCAGCATGTATTCTCGGCGCCACTCCTGCACGCGGTATGTATATTTTAAACGCGCTTTCTGTTTTATATTGCGGAGGGTTAAATATGGATTAGCGTAGTTTACGGCTGCAGCGGCAAAGTTCGGAACTTTGCAGTCCTTCGAGCCGGAGTGCATCCCCGAAACGCGAGTCCGAACCGCATAAACGGCGGAAAGTAATACGCGATCGACTGCAGGGCAATAAAACGGGGCGAGTGTCTTGTACTTCGTAAAGCATACATAAAACGAAACAAAGCGTACTGGCCGTTTTATGAGCGATCGAAAATATAGCTGACTAAAGGACGCCGATCCGGATCGGTGCAAATCCGGATGATTTATGCCCGGGTTAAGTTGTATAGGCAGCACGCAGCTACCATTTGTAAGGCGGATGATTAATTAAGCCTCCGAATTCCGCTTGTAATAATTACCGCCTCTTTGTCTTAACTTAAGATTCCGTGTTTTCGCGGGTCTCCCGAGAACAAATCTGCAACTTCAGCACTCCGAGCGCGAATCTAGTCTAACTCGAATGGCATGTTATTACCCCGGAAAGACTACAGCTTCTGCATTAACATAAAGGATTTGCATTTTTAATTCCATATCAATTTGAGCGGGCGGCACGTTTATTAGATCGCGAGCGTAACTACTAGGGGAAGAACGCAATTAGGGGTAGTTGGGGATCCCCCGCGATTCACTCGCTGCCATAAAATTGCAAATGACCCCGCGCAATAACGCAATATCATATGGCAGGTTGCGGTTCAGCCCTGGAATATACTAATGTATGAATTGTGCATGTGAAGGTATGGAAAACTCCGGGTGTCCGGAATCCAAGAAACTGTACCCGGGGGACTGCCGCCTCTTCTACAAATGCGTCCCACTCTCGAACTCGGCGCATGCGTACGTCTGGGTGCCTTCTCGCTGCACTGCGGGACTGGTAAGTTGCGTTCACAATGCGTTTTACTTCTTCGCAGGACGTCCCCCAGGTCCCCACGATTTTTTCAGGGGGCCTGAATAATAAATGGCCGCTTATTATTGATAGATGCAGCAGCGGTGATTTGTAGGGCAGTTGACGACCGGTGGGGCAGCCAAAGTTTTAGTTGGTATGACCTCGGTCGTAGGCACCGATTTCTTGCACTCCAAATTATGCCAGATGCGCGAAATTGGGAATAACAAATTTCCAGATCAAAACGTTCAAAGCTATATCAATTAAGTAACTTTCCATTCTGAACTAATTTATTACGTTATTAAATTACTGCTTAATATTTAAAAAAGCATCTACAGCTTCAAACGTACAAATTTTATTCAAGATTTAGCGGTCTGAGCAGAACTTTGAGTATCTAATATAATACATGTCTAAGTTATTGAAAATAATTCTTAGACAGAAAATTTAACTGACAGACGCTTCAGTTTTCCAAAAGCACAAATGTCAACTAGGGAAATCTTGCTAATAATAGTAATATTATTTTTTTACAAAATTTACAATGTACAAAGAAATTACATGGAAGTCTTACTACCCTCATTCTTTCTGTGCAGCGTCAAAGAAACATATAGGGTATAAAAACTAGTGTAACATACTTTTAGACGAGATGGTACTCAACTCTTAACAACTCCTGGCATTGAGAAGGGTAATAGAAAAACACAATTTTTATTTAACTAAAATAATGTACGAACTGCCAATTTGGTGAAAATTTATATATTTGTACAGGGTGTTTCCTTAAATTTTGACAGCTTCTAGCGACTTTATTATTGAAGATAGAAAAAAATTGTTTAGATGAAAATAGGGTATCATCCAAACCGTCCGAATTTGCTACTTAAAGAAACAATTGAGCATCACGCGTGAACTTTTTGACTTATTGTATACTTTTTTTTAACGGAACACCCTATATATTATGTGTTTATTGAATAGCGCTTAAAATTCTCTTTTCAAAAATATATAAGTTGCATGTAATTACGTCATTCATTGTTGAAATATTCGCTATTAAAGAATCAAAATATTACTAATACTGTGAGTTATTTCATATAGTAAATCCAATAAACACATAACATATAGGGTGTTCTATTAAAAAAAGTATACAATAAGTCAAAAAGTTCACCCGTTATCCTCAAATGTTTCTTTAAGTAGCAAATTCGGAAGGTTTGGATGATACACTACAATTTTCATCTGGACAATTTTTTTATCTGGAATAACAAAGTCGCTAGAACCTCTCAAAATCTGGGGAAACACCCTGTACTTATACCGGGTGACAATGAGCTTATATCTCCTTTATTTATTAGTCGATTTGAGTAAAATTTTATACATGGATACTAGACATAATTTCTAATTTACGGACAGTAAAGTTGAAATGGGCAACTTCCGGTTTCACGGGAAGTGCCATTAACTTTGATTTTTTAAATGGATCACCCTATATATTTTAGGTTTTTTCGAATGTTTCGCTCAAATTACATACGACACTTCCGCTAAATTTTTATTTTTCTAAACAAAAATTCTCTTTTTCAAATTTTATTTTTCTTATAGAAGGCCGTGATTGAAGAAAATGTGTTCTAAATGACTCTAGTAACCCATAATAATACGTATTTTATTAATTTGATCAATATCAAATCGTTCATGAAGGAATAAAATTTGAAAAACGTGTTTTCTTCGAAAAAGTCAGTTCTTTACTTCCCTTAACGATAAAGGAAGTATTAAATTCACCCCAAAAATTCGAATTTGAATTTTCAACAGATCTTCACGTTTTAGAGACCCCTGATCCCAAAAAACATAGTTTCTTTCTTTGGTCTGTCTTTCTGTCTGTGTGTCTGTCTGTCTGTCTGTGTATCTGTCTGTCTTCCTGTGAACAGAATATCTCAAAAACGAAAAGAGGTATGGCGTTAAAACTTCATATATAAGTTTTGTGTACTATCTAGATGAGACAAACAAGCTTTTGAAGAAAATCGCATAACCGGAAGTAGGTGATTTTTCAGTTTTTTCGATTTTTTTAAAAACGACAGTTTTGATGTGTATTGATATGATGTAGGTAATTTTCTAGTTGAATACTTTTAAAGTGGGTTGCTTTTGTTTTTTTTTAATTTTTTTATTAACTCCTATTTTAAATAGAACACCCGGTATATTATTACATTTTTGAATTCAACTTAAAATTTTCGAGAAAATTTGTCTCTTTAACTAACGCTCTATTTTGTACCGTTTTTGTAGAATTTGTAATTTTTGAAAATTTTTGACAAATACTTAAAAATTCAAAATGAAATTTTTGACTAATTATAAGATCACTGTAAAAAAAAGTTGTGTGAGTGTATCACACCAGATTTTTTAAATGGCACCTACCAAGGGCCATCGTGCCATTAGCTAGAAAATTTACTTACCAATCTAACGATATGCATCATCCACCACTTTATCCTTATGTAAAACGGAAAAATGTTTAACTAATAAATTTTTCAAATATTGTCTGGGCAAATTTGGCAACACTGCCGTAAGTAATTTGAGTCATAGAATCCGAAAAACATAAAATATATAGAACCACTCATTTAAAAAATCAAAGTTAATGACATTCCGGTGAAACCGGAAGTCGGTCATTTTGATTATATCTGTCTCTCAATTCGAAAGTATGTATATTATTCTTGTAACAATAGTTTTATTCAAATCCGTTAATAAGTAAAGGAGATAGAGACATGGCTCTGATTACATTGTCACCCGGTATACTTGATTTTTTTTGAAAATGGAGGAGACCTTGGAAGAATTGGAATAAGGTCTAAATATTTAACTATAGCGTAGACTTTTCTACATAAAGTGGTGCTGTTTGTAATAGCCGGTAGCAGTAGTTTTCGAAAAAACCAAACCTAAAAATTACAAAGTTTAACCTTGCAAAATAACCTTGGCTAATAATTACTTCTACTTGCTTAATACTATTTATCTGAATTTCCTGGAAAATGATTTGTCCTAACTTCTGACTAAATTTTTTGGAAACAAAAACACTTCTACCTCATTTTCTCGAGAGGTTAAGGGATTACTTTAAGCACGCTTTTGGATAAGATTGTATATTTAGATAATGTCGTCTACTTAAAATTTATTGAAAGGAAATAAAAATAGTTATTGTTTTTGATCATTTATATTTCCATCTTGACGTTGAATTTTCTCGAAAATGCTTTTCTCAACGATTTCATACAAGAACTCGTTCTTTATGTAAAAACCCTAAGCGTTTCGTATATTCAACCAGCAGTTATGAATATTTTTTGATTTTTGAATGAATAACAAGGTCTCTCCCTTGGTAACTCAGCATGAAAGATCACATCTGGATTCCACATTTCACAAGTACTTCTGCTAAATATGCATATTATGTACATTAAAAAAACCTTGTTTTTCTATTCACTTCTCGGTGCAATAACTCCCTTAAGACCCATATTTTTTTATTTTATCGAGCACAGCTGTAGTCAGTTTTGAGGATCACCAACCGGAAACAAGTACGAACAGTTACACATTCTAACACTGAATAATATGCATACAATAAATGGAATCAAGCAGTTTTCATTTCGCGAGTTTTGCCTAAATGTCTAATTTATTATGTTACTCAAAACAACATTTTTGACATGGAAACATTTTTTAAATTTTCCTTTGTTATCCTTTTGGAAATATTGTTAGTAGCCTTTATATTCTAAATACACGCTAAAGATGGCTGTTATATCGTAGAAGAAAGCTCATATAGATCCTGTCTGAAGTTTTCCAGTAATGCGCTGTACGAAGTGATTTAGAAAATGTAGTTTATTGACTGGGTGGACCAGGTTAGTATGGTTTGTAGATGCTGGAGGGTTTCAAGTTTGTTACTGAGATACTTGTATGGTATGGGTGGATGGGTGGTTAGGATTGGAATAACCTGTGTGAGGAAGACAGCAGGCCAAACCTTAACTTTGAAACAATTGTAGCCTATGTTAATTCACAAGAAAATAAACACAGTGGTGTTTAAAACTGTATTGAAATACTAACATACAAATTCTGTGTTATACACTACATCAGGTTGAATATCTAAGCGAAAAAGTGCTAACTCAACACTGTTCAGGGTGAAGCATGTAGTGGACTGTATGATTTTAATTTGGACAATTATAGACTTGGTTCAGTTGGGGAGATGGAATGCCAGAACGCCTTGTGCAGCCTCACACAATGAATGTAATAAGAGAATCTGATTCGTTCTGGCAGAGGTTCGTGAATACAGAAACAGATTTCGAACTGTATTAATTTAGACTAGAAAGTTTCTATTTATATACATTAAACTATGACGTAAATTACAAAGGTTCACTATATTGTCCCAGTTCAACTCGTATTTCTACTTGGTTGTTAAATTTCATAACAAAACGGTGATAGCAATTCCTCATAATTGCAGTTTGTTTACCGGACCATTCGAGCAATGCTGACAGCTTTGTCATGCATTTCCGTATGCAATAGTTGGTTTACGAAATGTTAGCATAATTAATTTATAAAAGTTAAAAATTATGTTTTGGTTTCTAAACAACACGATCTGCTGATCTAGCTTTATTATGAGTGCTGAGTACACATTAAACTATACCGCTCAAAACAATTAAAAAATATTTTATTAAAATAATATTTGAAAAATGCTGTTGAAGTAACATCTGCAATTATTTTTATATTTCAAGTGTTCAATTACAAACAGAGCCATGCGATTACAAAATTTAAGTGTCTTACATCTTGTCCCTAAAATTTGCCCAAAATACGTTTGTTTTAAACATAATTTAAACACCCCCTTTCATCCTCGTTATCAAGACGGATTCTTTAACCAGAAAATTAGCGCTAGCTTCGATTTGTACATACATACTTAAAGTTAAACGAAGTTGTGTTTGAAATTTTAAAGACATTTTATGTTTTATACTAAAATTACAAATATAGATGTCAACTAATGCAATAGTAGTCGCTAGCCTAAACCAATACGAAACTCAGTTTGAGATCACACAATTGGATGTTTAACAGTGTTTCTTATTGTTTGTGGATACAAAGTGTAATTCACTGGGCTGAACTGTCAATCAGAAGGTTTTTTTAGATGATGATCAAGACATAATTAATTACAAAATACAGCTGATATCTATTCAGTTTTATTCATTTTATAAAAAGTAAATTTACTTACTTCAATTAAATTAAAAAAATATATAAATAACCACAAGAATTTATCCTGAAAAACAATTAATCGCTAAATTAAATGCAAGGATTTTTGAAAAATAGCTTCTTTATTTCAAGAATTCCATGCAGGTCGTAAAAAGCATTTTTTTCAATTAAAAAATATTTTTCAGCTATGCATATTGTGTTATTTAATGTTATGTAATTTAATTTCAAATAATGCATATAAAATTGGGGCTTCCTGTAAATCGACCCAACAAGGAAGGGGTGAACAGGACAGGGCGGCTCCAGGTAGGCGTTATATAACTTTAGTTCCGAAACAGTCTTAAGGTACAGCAATTTTTAGAGTCAAATTACGGTGTTAAGTTCGACGCTGATTACAAAAGTACATCAAATGTATTAAACATTCCGATTTTTTTAAAACCAGGCTAATCAGTACACCAGATGTAGCTCTAAAATATTACAAATGTAAAATAAAATTCGTTCCATTAACTTAATGTAACATAGATTGGCTGCATTGAAAGTTGACGCTCTAATCCTGTAAGCCTCTTTACAGAGTTTACTATGCATCAGTGAATTTGAATTCAAAAATTATGAGACCTGTAGTATTTTTGAGTGATCATTGGAGCCAGTAACGCCACATCAGCCGAAAAGTAAGACGAAAAGCAGCGTATCGGTTGTGTGGGCTTAAATTAAATTTCTATAATATACTGATATTTTTATCCAATAACAAACACAAACAGAAGTTGTACAAAAAATGTTAAAGCAAATGAAAATATAAAACCACATTTGAATTCTCCTTGAAAAAGATTTCCAATAATGCAAAAATAGTTTTATCTACGACCACTACTAAAAGTAGGCCTTTTAGCGCTAGCTTGTTTCACTAAAAGTGACGTTTTATAGTTTACCGTGGTTAACGAAATCAGCTGTTTACTTTTAGCACATGGGCTAAAAGTGAAGTGAGGTTATAAATATACAATTTCGAACTGAAAGTGAAGTTGTAAAGTTATTCTAGTTGCTTCTTGTATTACAGGTAAAGTGTTTTTGAAATAATTAAAGCATTATGTAATGAATACAGTCAGATGTGGAGTATCAATAATTACATTTCGTAACTCACCTTGACAGTACTGGCGTGGTAAACAATCGCCCGCGCGGCGTGGCCTACTGTTTATTATAACATAAATCAAGAGTGTCGCAGATGCAAACCTTTGTTAAATCGATATTTATGGATTAATAACGGTAAAATTAAGGTCGTAGATAAAATATTGTATGCAACGCGTGCTAAAAGTCGTTTATGCACGAGACATGTTATAAAACTCAGCCTTCGGCTTCGTTTCATAATTTTCATGTCTCGTGCATAAACGTCGACTTTTAGCACTTGTTGCATAAATAGCTATTATTATTTGAGTGATTAACGTTGCGGACGTCGGTTTTAAATGGTATTTTATTGTATGTTGTTGAGCTTGTTGTTCAAAAATGAGTTTAACCTTGCAAAAGTCTTCTAGTTTTCATATTGAGCTGCTTCAGATGTAATAGTTCGTGTGATCTGGGCTCGCATTTACGAATACCAAAAATAAAACGTAAACAAGAATTTTGTAACCTTTCAATTCTCTGAGATAGGTCAATGTATATATATACAGTCTGTTCAACAAAAAAGGCCCCGCCTTCTAGCTACTTTATTATTTATTTTAGACCCAATAAACCTCATATCAAATCAAATGGTACATAAAAACCTACATTTTAATACTATCAAAAAAAATGTAACTTCAATTCTTTCAGAGTGGTGACGTCACATGCAATTTTTTTAAATGACACTGTATATATTTTTTTACATTTTCTGGTAGAGGTTTTTTTTCTCTTTTCAACAATATAAATATTCTATGCCCTTACATAGGAAAATTTTCGAGAAAAATTAAAAAACTTTTTTATCAGTGGGAGGCCAGGATACAAAACTATAAACAAAAGTGTAACTCAGAAAAACAAAACAATAAACACTTTAGATTATTCTGAAATCTGATAGTTAAAGCGTTTGGCTACTATTTGTTTTGTTTTCCTGAGTTACACTTTTGTTTACAGTTTTGTATCATGGCCTCCCACTGTGAAAAAGTTTTTGTAATTTTTCAGGAAAATTTTTTTATGCAAGTGCATGAAATATTTATATTGTTGAAAAAACCTCTACCAGAAAATGTAAAAAATATATACAGTGTCATTTAAAAAAATTGCATGGGACGTCACCACTCTGAAACAATTGATTTGATATAAGGTTTATTTGGTCTAAAATAAATAATAAGTAGCTAGAAGGCGGGGCTTTTTTGTTGAACAGACTGTATACGGTGTTTCCCAAGTACGTGTAGAAAATTGATTGGCATGTTTCCTGACTTCAAGAAAAAAGGTTTTGATCGTAAGTTTTGTTTTAATTTTTGAAAATGCTTTGGGCTATTAATTAGAAAAATTCCGACCTTTATTCAACTTTAACGAAGAACTTGTTGGCTCAGGTTGATAGAAAATTTTTATCTTACAATTAGCCAAAGAACATGCCAATTTTCTACACGTACTTCGGAACTATCGTGTATAGGATAACATAAAAAATCTATAAAGGGCTTTACTCAGAACTTCTCCCACAAGTGGACGTTGTGATCCTAAATAAAAACTAAACTAGGTGTAAAATGTTTGCAAGTTCCTAATACTACTGAAACAATAAAAGGAAACACTTGGCAATGGGAATTACATCAATTTTGAAATAAAAAATCCATTACTTGCCGAATTCGAACCGCAGCCCCTAAGACTGCGATCTAAACGTCTGTTAATATTTCACGACAAGACCACGAAGCACCTCTCACGCCATTGCGTTGCAGCTGGCTTAAATAGAACATCTTTATTTTTGACTCCTTTTCTCTCATTCACAACATTTAGCCTGTTTCTGTTGGATCCCATTTTCGCCAAGTATAAAGCCTGAGCTATGTGTAAATTATTACTTTTATCTATTTTTTACTTAAAGCAAAAATAAATAAAATTCTATTTTTGAAGGTGCTCAGCTTGTATATGTTTGTCCAAAATTTTCTCGGCTTCATGTCAGGTGGACGTATAATCTGCATGCAAAATATCGTGTTCTTCTAACAAATAGTTTTTGAGTCATAACAACAAGCAGACAGACAGACGGAATTGAGAAAACCTGTTTTTCGTCTTCTAGAGACCCTGAACTGTGATGATGTAAATAAATCTAATAAGGTGATTATCTTGCAATTATAATACTTTCTTGGTCTTTTAGATGAGTTTCGCACAATGTGGCGCTAATATTAGTCGTTAATAAGTGCCTGCGAGCGTAAACAGTTTAAAGTCTCATAATATAATTCGAAGTTTTGTGTATTACATCTAAAATTTTAGTCTAACATAAGTCTCATTCTGTACATAAATATAAATATTACCTGTAGTTAGATGTATTTGGTTAATTAAAAGTTATCTTGCTTGTTAGGTACAAAACCTAACAGACTGTGATGGATTGAGCTTAATGAATATTTTTTAGACATATTTGAAATACATGTGTCAAATCGTTTTTCAGTTCCATTAATCCCTGCCTATAATATAATCGAAACATCGAAACCAATTATAATTTTGTGGATAAGCAGTATACATTTAAATGCTACTTGTCTTTATTACAGTGTAAAGAGCAACCGGCAAAGGTCCAGAAGCAGATCCATGTGGCGCGCCTCTTGAGGCAGATATAAAAGTTAAAGTTTAGTTTATTAGCCGTAGACATTAAAGTCTATGACCCAGATAACAGCGAAACAATTAACTGAAAGTCGAAAATATTAATCGCATCGATGGCCTTATTAAAATGTAACACTATCCTTGCAGATAGTTTATTTTCGCTAGCATCCGATATTATATCATCTGATTTTTTCAATAAAGTAGTTATACAACTATAGCGTGATCTAAATCTTTGGCATTTTACGTGTTGACAAACAATTTCCCCTTTATTTTCGATAAAACTTGTAGTCATCTGAGTTTGATATAACTATTTTCCCTTCTAACAATCTGGAGATGAGTTTTCTGAGAGACAACAGTTCGTGGGACGTGGAAGGTACGATAAAATAATAGGGCAGTAATATTTAATACTGTCTAGAGTGTCAAGGCCTGATGCTTTACTACTGATTTTATTGATACTACAGTTAGCTGTGTCAACTATCGTGAAGTTAAAAAAGTTTTAAAAATTCTTGCAACATTATTATTGTTGTAGAAACGCAGAAGTTCCAAACTACCACAACCAAGATTAGGAATACTACCAGGAAAATAATCATTAAATTCGTTTGGATGTTGCGGTCCATTGGATTATTAGTTACTCGGAGATTATAAAACTTCCACGTTTGTTATTTTTTTCACAACTAAACTAGGTCTGCACTTAACCATTGACCTTAACAGTTTTAACAGTAGCTTACGCATCAGTTACATATAAATGAATATATTTAAAATTCTAAAGTTAGATATTCTCCTTTGTCGTTTATATTATTTATGTAAACCATATCTTGCCATGGAAGTAATTACACACAATTTGGAAATAATTAATATAAAAATTTCGAAAACATCTAAACAGCTCTAAAGACAGAAGCATTATTTAGTGTTGTTTAGCAAATAAGTGGTAGAGAACAGTTTCGTGATTTGCAAGTTTAGTACCACCAAAACCAGAATTCAATGTGATCTCATCGTACACTCTGTTTACTGTACTATTTCTAAAGATTAGTTTAAAACAGCTAAATGTGCTTCAGTTCCTATAAATGTGGTAGCCTATACATTTGAGCAAAAAGCCAAAGTCGAAAAGCCACCTAGGTAACATATATTAGATTTAAAGCTTGGGAACTGCTTAAAGGCTCAGATAACGACTTTCTCGCAGCTCAACTCTCAAAATAAAACGGGATGTCACTTCTTTTATTAAATATTCTAGTCTTCCCACTGTCAATGGAGGTTGATTCAAACTCTCCTCGACTGTAGGGTCTTTCCAAAACTTACAAACAGGATATATCTCTTAGGCCCATGGTCGGTACCATAGATTCCGCAACATCTTTATTAGCAAACTACCAAACCAATAACCTCGGGAGATTTACTGGTAAATCCTTATTGCATGTTCGCAATTCTCACTTTTTATCGAACTTTTTCACACTATAAGTGTTGATCCTAAAATTCTGGTGTGGCTATGGGTCCACCTCGTTTACCAATTATGGAAGCCAGGTTTGGTTGCGATGAATTGATGATACTTTTATCATTTAGCGACATGGTAAAAGCACTTAAATCTCCGAAGTAGATCCCACAAATCCTCCTTGAACACTATGTTATCAAAGGAGTTTACAGAGTTCCTTGCACCTGCAACGCTGTGTACATTGGTGAAACAGAACGTTCAGTAAAAACTCGTATCTCTGAACACCAAAGGTGTGTCGGGTCAGGTCTCATATTATCATCGGCATTCGCGGAACACCAACGCAATACCAACCATAGAATCTTTTTTGAAGAAACCTTTATTACCTTAAAATTTCCATTCCACTGTTTAAACTAATCTGTCAACGTATATGGGAAACATCTATTACCATACCCTTACATAAAAACGGCTCTACTAGTGAGTGTAATAACTATAGGCTCATTGCGTCAATCAGCCATTGCAGCAAGGTAATGCTCTACATACTACAAGCATGACTTAACAACTTTCTTCCGTGGCAAATACCCCAAGAACAATCAGATTTCGTTAAAAGATCGAGGTACACGGGAGCAGATATTGAATATGGGACAGCTGATAGAGAAAGCTCGAGAATATTACATCTCTGTGTACATCTGCTTCGTTGATTACACGAAAGCCTTCGATAACGCAATCTGGCAAAAGCTATGGACAGTTTTACGTAAAATGGGGCTACCTCTGCATCTGGTAGAGCTCATTCGTAATTTGTATTGTGGGAGTAAGGCACATATAAAAATTAAAGGTATTATATCTGACTCTTGTCTAATCCAAAAAGGAGTTCGTCAGGATTGTACTCTGTGGCCAAATTTGTTCAATATTTACACTGAATATGTAATGCGACTTGTTTTGAAAAACTGGGGTGGTGGGTTATGGTTGGTGGTCAAAAAATATCTAACCTACGGTTTGCGGATGACACTATCTCGATAGCAAACAACCCAGAAGAACTTCAAACTATATTGCAACGTCTTGAACAAATTAGAGATGAATATGGTTTAGCAATAAACTACAACAAAACCAAAGTTCTTATTGTTGACAGGAAACATAATAACCGTCCCGATATAAAACTTCTAGGGAAGTGTGAGGTTGGGTCTGGAATAATATACCTGGGGGCCCTTATTAACAACAGAAGCACTTGTAAGCATGAAATCCGACGTAGAATTCAACTGGGTCGAATAGCTATGACGAAGCTCTTCAAAACACTTGTGTTCTCCATATTCCTATATACTGCCGAAATGTGGACCATAAAGGAAAGTGATAAAAGAAGAATTTTTGAAATCCCATCCCATGGACTGCGCTTAAAGCCAATGCGTCGGTGTTAGAAGAAATAAAGCCAAAAAAGCGCCTCTCAAGCATCGTGTTCACTAAGATCATTCAATTCTTGGGTCATATTGTTAGAAGAACCGACAACCTGAAAAAAACTATCGTTCAAGGAAAACGCCATGGCAAAAGACGGAGAGGCAGATCCCCTAAACCATGACTTGATATCACGCAGGCAGTATTAAACGAACCACCTTCAGTTGCCATGCAGAAAGCTCAAGATCGACTGCAGTGGAAAACTCTCACTAACGAAAGGGTTGAAAATTGAATGCATAATGGACCACAACACATCAATCATGATGTAATGATGAGAGAGAGAGAGAGAGTTTAAACTAAAGTATGATCAAAATTT
The DNA here is from genome assembly GCA_940337035.1 of Agriotes lineatus. Lineage (NCBI taxonomy): Eukaryota > Metazoa > Arthropoda > Insecta > Coleoptera > Elateridae > Agriotes > Agriotes lineatus. The sequence goes on from OW679202.1 coordinate 70,427,990, forward strand.
ATTTTTATATAGTATGGCTGGAATACTTCCTAATTTATGAATGCATAACATTTATACCTAAATGTCAAACTTGACATTTGATTTTAAGTGACTTATAGTTGCATTAACAAATTAAGAAATATTCCATAGCCATACTAGATGAAAATAATTTTTGATCATACTATATTATGTCTGCATAAACCTCAGAGTCTATACTTAATAGTAACCCATGTAACTATCTACAAATGTTTCCAAAACCATTTTTATAGAGAACGGCATGTCAGTTTTACATGTGAAATGTTTTCAGAATTAACCTGTCAGCAAATCTACACATAACACATCATTTATCAGTTATTCAGAATAATTAGTAGACAGAAAGCGTAACAGATAGTTACCAACAGTCTAATTAATTTCATTGTTCACATCCTAATTACTGTACCTGACGAATAGTTTAAAAGCCAAATCTGATTTAATTTAATTACTGGTATATTAGTAGCCATCTACGTATATAACTACATTCGAACGTTGAATTTACAGCTTGGGGAGTGCTTAAAGACAGGCTCGGTTAATATATTTCTGTATTTAAACCATTATTTTTGGAAGATTCCGGAAATAACGACAATATAACAAAAATGTTTGTTCAGTATTCAACAGCCCGAGTTTAACTTAAAATAATACATAATTTCTTAGACATCTCAGATAGTTTTCAGGCAGATCACGTGTAACTCATACGTTCCCAGTATTCAAAAACAACAATTTACCAAAGGGAACTCGTCTGTTTTCGTCATTCAAAGTCTGATGACTTCATAATTTCTCAAAATTAACTTCATCATGGGTAGCATGCCTTTATTATTTTATCTAATCCAAATTTTTAAATTATTATTGGCAGCTTACAAAAGATTTGGACACTATATATGTCAATGGTAAACAACTTGAGATATAAAAATCATATTTTGGAATCTATAAATGCATTATTACGATATTAACATCGATTTCTCATAGCGGGAGCAAATAGCAGTGGTCTTTACAAATGGAACTAGACAAAATTTTAGTACAAAAATTAGAACGACATATAATGCATCTCCCAAATGTAATACATATCTTTTTTTTAAATTAGGATATTTTTGTTTTCAAAACTGTTTACTATGTCACAAAACCCAATTCTACCCCTGTTTCTAAGGGTTTAAAAAATTTTTGATGTTAGTAATTAGTGCAATTTACAATTAAATATGTACGTAGTTGTCATATCTGATAATAGTATTATTGGCTACGAGCCTACTTCTTATAACTGAATTAATGTATAAATATTTGAATCAAGTAATCTATTCAACAGCAA
>OW679202.1:70429404-70456000 GCA_940337035.1 Agriotes lineatus
TCCTCCGTTGTTGTTGTTGAGAGAGATATTTGAATCAAGTAATCTATTCAACAGCAACAGTCATCACTAGAATGCTTACAAAAATGTCAGACGACATCACGCCTAAAGAAACAAAAACTATCGAAAAAATCCACTCTGGCAAAAATAACTAAAAGACGAGAAATCCCAAACCAAACGTACAAAGAAGAATTGAATATGCCAATAACCCACAACGATTCTATTGAAAGAGATAGAAGGCGACGGTAGTCCAGATATAAATATGAGTTCAAGAACTCTCGAAAAATATATAGAGAACCGAGAAAAAGCACAGAGAGAAAATCGACTGGATTAAACGGAAGAAAAAATTTCCCAAAACGTTTCTTTGGTAGAACAGATAGTAGCAGAAAGCGCACAAAAATGCCAAACTGGAAGGGGCCGGATCCACCCAAGGTCTACAACTTTTGTATTAAGAAACTGATATCGTTACATGATCACCTTGCTGCCGTTCTCGAATACGTTCTAGAAAATCCACAGAAATCTCCAAAATGTGTTACGGTCTAAATCGACTTTCACGACACCGCGCCGGTGCATACAGAAATTACCTAAAAGCTAAGCGGCCAGAGCGGACGATATTTCACATAATCGGGACAATGACTCACCTAGGGCGCCGCCCAACCGCAACAAGATATGCCGGCTAGACATCAATGGAGCGAGAGAGGGTCCTACACGAGATTACTTACGGGCAACGGCCAAAGAGGCGGTAAACATTGATAAAAACATAGGGCGCCACCCGGTTTCATCGATCTAAACGAAAATGCAAGGATAGACCCAGAGTAAAACCAGGAAAATCAAAAGAGCCTACCTTCTAACATATTACCTTGGCGAAATCTGAAGCTCAACGTGAGTCAAATACAGTAACAGCCTCACGACACAGCAGCGGCAAGCGTCGCCAACTTACCTGTGACGCTTAAACACTCAGGCTTTGCCGTACATTTACCTTTACACAGTAAGCTGAAAGTGAGCATGCACAGACTCGTCGGAAATCTAAAGACCTCGTTCGATATACCGTTCTATTGGTCTCACTAAAGTTTAAATTATTCAAGGCAGATATCTCGATTGCTCCCATTGACTATGTTTTGAAATTGATGTAAACGGGACGAAACAAAGTGCAGCTGCGACGAAAACGGCTAGAGACCAGAGCGGTGCGGAGTTGCGTACGTGTCAACTTTAGAATTTTAAATGCAACTCGCTGAAGTATTATACGAGACAAATAGCTGATGTACTATACGAGAAAATATGACTACAAATAAACCTATATACAGAAAAACTTGTCATTTTTGTACCAACACTACTCCAACAGGTGGCATATCGGTAAAATATAAAAATGGCCTGACAAATGGTTAACTGAGAGAGTCACCGTTCTCTAACCAAAAACGTCATGTCCACTCGTGTTTCCTGTGTATGGCTAATTCCTCTTTCCATTTGCTTTATCTGGATGATTTGAGACTAATGGCTTGAAGTAAGCAACAACTCGAAGAGATACTGGAGGCGGTTTTGAGATTCAGCCGGCAATTATCTATGGAATTTGGCATAAATAAGCACGCCAAAGTTAGTCTATAAAGAGACATAGTTTCAAGGTGTGAAAATGTAAGATTAGATCAACACCTCAGCACTAAAGTTCTCGAACCTCACGAAATTGACAAATATGTAGTACAACAAGAACATATATGTGAAAATGTTTAATAGACGACTAAGATCTATCCTCCAAACTGAGCTGTCAGGAAAAAACAAAATCGAGTCAATTAATATGTTTTACTATCTCCATATAGCATATAGTTTTGGAATTATCTATTGGTACTCAAACGAACTGAAGAAGTTCGATAGAAGCACAAAAGAGCTACTCACCATGCACGGTTATTTGACAAACTTTGCCTACAGAAAGAAGGGATAGGAAGAGACCTGCATCAGATCGAAATGGCTGACACCGACGCTGCAGTAGTCGACCTATTTATTTGTTTATAGTTAAAGAGACTGTAAACTCTTGAAACAAGTGATGAATAGATGAATGCCCAGAACACTGGCAATGGTACCATATGCTTGATTATTCTTATCCTCTGGAGGGCTGTGGAACTGATGGTAGTAATGTCATTTAAACGAAAAATAAACATTTGAAACAAAAGAAAAATATAACATAAGATGGTAGTTATTCCTGCATCATCAATGTAACTAGAAGGAAAAAAGAGGGAGAACTCAGAGAAGATACTAAGAAGAAAAAATAAGAAATGAAAAGACAAATTACAAATAACATGAAAAATCACTGGACAGTAGACAGAAATCGTTTGCTTTCTTACGAATTGGACACATTGAAAGATAAACGAAAGCCCTTACATCAGCCCAAGAGCAATCTCTTAAAATCAACTACCATGATGTATTCTGAAAGGATTCTTCATTTAAGGTGAGATGGAAAGAACAGAATGTATAAAATGAATTAATAATTTTATTAATACTGGCAATTGAGATAATTTGCAGTTCTAAACAGTTTCTGTTACAATTATTTTACATACAACATATAAATACAACGTTTTATTTTATTTTAGTTCTTTCAATGAACAAAATTCAAGGATTCAGTATTTTGGGAACAGGCTATTAGGTAAAGGTAGAGGTTTAAGGTAATTTCAGTTCCCCCAATTCCCTCGGGCTGCGTCCCTCTTCAATCAAAAACGAAAATTATAATATGGGTGAGAGACAGCAAAGGGTGCAGCATTCGCTTCTGTTGACTCAGGAAAACCACCTACAAACCTGAATCGGAGCGGACTGCCGCGAGAATCGAACCCACGACCTCCCGAATGCTAAGTAAGCTAACCTACAAAGATCGATACAGGCTATTACGTCATCGTGCTGTTTTATATTGTTGATGCTTATCATACTACTTTGCAAATTTATAGGCACTCGGACCATAAAAGCCATATTACGCCCGCTATCGAGGGCCAATAAACAAGATTATGGTCAGGAAATATAATAAAATTATATAAGTTATGCCATTGGGCAGTTAGAATGACAATAATAATTTAACATGCAAATCAATACAAGCTGAGATTAAACTTTTGTTAGATTAGTTTTCCTAGCTGATTTGGTACTGCACCTATATGTATACAAAACTATTATTAACTTTCATAGTACCAACGGTCCAAAATTTACGTATAATTTTAGTGCCCGTGCATTGCATTGTATCTTATTATGTAAACGTAAGACATTGCTATGAGCACATTTATATTGTAACTGCATATTCACACAAATAATATATATATAACTTTTAACAATTAATTACATACTAGTTATATACATGGTGTAGTATTAGCTCACGCACTATGGGGATATCAATGGTTAATTGTTAATTATTTCCTTGCTTAGCTATTCTACATTAAAACAGGTGCAAATACGGTTTTTTGAAAATGGAGAAATAGTGCATCCATTCATATTACTGCTTACAATTTTCTTAAAAAAAAACAAAAATCGAGGCTACTAAAACTGTTATTTTAACAAATATCAGTGATGCTTTGAAATTGTTGAAACAAAGAGCTATTTTTTTGACACTTTCTGAATTCGGTGTTTGAATGTTTTGCATAATAAAAATGAAACATTTCTATAGAAAAGAAAATCACTCCATTTGAAAATATTCACAAGTAAAATATTATAGTAAAAATCCAAATAAGACACTTTCTACGATTAAACAATATCTTAATTTATCATAAAACTTTCTTTTCATATTTCCTAACTGATGGAATTTATTAATTGCTCCAAACCTTCACTAAACGCACATTGTTTTCAGAATAATTCCATTTTACCATTTGTACTGTTTCATATATGGAATCACATGAAACAAAAATCCCTAAAATGAACTACAGCAGATACATTTAAGATGACATATTAACTATAATTGGTTACTTATTACTGTTAAAGTGGTGGTTCATTTCTCATCAATTTTTACCTCTACCAAAGAAAAATACAAGCAGTAACGTGGACGACGATGTAGTTTTTTCTGCAAAACAGTTACAGTTTATCTCTAAAATCATTAGTAATGGAAATAATTAAACATGAAGAATTTAGTATTGAAAACCCTGTGGTATGCGAGCCTAAGAATACAAAAATATGTGAAATGCAGTAGAGGAAAAGAACAGATCATGAAAATAATTTTTAATGATACAGTTATTGCATGAAAACGTATTATACAAAACTAATGTTTTTCTTATGTCAAACCCTGTATATTATAGTATTTTTTAAACGACTCCCTTATGACAATTGCGTCGATGCATAGTAGGTTATATGAATTTATGATGAATATGTTCGTAGCTATCCGTTAATTTATATAAAAAACTGTATTTAGGAAGAGAATAACATTATGCTTGCGACTTTAAAAATCATCAAGAAAAGATGCTTATTATGAGATTTTTATCCTGAAATTATAAAAAAACGTCACTTCTGTTAAATCAAACTATGTTGTGATTGTTTTAATTGTTTCAATCATTAAAATAATGAAGTGACCAACTTGTCAGTTCATGAATCGATGAAATCTTCTTTCGATTAGAATACGTTTAGTTAAAAATTTTGCTTTTCAAAATAAATGTTAATTTAAAATAAGGTTTTGTTTTTTGGTGAACATTTTGACTGACATGATAATCTAAAATTTTATTTATAACGTTATTTTACTTTGCAAGTAGTGAAAGGAGTTTCTTTCATCGTATTTATAGTTTTTATAAAATCATTTAATATCACCTTAATTACCTTTAATAAAATAAAGTTCCCATAACGTCGGCATATTTTGGTAAACGCTGTAGGGAGACAGTGAGACAAAAACCCATTTTGTATGGTAAAAATATTACTATCTATTACAACTAAGTTTTATACATATCAATTTAAAGTATAAACTCTGTTCTAACTTTTAACGACATTAAATATTAGATATTACAAGGTTAAGTTAAAAAAATTAAAGTAGTAGGTGCACATTAATACAAAGTTCAGTTCACAGTGAGACAAAATTATTTATTTATTTATTTATTTTGTACTCAGTCAACAGCCGTTAGGCCAATTATAGGCATCTCTGTACATCTATGGGAACTTCCAACCTCACTAACGACTGTCATGATGTTATTATGACATCCGGGACCAACTTATTTCCGTGGCAGCCGTACCACGAGGTGCCGAGAAAGGCAGCCGTAGAACTCCCATCCAAGTTCTGACCAGAAAGAATGTTGCTTAACTCTACTGATCGAACGTAGATGCTTGTTCAAGCTACACCACCCGGGACCTATTAGAACAATATACAGTGTGTTTCACTTTACATGAAAGCACCCCTGTATTTTATTTGTTTTTGTATAAATCGATTTGAATTTTTTACCTTTTGTACAACTCACCAAGAGGCATCTATTCATGTCCTTGAGCGCAAATGACGGTATTAGCCTGGCCTACTACGATCAAGAACATGGGTCGCATTGTCAATATTTTGCATAGCGTTAGAGTTACAGCAAAAAGTTATTAAGAAAAGTTGTTTAGAATCAAAAGGGTACCCCAGATACCGATTGTCGTTTAATAATTCGAATTTTTAATTGTTATCCATAAATTTGTCAAAGTCCCAAATTTCAACTTTTAATTTGGTATCAAATGGTGCCATGAAGAAACAACATTTTTATTATTGTTGCAAACGTCATTAGCTAAATGACTGAATTACGTTTAACTGTTGCTGAGAAAGTAGAAATAATTAGAATTAGGTACTTGTGAAAATGCAAGATCCAATAGAGAAGTAGCTAGAATATTTAATGGAACTGTTTCAAAAATTAATCAAGTTTTTAATTTAACTGGAAATGTTGTTAAGCCCAGACCAAGAAGAGTTCGAGAGCATCCCTTGGAGAAAATGATTTTGGCGGCTTATGACGCTAATCCTCGTACTAGTATTAAGACTTAAGGCATTAAATGTAACTATTGCACCATCGAAAATTGGGCGCTACTTACATCGTCAGAAACTAAGTGCCAGGATAAATAGGTGCACGCCCTGGATGCCTTCCATTAAATATTCTAGCTACTTCTCTATTGGATCTTGCATTTTTACAAGTAATTCTAATTATTTCTACTTTCTCAGCAACAGTTAAACGTAATTCAGCCATTATTAAAAGCTAATGACGTTTGCAACAATAATAAACATGTTTCTCCATGGCACCATTTGATACCAAATTAAAAGTTGAAATTTGGGACTTTGACAAATTTATAGATAAAAATTAAAAATTCGAATTATTAAACGAAAATCGGTATCTGGGGTATGCTTTTGATTCTAAACAACTTTTTTTAATAACTTTTTGCTGTAACTCTAACGCCATGCAAAATATTGACAATGCGTCCCATGTTCTTGATCGTAGTAGGCCAGGCTAATAACGTCATTTGCGCTCAAGAACATGAATAGATGCATCTTGGTGAGTTGTACAACTGATAAAAAATTCAAATCGATTCATAAAAAAACAAAGAAGATACAGGGGTGCTTCCATGTAAAGTGAAACACACTGTATAAAAATAACAATCAACCTTTGTGCCATACCCCTATTCGAACAAACATTACTTGTAAGAAAATTATTTAGAAATAACATTTTATCGTATTTGAAAACCATCAAAATTTACATCAAACTTGAATATCTTAGATGGCCTTTTAGTTAGGGTTTGTTTAGCTGGAGGTAAAACCATTTTTATATCAGACTTCTTAACTCAGTGAATATCTTCAATATCAGGATATACAAATGCATTACTTAATTTCATGCTTTTATGTAGATAAGCAACTTCACAGTCTCCGTCATTTCGATTTGTTAATAGTTGACCAATGTAGTGGACACCTCCAGAACATCCTACTACAACAAAACTGCCCTAATTTCATCCAAATGCTGAATAGAATCATCTTCAACATCTTCTGCTTCCCACGCGTCAGAATATTCTACATACTTAACGTTATATCCTTCGCAACTTAAGTCACTCTCTATTACTTTCTCACGCCTTTTTTCACTTCTTCTCCTTTCTTGTCTTTCAATTCTATAAACTTTTTTTTGCCTTTTCAGCTCTTGCCATTTGTTTCTTTCAGTTTATTCGTTTCAGGAGTGTCAGTTATTATTGAGCTCCTACGTTTAGCTCGTGGTTTTCTTGTATTATTCTTTCTCGATTTTGCTTTGGGTAAGCCGCTAACATCTTCTGGTGTAGGAAATTTATATTGTTTTAGTGGAGTTGCTTTTCTATCAAAGGTATCTTCCGGTGAACGAAATTCAGGTTGTTTTGGTGGAGTTGCTCCTCTGTGGAAGATATCTTCACCTGCATTTGATGTGGCCTGTCTGTAACTTGGGATGGCAAGAAATCTGATTTCGTAAAAATATCTGGATTAAAAGGAAACACTCCTGCTCTATGGAATAAAAAAAAATGTTGCTTGGAGTAAATGCCTCCCCTACACATTCTGCAACGTTATAAATGGTCAAAGGCATTCCTGGGTTATTAAGCATCCATGTGTCACAAGCTGTATTGCAATACGATTTAAAGGGTTCATAGGCAAATATATGTAGGGGCTGCATTTTATTACTCCAGTGGTAACGTCAATGTGGTTATGCCAGCATACTGGGTTTTATTTGCAATCTTCACAAAAATGTCATTTACGTGACTATCGTAGATTTGGAAGAATTAGTATGTTTAGTAAAGTGGTTCAAGACTTCAACAAAATGATCTAAATTAATTCACCCAGACGATGTTGCTAACCCCATACTACCAGGTGCAGCTACTTGGAGCATGTGAGGTTTCTAACACTTCCTTGGAAATACAATAGCAGGTGGCAAGAACGTTCCATTGGCAGAAATAATCACGCACATTGTGACAAGTTGCCCACTTTCACCACTACTAAAGTGATTAACTTGTTTATCTCCTTTTATAATTTTTTTTATTTTGTACTGTAGTGGTACCGGTTTCATTCAAATTATATATTCATGAACCATCACTTAAACTAGGACTACGTTCTAGACTTTCCAGCAAATTACTAAAAAATAGGTTTACGGTGTGCTTATTAAAAGACGTTAATCTAGATAAGCTGCATGCTTCTGGTTTTCTTATACTTAAGGATGTATGTCGCTTCAAAAAATCTCGTAACCAATCTTCTCCGGCCATTTGATGATTATTCCACGATTGTGGAATAGCAATTTGGTTTGCGTGTGCTACTTCAAATTCTGGTGTTAAATGTCGTTGAGCCCTAGGCCATCTTGCTACACAGTTTTAACTACTCCATCATTTTTTTTCTTCGTCTACCTTAAATATATCTTTGTTTGCATAATTGTGCTTCATTGTAATTTCCCCATTGGAATTGTTCTTTTTCTTTTTAACATATTTATGCAGTGTCTGATTACATTCTTTTGCTGCTTGCCTTAATTTAAATCCTTCGTTTATAACTATACTGAGAGTTTTTTCGTAACTTTACTTGAAGTGTTTCAGATACTCGATGTTTTTCCTTAGGCGGCATCTAAATTAAAAATTGTAATAGATACAATTCAAAACTAAAATGCTTTTAGTGGAAAAAGTACGCAGTGAGACAGTCCATAGATTTTGCATCACTGTTTATTTTTGCGACATTTATATTGGACTGAAAACTACAAATGACCAGAGTATTTAGCGGTAACACGCATTTGAGGTTAGGCCGATACAGCAATCATGGAAATACATCAAATAAATTTGTTAAAGGCCATTTCTTTCTTGGTGAAATTTGCTTACAAAATGATTGTAAAAAATAACTACATACCGATAAAAACTATATTAACTTGCACTTTCCTCTCAATTTTTGTGGACGAGTAACAAAACAAAACGTCAGTTGTAATTTGCAGACAAACTGATATTCGAGGGCGTAATTTAAATTTTATAACCTTTGTTTCACTGTGTACCCTGTCTCACTCTGTACCACCCTCCCCTATACTTTTATAAAGCGATTGACACAATTATTCACTTATGCTAAATCAAACGAACGCCTTACCATATTCTAAAATTCTCAAATGTAAAAGTATATTGAACAAGATTTTCTTTGATCAAAAAGTTTTCTAGTTCAAGGGAAGTAGTATAATAACAACACTTTAATACAAGAACGTGCATTTTTTTTAATAAAATAATAGTTTATCTCTTAATAATGCAGGATACTAAAAGCTATTTAACTGCAATGAATATAACAGAGCCACTTAATTTGCTTCAGTATAGATTTCTAGAAAAATTAGGTATAAATGATAATAACTGCTAATACTAATTTTCAGTCATAATTCAGTAACAGTTCAGAATTGAAGACGTTTATAGATAATGCTGTTTAGCCCAAGCACCATACACTGCAAATCACTGTGTATAGAAAGATTTATGACTAGGTGGCAAAATAAAACCGCACACTGAACAAATAATAATTTCGAAGGGAGCGCATTGTTTACCTTGCTTATTTACCGAATTGGGATGTTTTTAAACCAAGCATTTTTGGAATTATTGCCGTTCGTGTAAAAATAAATTTGCAGGTATATCGTTCAGTTCATATGCTTAAAGAATGAAAAACATTTACAGCGCGATAATTATAATTAATACTGAAAATGTGTATTGAACAAAATTGTTTAGCCTGATTTTCATAATTAGTAGTTTTCATATTTAGGTATAAAACTCAAATTACAGTTATGCGAAATTACATTTTAAAATTGTTATTAGTACAACCGGTTTGCAATGACTAAAATTCTACCCAGTTCTGCAATCACACACATAACACTATTTCATATCAGAATTTAGCCTATAATACTCGTAGTTACGTTAGCATAGAATAACTTTTTTGTCTTTTAGGGAAGTATACCTTTTATGAACCATATCTTGCAGGCGTTTAAAGTATACATACAGGGTGTGCAGAGTGTGGGTTCTGGAAGTACATTGTAACATCGAATGAAGTTGAAAGATTGTTCTCTTAGAGCCATAGTTTGCTGTTAAAATAGCTTTAAAAATTGAACACAAATATACTTTTTAAAAGCAAGCTGGTAGAAATCCAAGTAATCAAGTATTATAATGAAACATGGCTATGTTCGAAAGAATTTTCTTTTTTAATGCGCATAAGACGAGCTTTAACAAAATTTCACAGCTTACAAACAAACTAGATTGAAGAAAATACCACAATTTAAAAAGTAAAAGCTGGACATCATGGTGTTTGTTAGTTTGAGCAACTGTTCGAAGTGGCAACAATTTGACCGTATAAGTGCATGATGTGATAATAAAAAGATACCCACTATAGTTCAAAAGTCCATGTATCATTTCGAATAACACCCGCAAACATACGTTCCAAAGGAGCATTGGCCTACTCTTTCCTTAATCTCAACAGGATGAAACCTCCAAAATTTAATTTTAAGGACCGGCTTGACAAAAAATAGTTTTTCTTCAAACTGCAGTAAAATATGGCATTATACTGCTGGATTGATGATGCTAAACTGTCACTTTATTGCCAAGCGGCAGATAATATCTGCCGCTGACGACTTTATCTGCAGCTGACAACTTTATCTGCCGCTCGTCAGCGGCAGATAATATTATCTGCCGCTGACGAGATCAAGTAATTCTCTTCGAATTTTGTTCATAAAGTTGTAAATAATTTGTTATGAAAACGTTTGAAGAAAAAATACTATATGTTATTCGGAGCAAAAGTATCTTTATGTGGCTCGGCTGTACTGTACCGTCCAGCCTCGCCACATAAAATATAACTTTTGCTCCTAATAACATAATATACTATTATTTCTACCTATACAATTTATAATAAGCGCTATTCAAGTACTAGATAACAATGCGACTAAAGTGACAAGAGGCTCCATCATACATAACCCACGTTGTCTACTTCTTTAGCAAATTTTCTTCCAAAATATTTAGATAAATCATATCAATTAGTCGCATAGGCAATACAAATGGATCAATTAAATTCTCGCAAACAATTGATGTGCTCAGGTTAATAGAGAAATGTTTCTTTTCATTATTTAAATAACGGAAGTCATTGTTGAGGATTTTTGTCCCTCCAGATCTGGGTATTGTGAAAATTAACGTCCCTTATAAAGCAACATTAATTGATTATAAGGATTGTTGACTAGAAGCAGTTTCATATTGATATACACTTACTCGTACAATGAGTAAAGATTTTTCCATAATGTTCTCCAAACTGTAATAAAACTAATGCCGAGGTCTCATGGATATACCTGGTATTAACGGAGGGTTGGTCTTCCACACGGTCGAAAATCTTTCCTCTCTTACCAAAGATGCCTTCTTCTAGTAATTAACCACCTTTCCTAGCCTTTAGAAGAACAGAATCAGTTCCACAAATTCTTTCTGCTACGGTTAAAAATACCTGTCGATGAAGATCTCGTCGACGAAGTTAAATCTCTGAATATCGTCGAACTGCAGCACTACGTCACCCGTTCTACTTAGACAAAGTGCATATTGGCATTTTCTTCTACAAAATTTTGCGGCAATACAATATTTTTATCCGCTTATTGATATCACAAGTCAAACAAACGTTACTTTATAAAATTTCTTTTGCGCAAATTAAATCCTTTTGCTACTCGCCTTCTCTCAAAAACATGATGTTCCACTACAAATTCGGCGGTTCTCAAAACTACTCTAAAGATCTGAAGCAAAAAGCATGAAAAAGTTCTCCACTTAAGAAACGCTCTGCACAGCAAACACGTAAACATGCATATTTTTGATTTCAAATTATTTTAATTATGAATTATATGTATCTACCTGTTGGAAGCTATGTAAAAACGATTCATTACTCTAATACATCTACGAGGTTAATGATTTTAAAAACTTAGATGCTCAGAAAGAACTTGTTATCCAGGAATTTTTCGTAAGGATTACAATCATTTAAAGAACAAAATATTAACAAATGAGGAACACATTTTTGTATAACAATATTCCTTATCGTTTTTCTTCTGCTCGGGCGTTTGCGGCTATATAGTTTTTAATTTAATTAGACATCTTGTATATACTGATATGTTACGATTTATCACAAAGGTAAAACGACTTAAAAGTGAATAGCGTATGTACTAACTAAAATTACAATGAAAAGGGTGATCAAGAATAAATCCGACTGCTTCACAGTCTTACAGCATTACATTGGCATAATAGATAAATCCATCCGAAACAAACAATTATATCACTAATCTAATAATATTTTACTTGCGCGAATCAGTATGACGATGAGATTTTACAAGTTAATCGATTCCCAGCATTAAAGTTGTAGTACAGCACAAGAGAACTGTCCATTTAGATGTGTTATATTTTGAATAAGGCACTACCAAGGTTGCATAGCAGTCAGTACTAAATTTGTTGAAAATGCAAGTCGAACAGCTTTGCGATTTTCCGATTGTAGTTTGACAGAATATATTCACAAAAGAAGGCAGTAAAGCAATAAAAAAACAATCTGGGAGGAGTTTGGAAAAAAAATAGAAAAGAATTACGTGGAAAACCAGCAAGAGTTTTGGAATGTTATTGAAACCGAGCTAAAGAAATAATAAACATCAAAAACAATGGAGGGGTGGCTAGAAACCACGACAGAGATAGTATTAAAGGCCTGAGGAGAATACTATGAAACAAACTTTAAGGAACAGGGAGGAAATACACGGCACAACAAAAAAAAATGAAAATGAAGAAAGACCAGGACAGGAAGAAGAAGAGACAATAGCAAACATAATGGAAGAAGAAGTTAAAGAATCCCCCAGAGATACATGAAATGGAAATGCCGCAAGAGAAGATACAATTACGCCCGAAATGCTCAAAAAACGAGAGCAATCGGTCATCAAATGGCTAACAAGAATATACCAACAAGCGTGGACAACATAAAAAAATCCCGAAAAATGGGAGACGAATCTGATAATACCCATATGCAAGAAGGGTGAAACCACAAACTGCAACAACTATCGAGCACCAAGTCCCTCAAGGACTATACGAAAATAACAGAAAGGAGATTATGAGCAAAATTAGAACATAAATCAGAGGACGAACAAACAGCGTTCCGGCCAGGAAATCAAACCCAAGATCACATTTACACCATACGTACAATCATAGAAAAGAGACTAGGCAAAAATAAAGACACCTTCCTAGCTTTGCTAGACCTACAAGAAGCCCTCGACCAGGTGTCTAGAGAACAAATATGGAGTGCGCTTGAGGAACAACAAGTAAATCAGAAGCTAAAACGGATAACAATGGGCATTTATAGAAACGTAGAGGGCATAGTACGGCTTAACGGGTACCAATCACTCACTTTCAAAATGGAAAAAAGGGTCAAACAAGGCGACAGTCTGAGTCCACTGCTCTTCGTAGGATACATGGATGGGATATTGAAAAAGTGTAACGCAGAAACCCGAAGATCAAGATTAGAATACTATAACCTAAACCCAATAACGACCCGAGATCTATTATAGGCAGACGACATCCTAATCATCGCTGAAAACACTACGAAGCTTCAACAAAATGTGAACGCGTGGAAAAATAACCTAGAGGAATAAGGGATAACATTAAATATAAATAAATAAGATACTTCACGTCAGCAAACAAAGACAAGAAGAAACGACTCCTATTGTAATAGAAGCAACACAGATACAATATGTAGAGAATTATGAATATCTAGGAACCATAATAAATAAAAACGACCAGATAGACGAGGAAGTAAAGAACAGGATAAGCAAAGCAAACGAAATCTACTATCAAATAAACAACATCTTAATAAGAAAAAAAGAAATAAGCACGAAGGCAAAAATGTACCTCTATAAAGCCATATATACTTCCACGTTACTGTATGGGGCAGAATCCTGGACGTTAACGGATAAACAAAGATTAAAAGCCACGGCAGCGGAAATGAAGCATATACGAAGAGTAATGAAGAAGACGAGAAGAGATAGAATCCGAAACCAAAGCATAAGAGACGACTTAGAACAAACGCCACTTATAGAAGAAATTGAGAAAAAGCAACTGAAATGGTACAGACACGTAACACGCATGACAACAAACAGATACCCCAAACAAATTCACGAAATGAGAGCCGAAGGCAAAAGAGGAAAGAGAAGGCCAAGAATTACATGGGAAGACAACATCAAGAAGGCGGCAAGGAAAAGAGAGAAAACCGCCCAAGAAGCAAAGGAAATGGAAAGAACAAGAAACATCTACAAAAAAATGGATAGAGACACGCAATGTCACTTTGGCATAACTGGGTTATGAGAAAGAAGAAGAAGAAGAAGAAGAAGTTTGACAGAATCTGCTGCACCCTGAAATATTCATTTAAAGCATTATTATAGAAATTAATGCATTTGCATGAGTTTACTTACTAGAATTATAAATGTAGCTAGCTTTTACCTCTAGTGGGACTCCAGGAGTTGTTTTGCTTTAAATAACAGTTCTAACCTAAAATGTGGAAAAACTGAGGTTTAACCTGGCAATTCAAACGTTAATAAAACAGATGACCCATTATTTACAATTTGTTGGTTGCCATGACAAGCTTCAGTCAATTATTTTGTTTATAAACAGAAACATTCTCTCTCTAAAAATAACCGTTGAGAAAGTGCGTCGTCAACTCCAACAAAATCTCTTTGTGAACCGGTATTTTTGGCATAATTATTTGCCTATTGTAATAGTAATTAGTAAAAATCGACGAACATTAGTGCCGCAAGCTGTGGAATGAATGCAAATGCGATTTCACAATTTTAAAAGTAAAATATTAGCTGAGAGTCCCCCAAGCCGTGCAGCACATTGCTACTTATACGAAACCGCAAAAAGCAAATTCAATTGAAGCAACGTAATTCAACTGAATTTAGCTGCCGTACAAGTGCAGCACTGCATTCAGCGATTCTGTAAGCAAATTAGGAGCGAGAAAATTGTACCCGCATAGTGCAGGCCAACCTCCATCCCTCGAGAATCCGATACAACGCCCCAAAGTTTACATAACTGAGAATAATTATTACATTCTGCACAGAATAGAACAAAAACATAAGTCGAAGTCAAAACGACTATAATTGGGCAATAAAAGCCTGGTAATTTAATAACTAAAAAGTAAAAACTGTCGATTTAAAATTATTTATTTGTAAGCCACAAGTATCCATGCTGACAGAAATATTTTGTAGGTTAAACAATTAACTTGATTATAATTCAGAAAAGGTGACTTCATTTCATTAAGCCTTAATTGATTGAAATGTAATCATGGCAATTCATTTTTCAATTATAATTTAACATTTATTTTTATTTGTCCATTTACACGCAATTACTTCCGTATTGTGTTGTGTTGCCTGAAATGAAGTTAAAATTATATTTATTTGTGCGTTTAATTTATTTGAATTGAATTGTAACATTTAGGTGTTGGTTTAAAAGTAATTTTTCGAACAGTTACCCGAGAGAAAGGGTCAGGTTAACATTATTAATCTTTGTTCATGCTATTAAGATTGTGCTACAGGTAAGTGATTGAGCTTTTTATTTGACAAAAATACAATACATTATGAGCTCAAAAAATATGCTCGGAGGTAGTTCAAGTGGCCAAACTTGTTATAGATCCTCCTGTTGTTTTTTTGTTTTACTGCGGTAGTTTGTCTATAGTGCACCATATATACAGTAGACTTTAGTTGACATAGTTGTATAACCCTTACCGTTTTTTGTTAAAATTATCTTTTTGATATAAAATTTCATTGAACAAATGCTTCCATTTTAAACAATTCCAACATGTTGTGCACTGACGTTCATCATCACGTTTTTTTCATCGCATCTATTGCTGCTATCATTGTCATCAATATCAACAGTCCCATCCTCATTTTTAATTTCTCATAAAAGAAAAGGCTTTAAGGTTTTTTTCAAAAATTCACTTAAGGCCTTAATATGTTGTAGTTTATCGCGACTTACAGGAATCGGAGACCCGTAGAGTGGATCCAAAGTTAGATCATTCTCTAGTTTCTTCTTATTCCCAGCAGTCCATACTCCAGAATAGGTATTTCTTGTTTACTACATTGATTAGCAAAGGAAATCTCAATTATGCGTGTCTGCCTTAGTGTTAAGCTAGGTCTGAGAGTTTTTAAGAAATATGGTGGATGGAGTGGATGCAGTCTTAATATCGACAAAGTTCTCCTGATGGCCTTAAACGGAGAAGGTTAGTAACTGTTTGTTCTTTCTTTTTAAGATGGGCAAAGCCCTGGTCATTTGAGAGCTATGTATACCCACTGACAGAATAAACATGAGTAACCTAATTAAACTGGTTTAGAGAATGTACCAGCGTATACTAGAAATATACCAACACATTGTTCTTGTTTTGCCCCAAACATCCGTCACTGAATATGACTAGATTTCTATTTGTTGTATCTGTGTTGTTAAGGTAGGATCATATATGTTACATAGTTCGCTTCCTTTTTGTAACATTTTTTGTACATATAGATAGCCGCGCCATCATCGCCTTCATCATTGATTCCGAACACATAAGACTTTGCTGGAAGTCAAAACGCAATACCACCACTTTACCTGCTCGCGCCTCTCGTGTGGTACCTTTTCAACTCTTTATAAGTATTTTTCGTTTTTCGGAGAAGAACTCCTTTTTCAATCATTATCTGATTAATGTGGAAGTCATTTACGAAAATATGGTAATAAACCATTTATCTTAAAGGCACAAATATTTGATGCATTTTTGCAATACTCAATTCTTCGCGTAAGTATACTATTTGAAGATTACCCCGTCTGGAACAATGGAACTGGCTGCCTTGATCTAAAAAACTGTAAGATCTCTTATAGTATTGCTGATTACATCTAGTGTTTCGCGAGAAACGAGAGTTTTCTCGCTCTCGCTCTCGTTCTCGCACCGAGAACGATACCGAGACCGAGAACGAGAGCGAAAATGTAAGCCGAGAACGAGAACGAGAAGTAGGGTGACCGAGAGAGAGAATTTTGTCGTAACTCTCGCTCTCGCTCTCGGTTAAAAAATACAAAAGCGGATAAAAGATATTTTATTAGTTACATGAAAACGAATTAAAATAATACGATTAAATAATTAACGATTAAATAACTAACAATGAAATAATTATAAAAAAAAGATAATATTACATATTAAACCCAAATTCGATCTTTCAGACCACATTTAGCCCAAGAATTTTAAGCAGAAAAGATATTTACTTGAGTCATCGTTAAGCCGAATTCTGTGTTTTCTGATGATTAGTGAAGCTTGCGAAAACAATCTTTCAACGGGAGCCGAAGTAGCATTTATTCCGAGAAGATCTCTGGCCATTCTTACTTTAATCTTTTTGTGATCTTTTTAGTGCTAAATATTCATAAATTTCCAATTTCCAGTTGTTTTCTAAAATAGGGACGTAAAAGCCAGGTCATCATCGTGATGAGTTTTCTTCGTTAATGTTTTATGTTCTTGTCCAGCAACTTCTGTTTTTTGTCTTCAGCAGGTACTTAATATTTCGTTTTAAAAATATTTTCAAACATAGAATACGAATAACCCTTCATTTGTTTTCCGCAAGTCGTTAAATTAAATGTTTCCAATTTGTGACTTATATCTAAAATCAAAATTACACAATAAATCCAATTACTCTTATTATAATGTTTCATCAATTTGTTTTTCACGGCCCAGTAAGCTGATAATAGAACTTCTTCAACATTAGTCTCTTGCTTTTCAGAAAGATCTGTTATTATATTATCAATTCTGCCCAATAGTATGTTAAATGCATAGTTAGGCAGTGTTGCCCACATAAAATCTGTGAACAATGTTTAAAAGGTCTCAAGTATTTATAAATTCTAGCCATAAGCTCCCACTCACTATCGAAAAGTTTGAATTTTTGGACTTGTTCTGCATTGCAATATAGCAATTCTAGAGGTTCTTTCAAGTTAAGTGCACTTTCCAACATGTCATGCGTACTGTTCCATCTGGTTTTAATATCCAAACATAGTTTTATACAAGGTACTTCGACCGTATCGCAGCAATCTTTTAGTTTAATCTGAAGTTGCTGCGATTTTTTATATTAATAAAGGTTTTTCTAACCTTGGCGATTGCTGTAGAAGAAGCAAAGGTACCCTCGTTATAGTCAATTTATTCCTCGCAAATAGCTTGATCCTCTTCAAAGTCTTCTTCGGGGGTTTCGCGATCTGAATTATTTTCATCGTTCTCACTGCAGTTTTCGTCTTTTCTGCTCTTTCAGCGATTAACGAGAACGAGAGTAAACCAAGAACGAGACCGAGAAGTAGACAACTCTCGTCCTCGCTCTCGTAATCGAGAGCGAGATCGAGAACAGATTTTTCAGGATTTACGAGAGCGAGAACGAGAGAGACCACTTCTCGCTTTCG
Organism: Agriotes lineatus; assembly: GCA_940337035.1. Classification (NCBI taxonomy): domain Eukaryota; kingdom Metazoa; phylum Arthropoda; class Insecta; order Coleoptera; family Elateridae; genus Agriotes; species Agriotes lineatus. Next base: position 70,447,735 of record OW679202.1, read on the forward strand.
TTCTCGTTCTCGCGAAACACTAATTACATCTGAAGTTTTATTAGCTCTGCTTGAGTGTTTTTGACGTTTATAGCAAGATGAACCTCCATCATTCTCAATAAAACCCTGACTTCTCCTGAGTCTACCTCTCGTAATCTCAAGGAGTCTCAGAAAGTTATTGTGCTTCACCTTCGCTCCTCTTTACGATTGATTGGAATCTGCTAAGTGAATGCAAACGAATGGTTGTTAATAGGATATCCTTCTTGAACTTTGGGGTTATGTCGATGTCTTCTTTCCTTGGCCTTAGTGTATAATATAGGACCAACTCTAGACTATCTTGTTCGTCCATAGAATGTATAGAGTTAAATTTCTACAAAATGTTTTCATGGGTTTCATTTTAAAGATTTACATCTGCAGACAATAAGTCTTTTATTCTGTGTGTCATACTACCTGGTTACAGACTATGTTTAACTAGGGGTATTTGAACACCATTGTAATTTACATAGGGATCGCCAGCAGTTTTTTTACGTTTTACAACCTCTTTTTTTCTTTCCTGCCTGTTTTTTGCAGACAATTAGACATCTGAATTGTGATCTCTTAATATGTTTTCCGTATTAATTCTAGTGCACAATACACATTTTAAGCTGTATCACAGAGAAGAACCAATGAATACTAGTATCAACTGACACTAAACGAATAGAAAGTGACACCGAAGCACATGAAAAATGCAATCTAAAAGATATGACATATGACATTAGTTGTTTCCGCAATATTTCCCTTGGCATTGGTCGTTCTTAAAATAATATCGAACTGACATTGATTGTTTTTATAAAACTCCGTCAACTGTTTTTGCCTGAAAATAGGCATTAGTTATTTTTGATCAAAACCATTCTATTGTTAAAGTATGACTTCCAAACATTATGGAATATTAAAATCAAACACACAAGTTTAGTGAAGATAATACTAGTGCGTTTTGTAGTCATCGTTTACATTTATAAAGCAACTAGATATTTCAGTATTCCTGTGAACAAATTGCCAATAAGGAATTCAAGTTCTAACTCTAACTGATAAAAGATAATTTTTGAGCTAGTAAGTTTATTAAGATGTACTTAGGGAAAAAGCTTTATCTGCTTATTGCTTAGTAAATGTAAATAATGCTGCATATAGATTTTTTATATCCATTTTCAATATTAGAATTTTGTACACAAAAGTTTGGCGTTATAATATTATAAATACGACACTGACCCTAGCTAGTTTTGTCTGAAAAATTGTATATACGACCTTTGCACTTAGCACAGCAGTATAAACCATTGTAATTCTGAAAATCAAAATAGGCAGGTTTCTATCCCAAAATATTGTGTGGATATGGTAAAAACAACTTCCGCTAAAACAAAAGATGTTTTCGTACCCCTATTTATCATGGGGTGTCCCAACGGTATGAAATATTCAGAAAAAGCGACTCCCCGGAAGAATCGACCAACCCGATGTAATTGCAGTTTAATACAGAACTTGACCGACATTCCAAAGGATATAAATTCCTGTCGCCTTATAACTACCCAGAACAGGTCCCAAACCGGTGGTATATTTTGAATTCTGCGGCAAATCAAATTATATGGGCCGTAAATCAACGAACCTTTGGAAAAAACACTGAATACGGAAGAGATTTATCAAGCACCTAATTTTTTGCAAGTCCCGCCATCGACTCGCGGTTTATCCGCTGCTGCTAAATTATTTGTGGCAACTTGGGATTTATGTTTACTTTCCTCTAGTCTGCACAACACAAACGATGCCTTATTTCCATTTTCTCATAAGTTGCTCGATCAGAATATAATTAGAAACGGAATATAGCCGCCTCTATCTCCTAACAAGATTTTTAAAATGATTAAAAATACAGCCTCTGCGTTTCTCCCCTTTATAAACAGTATACCTAGTGTTCTTTCCTCCCTACAGATTTGTATTACTATTACCTATATTACCTATATTAATTTTTAACTCACATAAAAATAAAGGAAATGCTGTTTTGCTTAGACTAATTATTATGCTCCATCTTATGCACACGATTGTGCATTTAGAAACAAATTTACCCTTGCCATTTTATTTCCAAATACATATTACTGAAGTTAAGCTTCCAAATTCAGTAAAATCCTGAAAAGAACAAAAGTTATGGAAATAGTTAACACTTTTCAAATTGACAAACCACTCTAACAATTTGTAGGTTTATAATGGAATTATCAATTTTACACATACCTCTTACCTTAAATTAGTTGACATGATTAAAAAAATATGTAAAGGGGTTTACAAGGCATTTCCTCGCGCGAATTACATCAATTTGCAAATAAAAAAATGTAGTCCGCTGGGATTCGAACTCCGCGCTCCGAGGCGACTATTTCGAAGCTAATTTCTTCTCCGCTGCTAGAATAACTGAGCTACGGGCGCGCTCGAATTGGACGAGTTTCTCTGCGTTATAAGCACATCATACCATTCTGCCCCATTTGTAATGTTTTCCTGTATTTGTCAAGTCTCATTTTTGCCAATGATAAAGCCTTAGCTATGTGGAAATTATTACTTTCATCTGTTTCTCAGTTAAAGCAAAACTAAACAAAATTTTATATCTTGAAACGTGAAGATCTGAAGAAAACTCGAAAGGTGATTTTTTCATGATTACAATACTTGCTTCGTCTTTTAAACCAGAGAAGTAAAAAAGTATAAAGGTGTTGCTAATATCAAAAATATCCAAGCATGGAAGGTATAATAATCATTAAAATTTTGAATTATAGAGAGTAACAGCAAGTATCGAAAATAACGAAGTTTGTGAAGTTTAACTTGTTGCCTGATGCGCGTGTCATTACATAGAAGAACTGAGTAAATTAACAAACTTACTTTACATTTCAAATATATACAGGTACAGAATTACCGTATAATCGTAGTAAATGCTCACGCAACTGCCGATGAAGTAGGAGAGCGCTCCAACGTCACAAATCTTTTCTATACGGTGTTGTCCATTGTATAGAGTCATCGGTATTTGGTAACCCTTTGCCTGCTTTGTTTTCCAGACAATGAGCAGTTCCGGATATCGAAATTCTTATGGAGCTTGCGATGTCCGTAAACTATATACTTATAGTGTATAAATAAGGAAATTCATAAAAGTATGGGGAGTATCAAAAATATCGAAACATCAAAGGCAACTAATTATAGCAAGCTCAAAGCTCTATAATAATTCTAAGCGACCAAAGCGTAGAAGTGAAATTGCAATATAATATTGCTTCTACTAGCAAAACTGTAACTAAGCATTAAGAGTAGGAAAATGGAAAATTAGAAAAGATTGAGATAACAAATAATCGAGAGGTAAGAGATTATTGAAATGTAAGAGGGGTGCTTCAAAAGCAACGGAGAATCATAAATTCGGAAACAAACCAAAAAAATTATTCACAATATCCTGCAATTCCTTTTCATATGCGGCTTTAATTCTCCATCGCTACACTCCCAGGGATTTTAAGTCCTCCGCTACGTCTTCGCCTCATCTCTTTCTCGACCTCTTTTTTAATCGTCTTTCTTCTGGTTCCTTTTCATACGCCGTTTTGAGTGGTCTTTCTTGTTGCCACGTCTAAACGTATCCTAACCATGCCAGGCCATGGTTCATAGTTATTACTGCCACAACATGCGCTTCGTTGTAAAGTTCTGTTTGGATTCTTGGTTTCTTCAGTTCTTCATTCTCCTCCCTCCTTTATTGGACCGACGACTTTCACTTCTCGCAGAAGTTTGTAGTCTATTCTTATCATCCGCTGCTAATACTCACATATTCGATGCATACGTCACTGCAGTCTTATTTGAGAGATTTTCAATTTAGTTGTTCTTGAACGGTTGTGGGACTTGAAAATGTTCTGCAAAGAGTAGTAACACCTATTTCCTGCACCTATTCTTGCCTCTACATCTGCGTTTGTGTCATATTTCTTCATCAACTCTTTCCACGTGGTTACTTCCAATTTGCGTTATTTCCAGTTGTCTTTGTCTTTCACCCTTATCTCTTGTATTTTGTTTGATATTTTTCTTTGATGTGTAGTTAATAGCTCTTACGCACATTTCAAGAATGGTGTTAAACAGGATCGTTGATAACGGATCTCTCTCCCTAAAACCACTTTTAACTCTGAATTCTCCTGACGTGACTGTTCCTTTTTCCTTCATGGGTATTCTTTATCACGCTAAAAGGTTGTTCCTACAGCCACTATTTGCTCGTATATCATCGTCCATCTTCTCATTACTGCTGATAAATATTTGAATTTGCCCACTTGTCCCATCTCTTATATTATTATTATTATATTAGTTATCACTGTTTTTGTTTTTTTATGTTAATTTTCATGTTCGAGTTTCTGTGCTGTAAATATTTAGGTTGTGTCTTAAATCTCTCTCTTTGCACCACTTCCATTTTCCACCTTGCTACTTTATATTTCTTGGTGAAATTCTTACTTTCTTTACCTGCTTTACTCATAATCATTGCAACTAATTCTGAACTCAACATGAAGCTTTGACGTATACTTCTTGTGGTTTTGAATTCTATTAACTCCTCATTTGTTGTCCTTACTAAATTTGTTGTCCTGTTATACATTACTTTGATCATATATACCTCTGCTGTTCCTATAACTCTGTTTTCTACTTTCTTCCATATACCCCCCCCCCCTCTTAGCAATCTATAAGAGATATATGAATCTCATGTTACGCTCATTTTGTCAATTTCCATATAATAGTTGAAATAATTAATCAGATTTGGCAATTGACATTTATTTCGTGAAAATACAATAATTCTACCTAACTGGATAGGCAACCCTATTAATATCAGTCTTAATTCTGAACAAGGAACAGTTCTGTTTATCAGCTTGGCCCATACACCTGCACTCTTATAGTTTTTCTTCCTTTTTCGAATTTTGGAACATCTAATAACCTGAGATTGTGGACTGCTTTGGCCAATTTTAATTCTTTTCCATCCCCGATTTGGTCGTGTGAAGTTGGTACCCTGGGTAACCTTTGCTTCGTTAAGCTTTGGATATAGCTGTCTTCATTATTTTGGAAGGATATGTGAGGCAAGGTGACCCTCTGGAACGCCATGGGAGCTTTTGTGTGTTGCTGCCAGGCGTTCGCTACTCTCTTTAACGGCCTCCTTGTCGATCGAACCGTGTGTAAAGCTGTTCGTTACCACTCGCAGGTTAGTTTTGGCTTCTTCCCTTCAGGGCGGTTGTGTACCTAGAAATTTGTATTTTTAGCTTTTTATTTTCCTCCCTGGAAATTACTTTTTATTACCTGAATTGGTTCTGTTCGTGTTCGTGAATTTGGTTATGCCTGGACCAGGCGGTGCTCCACGTTCCGGCTGGCCGCCTGTCCCTGCAGCTTAGATTTGCTGCCCCTGCGAGCGCTGCCCATTGGCACATGCCAAAGTTCATCTACTGCCTGGGGTGAGGCCGTCCCCTTTGGTCAGCGTACGTGGTTGTCACATCTCCTCCAGCAGTGCGGCCTCCACGTACTGTGTAAATTTTAGGTGTAGCAGCGTTTTAGTTTGTATTGTACGTTTTTTTTTAATTGATTTGTATGACCTTTGAATTATTATATTGGTATTTTGTGCATATCAATTTTTGGTGTCTATTTGAGCTATTATTTATTGGATTAATTAGTTTACTTACCTGTGTATATAGCAGCCCCGTGTAGTTTGCTCTGATTTTCTTGGCGGCTGCTCACGTAATTACTTTTATTATTACGTAACGTCGCGTATTGCATTAACCTCGCTGTTTATTCAAGCTTGCTATTTTGAAGTGTCAAAATTTATTTGAACTGTTGTGGCTTTGATGCCGCCTACGGGACTTTTGTTGAGATTAATTAGCTTTCCGTTTTTGAATTTTGATAGTTTAGTTTAGGGTCTAAAATGTCCGCAAGCTGTACTTACAGCTTCAGAGAACACATTATGACTTTTCTTTAGAACCTAGCAACCCCTGTGAGATCTCATAACCTGCTGGTACCGCCCCGTCTAAATGTTTTGAGCCGTAAAATTAGTTTATTAAGCCAACCTTCGAGGTTAAATGTTGGCCTTACACTTTTTGCTTGCGCTATTCGCACCTTTGGTTTTGCACTCCGCTTGTGATTTTTGGTTGTGGTCTTGGTAATATTTTTGTACTTACTGTGATAGATTTTTATTGATTGTTAATTTGTTTTACTATGTATATTGGTGGTATGTGTTTTGTGTGAATTTGTTGCTTTTGATTGTCGCACTACAGAACCATTTTCCCAAATAAAGAATGTTACTACTTATTGGTTCTGTGGTTATTTTGATTTGTTTGGTATATCTCTGACCTTGGGAGGTCCGACCCAAGGATTTGTCTACGTCGAGGACCTGGCGCTTTCTCCCATAGTTTTGTTGCAACTTTGCTGGAACCCCGACCCTCTCTACTAGTTAGCCAACCTAGGCCGATATTTACCAGCTGGAAAAATACCTAATACAACTTTCGCCAACAGGTAAGGGCCGCCCTTCGCCATCCTTCGTCGCACTCACTTCGCTTACTTCTTACCTTTTCGATAATTTGCGTGTAAATGAAATATTTTCTTGTAATTATCTTTCTATTATAAAGCCATACTAACTGTCTTCTGTAGTAATGGTTCTCAACCTTTGTTTCTCTTGGCCCGCCTAAAATTCGACTACATCTGTTTAGCCCATCTCCCACTCCGCAGTTTATTCAGAATACATGTCCCGTCCTTAGCCCTATACATTTCTTCTAGGATACAGAATGTTATTTTATGGAAAACTGTGTTCATATGATTCAAGGCCCTCTGATCTGGGACTAGTGTGCCTATACCTATCTTTAATTTTATTTCCTTAAGAGCTGGTGCGGTCTCCAATTTGATTTGTCCTCCTAAACAGATCCACCATCGCCCCCTGGGGGGTCATATGGCCCACGTTGGGAACCACTGTTATATAGTTACGGTCCTCCAATGTTTATCTTGGTCTTGGTCAAAATAATCAAAGTTTCAAAGTTATCGGATTACAGAAATCACTGATATATCGAATAATTGATTATAAGGAGAAAAGTATAAAGATACTGAAGGTGTCGAAACTGTCAAAAATTGAAATATCCAAAATAACGAAGTTTTTTAATCATTGAAGAATCGCAATATCAAAAATGCAAATGTAAGTGAAATGTCTAAACATAAAATTTAGAACAGTATCACTAGCAGTAAACCTGTCTAAGATCTAAAGCTATTGAGATGTAGAGAGCACTATGCTGGCATTAACTATCTGAAAAATAAATTTGCACTTTTTAACAGTCGAAGGAAATATTTACTTCTGATAATGTTAGTCAAATCACACTGAAAAAGATACGTCCATTGTTTTTTTACTTTTCTGTGGGTTAATCATGTTCCCTTATGTCTTCTGAAAATACCCACTTTTTAGCATATAGTTAACTAAGATACTTCCTACTGATATTTAAAGAATACTGCTCATAATAGTTAGATGTGTCGCAATTTCTCAATTTCATTACATGAATTGCCAATTAATTTTCAACTGCTGTAACTACCGTACTGGAAAAATAATTAATTATTACTTCAAAACATTGTAGTTGTGTAAGTTTAACGAAGTTACTAGAAAAACAACTTGTCGGTTCCAGGTTTAATTAGTTTTTCGTTTCATATTTTAAGCACTGCATCGCAAGCGCTACATTTCATGGCCAATTAAAAGTTGCTACAATTGATCATCCTGCTTTTGCTTAGATTTACCAAAGAGTAACGAAACGACAATGAGCTTTGGAAATAAACATCCGCCGAAAACGATCTTTTCGCTTTTGCATTAACCATACTGTTACATTAATAAATTGAGAAAATTAAATCTGAACTTAATAAAAATATTATGAAAGTTTGGTATTGCTTTAACGTTTTACTATTTTGTGATTCCTCTAAAGCAATTAAAGTATCTACAAGATAATGAAAAAATAGCGACTATCAGCAAAATGTTTCCATTTTGCATTTTTAATATAATTTGAAGGACATCTTCTACCAATAGCTTAATTTCTGTTAAAATTGTATGCAGCACTTGTAAGTATTTAATTGCTTTATAGCTTGAAAATCGCTTTGCAAATGCATTTCTAGAAAATAATTTATTTTACCAAAATTAAGTCAAAAATAAAGCATTGAATGCTTTTTATAGTAAATCTTGAATGTCCATCCTTCAACATTTGAAAATGCTAAAGCTGGATATTTTGAACTAAACATATTTGTAATAAGTGTGGTTATACATATATCGAACTTGGACATT
>OW679202.1:70456100-70547109 GCA_940337035.1 Agriotes lineatus
CTTGTAAGTATTTAATTGCTTTATAACTTGAAAAATCGCTTTGCAAATTCATTTCTAGAAAAATATTTTATTTTAACAAAATTAAGTCAAAAATAAAGCATTGAATGCTTTTTATAGTAAATCTTAAATGTCCATCCTTCAACATTTGAAAATGCTAAAGCTAGATATTCTTGAACTGAACATATTTCTAATAAGTGTGGTTGTACATATATCGAACTTGGACATTTCCTGATTGCGTTTAATGTTATTTTTATTAAAAGAATATGGAGCTTATTAACGCTCAAATTAGTATAATAAAAACACCAAGCTTGCAATATGTAAGTTTTCGGGTCGAAACCGTGAGTATGTATACATTTTTCCGCATAACACATAAATGTATTTGAAAGACAACATAACCGTTATTTGACTATTGCGCCATATACGTATAATATCAAGTATTAAATGAAGAGTACTTTAAATAAACCGCAGCTTATTCAAAACACTGTTATTTAACATGGCTTAAACAAAGTTTAATGTGCATAATAAGATGTTTTGAATGTGTCATAGGTGAACCCCATTTACAACATGTAAGAAACTAATAGGGTCCAGTAGTTCAGTGTAAGTGATGAACCTTAGACTGAAATAGAAGGGGATCGCTACCAAAATAGCCAACAAAATTGTATCTGGAAAGATGCTTGGATAAATTCGTGATATTTTTAAGGGCGCCACCTGGTGTTGCATCTGCCGGTAATGTACTGGGGAAAATTATAAGCACATACAAAGTTGGCGAGAATTTACGCATAGAAACTTAGCTTAGTACATATTCAAAATTTGTGGTAAATCACGCAGGCAATACAAACTTAACTTCTGCAGTAGTTCTATCAACGGCAAGATGCAAAAATAAAGAACGGACAACGGCAGTTCCAAGATTAACTACGATCATCGGCGTCGATCTAAAAGATGAAAAGTGATATTTCACTATGGCTGCGTCGGGTTTCAGGGTGCTGATATACAGTGCGTCAGCGGGATTATACGAGGGTTTCTTTAGATATATCCGGTAGGTCGATATAAAATTCTGGAGCGCTCAAACGAGATGCGATTGGTATTTCAACTTGATAAGGTTCACTTCTAAAAGCTAGGTATATTCGACAAAGGTCGTAATTTTCCAAAATTGGTACGGCAACTCTTTCCCAATTAACTACATTTACAAAACGATATACTTGATGATACGATGATACTGTGGAATGTTGATGATTGAAACTATGTCAGTGTATTGTAATTTCGTAGGAATAATACTTTTGTCGGATGTTCTCTTAACGTATTAGAGTAATATATGGTAAAATGTCCAGAGGATCTGTCTTCGACTGATATAGTTTCCGTTTGATCTGTATGCGAACAGCTCTTTTTATTAAACTTTCCCAATACCAGCTTCCTCGAGATGCTGATACAATATATTGGAGCATCGATCTATGTATTTTCGGTAAATATTATGCTCTAAGGCGTATGTGATTTGCTTTATAACACAACATAAGTATAGGAATCAAGAAAATATTTATGAAAGGGATCGGATACCAAAAGATTGGCTAGTGTCAAGATTAATACCACTCCCACCTTATGCGCCATGCCTTCAAAATTTCCCTCTATCGCACAGAGTTTACCAAATTTCTTAGTGATTTAGGTTGCGAAATGCCGTATGGAAATTTACAAAACGTAGGTTAAATACCAGCTTGCTCTGTTTTAGTTTGAGTTGTAGATATTCTTTTATTATTGTTAGTTGAATTTGTGTCTACATTTGTTGATGATGTTTAGCAAGATAATTTCGCTACAATTTTTACGGTCAGATCTTCCTTTTTCGGAGTTCCAACTTTCCAGTAGCAGTAAATGTAACAAATATGGCATTATTAATGGGCTGGCTTCAAAAATCTCAGGGGGTATATTGTCTGATCCAGCGGCCCTACCCTAGTTTCATCCGTTATAGCTTGTCTAACTTCTAGTTGGGTGGGCGGTACGGTACTGATACTAAGTAGTTTGGTTGTCTGCTGTTGTTCTTCAATTTCCTGTACATATTCAACCATTTACTCCAAGATGTCGGAAAATATTCTTGCCATTTTGCTTCTTCTGTGGGTAGGTTTTCTCCATATTTGTTTCTAATGACTGAACATTGGCGTATGAAGTCCTAGCTGGCCAATTGCTTTGTTATTCTATATAGTTCTCTATAGTTCAAATTGCACTTTGCAAGCTATTTCTTATATCCATATTCGTTTAACTCGTCTGGCACTTCTATTGACGGCCGTGTTGGTTTCTTTGTACTTTGGTATTGGTCCTTCGTGGAAGAAATCGGAAAATATTATTTCAGGTATAAGCAAAAACACCCTGGAATAAACTAACAAAAACAAAAACAACGGATAACAGCAGATACTTGGAAAGAAATCGAAAACCGAATAAAGGTGTAACATTATAGGATAAATAAATAACGCAAAATTTTAGCACTGAATTTAAAGTTCCAACATATTTTAAAGTTACTGGCGTATGCTTAATGCGGTAAGGTAACTTGATCGCACGCTACTACATTAGTGGCGCCTCTAGACCGAGTCAAATTGAAATGAGTGGAAATCTTTTAATAGTTTTTACTTCCCTCGTCTGAAAAACGAAGGAAGTATTATAATCACGAAATAATCACCTTCCTAGATTTCTACAGATCTTCACATTTTAAGGACCCTAGATGACGAAAAAGAGGTTTTCTTAATTGCGTCTGTCTGTCTGTCTGTCTGCCTGTTGGCAGTATAGCTCAAAAACTATTTGTCGGAGGAAAACGATATTTTGCATACATATTATATATCTACCTCGCATGAAACCGGTACAATTTCATACAAGTATATACACGGTGACTACCTTAAAAAATAAAATTTTGTTTATTTTTGGGTTAATTTTGAAATATAAGGAAGTAATAATTTTCACATAGGTCAGGCTTTACATTTGCCGAAAATAAGACTCAACCGATACAGGATAATAACTCTGTTCTGTTCAAGAGCGGCGCGCGCAGGACTTATTTTGAAGACGCTCGGTAGCGTAGTTGGCTTTATCGGTGCGGATACGATCTCTATGTAGGGGTGCGGTTACGATTGCTCTGCAGAGCGGCGGGTTCAAACCTCAACGGGATACATTTTTTTTATTTGAAAATGTAAAGTGAAAATATGTTTACTCCTAATTAATTTGATTTTTAAAATTATTTAGTGTCACAATGTCGACGAGGGAAGTTCTGGGTAAAGGCTTTTACAGATTTTTTTCTCTTAACATAAAATAAAAACGAGGCACAAATAGGCGCGTTACTAAATATAGCTACGAAGCAAGAATACGAGAAGTTGATGCCTCGTGGCGCAAGTAGAAATTGCCCGGTTCCCTAAAATTCCATAAAACGTTGGGGCTGCTCACGCGGTTCGCCTGCCGTTCAAATTCGACCACCGGTAACTTTTTTTTATTTGAAAATGTATTTAATTTATTAGAAACGTGAAGATATCTTTACTCCTAACTTAGTTTAATTTTTAGGCCGGGAGCCGCATAATGCAAATCTTTTCGCGAGGCTGTGAGACTGCAAATAAAGGAATTTTATGCATACATCGCAGTTAGAAGCTTAGTTTTGAATATTTCTCGATAATTCTTTAACTAGTGGAAAGCTTATTCTTTCTACATTCAGACGATCTCAAATTACTCTCAAAATTACTTTTAACAACTGCTACAGAAATTGTTCAAATAAAGCGCACGGGGAATTTGCAGGATAAACTTTAGCATCGACGTATTTTGGAAACGATTACAGATAAGTGTATACATTCAGAGTATGAAATGTGTCAGAAGAAATCAAGGAATTTTTAGTGAAAGAATTAACTGCATTGGTTTATTGATGTAAAAAATATAATTCATTGTCCATTGTCTGATTTAGTTGAAACGCACCTCACACACATAACACATGCCCGGCGTGAAGGTTAAGCCTGCTGAAACGCAACGATATGAACAGGGCTCTATAGCATTGCTAGAAATTGGTCTACGCGCTTTGTTCGCAGTCGCAAGAGCCGCGGTTCAAATCCCTCCAATAACCGATTTATTTTATTTGAAAATTTATTAAATTTATTAGAAGCGTGAAGAAATTTTTACTCCTAACTTAATTTCATTTTTAAAATTATTTAGTGTCGCAATGTCAACGAGGGAAGTTCTGGGTAAAGCCTTTTACAGATTATTACTACTACGTTGTCAACTTAAATATATCCCACTCGGTTTCGACGACACTTGCTTAATCGTAACTAGGTTTAGTTGTGATGTGAAACAATCTTCTAAAATTCTAGAAATAATTACTGGAATCGTTCCACAATTACATCGAAATTCGATGTAACCTAACACACTCATCTTCAATAAGACAGTTGCCCACCTAAATTGGATGAACGGCTATTACATTGCCAAATTGTTAATGTGAGCACAATAACACATTACACACATTTTACCTATTTTTAAATTCACGAGCCGCCAATGACGTGTGTAAAATACCTTTCAGTATTTGATTGCCATTTTATAGATTTTAAACAGATTGCAGTAAAAGGAACAAAAATATGTTGATATGTCGTTTTACTTAAACATCGCTTACACATGCAACTAGTGCCATGTCACTGGTGCATGATACCAATTGAAATAGTACTTGTGCACAAAATTTGAATGTTTCGTTTGTGTTATCGCAGTGGGTTGCCAAAAATTCCATTTTAAGATCTCCATGAGCACAGAAGTTCTTGACGAATTAATTATGTATGTGTATCGATTTCATATTATGCAACCAAAACACAAAAGATGCATTTATACTCTAACTTCTACAAGCTTAGCAGTTAACAATTCAAAAAAGTTTAAAATTTATTTGAGCGAAACATCGATCGTAATTGTTGCAGGTCACGTATTTTCCACGTACTACTCGTATTGTATTTTTACATGAAGTTGTGTTTGGCGAAACACAACGTGCATGCATATTATCTTTCCAATAATCCAGGAGGTGGCGAGTTACAGGAGCGCCGAATATTTATAATATCAAGGGTAGCCGATTTCTAATTTTGCTATCATAAATGTCTAAAATATGTTGAATAATGTAAGGGATTCGAATGAAGGGTTTAGAATCCAGGCCTAAAAATGTAAGCGGTTTGTTGATATGCATTATATAGTCATTATATTAATAGACCTTTTGATAGTTATCTCTCAGTTAAGGTGATACACGTGCTATAAAACATTCAGTTGTTTTAGTGTTAATAATGCCGATGATAATATATTTAAATAAAATACAGCTAATATAGCATCTGGGAACTACGTAGATGATTAAAACATAGGGAAATTGCGTGAACTAAGTCTTAAAAATTCAAATTGAAACATATTCTAACCTACAATAATAAAAAACGTTTATTAACCTACAAATTTAGATTCACCGACAAAGGTGACATAGAAAGTGAGCGTTACTTACATCGAATTTTCCCGCTACATCGATTTTAGTTCGAAGTAGATGATAATATGACAAAAATAGAAGAAATATTGAAGGTGATACAAAAAAACTAACAAAGGATAACACAGATATAACTCAGGAAGAAGTTAAACAGCTGAAAATTAAAAATTTTAAATTAAAACAAGCTGCGAAGAGACAAGAATCTAAAATTACTGAACTGGTAGAACAAGAACAAGAAACTAGAGCAACTAAAACTTAAAGTTCAATCTGTGTTGAGCAATATACATAGTGAACTACATCTCGAGATAGATGTTCATTACTTACTGGGACTAAGAAAATTTCAAGATAACGATAACAGACGGTGCATGTAGCTACAGGATTTAATTGTCAAAAAAACTTCAAAAGTGATAAAGTATGTAGGTTACTATAGTTGACAAAACATAAAAACTAAGCATTTTTAGATTATGGTTACGAATAGACATGACACAAATGATAGTTGCAACTTGCAAGAAAGTTCTACTAAATACAACTATATGACAATAAATTCTATTGAAAGTAATTAAGAAAGTAATTGATGTTGTACAATTACAATGACTAAGTAATTGGTAATTGAATTACTATTTTATGTGAGTAATTGAAACCTCTAGTAATTCTATTACTTCATTGGGCGGTAATTGGTAATTAGTAATTAATTACTTTTTACTTCCTTCGTCTTTCCGACGAGGGAAGTATTGTAATCACGAAAAAATCACCTTTCAAGGTCACTAGATGACGAAAAAGAGGTTTTCTCAATTCCGTCAGTCTGTCTGTCCGTCTGTCTGTTTGTCTATCTGTCTGTCTGTCTGTCTGTCCGTCCGTCCGTCTGTCTGTCTGTCTGCCTGTTGACAGTATAGCTCAAAAACTATTTGTCGGAAGAAGACGATATTTTGCATACCTATTATATATCTACCTCGCATGACACCGGTGCAATTTCATACAAATATTGAGATGGTATTGAGCTCGCTACTCAACTCTGCTTGCAGCACAACAAATAAATAAAGCAAGTCAGATAGCACAGAGTTGGGGTAGTTCATGCAATTGCAAGTTTGAAGGTAAATTTCAATCCATAATTACATTTGCAAAGAAATGCTGGTAGTAATGAGTTTGTTTGAATAGAAAAGGCAAAGAGCAGAGCTCGTTTTTCATAGATTGGAATCGATAACTCTAAATTAAGCAAAAATAAGAGATTTGTGCAAAACTAAAGCCGAACCAAAATAAATAGAACTGTCACAGAAAGGTTTATAATATGTGCGTGTTAAATGAAGCGTATATGTCAGAATAATTAAATAGGATATGTTTTATGAGAATTTTAAATAAAGGTAATTGAAGCAGAATTATGATAATACGTTGCAAAGAGCATAAACCAAACAGAGCAGGGCAATTACAATTATGGGACAGTAATGTTCGAAAATGTTAAGAAAAGCGAACAGTTATAAAATTACAAGAAATGGACACAACAGGATGTGAAACAAATTAGTGCATGAACTGAACAATTAAAAAAACAAGTCAGTGTAATTACGTGAGTGATAAGGACAATTAAATAACACAAAGTGAGTGGCGCTATGACACAGTTTAAAACCACAATTAAAAGAACAATATTTTAGAAATAAGATTTTTGTAAATATTTTTAGTTATAAGTTAAAATAGGATAAGAAGTTATTGTATTGAATTTGGTCAATTTACGTTTTGTATAAGTTAGATAGGCAATTGTTATTAACGACCAACATTGAGAGACAACTGAATAAAAATTAGTAATGACCGGCAGTTTTATGTGCTCTCCAAAAATTACAGTTTTTACCTAACTGATTAATTTTATAAATAAAAAGTGCACCATTGTGCTAAGTAATTGTTCGTGCACCTGTGAGAATGTGGGGAACATTTTTCTTCACCAAAAATAATTTATCGACGTGGCCACATTCCGAGGACCTCGAGCAGTTCCCGAACATCAGCCAGAGCACATTTTGAATTCTTGAGCCCAAGATTAGAGAAGCAGCAAACCAGCACAGCGCATAGGAGGCCCCACATACGGCAGAAATCACCAGGAGCTGCAGTCCGAGTGAGCAACCCGCAGCTCTGCAAAGAAGTCAGGTTAGTTTTTCAACTAAAAGTAACGGCGTTAGCACGCGGAAATTCGCATGACTACGTGAGCAAACCTTCATGAACGAGACCCAGGCAGAGTGTAGCATCCATCAAAAACCAGATATCCAGGAATTGCCATAATAAAGTTTGAGGTTATGTTGTTCCCAGAGCGACGCTCCAAAAACAAATTAATGTTGTAACAACGAAGTGGAGGTTTTTGCCTGCAAACAGATGAGAATCGGTGACGCTAAGAGCGCGATAATTCAAAGTTTACCTGATAAATCGCTCATAAAATACCTTTTATTAGTTTAAATCACAAAAACGAATCGCATCAAATAAACCGATTTGTAATAGGATTTTGACAAAAATAGCGCCTGCGCGTTCGAGTTAAATTTATATTCCAGTGGCGTATCACACGAATTTAATATTAATGTATAAGGGTACCTACGTCTGAGATACGAGTCATTTTGCTTTACCTAGGCTAGCCTCTGTAAGATTGAATTGCAGACGGATGAAATATAAGAAAGGGCACAATACTGTTTACTTTATAAATAATTAACGAACCCAGTAAGTATTTTTAATCAGTCGAAATTTGACCTAAATAAAAGAATATTTGCAGGTAGTGGTAATTGCTATTTATTTCATCATCTTCATTATAATATTACATAACACAAGGCACTAACCAGAGCAATATATACAGAGTGAGCACTTTAAAAAAATTTTAAAAAAATAATTTTTGTGTTAATTTTGAAATAAAAGGAAGTAATAACTTTCACATAGGTCAGGCTTTACATTTTCCGAAAAGAAGACTCAACCGATAAAAGATAATGTCACAAAAGAGTAAAAATGTTTCAACTATTACACCGCGCTCTTCATGAGACGAGGGCGCCGGACTTTTCTCGAATAGACTCGGTAGCTGAGATGAAATTCCGCCGGTCTTACATCCTCTGCGGGATCTCGGCCAGGATCGAGCATTCTGCAGAGCCGCGGGATACATTTTTGTTTATTTGAAAATGTATTTAATTTATTAGAAACGTGAAGATATTTGTACTCCTAACTTAATTTGATTTTTAAAATTATTTAGTGTCACAATGTCGACGAAGGAAGTTCTGTGTAATGCCCTTTACAGATTTTTTAAAGAGATTTTCCCAGCTCTGATCAACAATCGTTCCTTAAACTGTACAAGACTGTGTTAAATTACAATTATATAAATAATTATTTTACGTAGAAAATGTAAGAGAGAAAGGGCAAAAACTATGCATTAAGGAAGAAATTCTTCATTCTCAAAAGTTAGTACATATGTGCACAGAGGTAATAACAACTTCTCAGAAATTTATGGCCAATTTATAATCTGCTTAAATGTTATCTCTGCACTTCTAGCAGTCGCAGCACCTTTAAGACGAAATACGACTTCATTTTATTAAAAACTGCATTGTTTTATTAAAAACTGTATTCATATGGAGCTGTTGAGTTATGTTTATCCAAATTTTAATCAACTTTTGGACGAAATTTTCGTCCCTGTGTTGCATAAAGTTTTGTCGAAACATTTAACTTCTTATTTATCTCCAATATTGCAACTGAATTATTCAAACGACAAATTAATTAATGTCCATCCTTTTAGACCATATTTATATAGGTAAGAACAATTTCACCACAGCTATTTTCAACAGTTTTATTACAATCAGGCTTAAAAGTTTGCTCATTTCTAATATAAATTCATAATGAGAAAAGGTATTTCAAACAATCATGTGTATTACTTTTCATCATACGCCTCATACTTATCGTTATCAGTAATCTTGTTTATTTTTACCTCCAATTTCAGAGAGGCCCACGAAAGCCTACAACGCAGATAGACAGCAATAAGCGAATTTACACGAGACCCGATTGTCTCTGATTTTCGGATATCCCCAGCTTTGGCTTTTGGTTTAACGGATTTCCTAGAAACAGCATTACCTTTACCGCTACAAGATTTTGCTTTTTATAAATGCCCGCAAAAGGCGAGCTGTTGCGTGTCCGGAGTATTCAAATCCCCCCTCTAATTTAAATCAGGCTCGACTTAACTGCCTTGGAACTCCATACAAATTTAATAAGATTTACAGTATCATCTTGAAAATTTAATAAATATTCAAAAGGAGGCTTTTTTAAATTCCCAGATCCGTTGTAAAATAATGGATTATAACCCCCACAGATTATTTTCTTTGTTGCCAGGGACGCTGCCAGCCCGACGTCCCCATTCGTTTTCTGATTCAGAGCTGATCCTGATTGAATTTGACAATTAAACCATGTAAACGCATCGCTTGTCCGGGTGGAACAATCTTCCACGCTTTCACCCACCCTACTCAACGGAAGCTGTTGATATGCAAACGGGCATAGAAAATATAAAACCATAACAAGTTATAGGGGTGATATCGGCTTTACCCGATACTTTACAATGCTATTCAAGGGGAATACAAACTTTTGCGTCGATTACCATAATAGATAACGTAGTGCAGCTACCGGGTTCTTACTATTATCGACGCAACGAATAGAACTTTCCACCTCTTAGAAGAGTAAATCTCGAACTCGGAGTTTTGCAGCTACATTTCTATTTATGTACAATGCTGCAGAGAATGACTGCAATTCATTGGATCTTTAAGACTTTTCTGGTGTTTCTCACACTATTAAGTTGATTTAGATGCTAAATTTAAACCAAAATATATGCATCAACTTTGTAATGGTTTAATTGTCGTAATTGCTCTATAAACGAATACTAATAATAGTAATAATAATATCTTTATTTAACTATTTACAATAACTTAGTTACAATAAAGATGCAGCAACAGGGCGGAGTTTGTGCAACCAACAAGGTACAAACAAAAACTATAAAGTAGTATAGTTGAATTTCGACAATACGAGACTTTCACACAAATTTACTTTTAAATTTTAGGTAAACCCATGTCTATTTTGAAAAATGAGATTCAAACTTGCGTAAGCTGCCTGGATGCATTTTAACACATGACGTTCAAACCGAAATTCTGATCTACAGGAGCGCCCAAACTTTTTACATTTTTAGATAGTGGCAGATTATCCTAATAAATGTTAATTTCTGCAAATATTCCAGCAATCTCACAAGGCCTTCCCAATAATACGATAGCAGATTTGGAGCAATATATTTGTGGACAGTGTTAACTTTAAGGTCTTTATATACAAGTTCACAGGCTACATGTGCATTGCTAGGCTTGAATGAGTTATAGATCTTCGTATCATCTGCATACAGATGATACAGGCATGTTTGCAGAACCGAAGAAAAATTAGCTGTACAGATACTGTACAACAAAGAGCCCAGGATGGAACCATGTGGTACTCGAGCACTTACATCCCTGAAGCTAGAGACCTGTCTCGCGCATCTCACTGCTTTTTTATCATTTTTTAAGTAATTAGCGAATAATGCAGTTAAACTATCACTTAAACCATTAAAGTGCAATATAGCTAAAAGAATTTTATGGTTTAAAATACCAAAGGCCTTAGAGTAGTCCAAAATCACTAACAGTGAAGGTTTATCTCTATCAGTAGACTCAAGCACAACATCAATTACTTTCAGTAAAGCTGCGCAACAACTGTTACCTGGTCTGAAGCCAGATTCAATAACAGGTAAAATGTCATTACCATTTAAATGAGCTTTTAGTTGTGTTGCAACTATTTTTTCAAATATGTTTGACATAATAGGGAGACTACTGATAGAGCGCAGGTATGAAAATTACTAGGTGTAGACATTTTAGGATAGGAGTCATATAAAACATGCGCCAGATATATGGAGAAACGGAAGTAACTAAGCTACACTTATTATATGAATGAGCGACGTGAGAGAGTAAGTACGGTAGCACTATTGTGATCGTTTGTATATCAATCAGATCCACACTTGTAGCACGATTTCCAATGGATTTTAGAATTATAATTTCATCGACAGGGGGAAATTCGAGTATTGAATTAACAAATTGCTGAACATTAGTATTGTAGAAAGTCAACAAGTTGTGACTATTAGAGGCGATATTTGTAGTAGATTCAATAAAAAGTTTAAGTCTATTCCATATAAATTTTAAATCAGGACTGCGAAAACACTGCATTTCGATTTTTAATAGAAATTCTAGCATCGATGCCCAATAGTTCGTTTAAAACGACATAATGCCTTATCGCGCTCAGTCATCATGCATTTATGTAATTAAGCCAGGAAGCAGACGATTTTATAATTCTAGACGTGGAAACAGGTGCAAACAAATTAAATATTACAATCAAACTACACCTTTTTCATTTATAATTCAGAAAGTGTATGAAGTATTTCTGTAACATCTAAATATTAATAGTAAATTGTAATTCAGAAAGCGTCAAATATAATTTTTAATTCAGAAAGTCTAACTTATAATTCAGATTGGTAAATTGTAATTTAGAAAGTGTACCTATAATTCAGATTAGTAAATTGTAATTTGGAAAGCGTTAGTTGATATTCAGACAGCATAATTCGTAATCCATAAAGCATAAATTGTAATTCAGAAACGAACACATGACTTTTATGTAAAATTACTAGGTAGATACATACATACAGGATGTGTGTAAAGTTTGCAACATATTTAACATTTATTGTACTGTAGATTTGTAAAAATATCTTCGTATAGGTATATTTTAATTCTTGTGTGTCATCTTTTTGGTTGAATATACATTTGCATTAAAATTGTTTCTCATAGAATTTCACGTCATTGCTATATGCTGTTATTAGGAGCTTTTTACATCCGACGACCTTTTAACAATAAATATTAAATTTATTGCAAACTTAACACTACTGTATGTATGTATCTACGTAGTAATTTTTCATAAATGCCGTTCTTTCATTTCTGAATTACAATTGATGCTGCCTGAATATCAATTTACAGTTTCTGAATTACAAGTTACACTTTTTGAATTACAATTTGCTAATCTGAGTAACAGGTTACACCTTTTGAATTACAATTTACTAATCTAAATTAAAATTTACTCTTTCTAAATTAC
Source organism: Agriotes lineatus (assembly GCA_940337035.1). Taxonomy (NCBI): domain Eukaryota; kingdom Metazoa; phylum Arthropoda; class Insecta; order Coleoptera; family Elateridae; genus Agriotes; species Agriotes lineatus. Next base: position 70,468,681 of record OW679202.1, read on the forward strand.
AATTTATTCATCTCAATTACAAGTTACACTTTCTGAATTACAATTTACTAATTTGACTTACAGGTAAAATTTACACTTTCTGAATTCGCAGTTGCTCTTTCTAAATTATAATTTAATAATCTGAATTACAAATTACACTTTCTGAATTACAATTTACGAATTCGAATTACAATGTACACTTTCTAAATTACACTTTATTAATCTGAATTACAAGTTACGTTTTTTTGAATTACAATTTACTAATCTGAATTACAAGTTATACTTTTTGAATTGCAATTTACTATTCTGAATTACAAGTTAAATTTTCTGAATTACAATTTACTAATCTGAATTATAAGTTATACTTTCTAAATTATAATTTACTAATTTGACTTACAAGTTACACTTTCTGAATTAAAATTTACTATCTGAATTACAATTTACTAATCTGAATTACAAGTTATACTTTTTGAATTGCAATTTACTATTCTGAATTACAAGTTACATTTTCTGAATAACAATTTACTAATCTGAATTATAAGTTATACTTTCTAAATTATAATTTACTAATTTGACTTACAAGTTACACTTTTTGAATTAAAATTTACTATCTGAATTACAATTTACTAATCTGAATTACAAGTTATACTTTTTGAATTGCAATTTACTATTCTGAATTACAAGTTAAATTTTCTGAATTACAATTTACTAATTTGACTTACAAGTTACACTTTCTGAATTACAATTTAGAAAAGTACACTGTTCCATTTATATATTATCCATATTATCAGAGGTAATGTAATAAGGGGTACTTGGTAACTGGTCTAAATTAAGTTAGACGAGTTTTCAATCTTGCGTTCTTAAACTGCGCTAACTGCAGACTGGTCTAAATAGAGTTAGACCAGTCTTTACTCTGTGTTCTTAAAACTGGTCTAACTGAACACTAGTCTAAAGTGAGACTGTAAGGAAACTACCTCCAGTCGGGATGTAAGATGCGTTTTTGTGAAAATGGTATAGCGGGCCCTGTCCCGTTTGGGCCGTTAATAATGCCGAATCAGAAACTGAATCGAGTAATGGATTTTTATTCATTGATTTGAGGTAGATTGAAACATGTGGTTTTCTTGATTTATTCTTGCATTGGGATTATAACAAAATTATATTCATTTAAAAAGTATAGATTATTATATGATGATTTAAAATATCTACCAGAAAGAACGCAATACTGAGTTATTTCTTCAACTGATAATCGATGTTTGTCCCGAACGCACTTTTTGTTGCTTATTATGCTTATGCACGGCATAACGTGAAAAAGTAACTAACATTTCTAAATTAATTTAGTTGACAGCTGAAACAAAACCAAGTTAGCTCGTACCAAATCAATACTAGTGAGTGGCTATATTGTCAGAATGGTAGAAGGTCGTATTGCAATGTGTTAAATTTAAGAGATGATGATTGCCTTAACATTCAACGAATTATATTTTTAATGCTATGTTACGCTTTCGCATAAATCTAAATAAAGGTTTAAAAATAACAGCTTATGTATTAACTTAATTATAAATTGGCTAATTAAAGCAAAAAGCTTACTCTACTCCCTGGCGGTTTTGTAATGATCATGTGTTTGCTTCTTTTAGAAAAGATAATATGAAACAAAATTATATAAGTCATGTATTAAAAACTTTAATTTAAAAAACATTGCCAAAAGTTAAGCTGACGTTTTGAATTTAACATAAAGTTAAACGACCAAGCCTTATTGAGCTATTAAAATTAATAGATTTGTTTAATAAGATGTGTTGTATCCTAATAATGCAATGCCAGGTGTTGAATTACAGTCAGAATTAGAATTCATTCAAAATACTCTGCCGACATCCCTAATCATTTCTCCGAATAGTGGCAGCTATAATCTTAAAAAGCATCATATTAGTAAAATATAGCAAGTTATGTATTGAAATAGTTTTACTTACCTAAGTAGGATGGCAGATAGCAATCTGGACTGACGTGGAATTTCAAAAACTGTGTTTTATTAAACAAATCAGTCATAACCTACAAATAACAGATTTGAATAGTTACGTTGACAGCAGTTTTTGTTAATTAGATCAAGCAATTAATCGTTTTGACGATAATGGCGATTGAGAGTTATTGATATTAATACAAAAACAAGACGAAATTTTTTCAGCAAGACTAGCCTTAGCTCCTTGATATTAAATTGTTTGAACGGTTATTGGGCGTTAAATACGCACCTATTATAAAAGTACTAATTTAAAGCGTCATATTGTGAATTACCACGCACTATGGATTGATTTAGAATCGCGAAAACGTAAATTAGAACAGTGTTTAAACGAGTCGTCGAGAAGATTGCTTACAAAAGCAATTTAAAAGTAGTTTACTGAGCAACCAAGGTCAACAGTGGGACAGCAGGACCGAATTCAGCCCACTGGGCCACCTCCAAGCAGTACGGAGAAGTTGTAGATGCAATGGGAGACGTATATTCCCCTGAGAGGAGCAGCAATACAGAAAGAAGCAGCACTGTCGCGAATAGTGAATGTGTAATATTTAATTTCTGTACAGAAACGACGTAAAAGAGTAGATCTCATACATATTTAATTAAAACAAAATGCATTTTTGTTGATAAAATTCGTATAATTCTTATAAATTTTCCATGTAACAATTGTTTTGTTGATATGTACGCGTCAGTAACTAAAGATAACGGCTAATTTCTAAGGAGTATTATATTTTACTAAAAATTAAAACCAAGGAAATTTGATTTGTTGATTAAAAATAAAAATCAACAGAGCCACTAGATTATTAATGAATTTCAATGATCTTGATGTGACTGCTCAAATTTCCTACTTGCCTGATTAATAAATTAATGTTCGTGTCTCTACTTGTGGTTGATTTATTTGAGTGTATTCAGATAATTAGTATTGTATTAACTTTAAATCATGACAGTAACCGGAGATCAAAGATTTAAATCACCTATAAGATTTAAATCAAAAAGAATTATTTAAATACATGTGCAACTTTCAACTCTGTTTATTATTAAATAGAGTAAGAAGCGGTTTGTCTCAAGATCATTTAGATGCTTTCATGATAATGCCTTTCGAAAAGGACGTTCTAATGTCTATTGAAAATAATATTTTTCATAAACTGCTCGTATTACTTATATTTTCTAAGTACTCCTGTTACTGTTAATAGTTTTGGTAAAAGTAACTCCCAAATCGTAAACTGTTTCAATTGTATGGCGATGATTATGAATAAAAATATAAGAGTATTTGGATGCATTATTATTAAGGGTAAACGATGTTTTCACATTTTCCAGTGTGGGAATAAAGTTTAGTTCAGTTCCAGTTCAGAAGTACTTGTAGGTCATTTTGCAGCATCTCGGCATCAGTTAGAGTATATAATATAGTTTTGAAATGTGTGTTATGAAAAGTGATAAATTAAACATAAAAAGTGTACTTAACAAAATATCATGATTTACTCAATCGCAAGCTTTTGAAAACCTGTAAAAATTACATCAATCTTTGATGCATCAGTAATATAATTTACAAATATTACGAGATTTGTTTCAACATATTTGAATTTAGAAATTCATACTGATCAGAAAAAATACTCGGTATGTTCATAGAGTATATTATAAAGAATTTGTTCAAAAAACTTTGTGGAGCAGAGAAGACGATAGTTTTCAATATTCTGCCAACTTCCGGACTTGTGAACTGCTGCCACTTTTAGCATCTCCCATATGCTGGAAAATGAAGTTTTTCAGAGCCAAATCAAGAATGTGACTAAGCAGATACGCTAAACAAAAAATGTACGGAGGCATGTTATCTGGACCGGCGGATTTCTTAGGCTCTAACTGTTTAAGAGCTTTTAACAATTCATTTTTAGCCAAATTGTTTATTATTAACATATCTAAATTTGCTTCTGGGGAACATGGGTGCTTTCGGCGCTGATGCCTGATTAAAGCTATTATTATATTTTGTATTCATTAATAACTGCACGGCTGGATTTAACATTGTTTACAAAATTCCATAAATGGTTCACTTTTCTGATTAATCATGCTGCACGTCATTTAAATATGTGTTATACTTTCGCTCAATAATATTTTCTACTTCCTTTTACAATAAAGGAAGTATTGGATTCACCTCAAAAATTCGAAATTGAGTTTTCAACAGATCTTCACGTTTTAGAGTCCCCTGAACCCAAAAAACATATTTTTTTTCATTGGTCTGTCTGTCTGTCTGTGTGTGTGTCTGTCTGTGTGTGTGTCTGTGAACAGAATATCTCAAAACGGAAAGAGGTATGGTGTTGTAACTTCATATATAAGTTTTGTGTACTATGTAGATGCGACAGCAAGCTTTTGAAGAAAATCGCATAACCGGAAGTACGTGTTTACTCTTGTAATTTTTAAGTTTTTTTCGATTTTTTCAAAAACGGCTCTAACGATTTTTTTTAACTTTACATTTTTAATGTGTATTGATGTGAGATAGGTGATTTTCCAGTTGAATACTTCGAAAATGGGTTTATTTTGTTTTTTTTTCTATTTGTTTTATTAACTCCTATTTTAAATAGAACACCCGGTATATTATTACATTTTTGAATTGAGCTTAAAATTCTAGAAAAAATTTGTCTCTTGAACTAAAACTCTATTTTGTACCGTTTTTGTAAAATTTGTAATTTTTGAAAATTTTTGACAAATGCTTAAAAATTTAAAATAAAATTTTTGGCTAACTATAAGATCACTGTAAAATGAAGTTGTGTGCTTGTATCACACCAGATTTTTATTAATGCTCTCAGTCCTTTACAGTGGTAGAGTGGTATTATGTACACTATGATATTTTTTCAACCTCAACATTTCTTTTACTTTCATCGAGATCCAAATGGGTTATTTATTTTTAATAGTTCAACTAATTTTAGATACTGTACTATCAAGAACAAATAAACATAACATCTCTCACTATTCCAAACTTCCGAAGGTTTCGATATTGTTAGGCGTTGAGATATGTGAACTCAAATAGAACAAGAATTTGGCTAATAGGAACTATTATACAACATAGACGTTAGCGTAAATGTGATAAATGGAATAATTATGAATAGTAATTAATTATTATGGATAAATGGAATGCATTGAAATTGACGAATATAGCATGACCTTCACCGCAAAATGGGTTAAAATACCTTCTTACATGTTTCCGATGACATTACGACATTGCGTCATATATAATGCAAAAAAAAGAAGGCATTACGGATTATTTTTTGAAAACGAAATCCTGTAAACGTCAACTAGTTGTCTGTACCTGCAAATAGAAGCTTTAGCTGTCACGCACCTGAGTTTTGGGATGAACAACGGTACCACACCATTTTCTTTTAAAATATTCTGTAAATATAATGGAAGCTATTTGATTTTGTATTAGACTTAGATAAGTTTCATTTCTTTAATGTAATCGATTAATTTTTTTAAGGTATTAATAATGAAAACTCTTATATTTGATTTTGAGTGAATTTAACCACAAGTAATTATTAAAGTACAGTTATTGACTCTGGCTTTCTCCAGTAGTACTGCTTCATTAATATTTACATATACTACTTGTGTTACGAGTTTATACATAGAAGCAGGGGGGGTTCAAATAACTGGCTTAAATAGAAACTGGGTTTGCAAACAGTAAAAGTAGAGATATTTAAATTTATTCTTTAATATTTTTAGACATATTTTCTAAGCAAATAAATACTGATCTCTAACCTTCATCAAAGATATTCAAAAGGCAAATATTTCTACAAAAATAAATTAAAAAAATCTGGTGTGATACACGCACACAACTTCCTTTTACAGTGATTTTATAATTGGCCAAAAATTTGATTTTAAATTTTGAAGCATTTGTCAAAAATTTTAAAAAATTACAAATTCTACAAAAACGGTACAAAATAGAGCAATTTTCTCTAGGATTTTAAGCTAAATTTAAAAATGTAATAATATACCGGGTGTTCTATTTAAAATAAGAGTTAATAAAAAAAATAGAAAAAAAAAACCATTTTAGAAGTACTCAACTGGAAAGTCACCTATCTCACATCAATACACATTCAAAATGTAATAAAAATGAGAAGTTTGAAAAAAATAGTTAGAGCCATTTTTGAAAAAATAAAAAAAACTGAAAAATCACAAGAGTAAACACCTACTTCCGGTTATGCGATTTTCTTCAAAAGCTTGCCGTCGCATCTACATAGTACACAAAACTAATATATGAAGTTTCAACCCCACACCTCTTTTCGTTTTTGAGATATTCTGTTCACAGACACACAGACAGACAGACACACACACAGACAGACACACACACAGACAGACACACACAGACAGACAGACCAATGAAAAAAAATATGTTTTTTGGGATCAGGGGATTCTAAAACGTGAAGATCTGTTGAAAACTCAATTTCGAATTTTTGGGGTGAATCCAATACTTCCTTTATTGTAAAAGGAAGTAAAAGTGTATTTGAGCAAGTATAAATAACAAACATATTCCCAATAGATAAAAGTTAAAATATGTTAATTAATATCTGGGATAATTCCTGACTTGGTCACAATATATTCTATATTGAATTTTTTACGTATTTTCTACATTAGTTCAAAACTTTCTCGGACCTATGCTGTAACAAATGCTGGTGATTTTTGATACATAGTAACTTCTAGAGGGCTCGGGAACGATGCGGCGGTGGAAGGTAAAATTTGCTTATGCGTATAAAAGTTGTAGGCAATAGGATGGTTCACAGTATATTTTTGATTATACAGGGTAGCCCACGAAATTTCAACCATACTACCTTTTTTAATGGGTAGATTAAAAATTTTTCGCCGAAATGCTAACCATTATAATACAAAGTTGTATGGGTGAGAGCTTTTATTGCAACAAAGTGCTGATTTCAGGCGGCTGTTGTAAGTAACAAAAACTATTAAATAAGAAAACGTTACCAAAAAATTGCTTTTTCTATAAACTACTCTTAAAAGTATAAAATAGACGGTATTAACACTATATAGGGTTGTCCAAATATGCAAATTTAATAATTTCGTTTTTTCTTAATTGAGCACACTGTATTTTAAAAACCCTTTTGTTATGTCATTTCAGAACTATAGATACAACTGTTTTGCAGATATTCGTGTTTGAACATTAAAAATAATTTCTGCATGTTAAAATCATTTATATAAGAGGTAGCAAACACACGGTTGAAATACCAATTTAAACGCTTAAACTATCCTTACTCGTCAAAATACTAGGTTTAGAAAATAAAAATTCAGCCACGGTTGACACAAAAAGGAATAATCGCAAAAAACAAAAAATGCAGGAGTAAATTAAATTTAGTATCAAATTTTCGTCAAATAATAGTAGAATATTATTTTGAATGCAAATTCTATGTTGAAAATACATTTTATTGTATTAAACTGTTTAACTAAAAAATCGATAAATGTAACTACTGAATTCTAACGTGTATGATAAGCAATCATACGAGGGTAGTGCCCATAATTTCTGCAAAGTAATAGATCAAGTGCACTGTGGAAATCAAACTTGCTATGAAACACATGTTTATTGTTTTCTAGTCTGATTGTTCAAATTTAATTTTGATAATTGCAACAGTTATTAACAGCGAATCTTGAAATAAGTATTGTACAGCAAAAATAAATTTAACGAGAGAAAATTTTAGATCTATGATTTACTATGACTTTAAAAGCTTTCTATCTCTCAAAGAACGCTTTAAACGACTTCGTGCTACATTCGGTGACCGTGCCTTCGCAGAGGACTGTTTATAGTTGGTTTAATGAATTTGAACGACTTTCATTGCAGCAGTTGTCGAAACAAACATAGACGCCGTGCCGCGCCGTGCAAAAAATGATGCAGAAGGACACATATAGAATTATTAGCAGCATCTTCGGCATTCGCATCACTGCACTACACAAGATTTTACATAATCATTTGGGCGTTAAAAAAGTCTGTTGTCGGTGGATACCACACAGTTTGCCAGAAGCACAAAAATAACAGCGTGTGGAATAGTGTAAAAAACTCTTAAGAAATATAATGAAAATAGGTCTAAAGCTGTTTACAACACCATAACTGGTGACGAAAGCTGGATATGTGCATTTGAACCCGAATCTACGCGGCAGTTTGCACAATGAATGTCCAACAGATCATAATCCAGTTAAAGTGAAGCAATCTTCAAGTGTTTGTAAGAAAATAATTGCTTGCTTTTTTTCAAAATTAGGATCTATAACAACTGCCGTGCTGTAAAATAAACGTACGGTTACCGGAAAATGGTACACAACGGTATTCCTGCCAGACATTGTTCAAAAAGCTCGTTTATGACGCCCAAGAGGTAAGAGCCTTCTGCACCGTGACAAAGCTTTAAGTCATACCACACATCAAACAAAAATTTTTTTAGAGGCAATCCCGACCCAGCACCTTAGTATTACTTTCCATTATTCCTCGATTAAATGATAAAATGCTTTGTGTGCGATTTGGAACTCCCAAAGATACTGCGTGTTTCTCAAGTGACTCAAAAAGAGTGGAATTTATGTTTTGAAAATTGGTTTTATCGAATGCTAAATGTATAAAGTTTAAGGGCGAATATTTTGAAAAACAATAATAAAAATAGAGTTTGGCTACAAAACGGTGCTACCCTCGCACCTCTTACCTTTTTCGTTTATTAAAAAATAAACTTTACTATTGTTTACTATATTTTGTTTCATAGAAAGTCCAAATTTCCAAAGGTATTAGACATGGAAATTTAAATTGAAAATCCGTTAAACCATCAGGCGTTCGTTAGTAATAAATAAAACAAAACAAAATAAATTTAAAACTGTTGCTCTTCCTCCCTGAAAGATCATACTATAAACGTTCCTCTAATTTTAAAATTGTCACAGAAAAATATCCACGATAGACATCCACAAAAGAAAAATAGATATTTCTACTACGAGCCCAGAATCACATCATTTGGCCCAGTTAAGATTTTTCAGGTATTTTTATATTGTACGCACAAAAGAAAATCTTTTTGGGCAATATTCTTACATCATAATTGTAGGAGTCTTTAGCAATATTTTAAACAGCTTTAGCAATAACAACTTACAAAGGATAGTCGAGAAACAGTAAATTAAAAATAAATTATCAATTCACTTCATTTAGCCCATCTGATCAAAATATCATTTCGTTCACCGTAGCATGTTTTGGTTGAAGTGAAACAAGCTGTTTGTTGTTTAATAACATATTGACAGTATGGTATCTGTATTCATTTTGCAAAAATGGGACTTCCTAAAACTATTGTCAATTTGCGTAATTCTGGTAATTCCTGTGGCAAAATTTCCAAACAATTGCAATTATCGTATTATAGTGTATGAAATATTGTGAAACTATTAAACAACAGGATCCATAGCAGAAAAGCCAAATTTGGGACTAACTCCAAATAGTACACCATCAAATATAAGAACTTTACGCATCTGGGCCAAATGATATGATTCTGGGCTCGTATATTTGGACCATTTTTGCAGTTCAAATACATTATTTCTATTACATCTATCGTAATTTTGCAAACACAAAATTATTATGTGCCGCATTGTACTGTGGTGCTTTAGCTTATTGCGTCACTTCCGGGTACATAAATAAAAGAACTGAGTAAATTAACAAAACAAATTTAATATTTAATCATATACAAATACGTCATTGTCGAAATCACCATATTAAACGCTAACGAGGCTGCCGATGTAGTGAGAGTTTAGTCCAACGCCGCAAACTCTTTTTGTACAACGTTATTCGTTCTGTTCCTTAGGAATTTGGTAAGTTTCACCTGCTTGGTTTTCCAGACAATGAACAGTCCCGTATATAAAAATTATTCCAGGGATTACTATGTCTGTGAGCTATTCCAAGGAATTTAATACATGACGCCCTTGTCACTGATAAAGTCGCGAAATCATCGTACGGCTTGAAAGTAGTCCGAAAAATTTACCCGGCAACTTGACCTAGTGACCATAGTCTGAGATAGATTGTTCTCAGTGTTCTTTGGAGTAACCAGGAGTTTATTAACCTGAGGACGGGAGTAGACCAAAAACTCCCGAAACGCCGTGTGGTAAACATCCGAGGTAGTGGAAAAAGTCCGATACAACATCTCATAATAGACCACTGTCAAAAATTACATCATTCAGAGAACGTGTTCTTAGTTGTAATTCTGGATCTTGATGAAGGTTGGGGTGTATTTCCCCGTCGGCTGTAGTGTAGTGTAAATTAACGTTTGCTTTTCATAAATTTCCAGCGCCGGCCGATGTGCTGAGCATTAGTTAATCGCATGAGAAGTTTTCACCAAAGACCAAAATGCTGCTACATATTACTGTGAATAATTCGGCTGGGGTATTTAATTGTGTGGTAATATTTATTAATTTATAATAATTGCCGCCTATAATTTGATTTGTTCGGCTCTTGCTTGTGTTGTATTTTTATAATTTCAATTTTAGTTAATGGCTCTATTCACGGGTTGGGTTTCTACATCCTGCCAATTTATTATTTAAATGTATAAAATTAGTTGATAATATACTGGCTTTTACATTAATTGTTCTGCCTTTTTATTGACTGCAATCGTTTCTACGCTGCATATTTAACTTATGAGAAAACCTAGTACAAGATTTTCAAAGTGATGGGAAAAATCTGAAAACTCAAATTATCATGACCTAACTGCACATTTATAACGCTGATAACAAATCAGAGTTAGTTTAATTTAAAGCAATTACGTCTGCTATTACGTATTGATGCGGTAATTAGGTAATATTACGTAAGTAAGCAACGCCACTTTAAAATAAAACACTCAAACGACGCCACTGAAAATTTACTGGTTTAATTTTATCGCCCTCCCCCCAGCAAGTCCCTCGATAAATGTATCCCCCTTATTCTCAGTTTTCCTGCTTTGCAAATCTCTTGATGAATCGCCAAAGTGATACTCGTCGTCTGCTCGCTGCTCTCGACTCCAGTCCCAGCTTCCGGCTCCAGTATCAGTTCCTCTACCCACAGCTAGGGCTCTGCTGGGATACACGGTGGTAGCTGTCTTCACTGGGCTACAAGCCCTCCTCTTCTTATTTGAACCACCAACAAATCATTACCAAAAACTCCAGTTAAACTTGATGCACACATCAACAATTTTTACCTTCTGCAAGGCGCAAGAAATGAATGCAAAAGCTCTGCATCCTATCAAACAACACTCTACTAATGTGAGAACACTTTTTGAATTGGATAAATTGGTGTTTATTATCTTTTTACTTCGTTTTTTGTGGGAAGCCAAAACACACACCCGAGCTTGGCTTCTTGCTTTCCAATTGTTCTCACATCGTTTCTTTTTATCTTCTGTTATTTGTTTTCAATCAAGGCTAGCACTATTTTTTATTACAATTTCAAGGCTAATGCTGTTTGACTACATTTTTAAATTCAAATTATCACATTTATGAAATATTTTAAATTCATATTTGCAATGCCTACCATAATTGTATGTTAGCTTAAATTACGTTTATTGCAATATATTGTCAAATTAAGGGAATATTTTAATACTTTAAGACCGAAGAATTTCGACTTCGGGAGTGCTCATTGTCTGGGAAACCAAACATATAAAAGCTTACGAAATTTAGAAGAAACATACAATGAGCACAGTTGTTCTATTTACATACGCGTGAGTGCGGCAACAAGCTATAGTAATATGCAAGGTTTCCACAAACGACTTACTATTGTCAATATAGTTGTAGAAATGACGCCTAGCTACTGTTGTTCATAGCAATAACAACACTTTAGTTCGCTATTTATTATTTGCGCTTTTAAGAGACTAGCCTGATTGTATAATATTCATAAACATATAAAATTAGTTTAAACATACATCATGAAAACCTAGCATTTTATACAAGCAATCACTTTAGTGCGCTAAAATAATAAGAGCAAAAATTAACTAATTTATAATTTCTACTGTACGTTGACTAATCACATTAAAACCAATTCATGAAGAAGCACGACTTATTACTTAATGGATGTAGCAAATATTGTTTGAACCTAACTAAAGCCATAACCCTGGATACAGTTTTCACAGGCGCTCAATAAATTTTAAAGGTTACCCTACGGTATTACTTTACAGGCTTCCGGCTGAAAAAACAAACTGTTATAAAATATTCCTGAATAAATAACGAAAGAAGCACGCCGATAAACCGTTTCTAAAAGCCTGAAAAATCACATTACGCAGAAAGATTCAGTCAGAAGTCAAAAAAGCGCGCCTAAATAAACTCTGTAAAGCTGTTTTGGTGTTTAGAGCAGCATTTTACTAAAATAAAGCAGCGTTCACACTGTGCGTGAAGCGACGACTCATTAAATTGTTAACCATTAACCTATACGACTGACGCTAAGGTTTAAGGCAAGTATCTAGTCCTACTATAACTATAGAAAGAAATTCAACATTACAGTCAATGACAATGCAATAATATGTAGTGCATGCTATTATACGTATATGGGCTATTCTATTCTCTGTTTATAAATTATATAAATTTGTTAAGCTTCAGATTAACATTCCAAAAGGCAAACTGGAGTATACAAAATTTAAGAACGTTAAAGTTCTGTTTTATTTGGTGATACGCACTGTGTATAAAGGAAAAAACAAATTATCAACTTCAAAAACAAACACAGAAAAGAAACAAGACACAGGCCAAAAATATAAGAAACAACAGAAAACTTTGTATAAAAATATGTACAACAGCGGGATTTAACTGAACAAGACAAGCGCATAATATAAGTAAATAGAGAGATTTGAGAGAAGTCTATGTTCATAAATGGACTGTAGAATAAGGCTTTTGAGGTTGAGATTGAGAATACGTTAAAGTTGCTATTTCGAAACTGAAGATATTTTATTAATTTCTGATAAAGTACTCGTAATTGTAAGTTAATCGAATTGTCAAGTTTAAATAAAACTGACTTACGAATTTCATCATATTCAAAGTATAAATCCGACGACTTCGAAATTGCCGCCAAAGATCATTAATGGTGCCAAATGGCTATCACCTCTTACTCAAACCAGGCCCATCCTGTTTTCCTAGCGATAGCTGCGTTTCCTCGCTTACTTGAGCCAGCGGTTATCCTAATCTTCTTCTCCGTTTGCATAAAAAGCCAGTGGCGGTTTCAATTTCTAAACTAACCTAACAAGGCAAACGAAAATATTGCAACTACAGTGGTGTTGTCATGTACTGGAGGACTTTGACACCACATACATGTAAGTATGGCTGAGACATCACTGTGGTTCCAGTTAGTTAATTGAATAAACAGTTCCAATCCATATCTTAAATATAGTGGATGTGTTTTATTGACTTCTATTAACGTATAGTATGGCTAAAATATACAATTTCCCTACACCATACTGAACCTGGTGTCAAGAATATATAAAAAAATATCAGAAAAAAGGCTGACCAGGGAAGTCGAAGCATAGCTAGAACAACCAAAAGGTGAATTCAGAAAATTCAGAAATATAAATGGTCACATTTTTTACGATGACCTGCTTTATGGTGAAAATACGAAACTGGATATCTAAAATATACCAAGCTTCATAAGCATGGAAAACCTTCGAAAGCATATCAAAGAGATTGGTAGAAGGAACCCTAATAGATCGAAAACTGCAGACGATCTAGAAGTCTTTGCAAGAAAGGAGAAAGGACGTAAGAATGTGTAGAGAATCTAACAGGAAAAATCTGAAAATAAATTTTAAAAAATAAATGTGATGGTAAACCGAATCATTATTAACATGAGCGACAGTGACGTCGAGTAGGTAAACCAACTACGAGCTAGGCTGAAAATATAGAGAAGTTGCTAAGAACTAGAAGCTATACACCTACGAGTACAAGGCTATCGATTATATATACAAGGTATTCCGAATAGAATGAGACACAGTCTAAGAGGATACTATTCTCGTCAAAATAGGCATAATATATACCATTAAAAAATTACGTACCCGAGAAGTTGAATTTCTAATTTTGTATTTTCTTTATAAGTGGAAAAATACTTATCAAATTCGAAGTTGTTTCATATACCTTTACAGTATTACTAATTTTATTATATTCCCATGTAACCGAAATTTTATCTGTAGGGCTTGCTAGCCACCCTACGTTTATTTGACATTAGGGGATATTTTAATTTGACGTAAAGGACATGCACTTCAATTGTATCGAAAAATTCAATAGCTTATGAGATCTTTAATAAAAATTTTGTTAAATTCCAATTTGTAATGCATGGGCTTTTACGCAGCTATTTATAGCCCGCTGTTGGAGGGCCAATTAAATTGCTGTGGTTGAGCTGTAGTGAAACCCCTACATTGTGGACGACAAATTGTAGTGAGTCGGTTTAAAATATAACGTTTTTTAAATTATTTTTGCCTGTTCCTATTACCAGCAAGCTCAATAGCAGTGACAGCAATTTTATTTTATTTATCTCACTTTTTGGTAACATAATGGCTTTGTATAATGACCCCAGGCGTGGTCTTTGACTCATGCTAAATGAAAAAATCTCCAAAAAGCAACTTTGTTTGCACACAAATTCACAACAAATAGCTATATTTCGGGTAAAATACAACGCTAAATAACAATAGACTTAACTAAACCACCAAGCAAATACCTGTGTCTACTCCACATTTATTTGAACAATAGTATCGATCTCCGCGCAAAACGCCTTTTCTAGTACACACTTACATTAATAAGAATTAACTCATACAGATAATAGCTGTTTCTATGACGCGTTTATGCTGCTAGACTACTGCGCAGGCGCCACAGCAATGTTTCTCGAAACAATAACATTAAATCACCCGACGGCTGTTTGTAACGACTCTTTTGAAGTGACAACCTGCTGCACATTATATTCAGGCGCATAGCCAAACAAACACAGGAAAGAGTGCGCCTACGCACGTTGGTTGTGTATTTTTATATGTTTCAGATATCTTGTGAGGTCTGTTTTCATAGTCTCAAAAAAAGCTTCGTTTCCGCATATATGTTAATTAATGTTTGCTTGTGTAAACATAACTTCAAATGTTATTGTTTTTGAGTAAACAACTAAGTACATTTTTGTTTTGCCCCTGCAAATTAGGGCTACTACCTACTGAAAGGTATTATCGCATGCTGTGCATTTCTCAGAACGCAGAAAGCTATTCTTGTTCTTTCCACAGTGGTGACCGTCTGGCTTGGGCATCTCAGCTGCCATGCTAGCTCTCTGAAGTTAGCAGTCCCTGTGAAAATAACATCTCTATCCTCTGCTAATCGGAAGAATTGTTTCGGATTCCAATCCAGTTTTCTTATGTTTCTTAGTCAGGAGACGACAATGAATCGATATCTCAAATGCTTAATGCTTTAAGTTCTAGAACTCTACTTGTACCACCCTTAAACGAGGGGTACCACAGCCCTAGCTAGCTCTAACTCTCGGCAGAATACGGCGTGGATAAAGACCAGGCAGCAATTCTTAATGTTACAAAAATACTACATGAATTTATACAAATGGGCGCCAGTCATTATACACAACATAATTACAAATTTAGCTACCAAAACAAATCATCACCTACCTTTTAAATTTCTTACTGCAACGTAAATCTCAAAATAACGCGCGCAGGTTTACTATGGATCGTACTACAATTAATCAAAAAAATATAAGCCAGCAACAGTTAATAGAATTTAATATTCATCAACAGGGTAACAATTAACAAGCATAATTAAGGCTGGAGGCTCAATAAGACCCAGAAATAGTAAATAACAATTAATTGAGTTTGTAATCGCCCAAATCACAACACAAACATATTTAAATGTAAATAAAATTAGAACCCATTGTACAAAACAACAAATTAAAAATTTCTAATTCCAGCAAAATTAACGCGTGAGCTGATAAAACAAGCGTTCGAGCCCCGACTTGCAAAACCGGTAAAAATTTTAATTGGGAAAATCCGGGCGTTCAGGGTCACACTGTTCAAATGGTATTTTACAGGGTACACACAAGCATGTTTTTAGCTGATGCTTAGGTGAAAACGCATTAGCGTTTGATCAAATTATGGAATTTACGTTAACCCGTACAATTTTACTCGCAAAGGCCTTTGTTAAAAATACGCAATTCATAGCAAGCAAAAATGTCCTTATCGACACAATCAAAACGCTGAATAGCAAATTAGTATGTACTTACTGCGGTGTGAAACGCTTCTCTAAGGCGCCCTCGAATGCAGTCATCAGGTGCGAAGATTTCTTGCGAAACGCAGCATTTCTGGGTTAAATTTATCTTGAACGACCTTGGCTCAAAGCACGTGCAGATTGTACGTGCACCAAAGGATTCTAATGAGGCTATTGTCGCCTGGACATTACGCCGGATGATAATGCCCTAAGATGGAAATCGGGCCTAACACATTACAAGTGACGCCGCTGGAAGCGTACACAGCGTTTGTTGACCGGATATAAAATACTGCTAATGAGCACAGCTCACTTTTAGTCGGCGTTCATAACAGCCCTCGATGACGGCCTAAATCGAAAAAAGCAACTCGAAAATTACAAGCCTGGCCTCTTTATCTCGAAGGTTAGCGTTTTTGCCGAAGATTCAACATTCCTTCGCTCGGCTTCGCAGAAAAGAGGTAAGCAAGGAATTGTTTATATTAGAGATACGAGCCATCATCGGAGGAGCGGTTCGCAAGGAACGCACAAATGCAATAGCGCTTTACATACTCCATAAAGGCAAACAAAATATATAGCATTTGATCAATCTCTATCTATGCTTGAAATTGAGGTTATCGTTGCATATAAATTATTTCATCTAATGGAAGCTAATTGTGGCCATTGCTATTCGGCGTTTTATTCCTTCATCAGGATCATAAATAATTCTACTTTCCACTCTGTCAACTGATTGCCACAGTGGTAACATAGTTATAAGTGGTTGAAGACGTTATTTTCACATAACTTGTCTCATGAATCCTTAATTAATATTTGCAGGTATTCACATTGCCGTATAGAATTACTAGACATCATCATACCTACGATGTTGAAGTTTGCCATTCACTTCGACTCCTCATGATTTAGGTGCTATAAATATATAAGTGGTCGGAATATGTACTGAAGAGTGTTGGAGACAAAACAAAGCCCAGCCTCACATCTTGTCTTAGAATCATTTCAGTAATGAGTTTTTTCCTAATCTTAACACGAGATTCTGATTCCAATTTAAGTTTTTGATAATTCTGAAATCTATGAAGTCCATGAAGTAGGTAAAAGCAACCTTTGAATGACCTTGGATAGGTTTCGTGGATAATCGCGTTCTTCGTTTCTTTGGTCCTCTAACAGTTCTCAGATTTTCCTAAGTTCTTATAATACCTCTCTCCTCTATAACAATCATATGCGTGTACTGTACCGATAGTGGGAGAATTCTCTTCTTAAATATTCTTATTAGTTCTCTGTTTTTAATGGCCATTGCATGTACGTTTCTCCTATAGCCAAAAATTTAGTAACCAGTTGTAAAACAGTCGCAACATCTTATACTGACAGGTATTACCATAAGCGCGAATTGTTGTGGTTTAAGCCTTTATATAGGGCTAGTAGGCAAAAAATTATTCTTCTATGTCTTATGTAACCTCGTAGCTAAAGTTCTCTACAATTCGAAGGCAAAAATAACTAATGCGGGATGCTCATTACGACATAATATGGCAAGCGCAAATTTACTCCATGTACCAAAAGGAAACCAAACTAGCTCAACTTTTTTGCATAATTCCCTAAAGTAATGGAAGAAAGTTTCTCTCAAATTTCAATTTGTTTTGCATAATTCATATATTCCAACAAGAAAAAGTTCTCATCTAACCCCATTTTTCTAATGACTTTAACGCAACAATCTATCTGTACAGAGAAGTCATTTTAAATTATTAATCTTACGTAAAAGCGAACAGCTTCTACAGTTATTACAAATAAAAAATATGTTCTTAACTTTACTCGTACTACTGGTGTTATACTAAATTTACTTCTAAATTATTTTGAGTATGGGGAAACTGTGTTGAACTAACTCCGGGGTGCATATAAAATGCAGTATAAAATAATTTGAGGCATAACTAAAACATATTGTCGATGGAAAATTTTTAAGTACATAGAAGTACATATGTCTTATATACTGAATGAAAAGATAACATTTATATTATATAATATATATGCCAGTGGGATAGTTTCAAGGCCCAACATTAAGAATTTATATCAGAAGCCACGTTTGCGCTTATTGCTAGTCAATATTTAATCATACAAATCATAATAGTGTTAATCTACCTACCTTATGATTTGGGAGCGGTTTCTTGAAGAAACAACTTTTTCTTAACAAACAATTGTATTCTTTTGACAGTATATACCTTTTATTCTTGTTACATTCCCCGTCTAAAAGACGAAGGAAGTATTATTGTGATCGCGACAAAATGACCTTCCCAGATTTCTTCAGATTTTCACGTTTCAGAATTCCTAGATGTATGTCTGTCTGCCTGTATAACTGAAAAATTATTTGTTGGAGGAAGACGATATTCTGCATACAGCTTGCCTTTCCGTCTTAAAACCTAGAACATTTCGATAAAATCGATACAGGGTGAGCATCTAAAAAATTCTGCCTATTTTTGCTTTCAAGGACTATTACTTAAATGAAAGTAATATTTTGCACATGACTTAGGTTTTTACCCTTGACGAAAAAGGACACATTTTAGACCCAACATGCACAGGCTGAGCATCTTAAGAAAATATGTTTATTTTTCCTTCAACTGACAAATAGATAAAAGTGGTCATTTTCACATTTCTCAGGCTGTACACTTAACGAAAATGGGAATCAACAGATACAGGGTAAATATTTTAAAAAGGAAAAAAGGGTCAACAATAAATGCGTTGTATCCCATGTCACCGATCGGGAGGCGTCCTCGGTGGCCGCGGCAGCGAACACCCTCTTTACTTGCGGGGTCCAGCTGTCATTGAAATCGCATTCACAGGCTCGTTTTCAGGAGCGAAGTTCAAATCTGAGAGCCGGTAATGTTTTTTTATTTGAAAATTGAAGCAATTTTCATTACCAAGTGTTTCCTTTTATTGTTTCGGTATTATTACGAACGTGAAGATATATTTACCCCTATTTTCCTTTGATTTTTAAAATTACATCCAATTACGAGGGAAGTTCTTATATCATCTGGATACACTACGCCCTGTATATTGATTGGCTCTAGTTTCCAATAGCCCACTATTAGAACATATCAGCTTCTTTACTTTCTTTTGTTATTTCATTCATAACTAAGTTAACTAATAGCGAGCTTAATGAGTCTCTTTGTTTTATATCCTTCTCGATATTAAAGCTCTCCGATTCTTTCCCCTTAATTCTTACTTTAAATTTAGTTCCCTTGCATATATTTCTGATTGCATATTGTAATTTATTCGATACATTCAATTGTGATAGTGTTTTCTGTATGATTTTCCATGGGATCTTGTCAAAGCGCAGTAAAGGTCTATAAAAGCCAGGTGGAGTGTTTTTCCAGTCTATAGGCTGTTCTTTGTTCATATAGTGAAAATTTTATCCTGTGTTTGTTTCTTGTGTCTAAATACAGCTCTTTCCTCTTTTGTTCTTCTGTTTCCTCCCCTAAAAATTTCTCTAGTATTCTGAAGAATATTTGTTGTACAACCGAGGAAAGACATATTACTCGGTAATTATTCCATTAATTTAAGTTTCCCTTCTTGTATATTCGAACTACTATGTTATCGTTAAAATACGCTGGTATTTTCTACCATTCTATGCCAGTGGACATGGTGGTATAATTCATTCTCTTACCATTTTGTCTCCATATTTTACTATTTCCGGTGTTATTGAATCCCTCCCTGCTGCTTTTCCTAGTTTGATCTGTTTTGTTGCTTCCTCTATTTCTTCTATTTTTAGTTCTTTTGCAGCTTCTTGCTCTTCCATTATTCTACTCCTTAGACTCTCTAATCTTCAAATGCTGCTCTCTTTGGATCTTTATTGGTAATGGTCATACTTCGAGAATTCTTTCTTCATCTGTTCCTGTGCTCCCATTCTTTTTCCTGATATTCTATGCTGAATGCCGTATTTTCTTCTTAGATTTTTTATTGTTTTCCAGAACTTTCTTCCCTTGTCTTTATTAAACTTCTCTTCATGTTTTTTACCCTATTTTTTCCGGCATTCTTTTTTGGCACTTAGGACAGTCTGCATAGACTGATCTTTTTTTTTTTTCTCATATTGTCTTCTGTGTTTTCTCTGATGTGTCTATTCCAGGCCGCTTTTTCTCTTTTACTTTCGCTGTTACTTCTTCATTTCACCATTTAGTTGGTTTTTTGGCCTGTGCTGGTTACAATTTCCCACATAATATTCTTGCCTTGTTTACTAGTTCATACTTGAATATTTTCTATTTCCACTCTATGTTTGGAGTTTTTCTTCCATTTCTTTTCTCTACCATCATTTTAGAGGTACACTTAAGGCATTTTCGTATCTTACCCTGTTCCCGGTTTCTTCAGTGCTTTTATTTTATTTTTTCTTACTTTCTTGGTAGAATCTTGTATCCAATATTAGTAATGAATGATCAGTGTTTAGTAGTTCATCCTTTCGTATTACTTTGATGTCTAATGTAGTTATCTATACTTTTTGCTTCTCTCCCAATAACATCAAAAGTAATTTTATGGATTGCCCTATGATTGAAGTGTCCATTTCCTATGAGCACCTGGTTTCTAATGCAAAAATCGATCATTTATTTACCATTATCATTCTCCACTATATTTTGCAATTGTGCCGTGTCCTGTATATTGTCTATTTCCAGTTCTTGCATTCCAATCTGCGTCAATTAAAATATGTTTGTTTCTTTCTAGCGCTTTATGCAATTGTTCTTATAGTTGCCCATAGAACCGGTCTTTATTCTTATACTGCTTGCTCCTTTTAAAAACAGATTAACGTACATTATACTAGCGTTAACATAAAACGATAAATATCTCCCAAACGTGTATAATGCATGTTTTTTAAATACTGTATAACATAGTAAAAACACAAAAATCATCTGGCCTATTAAAAAAGTGAAAATCAAAGCAAAAGTAGGGTAATTACTGGAAATGTTTACTATCTTCTGGAAGACACAGATAAACTCGTCTTTTCTTGTTATTAAAAACGCTCTACAACGTTTCTGGAGTTACACGAGTAAATTCTTTTGTAATTGTGTCTCTCACTTCTTGAACATTGTTTCTAATGTTTTTTAAAATTATGCTTTTCAGGTGAGAGAGTAAAAAATAATCCAGTGTGGTTAAGTTTAGATATCTCAGAGGAGATTCTGGATCGCCCGGTGTACTAATCAGTCAATCATCATGAAAGTGACGCTAATTCATGTTTTCCCTTGCCAAATTTCTTCATAACGTTGGAACCCATTTTGAAGTTCGTTATTGTGGTTTGTGAAATTCTTTAAAGTTTGATCTGCTTACTTCTTGGCAGTTATTATTCCATAAAAAATATTGATTCCAATACGAAGATAGTATTAATCCAGGTAATGAAGCTAGTATGAACAAGCTATTTGCATATGTTTAAACAGAGGCAATTACTACGAATCGTACACTTTGTTGAACTGTACGGATTGTTGAGCAACGTGGAAAATTTGTTTTCCTGCAGAAAAAAGCAGATAATAGAACCTGATGAAAACATTTGGACTTGTTCTAAAGAAACAAGATACTCTGCATGGACCCATTAAACCGAATCAAATCGTGGATAGGAAAACTCCAAATCTAAAGATATAGAACACAGAAATATAATTAAATTTTGAGTAGATGTTATCATAAAAACTATAAATGGAATATAAGTAAAAGGCATTACTTTAAATTAAATTACAGAAATAGTGGACACGTGAAAGCTCAAGTACTTACCATAAAAAAAATGTTTGTCACCTCGTTTAATTATTTTATTGTCTTCTTAGTTAACTAATAAGAACAATAACATCAAAACGAGTTCCCTGAAACCGGTAATGTCAGGACTTCCTTGTGTACGCATAACAGGAAATGAGGTGAAACATTGTCCGACTGACCCAGATGATTTATATTTTTTTGTAAAATGCTCGTTAATCACGATAACACGCAAAACAGGAACACTCGGCTAGCTCTGTCTTTCAAATGCTGTTAGATTAGCAGTAATTATGAACCTCACTCAAGCTACAGCTGCAATTCTAGAAGGGTAACACTCAAATTATTGTTTTATTGTTATCTTTCGTGTTATTTGTACTACAATAATCAATTTGTTTTATAATTAATAAAGGTACCATCAAGTAGTACATAAATGTCAGTACTCTCTTACAGTAGCTTTGAATTCGTCTTATTTTCCCTACCTTTCTCCAAGATCTTTATTTCCCATGTATTTAATATAAACTAATTTTTTAGTATTATACAGGGTGTATTTTAATATTACCGACAAACTAAAGCGGGATATTATTAATTCAATAACAAGATAAAAATTCTTCCATTTTTTGCTGTTTTTCTAAGGTTTGTCAAAAACTAGAACAGATGTAAAATTTACATTTGAAGCAATTAAATATCTAATCATAAACGATTTATTAGGTGAATTTTAATTAACTGAAGCAAACTTGTGGCATACACACTTTTAGTAGATTATCTAAACAGAAGACAAACGTATGTTCCAGCACGTTTCTCTTTCTGAGAAGGGTATTTATATGTTCCGTTAAATTTTAAATTTTTTATATCGTTTACCCCATTTTTTCACGTAGTTTGCTAACATGAACCTGACAATTTAATCAACAGCCGATGTTATTGTTTCGTTATGTAAAGAATAGGTTTGCCTTATTTTGTACTATAGTAATGCAAAGCTTCTTATAAATTATTTTCCGAAATCTTGTACCTAACGAGGTATAGATTGTTCAAAAATGTTTTGCTATATTTTAATATTTGTCAACCTGCACAAAAGACATAATTTATTTGATTTTAAGTTTTTTACTACCCTTATTATTTAATAGTTTAATGTAGTAATGTTTTCAAAATAGAAAAGTTATACACTTTCAAACCTTTTAATAAACTAAATTATGGTATTCTTTGCTAACTTTACGGTAGGTTTAAAAAATATGCTCGCGTGAATGTAAAAATGTAAAAAATGTAGAAGTGCAGAAGTGAAAAAGAGAAAACGTTGGTGATGACGTCCAAAGAGAAACATGAAACGATTTCAGAAAGAAACTAGACAAAATAGCGTTCTACAAGTATTTAAAAACATAAATATAAAGCACGAATAAGAGCATAACAACTAACAATAAGAGGGGAGCGATACTGTCAGAAGAATAAGAAATAATGAAAAGATGGAAGGAATACTTTCAAGCGTTGTTTTGAGCTAAAAAAACAAGAAGACAATGGAACGGTGAAGTTCCGGGGCATGACAAAATCACATCAAAAATGATAAAGAATATGGGATACAAAGGAACACAATTTTTGTTACAAATATACAAGAAAGCATGGCAAGAGAGTGTTACTGCCAACATTTAAAAAAGGTGACATCAAATATTGTAAAAAGTATCTAAGAACAATTATCCACTAAGTACCAGCTATGAAAGTATATAAACAAATATTAAAGAGTTTTCGTTTGACCATTGACGAGTAAGGTCAACGTGCCGAGCTCCGATAAAGCAAAAGCAAGTGAACCAGCTTGAGTGTTATCATCTGTGCAAAGAATTTCGATAAATACGATAGTTTTACCCAAACAACCATGTAAAATAATCCTACCGGGGTCATCGGATGGACTCGTCTTATCAACGCCCGCTAACACCGGGCGAAACGCTTCTGGCACAACAAAATCAAGCACTTTTCCAAGAAAATCAGGTAAGAAGCCAAAATGAACAGGCATTATATACTGCCTGGATTACAGAAAAATCCGCCAAAGATGCCCTTGAAGTCACAACTAAACGACTGGAATCCCAATTAAATGAAATTCAACAAAAAACTTATACTCCTAGACAAAGATAAAAATCCCAACAAAAGTGAAAAAGGTGCTCAACAGCAGTATGAAATTGACGAAGAGGAGCTAATTAAAGAAATAGAATGGACGGAAGTTAAAAATAAAACTAACAAAAAAATAAAAATGAAATATTCTCCTGAAGTACCTCTTAAAAGTAACGTGGGGAATAATTCTAAACAAATAAATCCAATAAATCGTTTTCAATTCTTAGAAAATAGTATATTAGTTTCGGACAGAAATGATTCCACCAAAATAAAATCAAATAATGCAAACAATAAAACTATAAAGCCACCCCCAATATTTCTCGCCGAATTAAGCGACATGAGAGGGCTAACAGAAACCCTCAATAATGCTGATCAAATAAAAGGTAACTACTTACTAAAAGTTTTAAACAACAATGAAGTTAAACTTATAACTGAAGATGAAAATATCTATAAGTTGGTTAAAAAAGTATTAACTGGCCTAGATGTAAAACACTACACCTACCAAATAAAGAATCAAAGAAGCTTTAGAGTAGTTCTAAAAGGGCTTCATCATACCGTAGATTTAGATGCATTAAAAACAGAAATAAGCGAGAAAGACCATATTGTAAGAAACATATATAATGCAAAAAGTCAACGTGATAAAAAACCGCTTCCGATGTTCTTCCTAGATTTGGAATCCCAAGAGAACAATAAAAATATTTATGAGATCAAATATCTGCAATACTGTAAAACCACTGTTGAACCAGTACGACAAACCAGACAGATACCCCAGTGCTCGAACTGTCTTAGGTTAGGGCACACCAAAAACTTTTGCGGGAGAGAAGTGTAATAGTAATAAAAACTGTAGTATAAAAGAACGGAAAGACTTAAGGTGTGCACTATGCGATGGAAATCATCCCGCCAGCTATAAAGGCTGTGGCGTTTACAAAGAAGTACAAAAGAAAAAATTTCCCCCTCTTAGACTAAGAGGCCCTTCGAACGAATATCAGGATACTGAACCAACTACTACAACAAGTAACCCAGAAGTCCTACCAACTGCCCCTGCTTCACAACAAAAAGAAACAAAACCCAGCAATTCAAATGTCACAGCTCAAAATCCTGATACTGTTAATAATAGGATCTACAAACTGGAACAAATAGTTGAGGCATTAAATCAACGAATAGACACAATGTTGAACATTGTTACAAAACTACTTGATAAACTTAAGTAATGGATCCAATACTAAAGATAGCTGTCTGGAATGCTAATGGCCTTGTTAATCACGGGCTAGAAGTCTCAACATTCTTAAAATCGTACAATATTGATGTAATGTTGATCTCAGAATCCCACTACACAAATCGTAGTTATCTAAAGATACGTAATTATAAAATCTACGATACAAAGCATCCCGACGGCACTGCTCACGGTGGTAGTGCCGTTATCATAAAAGATACCATAGCACATTATGAAGCTCTCAAATTCCAAGCAGACTATATCCAAGCAACTAATGTTGTTATTGAAGACTCATATGGACCAATCACCATATCTGCGATATATTGTCCTCCCAGACACTCAATAAAAAAAGGCGCGTATTCAGAATTTTACAAAACCCTCGGAAACATATTCCTTGTGGGAGGAGATTATAACGCGAAGCATCCCAGATGGGGTTCAACACTAACAATCCCCAAAGGCCGAGAACTTGTTAAGTGTATTGACATCAACAACTTGAGTACCCTTGCTACTGGAAAACCTACTTATTGGCCCAGTGATAGGAATAAACTTCCTGATGCCATCGATTTTTGCGTCATAAAAGGAATACCGCAGAGTAAGTTTCTAGTAGAAGAAAATTTTGACCTCTCTTCGGATCACTCATCAATAATAGCTACCCTAAGCTCAAAAATTATAAAGAAACAAAGAACGGCAGTCCTTGCTAATAAGAATACAAACTGGAAATTATTCAAACAATTAGTTGAGGAAAGAATAAACACAAATTGCCCATTAAAGACCTCGGATCAAATAAACAATGCTGTGGAGAATCTGACGCAAGTAATTCAAAATGCGGCATGGGACTCAACTCCGGTTACTAACTATAATGCCAAGCAAGTAAACTGTTCGAGAGACTTGATGAAAGCAATACTCGAGAAAAGGAAATTGAGAAAGACCTGGATGCTAACAAGAGCACCACAACATAAACAAAGACTGAACACCGCTGTACGTAACCTTAAAACGCTACTATCAAATGAAAAAAACCAAGCAATTCAAGAATATTTACAACGGCTTACACCAACGGAAGCAACAGAGTATTCCTTATGGAAGGCGTCATCGAAAATTAGGAAAAATAAAGATTATATTCCTCCCATTCGGAAAAAAGACAGGTCCTGGGCTCAAACCGATAAAGAAAAAGCTAAAATATTTGCTGATCATTTAGAAAATGTTTTCAAGTCTTACACATCCGACGACGATCAGCACGACGAAGAAATCCAAACTTTTCTAAATGCCCCGTACCAAATGGCACTCCCATTACAACCTACTAATATACGGGAAGTCAATGCTGCGATTAGAATTAGCTTAAAGCCGAAGAAGTTACCCAGATATGACCTCATAACAGGAGCGGTAGTCAAGCAACTCCCACAGAAGGCAATCGTAGCATTAACATATATCTACAGTACAATTCTTAGAACTGGACACTTTCCGTCTCAATGGAAGGTAAGTCAAATCATTCTCATACTAAAACCTGGAAAGCCAGCAGAGGAAGTCGAATCTTACCGGCCAATAAGCCTACTACCTATCCTCTCCAAGATATTCGAGAAGATATTCTTAAAAAGACTACAGATAGTACTTGAAGAACTAAATATTATACCCCAACACCAGTTCGGATTTCGCGCACAACACTCTACTGTCGAACAAATACACAGGGTTGTGGAAACGATTAATAACTCCTTTGAAAGAGGGGAATACTGTTTGGCAGCTTTCTTGGACGTTAGCCAGGCCTTTGACAAGGTCTGGCATCAAGGCCTGCTATATAAACTAAAGTCTAAATTATCTGCACCATACTATCAAGTACTGCAATCATATTTAAGCAACAGATATTTTATGATTAAATATCAAGAGCAAACAACAGATTTACGTTGCATACAATCAGGGGTACCTCAAGGCAGCGTTCTTGGCCCAACTCTGTACTTAATATATACTGCCGATATACCAGAAACGGTAAACACCATAATGACGACCTTTGCAGATGATACGGCAATCTTAGCCTCGAGTAGGAACCGGTATCTGCATCAGCGAAATTACAAGCTGCCTTGAATAGCCTACAAATTTGGTTAAAAAAATGGCGTATTAAAGCTAATGAAGCTAAATCACAACAAATAACTTTCACCCTACGAAGATATACGTGCCCGAATGTTACCCTTAATGGTCAACCACTACCCCACGCTGATACAGCAAAATACTTAGGCATGCATCTTGACCATCGTTTAAACTGGAGACATCACATCTTCACCAAACGAAAGCAGCTCGGACTCAAGTTCTCCAAACTCGACTGGCTATTGGGCAGAAATTTACAATTGACTTTAACCAATAAACTATTAGTGTACAAAGTGATACTCAAACCGTTGTGGACATACGGAATTCAACTATGGGGTTCCGCGAGTTCGTCAAACATCGAAATATTACAGCGCTTTCAGTCGAAAACACTTAGAACTATTACACAAGCGCCTTGGTTCGTGAATAACAAAACGCTACACAACGACTTAAACGTTCTGCCTGTGTTACAAGAAGCTAAGTGCTCAAGTGCAAAATATCTGTTACGTCTACAAATTCACCCAAACCCACTAGCTGTTAATCTTTTAGAGAATAGCCAAAAACTGTATCGTCTCAAACGTTGTGATCCATTAGATATAGATAATCGATAAAAAAATAAGTTGTATAATTAGATATTATCATAACCCTAGGTTTATTGTCGTGAGTTAGATATTTAATGTAAGACACTAACCACACGCTGGATTACCATAAATTGTAACACCATTCGCTTATTGTCCTTGTGAATTATAGGGGATTAAAAAAAATATTAAAGACCAAGTCTAAACAAACCTAAAAACAATATTATCAAAGTCGCAAAGCTGTGTTACAAAAGGCAGAAGTGTACAGAATCATATATTTGCCAAAAAGGACAGAAACAAGAGAAAAGGTATGGTGCAGGCAGTAGAAAACTTAGCTAGAAAGTGATGTGCAGTCAAATTTCATAAAAAAATACTTCCCTCCTTTCTCTCGTCTTTATGCCCATATGAGCGTCGGATCGTTGTTGTTTGTTTAGCTGTCCTTAATTCACTTTTTCCAGTTTCTCCTGTCATTTGTCAAATTTTTCATTTACACCAATGGCTTTCCTCTTCTTCCGCCCATGTCTTCTATACCTTGTATTCATGTCTTCCTAGATCTGCCCCTTCTTCTCTTCTTAAATCGGTTTGCCCGTACTATCTTACTAGGTGATCTATCATTCTTCATTCTCATAAGGTGTCCATACCATTCTAATTGTCTATTTTCTAGCTTCCTTATTATTGGTTTTTGTTCTAAGTCCTCTAATATCATCGTTTTTAAAGTGGTCCCATTTAGTTCTCCCTGAAATTTTTCGTAGGAATTTCATTTCTATTGCATTTATCTTACTCTCGTATTTGTGTTGTATTGTCCATGTTTCTGATGCGTTTAGTAGAGTGGGAATTGTTATGGTATTATAGACTATAAGTTTGGTCTTTTTGTTTATTTCATTTTTACCGTAAATTGTTTTATTAAGCACGTAGTACAAATTATTTGCTTTCTTAATTCTATTTGCTATTTCTATGTCCATATTTCTGTCATTCGTGAAAGTACTCCCCAGATATTCGTATGTTGTTACTTCCTCCAAACGTTACCCCTTACATCTGATTTCCGGTATAGCATCTTCTTTTTTGTTGATTACCATATATTTACTTTTGGCTGTATTCACTTCCATTTTTAGATTTTCAATTCCTTCAATCCAGATATCCATCAATCTTTGCATTTTCACTTGAGAATTTGCTAACAGCACTATATCGTCCGCGTACAGAAGATTGTTTAAGGTAATGGGGTTTAGACTGTTGTATCCTATTACTGTTTTTAGGGTTTTGGTTATTGCTCTAGTGTTTTTAACTACCCTATCCATAACTATAATAAATATCAGAGGGCTGAGGCTGTCCCCTTGTTTAATGCCTCTTTCTATTCTGAACACTTCTGACTTTCCTCCATTGACTTGTACCTTTCCTTGAACATTTTGGTATACACTGCTGATTGATTTAATTTGCTTCTTCGTTGCCCCCAGCATTTCCAAGCATTTTGCTATTGTGTCCCTATCTATGGTATCACATGCTGCTCTCAGATCTATGAAGGTTACACATAAACTTTCTCCTATTTCCATGTTTTTGTCTATTATATGCCTTAATATAAATAAATTAGCCACTGTTCCTCTATCTCTCCTATACGCTGTCTGCTCTTCATCTAGTTCTCTCTCCGCTTGCTACCTCAACTTACTCTCCAGTATGGTTGTATAATTCATATACGCTACTGTGAGCAGGCAGATAACTCTCTAATTATCACATTTAGAAGCATTTCCTTTCTTATGTATGGGTAGTATAATATTGTTTTCCCAGTCTTCCGGTATTGTCTCTGTATTCCATATTTCTCTGTATAATTTCCAAAGCCAGACTCTACCTTTATTTCCTATCCATCTAATCAATTCCGGATCGATGTTGTCATCCCCGCAAGCTTTCCGCATTCTCGCAATGTCTTGTTCTACTTCTTCCCTACTAATCATTTCATTTTCCTCTCCTTCGTCCACTTGGCATATCTCCCTTTCTCCACTCGCTTCTATTATTCCTTTTGAAAGTGTTTCCTCATAATATCTTCTCCATGTTTTTAGTACATTTGTCGTTGATGTCTGGAGTACGCCATTCTCATCTTTAATTCCTTTATTTTCAATCTTCTTTTGCCCTTTAAGCCTTTTAATCGTAGTTCAAACTTTCTGCTATCTAGTTTATATCCATCGTTAAGTTTTCTTCCAAAGTCTTCCGAGCTGGTTTGTTTCGCTTTCCTGACTACTATATTTACTTCATTTCTCCTTTTTATATATTCTTCCTTGTCTTTGATATCCTTAGTATGTATATAGATTTTTCTTGCCAGTTTCTTTAATTTAATTTTGTTTTTAACCTCTGATATCCACCATTTTGTTCTTTTGGTATACTTATTTATTTTCCTGTATCCGTATATCTTTGCTGCTGTTTAGGAACTGTATCTTTGAATAATCTACACCCGTCTTCAATAAACCAGTTCTCATTAATTCTTTCTAATCTTATTAGTTCTTCATCTACTTCCAGGT
Organism: Agriotes lineatus; assembly: GCA_940337035.1. Classification (NCBI taxonomy): domain Eukaryota; kingdom Metazoa; phylum Arthropoda; class Insecta; order Coleoptera; family Elateridae; genus Agriotes; species Agriotes lineatus. The sequence continues at coordinate 70,498,978 of OW679202.1, forward strand.
GATATCTTTCCTTTTCTTCTTTGTGTTTCAGTTTCTTGGTATTAATTTTCATGTAATTCTTTACCTTATTAATTTCTATAATACTGTTATTTAGGCCTGAGGTCACTAGTTTGTGTTGTGTGCTTATTTCCGTCTCTAGTATGACTTTTATACCTGTTACTCTGTTTTCTAACTCCCGCGTATAGCTTATATAATCAATTATACTTCTTACATCTCTTCCCTCCGCCGCAAAGATATACTTATCCTCTATGTTCTATTCCCAGAAGCTATTTTCAATCATAAGGTCATTGCTTATACAGAACTCGATCATTTTCTTGCCATTATTGTTCATTTCCTTCTCTTCGTATTTGCCCATTGTACCCATCCTTCTTGTAGTGCCTTTGCCAATTCTAGAGATCCAATCCCCCATTATTATGATATTCTGGATCGTTTCTTTCATATCGCCCAAAGTGGTCTGTAGCTCCCAGAGGTATTCTTTTATTTTATTTTCTTCTGTTCCCTTCACTGGAGCGTAGATCTGTACCAAGCTTATTGGTTCATCCAGCTGTAGCGTCAGAGTGATAATTCTCGATGAGATGCATTTATAATCGGTTACTCTGCTATTTATATCTTCCTTAAGTATAATTCCCACGCTCCCTTTTGCTCTTTCATTTTGTTTGACTCCTGAGTAGTATAAGTGTTGTCCAGTTTGTCGCATCCCCTCCTTACTTTTTTCTTTCACTTATCCCGAGCATTACAATATCTAATTTTTCCATTTCCTCCGTGATCTCTATTTCTTTCCCATTTAGTGATGTTACATTCCATGTACCAAATTTAATGTCTCTTGGCGTACCCAATGTCTGTCCTTTTTTATGTGTTAGTAGTTTCTTGGCGTATTTGCAGTTTTGATGATCTTCAGTAGTTTTTGTCTCAGTTCGTCATCTTCGCTATTATCTGGTGATCTTTGACTCAAGGTCCTTCCCGTTTTCCTGTTTTCCTCTTTATCGGTTTGCTATTCATTTGGTTTTCTTCGCATGAATGTCTTGAGATGGGATTTTTCTCGTTTCTCCTTCATTTGCATCTTTGTCCTGGTACATACCATGCTCCTTCTTCTCCCTTCACCTTCTATCTTTCCTTCTATTCTGTTTTTTTAAGGAGGGGGGGGGGAAGCTATGCAGCATGACTGCATGTGACTTAGTATAGATTGCTAGGTTACACATATATGTTTTTGATAAATAAACAATTGTCTTTCATGCTGGAAACTGAAACCTCATGTTTTATTTCTATTATTTAATTCTAATATTAATGCAGTTAGTTAAGCCAACCTAACCACAAGCGCTGCAGTTCTATTGCTTTTAACTGCTCCAGAGTGAAACTGTCTCCATTAACTATCAGTTTATTGTGTTTGATAAATGCATGATGCCCTTTTGTTCTGATTGTACCCTAGTATTTTCTCAGTTCTTTTCTTTGTTCTTGCAATTCCTTTGAAAAATCTTCTATGTAAATATTTGTTCCTTTTAATTTTTTTTGGTTGCTCTCAGTATATCGTTTTCGTTGTGCAATTCCTAACTTCCATCAATATTGGACTAATTTTCCCACTTTGTTGTTTTCTAGTTCTTCTTATGTCTGCAGTTTCCTCTTCTATTATTATTGATATTTCCATATTTCTCAACGTCTTTCTTATTTTCTCCTTTCATTGTAAGTCATTTTCGTTTTCTTGTTCTTCGACTCCATGTATGATCAAGTTCCTTTTTCTTACTTTCTTTTCCATCTCTTCGATAGAAAGGAAAGTAAGAAAGTCCTTTTTCAAATGTTTACTTTCATCCTTGATATTATTAATTTCCAATTGAATTATGTCGAGTTTATTTTCCATTCGTTCATCTCTTTTTCCATTTTATTCAACTTTTTGTTTATTTCTTCTAATAATGCCTGCATCTTGGAGAATTTCTAGTCCCGCGCTATTTGGATTCTTTCTTTACCAACTGCTGTGTAAAATTAGTTTATGTTTTAAAGTATTTTATTATTATCGGCTATTATTTTACGCCACACTTGTTTTTTTATTACGGTATTGTTTATCTAAAACGATCGCGGAAGTCAAGTACTTCACTTCCGCGATCGTTCCTCTTCGTCGTGCCGCGTTACTTTATCACCTTATTACTGCTTAATTTACTAATCTTACCGTATTTCCAGTATATTTATGATTTTTGTCATTTCCTACTTCCTATTAGCCTGTTTTCACTATTTATTTGCAAGTAAAGGGTGTTTTTTTTAGAGGCGGAGAACTTTAAATTGAAATAAAACACAGAAAAATGTTTTTAATATCCATGAAATTGGCTTTATTTGGTAGATAATTTTATGGCATTACTGTTTGAATATGATTTCGGGCATGTGACCGCCGCGGCTGGCGCGTACATGACGTAATCTGGAGGTCCAATTTTCACACACTCTTCGCAGTAAATCTGTATGTAATTCGGCAATAACGCATCGAATGTTGACTTCCAAGTGCTCAATTGTTTCCGATTTATCGGCGTAGACATGCGACTTTACATATCCCCAAAGAAAATAATCTAAAAGCGTCAAATCGCACGAACTAGGTGGCCAGTTAACAGATCCACAAAAAGGATCCACGAAGTGGATCTGTTAACTGGCCACCTAGCTCGTGCACTACCCAGATTGCTTTCGTGCGGAACGGAGCATCCAATGTTGACTGCTAGCATAGGAAGTTCGTTTTTGAAATGGTTACGGGTTATATGACGCCAAAATATCTTACAGCCATGCTCTTTGGGGTACAAATCACAGACTACAAGGCAGGAGTTTTCTCCTGGCAGTTTAATGGGAACACAGACTGTTCAAAATGCGGAATGTGATAGAAAAGAATTATACGAAGGAAGACCACAGGGCAGACGTATCTTCTCCCTCAGAAGGTATGCTTCCGTATTTCAAAGAGACAGTTATGCGAGATACATCAGTGTGCGCGGGAGAACAACAAAAGGGATTATAAAAATAAGCCGATCTAGATCCGGTTCGATAGACAGGCAGCTCTAAGGCTCTAGTAAGCTCAAAAGCTTTACATTGGAAATGTTTTGAGAAACGGCCTTGCGAATTAAAACATTGTTAGACTGCTCTGGGTCCCAGGTCACTTTAAGCCTTTAATGATCCAGAACCTGTCTTGGTAGTCCCAAGAAGCATAGTTTGCCAGTCTGTCAAGGAATAGATGCGCGGCCAGCGTAAAGCCTACTGGATTAACAGCCCAGAACATTACCACAGGAAGGTGTTTAGAAACGAACCATGCATAAAAAGAACTGAAGAACTGCTACTTCTTCTAAGCAGGACGCAACTCAAAATCATCAAAGACTGCCCAACCGGACATAAGACTGCAAAGGGGCACCTCTGGAGGAGTCAGAAATTCAATGAAGATCTGACATGCAGACTTTACAATGAGGAACCAGAAACAACATTGCACCTCTTGTGCAAATGTAATGACTTGGTAAAGAAAAGACAACGTATATGCGGACAACCCTACATGGAACCGAAGGACTTTATTTCACAGCCAGTGAGGGGAACAAAGGTCACGGATTGGGTGTGACAAATTACTAAGGTCTTTTAGGCTGCAGTGTCTCTGGGAGTTTGCAGATGAACACTGAGGAATGAGACAAAAACAACTTGAATTGTCTTGCCATGATGTAGTGATAATTTTCAGGTTAAAATGGAAAGAAAGGTAGATTCGGCAATTGGACTTGTGGTAACCCTTGTAAATTAAAAATAAACCTGGTTTAGTTCCTGGCATAAACAACATTATTTATGAGCTACCATAAGGGCGGGTGTTAAATAATTGCTAAGCTACTATCATAAAAATTGGTTGAAAAACAGTTATTGGCAGAAGCAAAACGTCTTACGACATTTTAACTTTCCATCTCAAGATTATTTGTTTAATTTTAATAATCACGTTTGAATACTGGAAAACTATCGCTAATACTTGATTGGTATTTATGTTGGAAATTGCTTTGTACAGGATGATCCCCAGACGGTATTTATTTAATCCACTCTTGCATAACAGATTCATAAAAATGCATCCTGCATCCTTCACATTTCCAAGTGTAATTAGATCGCATTCAAAATTGCCTAGAACTTACATTATGGTTAATCTTGTTTCTTTATGAGCACTTCACAATTTATTTCCTGTTATTTAGTTACACTCAAATCATGGCATTCTGTATGAATAACCAGAATAACCTGTCGACAAATCTCTAAAATATATTCAGCCCAATTCGGCAATCTGCCAATATCAATACTTTCAGACGTCCTCACTGATGTATGTATCCGCCCTAAATTTTATTAATTTCTTAGTTTTTTGCTGACGTGTTTCCTTAAACAACCATAAACGGATCTCCATATTTAAAAATTTACATCGACGTTACAATATTAACTGTTATTACCATAGTTCTTTGAAGTCAAACAAAATTAATTAAATATCAATATCATTTTGCATATTCTAAGTACATACAATTACAGAAAATATCCTACTTAAAATTCAGATCCCTAGTTTAGTGCAAGAGTAAGAATGAGCTGAAAGAATGGTAAAATTTGGTTCATCCTCAAGGATAACCAGCTGTCCTTAATTTAGTAACATGTAAATATTGCTAAAATTGTCTAGCATGCACTTCATATTTCATTAATTTATATGTAAAAGGCTTTTTACTCGAAAATGTGGATTGTAGTAAGCACCAAGGCACTCGTTTCCTTGCCTCCGCAATTTTAAGATGGCTTGGTATAAAAGTAGTTGGTATGACGTCTAACCTCAAAGGTGTTCATTTCCTGTTTACCGTTTGATAAGAAACGAACAAGAGCTAGATAACTTCATTCTCGTTCAAAGAAAAATAAATTAATGCTTCCGCTTGTACTGAAGAATAAACTAAACGTTCGTCAACTAAACCATTGTATTGCTGCCACGAAGTAGAGCAAACGTATTTTAATGAACTATCTTAGCCTGTACTGGTTAGAATCTTAGAATCTATTTATGTGCGGTGAATTTCAGATAGTAGGCTGCACTTAATTACTGGTAGTTCTATCTGCCTATAATACAAAGACATGTGGGGTTTTAGTGAATTTAATCTTCTAATTTTTCATGGAAGTACCGAATTGACACTTCTAAGCATTGACGTTCGTAATGTAGTTTTGGATTCTTCCATTGTGTTAGTTTTCTAATTTACGATGTTATTTCCAACAACAACCGTTCTATTCAGAGCTAAGTTGTTTACTTCTGATTGTTTCGAGTACGTAGACTCCTATAATATGTTAATTTTTAAATATGTGGTATACCACTGCTACTGTCAGAATGAGTTTTTCTAACACGGTTGTCAACAGTGTTAAATGGATAGCTGATATCGCGTGGCCACTTCAATCTTTTTTAATGTCTCTGTAGTCTGTACTTTCTAAGTACAGCAATTTTTAAGATTAACGTCATATTATGGATTTTTATCTGATGTCAAAAACTGCGTTCTCAAAGGTAAAATTTCCATTATTATTTGTTTACAGGTTTGACAACGATCCGTTATGTGAAAAAGTTCAGTGTGAGCTAATTCACTGCAGCTGTTAGTATTTGTAAGAATCACAGAAATACTCATACGGATGCTGTTGGAAAAAAGAGCAAAATGTTCTTTACATATTCCTAACGTCTGCACTCTTATGGATTGGAATCGACAAGCAAAGATAGACACCTATAGCGCAAAGCATTAAAAGTAGTGTTTCCAGCCCGTGTCTGCCTGTCAAATTGAAGATTTGGCATCGACCGTTCAAAGCATGACTACAGGCTCATCGGTGTTGATCTTCATAGTGTTGGTGGAACGATTCGGGGTTCCTTCAAAGATTTGATCCGGAAGTCGAAATAAAAATCCACTGCACAAAAAGAAAACAGAAATTCAAACTCGTCGGCTATTTGGTAGTTGCTCGTATTAAATCCGATAACGTCAAAATTGCCTTTAGGAACCGTGAATATTCCCAAAGTAGCTGCTACATCAAATGGAACAATACACTCAAAACACGCGCACCCCATTTGCTGTAGCTGCCTGACTCACTTCGATCCACGCGGTAACTTGAGCCCTCAAGAAGAGTTCAACAAATTGTCAATTCCTTTCCGCATGCACAGAAAGGCAGTGACAGCGTCAATTTGTAACCTGACCTAATCCTCAAGCATACCCGAACCTAAGGAGAAGCAAAAATAGACAAAAGAAAAAAATCGGTACCGACCGGACATAATTTCGAAGAGCCAACTAGGATGGATAACCTGCGTAGAGTAAAAAGTGCGAAAGCAAAAATTTCGAAACAACGTAGGGACACTACCCGACACCGTCCGAATGATGAAACGGAACAGCATACTTGACGAAACTCACAAATACATCCGAAAAGAACCTATCGGTCGTCCAAAAGAATAATAAGAAGAAACCCTTTGAAGTGGAAGCACACTAAAAGTCAAAAGTCTGTAGCACATGAAAGAAATATAAGCCGTATCGAAACACGTGAGGAACAAGAGAACTGAAAACCAGAGCAACGCACGAAATATGACGCATACGAGTTCAAAAATTCAGAATATTAAATAATATAATTTAATGCCCCACGTAGGGCGCCATATTTGTTACAGAAATTTTGGGTAACATATCAAAGTCGTAACTTTTAGTTCCAAATAAATACCTCAAACAAAATACCGGAGAGAGGTAATGGGCATAAAATGCCAGGTGTAAAACCATACTGTGTTTATAATATTATATAAAATCTGCTTAATCATAAAAATTGTATTTGTTCGTTCGAAAGTCACATTGGTAGGCTTTGAGTATTAAAGTTTCTGTGTAATGCGCTAACCTTTCTGTTATACACTTGGCTAATATTTTCTAAGGGACGCAATAGCGCAGTAGTTTTCCCGTTGTTATGTATGAGAAATAGAAGTGCTCCTAACCATTCGCTCAGTATTGTTTCGATTGTCTCGTCTATTATTGAACATTAGCATTTTCAGTTTAGCTAAAATTTCTGTTCACCTTTTTGCTTTTTTGCCGCCTGAATATTGTCTTGCATCATTTTTTCTCTTATAAAATGTTTTTTCTACTTTATCCCTACAAGAATGGCCAGTTCTGTATTTCATAATTTGTCTCTATCATATTTATATTTATATCTGTTCATAATCTTGTCTGATACTTTGACTGGTCTCGTTAGATGCAGCGATTATAATTAAAGAAGAAACCAGTGTCCAATGCTTAGATCCCATTTTTTTTATTATAATTCTGACTTCTTCAAAATTTTCAATCAATTTATATTTCAGAATTTTAGTTTAATTTAGAAAATTGCTATATTTTTAAGATTGACAAATATCTTCATTATTTAAAAATACTCTTTACTAATTATCTGAAAATTAATATGTGGCTGTATTGTCAATGTAAACGAAATGATATGTTGTTCGCATGCAGTACTGTTTTCAACCTGTACGCTAAAAGGGTGAACAAATAGATAATTAATTGAAGCTTGTTGAAAAAGATGGAACAAAAATAATGAACGGCTTAATATTGGTCTTCCTTAAACAGACATGGTATGAATATGTTTTTACTAAATGCTCAAAACGTATGCCGATCTTCCGATCGTTCGAACCTTCAGCAGTTGAGAAATTCACTTTCGGAGAAGCAAACAAATAAATGTCGAAACCATCACTTGGGCCTGGAAAAAGGCATTTGTCAGCTACACGTGTTATCGGCTTGTTATACAGAAAGTTAATTTGGCGTGGACGCGCTGATTGTTTTCAACTTGAAACCGCGATACGAAGTTTGAAACTCAAATTCAAGTTACAACTCGTGTCCGCGACATGTTTCTTGATGAGACTGCGGCTGTACTGCTCCAAACGGAAATAATCAATTTTCCGGATACTACTCGCAGACACACCAAGTTGGCAACTTGAAAGAAATTTAAAGGAATTTGGTATACGCTTCCGCCGGTTATTTATCGGCAATTTAAACATTAGAAATGTCTCCAATACAATAACGGAATATAGTTAAACCCCTTACAAGATATGCTCAATTTAAATGTCAGTTGTTAATAGTAACTCCAGTTTTTTCACATTGAATTTTGAAATGATAATGTTAATATAATTCAAAATTTCAAAACTAATCATAAACGACATGGGTGATCATTTGTTTTTATTTTAAATCTGTTAGGAATATCGTTACTGGACAATCAAAATGCATTGTTATAGTTTGCACTAAATTTTAAATAAAACCAAATAATATATACAGTGTCTGTCATAAATTTGGACACATGACTTTTTTAAGAGACCTGCATTGTTCAATTTGGTCACAAATAAAAACTAATTTTGATTGATGTAATATTCTGGTTGCCTAGTGAGCGAAACTCAACTTTGACAGCATACCATTATCGTATCCGATAAGAAAAAACATTAGAAATTGTTTTTGAAGTAGGTGGTTTTAGCGTCATATCTAGCACTTTCTTTTAATTCTATTAAACTTTTACAAATAATATTTTTGTATATTTTGAAAAACAAGAACACTTTATTCTTGAGCCATATTATATTTTCGAACCTCCCCCGTATATGAAAGATCTTTAAATTTTGACAAATGCGTTTTTAATTTGAGATGCAGGAACTTTTATCAAGAAGATTTTCTGATAAATGGATAATATTTTTTTTCATATGTATCCAAACACTGTCCTATGCAAGTCACTTTTGTATATTACAGGTAGTAACATGTAGGGAGCTGCGTAACAAATTTCTTAATATAAGTTAATGTTTGTGTTATAAATTTACAGTTGACATATATATAAGAATTATGGGTCCACAAACCTGCTAAGAGCTTTCTTTTATTATCCATCATGAGATAACTAACGTAGATATGACATTCTGGTTTTAACATTTTTACAATTGCTAGTTTTATTGTTGTTTTCAAGTTGTAGTAATGTGAGCTTTGCAGCTGTAGTAACGACATATCCTAGAAATAATATTACTGACATGACTTGGACGACAATCTGAAAGAATCTTTCCTTTGGCTATGTTTTTGTTGTTAAGATATTTTTCAGTAAAGAGGGCGCTTTTACTGCATTATTTTTTGTAGTGACTATTTTAGTGGGGAAATGTAATCTATTATATGCTGTGTAGCATACTACATATAATAAATTATGAATTGTAAAGTCAGATTGCATTATTTTTCAATTTATTTAAATCACTTTACTAAATATAGTAAAAAAATACACTGGACACTAATAATACGGTTATCTATATTACAAATAAGCGGCTTTGCTTTTACGTAGCTTTAGCTCAGTCCTAGAATTTTTATTTAAATCGTATGCAGCTATCTTTCCAAATCTCGATAACAAAGCAATTTCATAATTTTTAATCATTAAACTATTGTTTATGCAATTTCTTTATCAATTAAAATTGTACAGTGTGGGTGAGAACACTATATGTTTACTGTGCAAAAGTTCAATATTTGTAAAATTCTAAATTCAACTCTCTCAAATACCAACGAAAGTAGCTTGTAATCTTAAAAATTATGTTTTTGTCCTTCTTTAAGCATGTAAAATCTAACAAAATCGTAAACTGGACCTACAGTACGCTGTCATGAGAATTTTGATAAAAAAAACTCATAAGATATCCTTTAAAGCTTCTTTAGAATGTTATAATATTATTCATTTATTTTCGAATGTTGAGAAATGCTGAAACCCACTATAAACAAGCCTTGGTCTACCGATTGCAAATAGCGATGTACACGCCCATGCAGGGATGCGCTCAAAATTTAAATCCGTTAAACGATCAATTTTTAAAATAATTATTACCTGCATTAGACTAGCAGATTCAAACTTGGCAAAAATGTACCGCATGCATTATTAAAACAATTAAAGTAGGTTCAGTTAACTCAACGCAGTAATTCAACGAGCTGAAGCAAAGTGTTTGCGATATCTGGAACAAAATCAAAACAAAGTTTTCCCTTATTTTAGTATATTCTTCAACACAACAATCACATAGAACGGATCGTGACACTCCGAACCACATCCTGTTCGCTTGACGATGTGTACCTGGCTTCTGAGTTCTAAATTTCACCTCTCGCGCTACAATTCGCGTAAAAAAGTTAAACGCAGTTCTCCCTTCAGCTGGTATAAAAGCAGTGTCGGCATCAATCTTTCTGAAGGAAACTGTAAAATTGCAAATAACAATCATAAAATACATTGGCATAAGATAATGGTTTCACCTAAACATTCGACTGCAGCTAGAAGTATGATCAAATAAATCGCGTATATTGCATTAAACAAAGATTCATAGCTATTTTCTTATTACGTTGCATTGTGTGAGAAGATGAAAAAAGTTTTAAATTAATGTAAAAGAACAAATAATTCGAAAAATGGAATTTATTTAAAACTCGCTGTTGTTTCATTTGCAAAATCTGAAATAAAAGATTAAAGTTGTTATATGGAGGATAAGATATAACTTCATTTCCAATACCAAAAAATTTAAATATTAAACGTGGTAGAAAGCATTAGTAAACTAAATGTGGGGCTCCGATTCTCTGTCTAGCAAGTTATCACAAGCAATATATTTCTTAGGAACAGAAACTTCAACTTTTCTTATAATAGGAGTCCCCGTGGACTGTCAATGTGTAAAATGACTACGAAAGTACTACACTTCTATGTTTCTTTCTATATCATTTCTTCTACAAAATTTAAAATATTAACGGCAAATATTTCGGGTAAAGAATCTATTGCTGTTTGGAAAAACTGCATTAAAATTAATAAATCAAATCTTATCTTCTGTGACACTTCGTATGTTGGTTCGATGTCTGCCGGACAAGTTCTCATAGAATCAGTGTTCTGTTAGAGGTTTACGCCAGTTTATTCACCGATTATTTACAACAATTTCGAGTTTTGCTTAGAAAATCAACTTCAATCAGTAGAAAAATGAGAGAAAAACGATTTAACAAAAAAGAGAGAGAAAATGATATAATGTGATATAAAATTTGAACAAAATAGCAATAAAAGCTCAGTAATAAGGTATGTCACAAAACGTTTGGGACAAAAAATACAAGCCCATATTTACTTCAGAAACAAACTGTATATAACATTTCTCTATAATCAACATATAACGTCTGCCACTAATAAAAATGCAAAAATAAATTGCAGCTGAGAGCCCACTATCTTCAATTTTACATAATTTTCTCCTAACGTGTGTCATAAAATAAGAGTCTGGATGGTGAAAACATCAATTTCTCGAATTTTTTGGTAGATTCTTCTTCTTGATTGTTCTTCGTTAGCAGCTTCCTACTGTAACAAACACGATTTTGTTCGGACATCTTTAATTTAATTTAATTACTTTACTTTTGCCTCGGGTATGCTCAAATGATGGGCTCGTTACCACTCAAATGTATAAATACAGGAATAAACAGTTTAGAAATATATCGTAATGTTTTTAACTAAGTATAAAGTAAACCTTAATTAAGAATGATATGTACATAAAATATATAATTGAAAATTTCCACTGGTGAATGGTTTGTTTCGATGTTACTTACTGATCGGTAACCTCTCAAAGAAAGTTCGAATGAGGTAAAAATGAGCGCTCGGTATGCTTGGATGAGGTAACTCCTATGCACTTGAACTATAAACGATCGGTCTGAAGCAAACACTATGAATGTCCCCAAAAATGGCGCATGTTTACAATTTTGTGTGGGCCAATTTAATGGAAAAACGAGTTTTATGATGCTAGTAACGTGTGTAATTAGTGTGTTAAGCTAGGCAGGCGGCGGGGCTTCCTTGATATATAAATTTGGGTCCCCAAGAATAACTTAACCCGGAAATATTCACCTGGAGCGAAGTCCGCCTTTTCACGACTTGGTTTTGCAGGAGTCGCTGAAAGATTGCTTGCACCCTTCAATGCGCCGGCCGGCAAAATGCGACCTGCCTTTGGGGGTTACCAAGGTGGCTTCGTTAGACTAACAATGCTGTCGCTACAAGTACGCTAGTATTTGAATGAGCTTCTAGGTTATAATAACCTCGGTGAAGCAGGTTATTTATAGTCAACTTAATGTAGTGAACATCTGGAGTGAGCTTTAGATTAAAGATTCGGTCTAGGAGACGGGTCCTTGTCACAAGGTAGAACTATGTCAGGCTCAGGTTAGGAAGATCGTCCCACAAGGTAGAACTGCGTCAGGTTCAGGTTCAGAATGGTCATACGAGACGGGCTCCCGTTACAAGGTAGAACTACATCAGGAAAGTATTAGGAGGAGGGAAGTCCAGGGACTCAAGTCTCAAGTGATTGAAATTAGTACGGAATTTCATTTTATACTTTTTGGTTATCGTTACCGGTGCAGTCGCTACAGGTACAATTAGGTGAGAACGGCGTTGTGCTTACCTGTACGAGACCGCTGCTGAACGTCTTCTTAGCTTCTATGCGAGCGCTAAGGCGATGTAAATGCAGATTGCGGCGGAATAAGCGCCGTACAAGTTTCTGGCATACTATTGATACTTTAGATAAATTTTCTACTGGCGTTAACGTTGCAAAGTACAGCCAAATTTTCTCTGTAGGTCTTGCTTGGAGGTCATTAAGGGGGTTATCTGCTTTCGGAACAGGAAGGATATTATTCGCTTCTAATCAGTCTCGACTTATTCTGAAATAACATGATGCAAGATCAGGCCAGAACATGCTATCATTATTATTTTGATATATATTAATAAACTGTGGGTTTAGTATAACAGCAAGCAGTTAGCCTAAAGTTCACCCAAGATTGTGTTGATTAAAATTGTATTTTTATAAAAGAAAGAATTAAAAACAATTATTATTACTATTATTATATTATTTCGGAAGACATCTTTGCCAACTGAAAAAATTGCCTACCACACGAAAACTTTATAAGAAAATTTGGCTTTTTCCTTATATTTTATATTTTCAGAAACAGTACTAAAATTATCTTTATGATGTTTGACATATAAGTCGGCAAGGCTTACTATATTGTTTTACCACCAATGGTACTTAGATTAAGGCCATTTTCTTCTAAAAACGTGAAGAAAAAATTGTGTCAACACTTTTGTGACATACGTTATACAAGAAAATATATAACAGATGTTCCAACATAAGACTTGCTTCTTAATGGCTGATAGCTCGTCTTCAAAAATAGCTGTCTCATAATTGAGCAGATTGAATTTACAGGAGATTCTATTTAGTGGTGAGTTCTAATTGAAGTTTGTTCATAAATACCACTGCTAAAAACTGAGTTGTTTTTTAAATTACGATCTTGAATAAGTGCATTTACCAGATTTAACAAAGATAGAGAATCTGTTTCTGATTTTAATATCTTAGAAAAAGTTAGAACATCAGATAAGGATCTTCGACCTTTTAGCGTAAAAACCCGAAGATATTTACAGGAAGACAAATAAGTAGCAGCATGTGGTGGGGTTATTTCTTGTTAAATAGGTTGGAGTTGGTAAAAAATGTAGTTGTTCTGGTTATACGACCAATTCATTTATTTCTTTTTTTACATCTATGTGTGTGCCAAACAACATTTTTTAATCAAATCTCATTCCTAAGTCTTTGACAAAGTGCTTTCCAAAGTTGTTGAATCTGATAATATAGGCAAAATAAACACCATTTATGGTTCTAGTAAATGATATCTGACAGCATTTACAATAATTTAAAGTTAATTTGTTAGTGATGGAACAGTTATCAAGTCTTCGAAGGTCTGCATTAAGTTTTTGGCAGTAAGTTTTATTTTGATGTCAAATATTTTTAAATCCTCGGGGTGCAATAAAAATGCGTTATAGTTAAATCAAATATTAATATAAATAACAATGGTCCGAGATGTGACCTTTGTGGAACACCAGAAAAAGTTTGAACGTTTTTGAAAGATAGCCATTAACTGAGACTGCCTGCGAACAATTCCAAATATAGGAACATAACCACCTCAGAAGAACTCAGTGTATACCGGCCCCATATAATTTTTTAGGCAAAATTCGATATACACGGAATTTCAAAATTTAGTTAGAATAGGGGCAGTTATTGCCTGTTCTTATTTTGAAAGAAGCCGTAGAATGCATTTGTTTAGGGGTTCTTTAAGTGCACACTTTGAGAGCCGGTTTTTTTCTCTATACTCGACCATAATTAGATTCAGCAATTTTGTGATTTGCTGTAATCTAACTGGTTAAACCAGGATCTCACGATATTTAAGAACCAACTACCCTTTTGAACCGCCTTACGTCGCTCTCAGGTCTTTCAGTTACATTCCTATTACGTTCAAGTTATTTTAGGTCTCTTGCGAATGATTTTTAAAGTTATTTTCAGTTGCGAGTACAGTCGCTTAATCGTTTCCTCGCGCTTTCGCATAATGAAATATTGTATGTGTAGGTACCATAAGTCTCCGTATGCTATTAGAATATTGAATACTTTATATACTTATTTTCTTTTGATATTTGGTATTATGTGGTTTAAATATTGATGTTATTATATTAAATCCCAAGTGTGGCAGTTTGCCATAACCGTGAAACTAACTTAACTGTCATTTTAGCTAATTTTAACAGTATAATCAAAACGTGACTTAATAGCTTCAAAATAGCGAGAATTCTGTCGAAAAATTGCATTTCACGCTGCTATATTGTTTGCATCGAAAGTCCCGTGTCGTTGTTTGTTTTAGAGGACACGAGAATGAGGTTACACTGGGAAGTTACCCAAGACTGTTACTTTTACAAAAACCTCTTTGAGATAAAATTGTCTTATACTTATCTTTGAATCAAGATTGCAGACGATGATAACCGATTTATAGTGAACGTTTATATCATTTATCAAATGAAATAATCGGTTTAGTTATATAAAATAGAAGCTTAAATCTGCCTGCCATTTCATTGCCAAGTTAAAAGAAATACGGTACGCTAAAGACTTTAACATAGCATCCCGGCCGGTGTGCCTTCTGATTCCCAGTAAAGGAACTTATTTTTCATTATAATTTTATATATAAGCTAATTGCATTTAGTTTAGAATGAAGAAACTAGTATAATCAATTCACAACCAAATAAAAGGTAAAGAAACTCCAGTGCTCTATTACAATAACTGTTCTGATAACGTTAAAAAATTCTAAATGGAAACTAAATTTACATTCTAGAGCAAGGCTGTCCAACAAGTAGCCCGCGGGCCGCATGCGGCCCGCCAGGATATTTTTGCGGCCCGCTGATCGATAGATTCTATACTTTCAGAAAACACGAATCTGGAATATACATTATAAATAATTGAAAACAATATAAAATAGGTACATAGGGCAAAGGTACAAAAATATATCATTAGTAAAATTAGGAAACAGTCCCTCCCACATCCGATGCAAGGCTTCTCTTGTCCGTTGTCTCAGTCTAGCAGTTTGCCACCAGCTCGAGTGGTGTTGTAGCGATCAGACCTTTTTTTGTTTGTTTTTTAGTAGTGGTTAGTTCTTCTAGTTGTTAATGGTTGTTAATTAATGATTACTTTGACGTTTTTGACTTATCAACGAATGTCATTTTACCTAGCTTACTTATTTGTATGCGTAAATTTATATCAATTGATGTAATTTTTTTCTTTTGTCGGTATCTCAAGAACAGAAAGCAATTAACCTAAATTGAATATGTTTTTTTTGTTCCGAATCACCTCTAGAACACATGGTGTACGTTTTTCGGTTACCTCAGGGAACACCCTGTATATCTCTATTATGTTTCAATGCTTTTTGTAATATAACGTAAGCTTCTTGAATAAAAAATCTGTAAAAGGCTTTACCCAGAACTTCCCTCGTCGATACTGAGACACTAAATAATTTTAAAAGTCAAATTAAGTTAGGAGTAAAAATATATTCACGTTTCTAATAAATTAAATAAATGCAGTCTTAACATTTTGTGGGATATTGCAAGGGAACGGGTCATTTCTACCTGAGCTACGGAGCACCTACACTTCGAATTTCTGTGTTGCAGCTTTATTAAGTAACGCACAAATTTTTTGCTCCTTTTGTATTGTACAACCTTTATTCTGTATCTATTGGGACCCATTTTTGGTAAGAATAAAGCCAGCGCTATGTACAAATTATTCTTCTTTCTTCTTCTTCTTCATAATTTAGGACTTAGTCCTGTTATTTCCAATTTTGCCTCTTTGTTAGTCCTGGGATGCTGATGTCCAGATTTCGTGCCATTGTTTTGGGGGTCGTCCTTGGGGTCTTTTTGTATTCGGCTTTTTCTCCCTAGCGATTTTTGCCAATCTGTTGTCGTGCATTCTATTTACATGGCTATTCCAATTCCGCCGTCGTGTTCTCACCTATCTCACAACATCTTGAACTTTGCATGCTTCTCTGATGTTTTCGCTCCTTACTCTGTCTCGTAGGGTAACGCCTGCTGTCTGCCTTAGGGTTTTCATTTCTGTTGTTCGCATAATGCGTTTAGTCTTGGCTGTTTCAGCTCTGGTTTCGGCGACATAAGTTAAGATTGGTCTGACGCAGGTTTTATAGATCTGTACTTTACTTTCAACCGACATGTGCTTATTTGTCCATATCACGTCTCGCAGGTAGCCTGATGTCGCAGCCGCTTTCATTGCTTGATTGCGAACTTCCTCGTTTAGGTTTCTCATGCTAGATGTGTGTGTACCTAGGTTATAACTTGTTCAATTATATTATTATCAACGGCTAATTTACATCAAAGAGGTTCTTTCGAGATAGTCAATGATTTTGCTTTTTCTGTTGATACTCTCATATTAAATTCTTCCGCTGCTGTTTTAAACCTAAAAAATAGTCGTTGCAAGTCATTTTTATTTTCTGCCAGGAGCACGGCATCATCGGCATAGCACACTATTTTTATTTCCTTATGACCCATCTTATATCCTCCGTTCCCTGGTTTTACCCTCTCAATGATTTTAACCGTTATGATATTGAATAACGTGGGACTTAGGCTATTTCCTTGTCTAATTCCGGCCGAAACAGGTATTTCTTCTGTGAATGTATTGTTTGATTTTATAGTAGTTTTATTGTTTGTGTTTAGTGCTTTAATAACCTGTATTATATTTGGACTTATTTCTTTTTCCTCTAGGACGTGTAAGACGTCAGTTAACTGTATCCCGTCAAATGCTTGTGTTAAATCGACAAAGCACATGAATGCTGGTTTGTCGAATTCAATGGCTTTCTCAATGATCTGTCGTAGAATAAAGATTGCATCGACCGTTGATCGGTTTTGTCGGAAACCTTGTTGCTCCTCACTGCCCCTAATTTGGTGTACAATTTTAGCAGAGATAATTTTTGTAAATAATTTTGATATAGTACTTAACAGGTATATTCCTCGGTAGTTTTTTGGATCTGCCTTGATTCCTTTTTTAAATATTGGGATGGTGATACTTTATGATACAAATTATTGATTGTATTTATTGCTAAGTTAAATAAAAAATAAACAATATTTTATTTCTTAAGGTGTTCACCATGTATATATTTGTCTGGAATTTTCTCGGTTTTATGCTTGGTAGATATATAATGCGTATGCAAAATATTGTCTTCTTCTGACAAATAGTTTTTGAGTTATACCGCCAACAGGCAGACAGACAGACGGACGGAATTGAAAAAACCTGTTTTTCATCATCTAGAGACCCTCAAACGTGAAGATCTGGAGAAATCTCGAAAGGTAATTTTTTCGCGATTACAATACTTGCTTCGTCTTTTAGACGAGGGAAGTAATAAAAATAAAAATTAATATTCAAATATACACTTTTATATTTATTACAAATCACTCACAAAGTCGCATACGACACATTTAATGATGCGGCAGCCATAACCTTCAAATCTTTTACAGTGGCCCTTGGGCCCTTTGAATTTGGACAGCCCTGTTCTAGAGAATGTTAACTTCATTTTAATAACTTACTAAAAACCAGAAATTTTATTTAGTTTTAGCGTTTAACTTATTTTAATACACACTCATACACTACTACTCCATAGAAAAAATTACTGTAACCTCAGGGCGTTGATCAAGTAAGAGAGGGATTTCTGAGAATATTCTTTATAATATACGTGCAAGTTACTTAATATACTGTTCTCTATAAAGGAAGTCTAAAAATCGAACTAATTTAAATGCGGAATTTGTAGGTTGCGTAGTAGACCAAAACTAAATCTCTTGCAAGAATCCTGAATATTCCCATTATAATCCGGTCGCAATAAGGAAACGATGTTAAAATTTATGGATCGAGTTTCAGCTGAAGTTTGGAAGTCATTGAAAGTTTCGTAGCAACAGTGGATGTTAGTGTGCACAATGAGGGCATTAACGAAAATACCACGTGTGTCAAAGCCTTGCACATCATAAATGTTTAGTTTCAAAAAGGAATTTTAATTGCTTGCAGAGATACGAAGAGGTTCTAAATTACCGAGTGCGTCATTTTGATCAATTTGCTTGTTATTGTGTGGCCGTTCTGTGGGGAAATTAAAAACCACTAAAAACCCCCTAGCTTATATTTACGTTAAAATATCAAACTGAGAAGCGACTGTTATCATACCGCTTGTCTCAGAGGAAACTTGTAATGGCAACATTTAAAGCTCCAATGAGTTAATTCTATTTGTTTACACCGAGCAGTGAATATACGTTATACAAAATGTTTGATACTAAACGTCGGGATAGTATTTTTTATTAATCATTTGTTGGCACATATTTGCAATTCGTAAGCTAATTTATTTTTTCCTGGATTTAAATCGGTTCTCATGCATAAGTTGACAGGGCTGACGACTTACCAGAAATTCCATAACGTTCCTTCGTTCTGAGACATGATACTGGAGGAGCAAGGCAAGCAGCGGGTCGTTTTATGTAACAGGTGGTCACACACATTCGTCCGAAAATGCAAACCCAACCAAATTCCACAATCAAACATGCAATCAAAATTGCGAACATTCAACATTTAGTAGCATGGTTTCGTTACCATAATACGAACAGGAGGATTGGCGGCCCCCCACGGCGTTCCCACGTAGCATCGAGTAGAGTGCCTTGTTCAGAAACAGTCTTCAGCACGCCGCTGCTGACGTACCTGCATAATAATTAGAAGCATACGGATTCTTGCGGCAACTGGAACCTATTAACCGAACGTTAGTTAAGTTAATGAGCTACAATTTATGTCACTGCGAGATGCATCCGCGGTGGCCGCCCCCAACCGAACAGAAGACCGAAATCACAAGGCATTTGTGGGAAATGGGCTTCCCTAACCATCCAGAAGCGCTTCCTGAAGTCACTGATAAGGGAGGTGCTTAACAGGTCCAGAATCAGGGGCCATCTCGCCGGATGATCGTTAATGCAGGCACGATAGCGCTATCTTGGCGGTATCCGGTTAGGCTCCAGCCCAACATCCTTCGTCTTTTAGACGAGGGAAGTAAAAATACGCCATTCTTGTAGGTAAAACTAACAGCTAAATACAAGTAAAGTCGGCCGCAAAGTCTTCGCTCTATTATAAAGCCATAAAAAAATTTATCTCATTGCTTGTGACAAGATAAATCCAACTTTATGGCATGAACACAGTTTTTTACAGTCGATACTTGATATTGTGACAATAAAAGCCACACATTGAGATAGCCAATTTATCTATTAAAGTCTAAATCGGTCGTTAACACACTTTATCAAACAAAGAGACAAGTCTCACCCTAATTACGCCTCAACAGTCTTGTAACAGGAAGTTGATAAGATAAAATTTAGGGGGGGGGGGGGGGGTCGACTCAATACAGGCAGCTTAGAACGAAATGCTGTTATAATGATTGTTAATTGTGAACAAATTAAATGGGAGAAATAGGTACCACGGATTTTAATGGAATAACAAAACCACTCTCGTTGAAATTCGAAATGGGAGGGCAGTTGCTTAGTTTTTGTGCCAACTATGTTAGACGTCTCAGCCTGAATATCCTTTGACCTACCTTTGTAATGCTTTACTTGCCGGGACACTTTACAAACACAATACACTATTGAAAAATACTCATATAAATAAATAAACACATGCAAATAACAAATAAAAAGCAACAAAACTTAGAATCAAATTGAATCAACATTAAATAGGCATGTAAATTAGTCACGGGCATAACCGGACAATTTTCATAACCGAATTATTTGCATTCGAATCATATTAATAACGGATTGATTATTTGAATAATCATTCGAATCAATTTTGGCTCTCGATTCGTTTCGATTAAGTCAGCCGGTTTGCCGGTTGGCGGTTCACCGTCAACTGCATCGGCATCGTAACTTGCAGATAGCAGAGGAACTCAGTTAATCGTTAATTATAATAATTGTATAAATGATTTTTATTTGATTTTTAAGGAGTTTAAACCATTGAGAATAGCTATATCAATACTAATCATAAAGAAATTATAAATATGCGCATACAAAGTATCTATTGAATCTATTTTTAGTTCCTAAAATTCTCTAGTAGTCACCCTTCCCCTTTCGCTTGCACATCATACCGGTATATTTTAAAATCCATCATTGATCTACGTTCAGCCTTCCGCGGTTCTAAGGACGCACACTTAAAATTTTCAACATCGAAATCCACTTCTTGTCCCGACTGCTCCGTTATTAAAAATTAAATATAAATCTTTTACGATATTGGAAAATCTTATTTCGCTTTCTGTTTATCCCTTATTATAATCAACCGCGTTTCGAAGCAAAAATTTAGGTCGTTATAAATTAATACCAACCTTCGGCAAATCTCATACTCAGCAGAACGTTATCTTTAATAGGAACGGCCCCATAAATTTAACTCGTCGACTGGGAGTATCGAATGTCTTAATAACATCAACAAGCAGCCGCGGCCTCACTTGGGTCAATCAAGTACATACGTAGAAAAGGTTATATGAGTTATGAATACCGTATTATTTACAGAATTTCGATTACTCGCAGGTCGCTGAGTCGCGGCACGTAGTACGTATCAGAATGAGGTTATTTTTCATCCGAATACTTGGAACGAAAACCGAGTTACACAGGTTATTTCAATAACCGGATAACCGGTTATTTTTGATTCGAATAAGCTCATCACTAATGTAAATATTTGACATTGAACGAAAAGGGTTAGTATTCTTAATTAAGTAATATTTAAACTGATTATCAAACAAAGGGTTCGCCCGCTGCTTCCAAAGTAACAACTGTGTTCCCCCCAGTTCTTATAAATAAAACTAAACAATACAGACTAAAATAGCCGCAGGTTATATGTGGATTTAGGTCACGTACACCAGTCTATAAATAGCCGGAACAACAATCAGAATACGTTACTAGTTATTTGTAAAAGGGTATCATTTTTTCAATTATGTCGCAATATAAAATCTAAGTCGCAATACTGTTTTTACGACATAATTGGGTTGTTCCGCAGCCAACAAACTTCGCACAAAATGACGTAGATGGGAGCGGTTTTTCAGACGACGAATAATTCCACGAGACGCGGCCGGAAAGGAAAGTCTCGTTCTACACATACACCAATTCTACGGGTGCACCTCGTTGCATCAGAATGTCCAATCACCAAATGCGAGAAAATATGTGATCACCTCGCCGAACCGGTGCCAATCACGACGAAATCCATAAGACAAGTAAATATCGAACAAAGGTAATGCCGAGCCCCTCTATGGGAGAACAACTAAAATACTTAAAGTAAGTGGCACAAAATGAAGCAGTAACAATAGGAATACTTAGAAAGTGATAGAACAGGGTTTACTTCGATAAAGAACTACAATTTTGTAACATAAGCACAGCAGATGACGCTAGATATTTGAATTCGCATGAAATTTTGCCCAAAATTTACTGCACTGGGAGGGAAAATGTCGGTATTTGAAATGGAAAATGCGGGGTTTTAAAAAGTAACCAAATCATCAAATTGTCCTAACATGCTAGCAGAATGAGTTGTAGCTACTTTAAAAAATGCCATGGCTCGCAGTTTAGCATTATGATCACTTTTCATGTACCAGAACAGGTTCTGGTCGGTATTTTAATATGTATATCAAATTTTAAAAACATTTTTAAGGGATAATAAGCTTTTAAGTGAAATACAGTGCAGTATAAAACACTCAGTAACTGCATTGCATTTGTAGCTGGCAAAACCCGTACAGGTGTTTTGTTCTCCCTTCGGCTACGATACAAAAATCTTTGGTGGTCGTAGTACCCAAATAAAGGTAGCCACCTACCAGGGGTGCGCCAGTAGTTGACTCATAGACCCCCACTTTGTGTGATAATTAATAGTCTGAATTAAGAGAAAGAGAAGAAGAATTCGTTTAAAAAAATATCAAAATCATCAATAACGATTTGTAAGGGATTAATTTATTCACAAAAACCATTGACTTTATAGGCAGGAACTTGCTTTTTCATATAAAATTTCACTAAAATAAATATTTTCCTAGAGACATTTCAAACTGTTTTTAATTTTACTTACTCACTTATTTAATCACTGTGCTTTTGTTGTGCTTTCAGGTGTAAATTTATCTCCATCTCGGCGTTTTATTCAGCTTATTTTTTTTAAATATCTCATTTCTATACCTCTTTTCCTACTGCGATGTTTTTCTTTGGTTTTCTATGATTCTAGCCCATGTGTCAATATGCACTGGGATTGCCACCCTTTTGAATACTTGAAATTTAATTTCTTATGGTTTTCTTCCTTAGAAAAAAAATTACTTTTAATACTGTTAAATAATCCGGCGGGATTCTTTAGGCGCGCATCTTTAGTCGTGCACTTTTAGGCGCGAACGCTTTAGACGCGGACGCTATTAGGCGCGTGTACGTTTAGGCGCGAACCTTTAGGCGCAGGACCACCTAGACGCCACATAAATTAAATTCACATTAGTCTTGAAATGGGCTTTATTACCTGCTGAAATAAGTTATGTAACTAGACCTCTGTCCTAAACAGATGTAGAAACTGGTTATTTGTGTAGATAATTGCAAAATTTGATGTTGTTTAGGAGTCTATTACTGTTGATTATCTTAGAGGTCTTGCTCACAATTACCAAATGGAGTCTTTTTAACAGTAAATGTAAATATTAAGGTGGAGATTTATAAATGTATATATTCTTATGTTTCTTTGGTTTTTCAATAAAGAATGTTTTTTGTGTATTATTTATTTTCTAGGCCCTCACCTTTTACACTCTTCCCAAAGAAGTGTTAAAAACAAATTACTTTAAAATTACATCAACCGATGTAAACGTAAACGTAAACTGCTCATATAGAACACTAAAAAATCTAGAGGTTATTATTTTTAGCAATTTTATTTGATTAAAGTTTCGAATTTTGTATGCAACAACCTGTATGCAAAAATTTAATGAAGCGGCATCTTCTGGTTCCACATGCTTTTTGTAATTTTGTGAACATCTCTTTTCGCAATGTGCCATTCCAAAATTTAAGCAGCAACTCATTTTACAAAATAACACTCTGTAGATTTCTTTTGTCAAAATTTAATATGTGATATGTAAGCAATATATAGGCAAATATCAGAGCAATTATTTAATGACAAGTTTTTAAAGATCGGATTCCATTCAAAATTTGGAAATCTTTAAAGATTTACATATTTTTTTGGTGGCCAGTGTATTACCGTTTTATCGACTGTATATATGATAACCTACTAATACAACGGCACAGCTGCTCTTTACGGAAGTTTAAAATAATAACATTAATCATTTAGAAATGTCAAAATATAATATTCAAAATTTCAGTGTATACACGAAAATTGCAATACATCCTAAATGGATATTTTACTCGTCGAAAACGACTTAGAAAAAACCGTTCGCAAAACGAGTAGTTAACATAACTAACTAGTAGGTAGTTATGTGACTATTTACAGTTGGGCAATACAGTATACGTTCAAACCACGCGGAAATGTGTTCACGTGGGGCCTAACTGTCCCCACGCCTAAAGTTCCAGCGCCTAAACGTACTCGTGCCTAATAGCGCCCGCGTCTAAAGGCTTCGCGCCTAAAAGATAACTTCTAATAATGCGCGTCGAAAGATGCGCGCCTAAACGTCATTTTCCGTAAATAATCTGCCTACTGCTTCTATGCTTTCTCTAATTGTCTCGTCTATTCGTCCATCTGGTGATATTAGTGCTCCAAGTGATTTAAAAGCTGCCACCTGTTCTAGTTCTGTAATTATTATGGATCTCTTCTACTGGTAATCATACTTTTTGCTTTATTCCTGTCTATTTTCACTTTGACTGTTTCTAGCTCTCTGTTTTCTTTTAGTGTTTTTATATTTTCCAATTATTATCATATAATTCATTATATTGCATAGGAATAGACACAGTCGTCATGTTGTTCAAGTAAATATAAAACATTCTGTATTATTATTATTATTACAAATTAATTGGGAGGATAGGTATCTGAATCGTGCACTTTTGGATAAAAACAACAAATTTAGTATGCCAATCATACATAAGTAAGAGGACGTTTTTTGAGATAGGGCTCAAAAAATTAGCCTCTGAAAATGGTATCCTTAAACTAGTTTTTAATCTATAACCTGAAATAGGCGTTTTAGGTAAAACATTTTCCAGTCAGAGTTATGAGCGATCCTATTTTACAAATTTTATATTCTTACAGTTTTTTTTATAAAGCTAATAATAACCGAAATAGTTGAGAAATTAAAAAAAAATTAAGAAAATTTCAAGCAGAAGCTATCTTTTTGCGGAAAACTCCAGTCGAAGCTTCCATATAGCACTTGGCAAATTTTTGAAAGCTTGGCTATTAGACTGAGGGACATATAATGTATTATTACCCAACTGGGCGATTCAAAAGGCTGTTCGAAACTGTTTCCAAAACACAATTGCAATGCGTCCAAAAATTACATATCAACGCTATTTAAAATAATACCCTACTAATTCTGAACAAATGTTTGCCAGTAAGAGTTTGTATAAATTATTTTAATATTCACAATAACATAAACTCACTAAATACAATAACTCGTATTTCAATGTATTTAAATGATTCATAAAAATGTTGACCAGAACTGTGACACTAAAGTCAAATGTTACGATTTTGGAAAAAATACTTTCATAGTTTTATTTATTTCTACATTTTATTTTATCGCTATTCAAATTCATAATAACTCACCCTTTTTCACAGTCATGGTACTGGCACAGCGCTGTACACGTCATATTAGCAAGTTTTTCCTTGCAGATTTGGAAATTGCATGCTTTACATGAACAATACAGCAACTGGCTGCACTAAGATTTAGATAGGGATCCACATGTCCTTTCTACAACTCCACTTCTCTGGGCTTGGATGAATAGTTCATTCTAAGGTGGACTGTTCCCAGTAGTCTACTGCTTGAAACCTCTTTACTGTTCAATATAAGGATGATTCGTCGTCTAGAAGAAGAACAACAAACACCTCCAATATCCTCATCTTTTATTCTACATCTGCTGAGATCTTTGACAACTATTGAAAAGTAGAAAGGTATTTACCATGCTGATTTCTTCCCGTGGCCAGAGAAGGCAGAAGTTGAGTCAGCTCCAGTAAAGGTCTGAAAAGTAGCAACGCCTTAACCTTTGAACAGTCTCTCAAGTCGCAAAACTCGAAAACAATGACATCTCAAGTACAACAACAACTGTGTCAACAGTTTGCTTCGCAGCTATATACGAGTAATATTATTCGGCTTCCAGCCTCCTCATTACTCCACGATTGGAGGTCTGGGTGATGAGAAAAGTTGTTTCTATTAGTAACAATCATTTCCTTTTCAGATTCTTTATCTTGTTGCTGCTCGCAGCTGAGGACAGTAATATAAGAAGCTCTGTTTTATTTTCACATATAGATAGAAAACCTTTCTTTCGAAGTGGGAGTGTTAGCAGTTACTCGGTGTCGTGCTCCTGTACCAGGGGTAGTTCTTGTTTCTGACTTGAGGCTGTTTTCCCGATATTCATCCAACACAACATCAATCCGTTTACTATATTCCCACTCCCGAAGAAGTAACCTAGCATATATTTCAGCATAGTGCTTGCAAGTCTTCTCTAGCCTAAGACTGATGATATGAACCATTGAGGGCCCATCAATAATCACAGCTGAGGCTTGAGGCTTCTCTTCGTCTGCATATCGTTTACTTAGCATTGGAGGAGGTTTGATTTTGACGCTTTTCTCAGTTTGCACAGTCAGAAAGTGTGGGAGGGCTTGCTTCTCGTAGTTCAAGAAATCCAAGTTTGAACCTCTGTGTAGAGTTTAACAAATATACTTGCCTCACTTTTCGCCTGTTTCAAAAGAATTGTGGGCTTGTTTCCATCCTTGTTTAGTGGTTCATCGAACAACATTAACTTGTTTTTCATTATTGGTTTCACAATTATTGGGGCCGATGGATTTTACAAAGTTGGGTAACATAGTCTCTGAACTTTCCTTAGCCAGTTTCCTACAACAAAATTTGAACAGCATTTTCTGATACAATGTGGTAGGTTGTAATATTGCTTAGGTCACAAGTAGTATCATCCACTCGGATTCCCACTTTTCTTTATTTAACCAGTTCTTCACATCTAGTGGAAACTACCTTCGGAATGGCGGTTCACGTCATGGTGTTTGTCAGAATCTAATTTCGAAAGCATGTACCTTCCACCGACCTTATAATCGTTGCACCCTAAGCCCTGCCACCATCCATCTTGGCAGTTGATCTGAATTGTGAATTAGTCCAATTCCCCCACCATCCCTCTTTACAATGAAGTTTAACTGTTTTTTACTTTTAATTATCAAATAATACAAATATAGCATACATCTATTTATGAGATATTCAACTGCCATCAGCAGTACAAATTATATTAAAACTTGGAAAATACGTTGTAATTTTCAGTAATATTAAGTAAAGTCTAGAAGCTCAAACTTTGCTCTGAACAAACACTACAACGACTGTTGCGAGTTTTGTATATGCAAGTACATGCATTTGCTTTTCAGCTATTACAATTTCTAATTTTAAAAATGAAAAATTCACCAGCTACCTAAAATATATAAGAAACTCGAGCTGCTTTCCAATCCTTAACATGTTTTATTGTTATAATAGGCATTCTCTCAAATATACGTAATCGATTTATGAAAACATTACCAAAATAGTGTGTCTCTTTCAGGTCACAAAACGCGTAAATTATTACATTATATTTGGGCAAAACAATCAGAACGACAGTAAGAGCAACACAGTTCGTTTAAGGTATACCGCGATACTTATTTAATAATTGAGTACCGACACGAATTAATGAAAGTGTTAATAATTGACGGCTTTTATTAAATCCCTTTAGGAGTTTAGAATAAATAGTTTCAGCCCTAATTTAGCCTCATCCAGAGATTTTCCCTCAAATAAGATTATCATGAGCGCACCGCGCACCTCTTTCGGCTTTTAAAGTCCAGATTAAGGTCACTCATAAAAATCATAAGCTGGGCGGCTCCCAGCAGATCGAGTAGATCCCGCACGTAGTTAATTTTTTATTAACTCCTTGCAGAACTTACGAGGGATGAACATCTCGGAATTATCAAGCTGCAAAGCAGCAACTTGTGCAGTTTTAAACTGCAAAAAGTAATAGGCGTCTATTTAAAATTCACAGTGACACTATTCACTAATCACAAACAGTGAACCGTGGTGCAAGTAAATCAAACTCTTCCCATTTCCAACTGTTCGCTATAATATTATCAAAACATGTGCCATCGACATTCAGGTTAGCAAGTGTAACGGCAGGAAATGTTAGGGTTTAATATTGCATGAATGTTTAGTACGTTGTAACTAAGTTTACACTTTGATGCGAGCAGAAGATTCAATAGTCCTGAATATATCCTGGTTATAAGTTGTAATTCTGGTTTAACGCTGTTCATGTCGGAAGCGAGATTATTAGTGGCTATGTAAATTGGAGCTTTAGATATTATACAGAGCGTTCAAATAAAACATGTTTATGGGTAAGCATGGATAGTAAAATCAGTGCGATTGTTTAGAAATTAATTAACCGGCACTATCTCACATTGACAGTGTTAAAGGTGAAAACCCGTTTACTACCTGCAATAGGTAGGGGAAAATGTTTGCATTATTGTTTAGGGCACCACTTAGTGTAGAAGCCGATAATGTAATGAAAATATGACTAGGAAAACGCCCTGGCCATAAAAAATGTGTATCATGCTCAACTGTGGAATTTAGACCTTACTTTATTTCTATACGTTTGGAGCTACTTACTTAGTTGCAAAACACGCAATACTGCACTATACAAATAAAAATAATACAGGACATTTCAAAGAACTAGAAAAATAAGTCCCCCAATGGAAACCAATGTTGATACACTTTGGCACAAAGCGCTGAAGGCGTTACTCTGCTAATTGGGATATGCCCTAAAACGCACTTCACAACATGCAATTTATTTGCTAACTCGCAATAAAAATGAGCGATAATTGACACATTCCAAATTTCTATTCCAGACACATAAGACACATTGCAAATTGACGGTAAATCGCACATGCAACTTAAAATAGTAAACATCAGTATGACTTCGTGTCGCTCTGCGCCAAAGTTAAGCGATGAAAGCGGCCTCTTAACTCTAAGAGGCGAAGAATAGCTTTTCAAAGCTTGGTTTGAGGAATAGACAGCGATAGTTGGGGAATATCTACGAGAATTTAGTATAAACCATCATTCGTTGAACGTTTCCATGGGCTTTTAGAGATGCCATATTAGCAATGCTCACTGCCCTCTTTTATGTGATAAAGCTCCAAACTGGCGTCCGTACAGCAAACCGTTGAGTAAACACACATTAAGATGGTAGCAGATTTTATTCCAAATACAAGAGGTATAAAGATTCTACCTATGAGGAGTGTAGATAAATAACGTGCAGAAAGTACATAATCTCTACAAGTTATACAGGAAAAGTAGGCAGTAGGCAAAATGAGGTTGCAACTTGATGTACGAAAGTTCAGAGAGCTTCAGCTGCCCAAGGGTTTACCAGTTGCTGTAAAGGAGCTCACTCAACGTAATGGCCGAACTGTCCCCCCTGCACCTCAGAAAAGCTATAATCTGACCTGATGCGCGTCTGACCCTCGAACAAGGATCGATTGGTCGGCAGAGCGCAGGAATATAACGTAGGGCACTTCTGACCCACAAAGAAGTTTGCTGAATGACAGAGATGCTGTAACCTGGCGATAAAAGTTGACCCACTAAGATGGCAATTCAGCGAAGTCGAAGAAATAACAAAGACCACGAATTCAGGTATTGCATTAAACAAGTCCGAAAACAATCGTCCGCTGGTAGCCGACAGAACACTCTCCAACGAGAATAAGCGGTTTGAAGTTGGAAAAATTCATCGAAATGCCGACGATGCTTCCACTGCTAAAATGATCATTAATAATACAACAAGGCTAAACAACCTTGGAGATCTAATATTCTTCATAAAAGACAAGTGTATATGCACTACATACACGTACTGCGGTGCTTCAAAAACTATAATGACGTCAGAAGGTTGCCGGTGGCTCGTTAAGCAGCAAGAAAGGCTGGGTCCTCGTCTGGTATTTTCCGTGACAGAAACAACAGTAAAGAAAGGGGTTAGGGTGGTTTAAAATATTGTTAACAGTGACATTACTACGGTGCCGGATTGTGAAGTGCTTAGAGAAGTACAGTAAGACAAGCAGTAAGACAAGGAGTCGGCGTAACCGCGATTTTACTAACAGTTAAGCTAACTGCGGTGTCGGATCGTAATCCACCTAGCGAAATAAGAATTAGACAAGAAGTTAACTAACAATTATATTAACTGCAGTTCGGATTGTGCTTCACCTAGAGACGTAGAAGTGAGTCAAAGGGTTGGTGTACACACAATCTTACTAACAGTTATTATAACTGCGGTGTCGGACTGCGCTTTACCTAAAAGAGTAGGGGTTAAACAAGTTGTGATCTGTTACAGCCGTTTTCCGGATTACTTGTAGAGCTACCACATCCACGAGACCTAGCTTTCTTCTCCCCTTGCAGTCGTATTTAGATGCTTTTTAAACAAATTACAAAAACCCCTCCGTTCCGAGTCGCGGAGTGGGCAAACAATAACAAAAAATCTAAATTTCGTTGCCAGAGCGACCCTACGCTAATTGGTGGCTGTGCTTCCAAACCCCACAACTGGTTAATCCTATCCTATCCTGAATAACAGTCCCATAAATGTTTGAGCTAAATTAGCTGGCGGTTTTTGGCTATTTGTTTCGACCGTCTTGTCGTTCTAATTTCGCCTAACCCCCCTCCCATAATTTAACATAGTTTTGGGGTCGTGTTATACCATGTGCTAAAATATCATGTTACCACTCCAAGTCTCGCTACAACCCTGATGATATCGGCTTACACCTTAATCAAACCAAATGAAAGCTTTCGTTAAGATTTATAATTTTTTGCCTATGACTGTAAATAATTCCTTACATCTAGCTATTAAAGTACAATTCTTTTATTGTCCTTCTTGAAAATAACCTAAGTAAAATGTTCGTACGTACCCGACCCTTATAGTTTATAAGGGGAACATAAAACTCAGAGTCACGGAAAGCAAAACGCCTTAAGAAGTAAGAGAAAAAAAACTCTAGAAATACCTTTCATCAAAAGAAAGAATGAGTAACCTACTATAAAATTCCTTGAACGGAAAAGAGAAAAAAGTGCATGGAAAATGATGAAGAGAAAAAGAAAAACGCTAGACAAAGTGTGAAGCCTTCTTCTGGACCCCCCCCCCTTTCCACATACAAGAAGCAATAGACGGCGAGCAACTGCCTGAAGAATGAAACGATATATAAAAAGATTAAAAAATACCAAAATAGAAGAAAGTATTAAAGACAAACTCTCAGAAGATCATCTGGTTGGGTTGTGTACAAGAAAATTCAAAGCAAAATCATGGCGAATATGTTATAGCTAGATAGAATACCCAACGAGGAAATGAAAGGGAGTATACGGCATGACATATATCAAAGAAAAAAGATAATTATCGTATGAACCTGTAAAAAGAGCTGGTAAAGATAGATGGATAATTCGGATTACTGACTAGATCTCCATCGGACAAAGGAAACGAGAAAGGCTGAGAAAATATTATTGAGATGCCCTGGACATATTCATGGAAAAGCGAGGATTGCAAGTTGGTGAATAAGAAGATAGAGGTGCGTGGATACCTGGCTCAACGAAAGAAGACGACGCCAACCGTAACAATGCAATTTAAAAAAATATGCTAACAATTGTAAACTGTATAACAGAAATAATTGAGGTATTATAAGTTATAACCAACAGGAACTGTTGCAAGACAGTATAAACTGAGTAAAAAATGGATTGTATACAAGCATAGTAAAAATTAGAAAAGGCAAATTATTACAAATTGTGTTTTATTCCAAAACAGACATACACTAAAAAGCAACATGTGACCACTACCTTACTTCCAAGTATAATATTACAAGAGTCGAAAACGAACCATACTACAGTTGGACATACAATAAATATTAATATTCATAATTGCACTCCTTCAACAAACATTCGTAACGTACTATCGAAGTCGTTCCGTTCTTTGGACAATTACAATATTAACCTTGGCCCATTTTACTAGATGATTACATACATACATGTATATCTTGTACGTGCTATTATATATTGACATTTTTCTTTTCCTCAGTCCGATTAGTTACACGTTGGCAGAATGGCGATAGTCATTTACACGTCTGACACGTAAAGTTGTTGTTTGTAGGATAATATGTGCTTTACGAAAACCATAACACACAATTGTTCTAGTGAGCAACTACACATGTTACTAACTTATACCGATTAGCTAAGTTCATTTTGATGCTCTAATTTTGACTGTTTTATGTCAGATAATTAATTTTTCAAACTGTTAGATGGCTGAAAGCAATCTCTCTTTAGGCCCCTTCCTTTCTTATCTTTTAAAAAGTAGAACAATAGATGTGGTAATGTAAAATGTAAAATTTAACTAATCGTATTAGAATGTAAATAGATATACATATACAAAACTGACAACAGAAAACTTTCCCGTTGGAAACGATACTTTTCTGTAAAACGTAATTAAAATATAAATTAGAACTCCCCGAGCCATTTCTCATTACAATCAATACCAAAGACGTTCAATTGATTACTTTAGATACATACTTTCCGAGTAATAAATTATTTTTTCAGGCTATCTAGAAAAGAAGCTGTTACGTTTTAGGCTTCGTCATTAAGTGTAATTACTCAAAGTTGAATTTCAACTAAAAATTATTTTTAAATTTTGGAAATACTCTTAACTAATTAAATAATTCAAAATAATAGTATGTAGAATGTGGATTTTTGAGCAATAATTTTACAGCGACTATCATAGAAAAGATAACTAGTTAAAGTAATTCGAATTAAAGTTCCAAATTCTGGAAATGTTTTATTTGGAATACAATGTTCTTGATCATACCACAATTAATGCTCTACTGGATAGATGTTTTTGCGACATATCTCATACATTTCATCAGACATGTAGTAAAACACGTCTATTTTACCCAAATTGCAAATTTAAGAAACTCTAAGATCTAAAAAATAATAACAGTGCAATCGAATTTTTACATGATAAATGCTGCTTAGCTTATATTCTAACTTTCCAGCAATTTTCCGTGTTGATAATTAAGTTAATGTGACGTATTTTTATCTGTCAATCTACAGGAATCTGTTGTACACGTTTATGAAGACATTCTTTCTACCTTTATCTACCAAGACAAAGCTTCTGCTTATGGAATAACGAGCAAAAGTTTCAAATAACAATATTTAAAGTTAATTATTCACGTTTTCTATGGAACAGAATCTTATATTACCAGTATATTAACATTTACAACATGTAACAAGCTTAACAATTAGACCTGGAAACGAACAGGAACTTGTTGTTTTAGGGCGGCACCTGATGGATTTAATTCCAGTGATGGATTTGGGGATTGCACCAAGACCTCTTTGGCGGCAGGAAATAGTGTGCTAAGCTATGAGATGTTACAGTATCAAATTGATTTAATGACACTCACGGATGAGCGAGTGTCGAATGCTAAACAAGTCCGGGAAACGTGCACACTTACCCTAAAAATCGTAAAAAACAGGCTAAAGGACGCGGCTCAAATACGCTCAGGGAGGGGGCGGGGTCCTAAAACGAGACACCACAGGGCAACCGTGTTGGTATGTATAAGGTGTTGCCAAATAAAAGGGCGCTACAAGATAGATCCAAATAGGGAAACAACCCACGCTTAACGGAATCTTGAAAGCTAAACGTGGCCAAAGGTGCTCAAATACCAGTTCTGGGAGCAACAGCGCAGCGACAAGCGCACCAACCTACCTGCAACGCTCATTCATCACGTCCGGGTCTCAATTTACATCGATCTTGACACAGTGACTCAGTCACCCTGTAAACAAACATGCACAAGACAAATGAGAAATCATAAGTCGTAAATATTGGGCCACTTCACATGACCGAAAAACTTAACAGTTGTACCGAGGTGGTCGGCACGTATTTACAAGTTCGTTCTTTACCTTTTGTATTCTTAATTGTTGTGGGAGATGGCTTAGTCTGGATTTATTTTTTCTGGCTTTTCTCGTTTTAGCAACTAACTTATTGATGAATTCTTTTCAAACAACTTGTTCGATATCTTTAAACTTCAAAAACTTAGTGTGTATGAAAAGTATAAATAACCTGAAATGTCTTTATATTTACAAAACTACTACCTTCATACTTACATAAAAAAATTAATAAATTTTCACAGTATGAACTTAAGGAACAAAAGTTTTGCCATTCTTCTTCACAAGAACGGCTTCAGATCAGTAAAAGACAAAAATCCAAGTTTAAAAACCGTTTACGTATATCACATTCCTTACTTTTGCGGTTCGAGTTACATTGGACAGACTGGTCGTTCCATTGACCTAAGGCTTCAAGAACATAAAGGCGGTTGCAAATACAAACGCATCACAAAATCGGGAACATACATTTACAAATGTGCACATCTTAGAATTTGAGTACGCCTGAGTACTTGCCAGAATAGCTCACTACTTCACACGAGTGATACGTGAAGCCATAGAAATAGAAAAACAATCGAATAATATAAATAGAGAAGATGGCTTTAAGCTTAGAAACATGGACTCCTGTGATAAACGATCTAAAGCATCACAACCACTGTGCGTCAGACGGCCAAGCCCCACCGTTTCAAACTGCGCTTAAATGACCTATCGGCGTTACGTCGCTCCGAGCGGCTGGACAATAAATAACACCACATCAACCTTCAGTTTTTAGTTTGACTTTCACTCTGATGATACAAACTGCAACGTCTTGCGAACTTTAGCCAAACCTGCCTACGACCCTCGTTCTTGAGGTACTGTGAGGGTCGCGTAATTACATGCATTTTATTTTATCTTAGCTATATTATTTCTAAGAAGGAAACATTTTATTTCTAGGGCAATAATAACCCGTATTTTATGTATGATAGAAGTAGACAATTATATCTCATAAACGAAGGCTTTCGTTTGTTTTGCCCAGCTTGTAATTCGACTCCCCTTGCAGCTGTTGAGTGTGCCGAGGGATGTAATAAATGCTCGGCGCGAGAATCGAAAAATTCTATATTAGATTTATGACCAGGGGATTAGGAGGATTTGAGGAACAAACAGCTCCAAACCGCCGACTAATTTAGTTTGGGGATTTATTAGTTTACGATTTGAGCTCAAGAAACACGTGTTCAAGTAGTTCGTGGGAAACAGCAATTTAAAACTCGACAGAAAAGGATTACAACTGTCGTGGATTTTGGAAGGGAAACTTTCGTTGTCATTGGCGGATCGCCCCGCGACCCAGGAGGGGCTTTCGTAAGTTGCATAAAACACTCGGCATAGAACGGCAGTGGGCAGAACAACGAGGTCTAGTGTAGGTAGTAGTTCTACTGGCAATACGAAGAACTGCTACAACAGCTGATCACTTATTTAACTCTTATTCCCCTAGGTACAGCGCAACCTAACATTGCGGGAAATCCCGTTAGTAAGGGGGCGTTGAGTACCAACTCTTTGTCTTTATTATTTCACTAGGTACAGCGCAACCTGACATTGCAAGGTTTCTTTTTCCTCGTTAGTAGGGGGCGTGAGCACCAATTCTTTGCCTTTTTCTTACTTCATTTAAAACCGCCAGGCCCCCATGGAAACCAGACTCAGGCTGGAAGACAGCCCTTCTTGCCGCTAGGCGAGATAACGACGAACGTCCGACGTCCGGTTAGGCTCCGAAACAGCGCAATAATTGTATGAGTAATGTCCTAATAAAGAACAATCGACTTCCATGACGTTGTTCTCTTTTGGAGTAAGAACTGAAGGTCTCCAGCCCCTATACGAACTGAGTAAAGTTAGCCTAAGTACGACAGCTTAGGTTAAGCGCCTGTAACTCCGTCAAATCACCCGCCGTAACCAGTAAAAATACACAACGTAGACACATACACGAGCTAAAAGCAACCAGGGTGTGCACCGTTACAGTACTCAAACAACACGAGCCACCAAATAGCAGAGCCATCGCGTGGATCCTTGCTCGAGTTCACAAGGTGAAAGAAGCATTAAAGAAGAAATGGTGGGCGTTCATCTACAAAGACTACGCGGTCTAAGCCGAAATATCTTTTTAACAAGAATAATTCGACTAACTGCGAAAGCCTCAAACAATACATAATTTTCCTGTCTACTGTTTAATACTATCTATTGACTTTGATATTGATATGACAATTATTTTTTGTTTATGATTTAGTGGCTTTTTCTTTTGTTCAAGGGTTAAGTGGAAGAATAAGATGTTAACATGTTAGCATATCTGAACTTAGTCCTTTTGAGCACGGTCTAGGACGTTTAGGCGCGATTCTTTAGGCGCGCATCTTTAGGCGCTCACTTTTAGGCGCGAGCGCTTTAGACGTAGACGCTATTACGCGCTTGAACGTTTAGGCGCCGCAACTTTAGGCGCGGGGACACATGAAAGAAATTCACATTATTCTTGATTTTAAAACTTGTTAGGTAATTATTGCAGTAATTAATGTTGAAGAAAAATTCAAACCTTCATAAACAATATGTATTTGGCGCTTTTACGAGCCTTCTTCAGTGTTAAAGTTTGACAAATCTACATATTTAATTTACATTGTATCGATTATGAAAAATGAGTTATTTACATTTTGTATATGGGTAGTTTAACGTGGTGGAATTATACACACCATATAATTTCACTGCGTTAAACTATCCATATACAAAATGTAAATAACTTTTTGTTCATAATCGATAAAAATGTAAATTCAATATGTAAATTTGTACAACTTTACACTGAACACACTGAAGAAGGCTCGTAAAAAGCTGAATATATATTGTTTATGAATGTTTGAATTTTTCTTCAACATTAATGACTGCAATGATTAACTAACAAAAAAATTTAAAGTCAAGAATAATATGAATTTCTTTCATGTGGCGCCTAACTGTCCCCGCGCCTAAAGTTGCGGCGCCTAAACGTCCAGGCGCCTAATAGCGTCCGTGTCTAAAAGCTTCGCGCCTAAAAGCTCGCGCCTAATAATGGGCGCCTAAAGGTGCGCGCCTAAACGTCCCTTTCCGTTTTGAGCATAGGTAATATTGATTTTTATATATGTGTATTGCTTATGTTGAATGTTCAATCAATTGTATTTGTTATTATTATTATACGATACAAAAATTGACAAAATAAGACAAAAACGCGAATAAATATGGTAGGTATGAATTTTTAGTCGAACAAGCTCCCAGCTCCCACAGCATTTCTCCAGTTTCATAAAAACAACCGCTAGAGACCTGAATGGGCAAAGCTCTACAGAAAGGTCGACTAAGATAAACTCCCCAAAATAAAAACAATCATAAATAACACATCATTAAAGTTTTCTTACAATAAGTATGCAAGAAAAGCTGTACTGCTGGCATCGGCAAAACGAAGAAAGTGAAAGCGCTGAAACCGACGGATTGTTTTAGTGGCAAAAGCAGCTCCTGTTTTCAGGAAAAGTAATTTACTGTTTGCTGTAATTGTCATTATGATGCCACGTTTTGCATATTCAGAGAAAGTAGATAAACGACGTTGGAAATTAGATGCAGAGGGCACTGCCTGAGGAGAAGTTTAATAATTGAAGGAATTCTAATACGAAGATAGTTGTTTTTTTAGAACATGTGCTACTTTCGTATTATCTTTAAAAACACAAAAATTCTTTGCTGTTTTTGGATTCATTGGCTTTAAAAACGAGCATTCTGGAACGAAATCGACGTGACTAGTCCGCAGCTACTTAATTTCTAGAAACCGAAGCCGATGTAAATCTTAACGAGAAATATAATGTAAACACCATTAAAAACTGCCGCAGTTGTGTCAATCTGCTTTGCCTTGGCTTAGGAGATCGTGCCGTTGTAAGAGGGCGCTTTAAATGAGGCGCTCCGCTTTTTTCTTCGCGCCATTGAATACTCTATGGCGGACTATTTTTCATACTTCATTCCTAAAGGGTGAAGCGTTGGCTTATTTATACAGTCTTCAATGCATGATAACAACGCAGACGAATTCGATTTGTTCACTAGGGAATTAGGAGATACTATATAAAATATTATCACGAAAATCAATATCCACCCGAACTGATATGATAACACGAAACGCAAAGAAAATATATGAGGATGTTTTATTCAAAAAAAGATGAATTCACTGCTTGCCGCAAAACGCAATCGTATCACTGCTTTATTCTGTTCTGTACCTCCCGAAAATTCGATAATGCATTTTATGCCAACTCCAACGCAACATGATTAATGTCATGAGCTATTTTTATGAAACATAATACTCGCTTAAAATGAATGCATAAATGACAACTGGAATTCTGCCCTACAACACGCGATCCTAGAAAATGAGGAAGCTCAGGAACGCAAAAACTATAGGTTTGGCGTGACCAGCGCCAACTAATTAAAAATTGCCAAATTGCTTCCATTCGGCATGCTTCGAGCTTCGTCCTAGAAAATTTTTTTGCTTTTACCTGGCCCGCAACGCCATTTGCGACTATAATTTATTGAAAAATATCCCGTTTCATTAAAAATTCGAACACGGTTTTCCGGTCGATACTAGATTCTGTTCGAAATGATTAATGTCTTAATAAGAAGATGCTCATTTTCATTTTTTTTTATACGCACTCGTCGCGTCGTGCGCTACCCCATTCGGGATCTTTATTAATTCAGGGAGGGCAATTCATACCATACACACAATGACCAAATCATGATGGAATTTTACAACAGACGTGGAAATAATGCACAGGCCATAGCGGGCAAAATGGGTTTTTGTTGCGACTTTCAAAAGTGATAAAAAGCAGGGCATAGTTGAGGTCATATAAAACAATAACACCAGGGATCAATTATGCTACTTCTCTTTCAGATCTGTCTAAGTTGATAATAATGCAGTAACTTACTAGACTAGCGTGTTAGAATATAACAATATAGTTGATTCGAATTGTTACACAACGAAATTTTAGTTACCACAACTCGCATTTGACCTAGAAGTAGTAGCAGCTTGTCTGGTTTGGAAACTCTTAAACTATTCTTTCAGTATGTGCGAATGCACAATAACATCTTTCATATCCTTTGTGTATGTAATGAATTACTTAAAGAAAATTGTTTATTTTTCTATATTATATCCGAATAAGTATTTCTAAGAAGTTCTAAATGAAGCTGAGGTAGCAAGAAACAAAGGACAAAGCTGAGAAAACCTGGAAGAAGAAAATGTAGAAAGATAAGTGAATGGATAAGATTGGAAGAAATTTAAGATATTATACCTCAGTAAAGCTTTAAAACCAAGAGTGGTAAACACGGAATAACATTAGGCGACATTAAGCACGCGAGTTAATACAATTCGCCTCATATCAAGTTATCCTTAAAGCTACCTGACGCTTGACATCATGTCGCAATACAAACTAAGGAATACAGTATTGATGGCTCGACGACTTGTCAGCCACCATTCCAAATAGCGATTTACACACCCAAACGGGGATCCACTCAAAACTTACATATTAAAATATGTCACATGCAGCTTAATTATTATATTTAAAATGGGCGGTAATACACAATAAAGCAATTTGACTTAACTAAATACAGTAAACTCTAAATTGACTGCAAGAGACGAGCTGACTCCGAGCTCATGCGAAATGTTTGCTGGGAACTAAGCCAGGATGGGCGGCGAAGATTTTGACCCAACTGGACGGTAGTTGCAGCTCAAGCGGCTGGAGGCATCGTTTATAACACGGCTTTACGTGACTACAATAGCGTAGGCGTCGCTATGAAGACTGGAAGAGGGATTTGAAGTGAAGCAATGACGGACGGGACGAAATTCTCCTTACACCAATATTTCAAAGCGACATAACGAGTAAAATCGTGATCAATGAAGCTATGTCAATATTTTTTTACGATTACGGTTACAGTTAATAAAAAACTTGACTGTGTTCACAAACAACTACCAACAGGTCCAAGTTTCTACTACCCTCCTTAGGTTAGGCTGCATAAAGCCGTTGGCACATCGTCCTGTTCCATTCCGCCACCCCAAAGAATTATCCTGTAACTGTTTTAAGCAACCCAAATTGTTGGGAATATGCAGTTCACTACAAACTGTACCCTCAACAGTCTTAAACTTTTGCTGAAACCAACATTAAATCTTACAAGAAATCAACTAAACTGTCGATTGAAACTATTTATATCACAATAAGTCTTGGTTAATTATTCAGTGAAGAACCATTCTAGTCCGAACTAACCTTTACATTACCAAAGAAAATGCGTTACATGCCTTCTAAGGTGAAGTTCTGAATATGAAAAATATTCAAAGATAAAGCTCTTCCGGTGTAATTATAAAGAAAGAGTAGAAAATTGTCCACTACGGGCTACGAAATAGTGGACTATAGCAAAACGAATATTACATTCCAATAGGGTATCCATGTTGCACCAAATAAAATAAATTTCGGTGACTCGTATCGTTTTAATGGTGGCGTGGTTAATGCTATTGAGCAAAATATATCCAACCGTAAAGACTTTCACAAGTTTACTGCTTTTTAGAAGTCTTCTATCATGTGAAATTGCACGATAATAGCGACTATATTCAAATTAGAAGAGGTGTAAGACAAAGTGACACCATGTCACCTAAGCTATTTATCATAGTTCTAGATTACGCATTCAAGAAACTTGACTGGGAAACAAGTCACATTACTATAGACGGAAAGCAACTAATAAATCTTGGGTTTGCAGACGATATAATAATCATATCTGATGTCCTTGAGGAAGTAAGATTGATGCTGCAAGAATTGTAAACTATCTGTTCTAGTGTGGGTTTGAATATCAACTACTTTAAAACAAAGCTAATGACCAATATGGTACCCAAGGACCACATCAAGGTCAATAACAATGTTGTCGAACTAGTGGAAAAATATACATATTTGGAACATGAAATTAAAATCTCAAAAGATAATCAAACATGCAAATTAACTAGAAGAATATCTCTCGCCTATGCAACGTTTGGTAAACTCCGTGATGTTTTCAAAAGCAACCTTCCAACATCCTTAAAAAGAAAAGTTTATGACCAATAAATGTTACCTGTTATGACTTACGGTGCAAAAACTCTAACTTTAACATCTGGGACAGCTCGAAAAATAAAAATTGCACAACGTAGGATGAAAAGATCAATGTTGGGTATATCTTTGAAAAACCATGTTACAAACGAAGCAGAGAACAGGAATAACTGATGTTGTAGAGCGGATATGTCAACTTAAGTGAAACTGGACAGGTCACACAGCCAGAATGAGCGGTGATAGATGGACGAAAAAATTACTTGAATGGCGCCCAAGAGCTGATAAACGTAGTAGAGGGAGACCACCTACCCGAGGACATCAAAAGAGTTTCAAATAATTGGGTCAGACTGCCCAAGACCGAGGAAAATGCCAATCAATGAAGAAGGCCTATGTCCAGCAGTGGACTTTAAGGGTTGGATGATGATGATAATGATCTATCAATATCGATTCTCCAAACCTATGATACTACATCATGCCAAAAGATAAAATTTCAGCTCGACTTTAAGACATGGTAACATCAGCCTTTCAGTTATACGTAAACGTACGTATTTGCGGTACCAAATATTTGCCTCGCAAGGAAAAGGGTTTCTCAAAGAAAAAGAGGTGGTTCGAAGAGGGTGCCTTCTAAGTTCAAATACTGCTCACCCACTAACTTACAATAGCGCAAGACAAAGTGATAATAAAGCTGAGCTTTGAGGGATTAGGGTGGCATACGGGTAATCCGCGATACAAATAATTAGGAATAATATTTGGCTTAAATTGGAAGAATGTATTAAATGAGGTGAAATAACAAATTAAATAATAATAAGTATCACACGGATATCTGCGACTCACAGCGCAAATGTGTACTAACACAGGCGACTATTATTCACATAAGTATGAGACTTTTCACCCTAGAAACCTTTACACTACTAGGGCTCCTCCTATCGAAACTGTAAAAACAGCTAACTAAAGCAAATACAAAGAAATGTAACGTAACAGTTTATGAGTCCACAATTGTTCGATATTGTGCATTTTTACGAAGCCCCTTACTATAATTGTATCTGTTAAAAGTATCAAGTTGGACTCCACCCAAAGATATGCATTCTACCAGAAGAAGCGGCTGAGTGGCCGAGCGGTTGGGGAACTGGGATGCGTTGCCACGGTACGGGGTTCAATTCCCACATCTGGCAACTAGCGAGCGGTCCACCCAGTCGCTTTAACAATTGGGTACTCACACCACTGTTCAGTTATTAGAAAAAGTAAGACATTCAACGAAGGCGTGGTGTTAATCACATCACCGATAATGGTGTACCAGATGACTGGTTTGCGGTTTCGGCGGCCCTGACTAGCAACGTCTCAAGCCATATCCTACATGTGGAATGAACCACCCTGCACTTTTAATAAGTCGAATTGTATTATTGAATTACTATTATTATGAACAAGATTAATACCAGCTACACAAGAGGCATCAGATCTCTGACGTCACGGGGAAGGCTAGTTATGGGCGCCGGCGTGAACTATGAATATAGATCTTAGCTACATGTTCATTGCAATTATCAATTATAATTGATTTGCCACCAGTACTATACAAATAAACACGTAAATAACCGTTACAAAAGGTTGTGAAATAAATCCGTTGTAACATGTATAACTGTATAATTGCTATACCAAGGACAAACTCCAACTAAACTAAAGTTTCAAGGGATACAAATTACATTTTCCTAAAACAAATATTACGTGGAGTACAACGGAGCTGGTTTTGAAATTTCTTACAGAGGTGTTGCAGTAATTTGGTTTAAAATAAACGTAAATTATTTTTTAAACCAAATCACAGAGTCGTTCACTTTCTTGGGTACTCCTACAACCAATACTTTGAAGATTATTGTGGTAAAATAAATAATAATCGGTTGAGCAAAAGAGGTAAGAGTTGAAAACTAAGTACGTTAACAAATAAATAAACCAAATCTGGAGTTTTATATCATACCTAGATTAGAAAGTAACCTAATAGATTTTGAGATTGATATTGAGCTACCTAAACTGGAATTTTTTATTTAAAACTGCGGTTTTTGCGTTGACACTTTATTTTTCATTACAAAAAAGCGAACGGGGTGCGCCTAAAGGTTTAGTTTACAACTGGATAGCCTAATTTTTTTAAGGTATAAGCACGTGTACACGCTCTGCGCCTATGGGATTTAACGTTAAACTCTACCGACGGTCAGCCTTTCTGTGCTGACGCTACGCCGAAGAGCTGCGGCCTTTATTCTTTAGGTGGTATTGATAAAGTCTCCTCTTCCCTAATTTAAGGGGTTAGGCTAGCCACTTACCCCGGCCGCGGCTTAAGATGGCTTATAAAACTGCACTCAATGTGTGGGAAATAACAGGGTCTCAGCCTAAATTAAGAGGAAGTCTGGTACAAACAATACAATAGCATGCATTAATGGGCTAAAACATAAGTAAACATGATTTTTTCAATGCTTAGTCTATTATAACAGTTCAAAAATTTCCCTCATTTGTAGCGTTTGTGCGTGTTAGATCATTGTTGCAAAATTCTATCCAAATATGCCGTGAAATAGAACTTTAATACTTGAATATAGTATCATAAACACAATTATTTAGTCCAGTATAGCATAGAATGCGTTCTTTTTTAATTTATGGAGAGCAATTCATGCCATTCGCACAATGACCAAATCGCGATGGAATTTTACAACAGATGTGGAAATATGCACAGGTCATAGCGGGCGGAATGTGTTTTTGTTGCGAGTTTCAGAAATGGTAAAAAGCGAGGCACAGTTGAGGTCACATAAAACAATGACACCTCGGATCAATTATACTGCTTTTAGTTCAGTTCAAAAGACTCAGCTTATTAAAAGCGACAGCCTATTTCAGGGTTGGTCTAGTCAGAAAAAATCGCGGATATTGTGAAACCAGCTGTAATGATAAAGCAGTTTCAACAACAGTATATGGCGAGCAAATTTCAGACAGTATAAGCAGGAAGGCAAAAACTTCCGCACCTAGCCCTAGTTTCATAAAAGTCGCATATTGTCGTGCTAATTCAGCGTTTTTGTTCAAGGTGTACCAACCTACGCTAAGTAGATGCGTCCGTCCTGGAAACGGCTGGAGTTGTCAGCAAAGTGATCAAGATGTATTCGAGTTGCCGTACTTCGATGACTACGACGAAGACGAGGAACATGAAGACGACATGCTCGCGAATTTTGACGTGACAACCGAATACGAAACGGCCACTCAGGATAATGCGCAAAACTGGGAGACCACAATTCCGATGTTCTCGGAAAGCCAGGAACTATTTGGCACAACGTACGATCCCGCAAGCAGCGTCTTGAATGCCATTGAACAAGACCGAGTCCCTTTGTCAGTGGTGAACAATACATCAATAGATCAGATAGGCAACCAAATGTATCGTTTAACGCAATTAATTAATAGCCTGAAAGCGAGTCCGACATCGGAGACTTCGTTGCAAACTAAGCACGAGAAAGTTACGCCAATCGTGTATTCAGCCCTACCGCAGAAACCACCCTATCGTGCAAACCCTTCTCGGGATAGTCTCGTCCCATACAAGTCTCCCGATTCCCTTGAATACGGAATAAACTTACTCCCAACTCAGTTAAATAAAATAACAGCGCAACTAATAATGCAAACACCTCTTCCTAATAAGCAGCCGACATACTTGAACTTGTCGGCAACGGATGCCTCGGAACAATCGAAACAAAGCCCTTCCGCGTCCTTCGTCCCGATCGCCACGAATTATTCCGACACGGAGCATCTCGTTTCCGCCTTATTTAAGAAATATTTAGCCAGCGGTAGTTTCATGAACAGAGGCGAGTACGTGAAGAAAAGCCCCGTTTTCATCCCGCTAACGACCACGAGGAAGCCCGAGCTCGCTCCCAAACAATCTGATAATTCGATTATTCAACTTCCTAGTGAACATTACCTTATTTCGCAGAAAAACCGCATTTCCTCTTTTCCCTATACTACTAATGGATTTTACGGCAAATCCTGCTCAGACAACGTACGCTTGCCCAATCCCACCGATTGTACGCGGTATTTCCTCTGCAATTCGTCTACAACAGCATTACAAAGCTACACTTGTCCGCCCAACACAGCTTTCAACAAGTTCAAACGGATGTGTGACGTAGCGGAATATCAGCGGTGTGTCAAACAAAGCGGCGAATATCCGGGAGAAGA
The DNA here is from genome assembly GCA_940337035.1 of Agriotes lineatus. Lineage (NCBI taxonomy): Eukaryota > Metazoa > Arthropoda > Insecta > Coleoptera > Elateridae > Agriotes > Agriotes lineatus. Next base: position 70,543,613 of record OW679202.1, read on the forward strand.
AGAAATGGAACGCCAGAATGAGGTGCCCTGTGATAGTCAAATGTGCGGCGGATTACAAGATTCCAGTGAATGGAAACAAAAACGATTTAATTGTCCAGGGGCCCTACAATTCTGCAGGAAAAAACAAAGTTGCCTACCCAAAAGCTTGTGTCGCTGATTAAAAAATCTTTATGGCGAATGCAACCTTATTCCAGTATTTTTTTAAATAATATTGTTTTTTGTTAGACTACAAACAGATAAACACATGAATTGCAATTTATTTTTTATAATAAATGTTACAATTAATGGGGTTGTGGTGAATAAATATTATATTTATTGATTAATATTTTTTGTTGGAGATCGATAGCTGCTATTCAGTAGGAACTGCGGAGCTGCAGAACCGGCAATTATTTATGTTTATTCTTTATTGAACAACACATTTTCCGCTTACAGCCTAAACGGTATGCAACTCAGATTACACGCGTGTTCTCTGAATAATAACAGATTGATTATTTGATTACCACCATTTTTCATACAGTTGTTACCGTCCCTTGCAGAATCGCGATGTCTAATTGTATCTACAGTCGCAATACCATCCTTCATTCATTAGCGAATCAAAATTAAACATTCGTTATGGCCACTTCTCGTTTACAGCTTACCCAATATGCAACCCACCTTATGCAAGTGTTTTCTGTATCATAACAGCTTAATTAGGTTCTGTGTCCTATTTCATACCACGTGGATTTTAAATATCATTGGAGCTGTACAAATTGTGCATTTTTATGCCTATAATAATCTCCAACTCGCTGTCAGATAAATGGAAAGATCGTTTTTTTATTGATTTAAATAATGGTTATTTGCTTATCACTATTTTACATGCTTTTGTTTGTCAATATGTAAGATATAAGTGAGTAATTAAACACCTATTCAAGAGTTTAAGTAAGTATGTCCAATACGTTATGTCTAAAATAATTGTCTCTTTTGTGTCATTGCCACCCCTTACAGAATAGCGATGTATAGTTTCATCTACCATCACTGGTTGCGAAAAAGTCAGTCTAGGAAGGTTATGTAATATCCTTCAAGCAGAAGTACAAGCTATTAACGTATGCGCAAACATCTGCATAGAAAAGAAGCTGCTCAATCGAGACATCCACATCCTCTCAGACAGTCAGGCCGCACTGAAAGCGTTAAACGCTTTCAGTACTTTATCGAGACTGGTCAAGAAATGGAAATCCAAACTTCAAACCTTGAGCCAGGGAAACACAGTAAAATTATGCTGGATTCCAGGTCGCCAAGGTATTGAAAGATACGAAAAAGCGGACAAGCTCGCAAAAGAAACAGCTCTTAATGCAATGACTGGTCCAGAACCTGGTCTAAGAATACAGAAAAACCAAGCCCGCTCAGCCCTTAATGAATGGGTCAATACCGCACACCAACTAAGGTGGAGAAACTACAATCGAGCAACACACTGCAAAAGATTGCTAAAAACACCGAATCCACAAACCACCAAAACCCTGTTGAGACTGAACAGAACTCGAATCAAGCAAGTAGTTGGACTACTAACAGGCACTGGAACATTCAGAGAATTTATGCACATGATCAATATCTATAGAGATGAACCTGTTTGCAGACTATGCCAAGAGGATGATGAAACAACCTATCATATCCTCTTTGAATGCCCAGCATTAGAGCGTAAAAGACACCAACTCGATTGGAGCCTTAACTCTATTGACAACCGCAAGCTAGTAGGGGACATTGCAAGTCTAGTAAAAGATACGGATGTCGGCCTGCTAACTTGAAAACTCCCGACATTACAAAAATCCCAAAGGGCTGACGTGCGCATGCCAGCAAAAGGCAGTCGTGGTACATAAATCTAATCTAATCTAATCTAATCCTTTTGTTTGTCAATATGTAAGATATAAGTGAGTAATTAAACACCTATTCAAGAGTTTAGGTAAGTATGTCCAATACGTTATGTCTAAAATAATTGTCTCTTTTGTGTCATTGCCACCCCTTACAGAATAGCGATGTATAGTTTCATCTACCATCACTGGTTGCGAAAAAGTCAGTCTAGGAAGGTTATGTAATATCCTTCAAGCAGAAGTACAAGCTATTAACGTATGCGCAAACATCTGCATAGAAAATAAGCTGCTCAATCGAGACATCCACATCCTCTCAGACAGTCAGGCCGCACTGAAAGCGTTAAACGCTTTCAGTACTTTATCGAGACTGGTCAAGAAATGGAAATCCAAACTTCAAACCTTGAGCCAGGGAAACACAGTAAAATTATGCTGGATTCCAGGTCGCCAAGGTATTGAAAGATACGAAAAAGCGGACAAGCTCGCAAAAGAAACAGCTCTTAATGCAATGACTGGTCCAGAACCTGGTCTAAGAATACAGAAAAACCAAGCCCGCTCAGCCCTTAATGAATGGGTCAATACCGCACACCAACTAAGGTGGAGAAACTACAATCGAGCAACACACTGCAAAAGATTGCTAAAAACACCGAATCCACAAACCACCAAAACCCTGTTGAGACTGAACAGAACTCGAATCAAGCAAGTAGTTGGACTACTAACAGGCACTGGAACATTCAGAGAATTTATGCACATGATCAATATCTATAGAGATGAACCTGTTTGCAGACTATGCCAAGAGGATGATGAAACAACCTATCATATCCTCTTTGAATGCCCAGCATTAGAGCGTAAAAGACACCAACTCGATTGGAGCCTTAACTCTATTGACAACCGCAAGCTAGTAGGGGACATTGCAAGTCTAGTAAAAGATACGGATGTCGGCCTGCTAACTTGAAAACTCCCGACATTACAAAAATCCCAAAGGGCTGACGTGCGCATGCCAGCAAAAGGCAGTCGTGGTACATAAATCTAATCTAATCTAATCTAATCCTTTTGTTTGTCAATATGTAAGATATAAGTGAGTAATTAAACACCTATTCAAGAGTTTAGGTAAGTATGTCCAATACGTTATGTCTAAAATAATTCTCTCTTTTGTGTCATTGCCACCCCTTACAGCATAGCGATTTATAGTTTCATGTACCGTTGTTACGTATTAATTACATGCTTGCATAAACGCATTATCTGTCGACACATGTGAGAACGCTGATAATGAGTTTATCTTGTCTTACGGATGTCCCACGTAATTGTTATCACTAGTTTAGTTGCATCGCAGACTTCGTGCATAAAACATTGTATTTTTGCTTTGTAACCCGTAAGGTAATAAATTGAATAAAAAAGGATTTTTTTTATTATCTTTCGTCAATCAATAAACATCTCTGGCGCAGTCGTACGGATGGTAGAAAATTACCCCAAATTCGCGTAATTTTGTGTGTTAACACTTCGTCTACCATCGAACAAAATCCAACCCGGTTCCAAGTGAAGACTGGACATCGCTTCCAAGTGGACCAGCCCAGCCGAAGACAAGCATCGCCGAAGCTGAGCAGCACAACCCCGCAACGCAGAGGACAAAAATCGCCAAAGCCGAGCCACACAACCCCG
>OW679202.1:70547209-70590376 GCA_940337035.1 Agriotes lineatus
ATGTCAATAAAATACTAGAAATTATCTCGCAATATATTTTCGAATTTGTTGTGCAAACACACCGATTATTGCAGAAAAGAAAAATAGAGCGTTTTTAGTATATTTATCTATTTTTCTGACATCAAGCAACTCGAACACTTTAGGTGTTGTCAGGTTTAAGTTAGTTACAGTATATTCTTTAATAATTTTCAGAATTTTGAGAAAGACAAATAAAGTGAAATCAAAGGAATCAAATTATGCAACACCTCTTTGCGAAACTAATCCTCAAATACAATATAGTTTGCTCGCTATAAAACTACTACATTGGTTTACTCGCTAAAGACTATGTAAACAATTTTTTTTTAAATTAAATGTATATAAACAACTTCTCACCAGACACTAAGAGGTACTATCTCACTATTTATAGCAAAAAGAAAAACATGGATATATGGCACCTATATTTATTTCTATTTAATGTCCACTGGCGAATATTGTCTTTTCAATCACCACGCTGGAGTATTGTAATCGCGAAAAAATCACCTTCTTCAGATCTTCACGTTCCAGGGTCCCTAGACGACGAAAAAGAGGCTTCCCCAATTCCGTCTGTCGGTCTGCCTGTCTATCTGTTGGCGGTATAACTCAAAAAGTATTTGTTGGAGGAAGACGATTTGAATGCGGATTATATGTCTACCTGGAATGAAACCGAGAAAATTTAGGACAAATATCCTCAGGATTTAAGCTTGACGAAAATGGGACTCAACGAATACAGGATAAATTCCGCAAAACATAAAAGGCAGCAGCGACGCAAGGACGCGAGGAATGCTCCATGGTGCATGTAGGGAACGTCGAACGTTGGAATCGCATTCGTAGCTGCTGCCGTTCGAATTCGGCCGCCGGTAATGTTTTCTTTATTTGAAAATTGATCTAATTCGCATTTCCAAGTATTTCCTTTTATTGTTTCAGTATTATTAGAAACGTGAAGATATTTTTACACCTAGTTTCCTTTGATTTTTAAAATATGTTTTGTCACAATTTCCTCTTGCGAGGGAAGTTCTGAGTAAAACCCTCTATAGATTTTTTCATATTGTAAGACCTATGGAAAATTTCTACAAAGCCTTGAATGCTAGACCCACCTACAGCTTGGAGGATCCGGTGACTGTGCTGACGCATGCAACTAGTCTCGACTTTGGTTTGGGTTGGGACATTACAACACTATGAAATGCAAAGTCTTATCAGTTGTGGCTTACTGTAGTTTTTTGTTCTTCATCCCGGAGAGAGGCCGATAAATACTAGGAAACATATAAACTTATACAGTAAGTAATATTTATTTGCAAAGAATTGGATTTTGTGAGGGTGATTATTTTTTTTTTATATTGACAACCGCGGACTATACAATTCTAGACATTAAAGTATAATTAATAACGCCTGTTGGGGTCATTTGCCTTTCATCACTAGTCATATTCGTGTAGGACACCATAAGCTCTACAGCTGTGTTTACTTTTAGTTGTTTTTTGTGTGGTTGGTGGGTTGATTTTGACTTAGAGGTGGAAACCTATTCTTTTGAATTTCTTTGCCTCCACTACATCCTTTGTGATTTGCGGGGTGATTAGCTTCAGAATGTACGTCCTTGCTATGTATTTTAGCGAGCACTGTGCTGTTTGATGATTTCCCGTACACTTAACATAATGCGAATTTGTTACAGTGCAAACGGAATTTTACGACATACGACAGTTTGGTTTGCGTTGGGAGGCAACGGTAGTAAAACCCCCGATCGTCCACAGCTAGTTCGCGGAAGGGTGTGGTTCACGTTACTCATGAAGTGCGGTTCTGTCTTAGGATAGTAAAAAGTATGATGCAATGCCAAGGCGCCACCGTGAAATTCAATCATTAGCTGGATGGATCTACTGCGTTTACGGCCGAAGCAGATTGGATCTGGAAAAAAATACTTACGTGGATATTTAACTATAGACTTAATTGCTTTAGCTACTGAAGTTAAACTTTTTTCTACAATATCTTAACAATTGTCCACTCAATAATTAAACCCAAGGCGTGAAGGGCGCGCTTCCTTACTATTTAAATAATTGGAATTTTTACTCCAAAAACCCAAATATTATCTCACAAATCAAGTTTATTGAGCTTTTAAATTATTGGAGTTGCAAAACGAACAATATACAATAAAAACATATGCACAACACATAAATTAATTTCTAAAATTTAAAACTCGATTAAACAACCCAATAAAAGCATACCAAATAGCGAGGGCGCCCTCAAAATAGTAATCCTTGAGTGTCCAAATCAAAACAACATACCTCCAGTGTACAACATCGCATTATCTTCGTACAAAGCAAACAAATCATACATAGGTCACACATATTATAGGAAATATATATAGCACCGCTATAAGCCCTGCAAAGTTAAGAAACAACATAATATGCAATGACGTTAAACTAAGATAGTTGCTACTTAAGTGAACGCCCCTCACTTTAAGTACGTCACTGGGGATATTCACATTTCAGCAAGTACTTTAGTACGTAATTACAGATGGGTACCTTTGAACGAGAAGAAAGTTGACCATAAAAGGGGATGCAGCAAGGGGTTGATATAACCAAAATTCAGCTTTGGACAGTCGTAGATCCACGTTAATAACTTTGAAAGACTCATACAGGTTGCGGACGTGAGAGGTGAACCAACCTCCGCGTTGACAATTTTCGTCCAGCTCCAACAAAGACAACGTCGTCAAGCCCCCGGGTTGATAGATTAGCCCTCTATTTGAAATCCGCCGAAGCGAACAAACAACGCATGTGCGTAATATTAATTAACCGGAAGATAAGCGAAATTTAGATCAGGAATTTTATCCGTAAAATAACTGACTAACAGCAGCGACAATCGGTACGAGATGTTCGCCTTTTGCAACAGTGGCTTGCAAAATTTTCGATGACCCGGAACGTTCATTCACAAGTTTACGTTTGCTCTCTTAGGTAACCGGAACACAAGTGTCCCAAATTCGGCACTGTAACCGACAAGTGACCCGCATACAACAGCGATCACCAAAAATTCAGTCATTTCAATCGGTAGACGACATGAATAATTTAAACAACACTAATTTAGGATCTAGGGCAATTCACCGAAAACAGTTTACCGAAAACATTTTACCGAAAGAACAATTCACCTAAAATCCATTTTTCTAAGGTATGTTGTCGTTATTGTAGTTTCCAACAATTCTTGATATGTTTTCGACACACAAAAATTTAGAAACCTTATAAGGTCGTTAAAAACTAATCGTTCAAGTTAATGAGGGCCATTAGTAATTATCATTAACTCGTATTACTTTATATTATAAAAGTAGATTAAGTTGTATTACTGAAAGTTTAAATCACTAAAAGAGGATTCCAAACATATTTCCCTAATTGCTTCACATTTACTTTTCATTAGAAAGTAGATTATTGTCATTAAGTTGTATTACTAATAAATAAATAAATAATTATTTCCCTAATTGAGTTTAGTTTATAGAAAATTTTGCTAGAGTGAAGTTCGAAATGGCTCTCGAATACATAACCAGTGAAAAAGGCAAACGTTTGTTGTTTGACGAAGGTCACTTCTTCTATACGGATAGAAAAGTTGATTCAAAGATATATTGGAAGTGTGAAAGTTACCACAAAGTTAAGTGTGCTGCACGCATGATAACACTGGATGACAGTGTTATTAAAAGAAGTGGAACACATAATCATCTCGCTGATGCTGCGCATGTAGAAAAAATGCAAGTGATGACCACCATACGCGATGACGCCAGAAGAACTCGAGATGCACCACATTACATAATATCAAATGTTGTATCAAATGGAGTCAGCCAGGCAGCAGCAAGTAGGCTTGGGAAGGTAAGCAGCATGAAAAGAACAATACGCAAAATACGAACCAGGGATGAGGTTGCCCCAGCATTGCCTATTCGGCGCAGCGACATTGTTTTTCCCCAAGAATATAAAATAACAAAAAACGGGGAAGACTTTTTGATGTTCGATTCAGGACTTGATGAAGACCGGATATTGATGTTTTGTACGAGGAGAAATCTCCAACTTCTAGCTCAGGCTGACCACTGGTACGCAGATGGTACGTTCAAAACTGTACCGCACCTGTTCTGTCAGCTTTATACACTACATGGGTTAAAAAGTAATGTAGCTATTCCTCTAATCTACGCTTTGCTACCGGACAAAACCAGAGTTACCTACGTTCGATTACTCCAGAAAATAAAAGAGCTTCTCCCAGGAGTTACACCAGCATCAATTATGACTGATTTTGAAACTGGAATTATAAGCGCTATTACTGAAGAATTCCCTCAGTCCAGACATCGGAGGTGTTTTTTCCATTTTTCCCAATGCATAAACCGTAAGATTCAATCCGAAGGCCTTAAACAGAGGTATGAAACAGATGCAGATTTTGCTCTGAAAATGCGGTTATTAGCCGCAATAGCATTTGTTCCTACAGCAGACGTGGTTCGTGCATTTGAAATGCTTTGTGACGAAAACATTTTACCCCCAGAAGCACAACCGGTAATGGACTATTTCGAAGACACCTGGGTTGGGCGTCCACAAAGAGTTCGCCGCCGTCCACCACTTTTTTCGCACGACATGTGGAACTGTGTAGAAGGAGTACGTCTAGGCTTGCCCAAAACGAACAATGCTATAGAAGGCTGGCATCGAGGCTTTGAGCAGCAAATTTCCTCTGAGCACCCCAATATTTGGAAGTTTGTTGAAGCCATCCAGAGGGAGCAAGGTTTACACGAACTCCAAGTTGAGCAATATGTTGCAGGAATCGAACCCCCGCCTGCCCGCAAGAAGTACAGGGACTGTGCCGAAAGGATATTAAGAATTGTTGAAGAGTACAATATTGTAAATTTGAATGAATTCTTACGCGGTATAGCCCACAATTTGGGATATTGATATTGATTGAACAAACTTCATAAAAACAAAAAAACAAAAAAAAACTATTAAAACAAAAAAACAAAAAAAAACTAAAAACAAAAAAAAACTATAAAAACAAAAAAAAACTTTTAAACACGCCAGCATTTGCTGCAAGTCCTAAGCCTTGATAAAGTGTGAAGGGAAGTTTACACCAATATATGTTAGAAGGATATTCTTTACAAAAGTACCAAAATAATATATAACATATCTAAAATTTTAGGTATATTTATATAATATAAGGGATTTTAGGTGAACTGTTCTTTCGGTGAATTGTTCTTTCGGTAAATTGTTTTTCGGTGAACTGTTTTCGGTAAATTGTTTTCGGTGAACTGTTTTCGGTGAATTGCCCGGAACCCACTAATTTAAACCACCCCGAGTGCTACTAAGCACGCGGGACGACGGTTCACAATCCACGTTTTAATTATTCGAGTGTCGGGCAGCTAATTCTTGTATTCGCGTTAAAACATCTGTGTATTTTCAACATCGTGTTTGGCCAGCTCTTTTCATAAGACTTGCAGTGAAATGCTGATCCAGCAAGTTCCGATAAGAGCAAAGCTCCGGTCGGGCCCGGGAAATTATAATACGCAATTTGACACCACACTTATTGCAATTGGAATTCTCTAAATGTGTTATGAGACAAAGCCGCTTCTAAAATTTGACTTGCGCGTTTTCCCAACTCTTTTCATAATTCACTGCGCTTTGTTGCGCTCGCGGCATAGAACATTTTGGAATGGGCAACACTTCTGCGACTAGGCCATGCAACGCAAACTCTACAAACGTACGGGGACTTTTTAACGGATCTGTTGCAGCTTGTTTAAGAGGCAAGTATTGAGATTAAATTCCTTAAATGCGATGGCAGCGACACAATTTTTAGACAAACTGGCGGCAGGTTATTTGGAACACGGGAGGTCAAAATAATTGAATAAACGTATCGCAGCTTGTATATTCAAATTATTTTATGGGGCAGGGAGGCGTACTCGCACAAAATACGCTTAAAATTGCAAAATTAATCTAACAAATTTCGATGACAGAATATTTTTGTATGACCATATCCTTGGCAGTTAATGTATTGTGGTAGCTCACGTTTCGGATGAGGAGACTGGAATGAAACCGTCATGTCCATCAGTGATTTTACATTGTAGCTATCTTTGTTATTAGACTTTGTTTTTAGCTCTATCTGAAATAATGGTAACACTGTTTTGGTCTTGCTTCTGCTGTTGATGGTTGAACTATTATCTGATTATCACACAGATATTTTAGCGTGTGTAGGAATGGAGCTACTTTATTTAGAAATTTTGTAAGGCCATGAATATGCTCGACACTTGCTACGTAGATTGGTGGCGGTTTAAGTGGTTTCAGAGACTCGCACCAGCCCCGACATTCCGTGTCAAGGTTGCTGTAAAAAGCAGCTCCCGGTGAACTGGCACTGACTCTGGAATCGCCTGGAAATGCAAATAATGTAAGGATAGACCTAGGCACGATACCGCCACGATACTACAGGAGCTGGTAATGAAAGTGAATTCTATGATCGCCGATTTGTCGAGCCTGAAGATGAAACAATCTGCTCTGACTGACTCAGTAAAATTCTGTGGCGAGAAAATCGACGATTTTAATGCTGAAATGGAAAATTTCAAATCTCCACGAAGATCGATGATGCGACACGAGTTAATAACTGTTAAGAACAAATGCTTACTTCTCATGACCGAATTTGAATTCTTTCAACAAGCTCAAATTAATAAAGTGGAAATTTGTGGCATTGCCGATGAAAAAGGAGAAAACAAAAAACTAATTTTCTAAATGCTGCAAGAAACAGGAATCCAGGTTTAAATACGCAAAAACTGGGTTTTGAAAAGACGCAAAGGTATCCCCTTACTATAAGCTACTTTACAAAAACGCATGTGAGTTTTCTAAAATAACACATTATAAATACTGCTGAGTAAAAGACATGAAGAGTTTTGTTAAGAAGGATGACGCTTCTCGTGTCATTTATATTTCAACGGTATGTTTCTTCTGCTGAGTGTGCATCAAAATGGTGCAATGTTAACAGTGTTGTAGAGGATGTATGGGTGTCCATGGCCTTAAAAGGAGCAAGAAACTATTTATTGCGATATCCGTCGTACAATAATTATGTGGCTTTTTTCTCTAAATTAGAGGACATTTTGGTCACAAACAGTACACATACATTTTTATTGGTGGAGGATTTTCATCTGCCAAACCTAACATCGACACTTAGTAAATATGGTAATGTTTTTCTTCCCAAAAATGCTACGGATTCCAATAGTCAATGTTTCTTTGATTGTTTTTTACTTCCCTCGTCTAAAAGACAAAGAAAGTTGTAATCGCGAAAAAATCACCTTTCGAGATTTATTCAGATCTTTACGTTTCAGGGTCTCTGATTACGAAAAACAGTTTTTTTCAATTCCGCCTGTCTGTCTGTTGGCGGTATAGTAAAACTCAAAAAGTATTTTTTGAGAGAAAATTCGAGGCAAATATATACAGGGTGAGCACCTTAAAAAATGTTTTGTTTATTTTTGCGTTAACTGAGAAATATATGAAAGTAATAATTTGCACCTAGGTCAGGCTTTATACTTGACGAAAATATGACCCAACAGATACAGGAGAATGCGGCAAAAGAGTCAAAACGTTTTAACAATATGACCGTTCTGTTAAATACAGCCGCGCGTCGCACACGTACCAGTGAGGCTGCATGGTCCGCTGTGACATATCGATAATCGCATATGCAGGTGATGTAGATCGAATCACATCGCTGTTATTTTTTTTAAATTGATAATTGATGTAATTCGCATAGAGTTTCGTTTTATTCTATCAGTATTATTGAGCTCGTTACGATATTTTTAGCCCTATTTTCCTTTGTTCGCAAATAAATTTATGTTTTTTAGTGATTACAAATGACATTATTTCACGTATAACCAATCAGGGTAATATAATTATGTGAAATAAAATCCATACAAATGATTTGCAAACAAATTCATGACTAAGACGTGATAAACAGCATTCGTGCGGTTCAGTTGAACAAAGAAACGTCCCTTCCATGACGATTCTTCGGCCAGCTTTTCAATTTGTTTTATTTTCAAATTGATTTAGTTTGAATTACCGAGTGGTTCATTTTATTGTTTCAGTATTATTAGAAACGTTAAGATAATTTTGCCCATAGTTGCCTTTGATTTTTCAAAATATTTAGTGTCACAACTTGCAATTCTTTTATTTGTAAAAGATGAAAGTAATAATTTGCATATAGCTCAGGCTTTATTATTGGCGAAAATGAGACCTAACAGATACACAGTAAAGATCAGAAATTGGACAGAATAATTTCTATCTTTATAACGCAGCAGAAACTCTTCAAATTTGAGAGCGCCCGTGGCTCAGTTATTCTAGCGGCTGACCAGACACTCCCGTCAAATATTCGCCTGGGAGCGAGGAGTTCAAATCCCAACGGACTAAATTTTTTTAAATTTGCAAATTGATCTAATTCGCGCGAGGAAAGTTCCGTGTAAACCCCTTTTACAAATTTTCTTAATAATCTGAAACAATTTAGTAATATCTCAAATGTAAATACATAATAAAATTCTGGACTTTGTTTTGTCTAAATGACTAAATACCAACGTATATGAGTGTGAAAATCCCTTTGTAACCCCAAATAGTCATCATATATCACTAGATATCTTAATTAATTTAAAGTGTGAAAAAAACTCATCCTTAATTCGTATGTAAAAGCAAAATTCTGGGATACAGACTATTCTGTTATTAATGAAAAGATAAAAGAATATTACTGGAATGATATTTTGTGATCTGGCAACATTGATGAAAATGTTGAGATGTTTTACTTAATTTTAAATAATATTGTAGATAATTATATTACTAAAATACTTATTAGAAAGACTCGGCATCCCTTATGGTTTTCAAGAAATACCATAAATACTATTAAAGATAAAGAAAAGGCACACAGGAAGTGGAAGAACCTAGAAAAATGCTGCTGATTATGATAGATTTTCTAACCTCAGAGCAAAGATTGAAGTTAGTATTAAAAATGATTACAAAAAATATATCGGAACAGAGGAAAATATAAACAAAAGTAGAATTTGTTTTCGTCTTTTATAAGTAACAAGAAAAACAATGAATTTCTGCCAAATAAAATGTCACATAATAATTTAGAAGCCTTTAACAGTAATGATATTTGTGAGTTGTTTTCCCAATAGTTGAGAAGCGTTTCTGAACCCTGTGATACTCCATTGCAGGTTGGCTCTATCCAGCCTCAACAATGTTACACTTTAAATTGTATTTCAAAACAAAGTATTAAAAAAAAAGTTATCTGATCTTGACCCTAAAAAGGGGTTTGGTCCTGATGGGCTTCCTACAATTTTCTTGAGATCTTGTCCAAGTTCTTTGTGTGCCTCTGCATAATTATCTTGTATAATAAATGTATTTCATCAGGTAAATACTCCAAAGTATGGACGGTAGTATAGCTTACACCTGTACATAAATCAGGAAATAAACCAAGAGTTGATAATTATAGGCCGATATCTTTATGAAATCATTTTGAAAAATTGTTTGAATCGCTTATATTGGAATATATTTTCGAGAGTGAAGGGATTTATAGACAGCAATCAACATGGCTTCTACAGAGACGGCCATGTTATGACAAATTTGGTTCATTTTGTTTAAAAAATAACTATGGAAAATCGCTTGGAAACTTGCGCCGTGTATACTACTTCTCCAAGGCTTTTGATAAAGTCCATCGCCGCACACTTCTTGTTAAACTAGGAAATGTCGGTGTACACGGGATACATCTGCAGCTTCAGGAAAGTTATCTGAAGGACAGGATGCAGATAATCCCTAAAATGCAATACGTAGCTATTAATGGAGTGAGATCGGGTTGCGTGGGTATGACCTCTGGGGTACCTCAGGGGTCACATTTAGGTCCATTGCTATTTAGTATTTTTTAAACGACATTGGTTCATGTTTCTGTTACACTGAGTACTCTTTATATTCGGACCACCATAAAGTTTTTAAATATATTAAAGGTGTGTCAGACTTTGTGCTATTACAAGACGATTTGATAAAATATGCAAATGATTGTAGTATCAATAAAAAGTTTGTACATTTAGATAAATGTTATTGCAATCTGTTTTCTACAAAAGCTCCGATGGATGCAGATCGTAGTATAAATTTAATGCTAACCCTTACATTCTCCGAAAGAGACATACATTCTTTATTCAAACATCTAATTCAAATTATTTTTTCAGCTCGCCGCGCCGGTTACTCGCTGCACCCGAATTCTCAACAGCTTGGATCAGGATGACAATAACTGCGAAATATTTAATTTACGATTTCCAGCATTCAAGAGGCACATGAAAAAAGTCTTAGTTTGATTGTATTTAATGTTGTAGTTAATGCTTATATACCGGGTGTCCGTTCTCAAAGTCGAACATAGGCGATTAACATTGTACTGGACGTTTTTGCCGATTCCTGCTCGCCAATTCAACATGCAGGGAAGGTAATGGTATTAATGGAAAGATAAAATTATTACGCATCAAATGATACCAATAGTAATATTCAAGATGCGATTTTTATTCTAAAATACTAATTTAAAACTTGGGAATTTTTAAATATGCCATGCCTTGCTTTTCAAGTTCGATAGGATTTGTCAAAAAAATTGCTAATTAGTTGGCGTAAATCAGGTATTTTCCGTCAACGTCTGTTAAAATTATCTACAGAAAAATGAATTATTTCAATGAAGAATGAGTGAATGCACTAATGTTAATTGCCTATGTTCGACTTTGAGAATGGACACCCGGTATATATGTGAATACGTTGAACGGAGCAGACGTGTTTATTTCGTACTGCGCTATTTTTGATAGCGGCATATTCAAGTTATATGTTATAAATTTTATAAAGTGATTAGTTCATAATGGCTTTAATAAGTAAGTGCTCGAAATGTGATACGGACTTGAATCCTGAGAAAGGAATTCAATGTGATTTGTGTAAATTGCCACTATATACTACTTGCTCTGGCCTTGCACGTGCTGAAATCCAGTGTCTTGTAAATAAAGAACGTCGTATCACGTATCAATGTGGTACATGTGCAGCACAACGTGTTGAGGTTTTTGAACTTAAACAGCTGATTTTGGAGTTAAAATCCGAAATTGATGACCTAAAACGAAACTCCGTAAATATCAATAAATCTTCTGTCTTAGATTTGGGCCAAAGGGAAGAAATTATAACTGAAGTAGCTGAACGTCAACGACGTGCACATAATATTATTATATATAGCTTTAGTGAGAGCTCTGCTAATAATGCTGAAATTCGTGTTTCCGAAGATCAAAATAAGGTTAAATCTGTCCTAAGGCAACTACAAACCATAAACGCAGATAATATAAAAACTGTGCGTTTAGGTAGGAAAACATCTGACAACAAACCTCGTCCCTTGAAAGTCACTTTAAATAATCCATCAGATGCAATAATAATACTTCGTAATAAATTTCAACTTAAATTAAATGGTAAACAAGTAACTCTTGGACCATATCAAATGCCTGCTCAACGTGAATATTTGAAGAAACTGCGTGCTGAACTTAACGACAGGATTGCTAAAGGTGAAAACAACGTTACTATTCCGATAGTTTAAAAAAACTAACAACTCTTCAACTTTATTACCAAAATGTTCGAAGTATGAAGAATAAAGTTCGTCAGTTCTAGTCATCCATGGTTGGTGAATATGACATAATGTGCTATACCTGAAACTGTTCAACATTCTGTGACTAGTAATCCCAAGGAGTTCTGAAAATTTGTTCATAATAAGAAACATGTTACTAGAATACCTGGTATTATTCATAATTCAGACACTACATAATCTACTTGAAGAGGCCTAAAAACTTGAAGAGGCCTATCTCCAGCAGTGGAGGAATTAAGGCTTGTGAAGAAGAAGAAGATACTCTACTTCCCAAATAATTGTTAATGGTTTTGGAATTTTTTTCAAGTGTTTATCATGCTGTAGAAATCATCAATCTTGATAGCTTGATATTTGGAACAGTGCAATTCATCTACCCTGTATCAAACTTAATTCTCTTTCGGAAAATGAAGTGAGACTAGCCATTAATCCCTTGAAGAACAAACCCTCTGCCGGTTTTGATCAAATTCCTAGTTATGTTATTAAGGATTGTAGAGAAGTTTTAATTTATCCTCTTTTAATACTGTTTAACTTAAGTCTCGTGTTTGTCCTGTATTTAAAAGCGGAGACTCATCTGATGTTACTAGCTATAGACCAGTAGCGATCCTATGTAATTTTGCTAAAGTATTTGAAATGGTACTTTACAGTCACATTTATAATAATGTTAAATGTTACATTTCTTCTCATCAACACGGATTTGTTCCAAGTCGTTCAACTGTCACAAACTTATGTAGTTTTTAAAAATTTGTATACGAAGTTTTGGAAAATCATGGTCAAGTTGATGTGGTCTATACAGATTTATCAAAAGCCTTTTACAAAATCGCCCACGATATCTTAATTGCTAAGCTTTTTAGTTTCGGATTTAGTCTATCATATGTTTCTTTGTTCAAATCATATTTAGAAAGTAGACCTCAGTATGTCACTAATAATGGCTACAACTCACTATATTACACTGCCACCTCTGGAGTTACTCAAGGATCAAATCTTGGGCCTTTGTTCTTTTTACTATTTATCAATGATCTGAGTGCTATTATGCAAAGCCAGATATTGATGTTTGCCGATGATGTTAAAATGTGTTCTTCTGTGACTGGCACTGAGGATTGTATGAAGCTGCAGGTTGATCTAACTAATCGTCAATGTTAAGAAATGTAAAATATTGACCTTCACACGCAGGAGCTCTCCAGTCGTGTTTGATTATTTGATTTCCTATGAAATATTATCACGATGCACTTCTACGAAATATCTCGGAGTAATATTTGAGTCAGATTTTTCATTTGTTACTCATATTAATGAAACAGTTGCTTCTGCTTATAAGGCTTTGGGTTTCATATTGCGCAATTGCAAAGATTTCACTGATATTTATGCTCTGAAGGTGCTATATTTTTCTTTTGTTAGATCCAAGATAGAATATTGTTGTCTTGTTTGGTTTCCATACTATGATTGCCACAAAAACGCAATTGAAAATGATCAAAGAAAATTCTTAAAGTTTCTGTGGTTCAAAACATATCATGTTTATCCGCCGCAAGGCTTTGACCATAACATTTTACTAAATATATTTCAATTTGAGTCGAGTTGGAGTCGCAGGGTTAATATTAGTGTTAGATTTTTATACGATCTATTGCATAACAAAATTAATTGCTCGTTTTTACATGAAAAACTACCTTTTCATGTATAACGACTGCATAGTAGGCAAGTTTCGATGTTTTATCTTCCCTCAGCGCGTACAAATTTAACTTTAAGATCTCCTAGTTATGTAATGTGCAGTAACTATAACACTGTATGTAACTGCACTGACTTAAACTAACACATTATCATATATTTTAAGATCAGTTTCTGAGCGAAGTAATCATAATTATAATTAACTTTATATTATCTTTACGTTTAAATTTTGAATTATTAATTATTTTTAGGATTTAACTAAATACGCAACACATCATTTCTGTTTTGTATGTAGATTTATTTGTTTGTTCCAATATTTTTATTTTATATTGTCCTATTATTGGCTATTGCTGTTGTGCAATTATTATCTAAATAAATAAATAAATAGTTATTCAGTTGTTTGCATACTTTTTAAATTAATTTTGCTTTACCTAACTTGTGTGGCCTAAATTGTAAATGTTTTAATGTATATGCTATCCTGTTATTCGGCAGCTACGACTGTCTGTTGAGTTGTCTAGTGTTTAAAAATAAATAAATATAATGAAATTATTGTTTATATATTCAATATATTTTTATTTGCATTTCTATCCAGTTAAAATTAAGAAAATGCATTGATTTGTATGCCATTTTACCACTCCATTTCTACCAAAATACACCCTCTGTTGCGCCACCGGAGTTTTACCGCTGGGTATGTTGCTAATGATGTAATGTTCCTTTAGTATATTTGCTGATTCATATCTCAGACGCTGCTTTGTATTGACATTGGAACAACTGAATTCCTGCATTAACATTTTCAACTCATTTAAAAAACTATTGAAAGTTTAACTTTGTTTATGTTAAGCGCTTATTTTGTTTCATATTTGAATTTAATGAACCCTTTATGTGCACGCGCTAAAAACCTTTACGGGATTTTAATTGCAAGAAATATGAAAATGAAGTGTGTAATTGCATAAATCAGTAACACATGTGCTATTCAGGCCTGTCGTTTCGTCCCTGAATGCTCGTGGGATGCAGCGTAAAAAATCAGCTTGTATAGCAAAATTGTAACAGAGTTATTAATTTTTCAAAGATGAGGCGGCTCCTGGAAGACTCGATTTAATACTGTGATTAATGATGGAGCAGACGTAGTTTGGCCCTAACCGTATACGCAATTTCATCCATGGATCTTTTTGCATGTGTGGAAGATATTGGAATACTGTTGCTGTTGTCAAAGTTCGACTAACGAAGATGAGCCTTGATCATGCCAGATACACTATTGTCACTGTGTATAGCGTTTATTAGATCTGTCTTAATGGGGTTGCTTGTTTTTTCGAAGGGTGGTTTATAAATCTTTCAAGAATTGACCAAGCACCCAAAATAATTATTTTAGGTGTTCTTTTTTACCTTACTGTGCTATTTTAGAAGGAGTGATAATTATAAATCGACATGTTTGTTAGAGATTAAGACCATGATAAAGACTAGTAAGAATATACATTTGAATATCGTGCCAGTTTTTAAAAAAATTTACGGTCAGAAACCGCAGACGAGAGAAAGGCACTTTTCGTTGTCGGAAAAATAAAATCTTAAACACCGTATGGGTTTCATGTATTTAAACAATGCTTTATAGACAAAACAAGTATCTGTAACGAGCTACCGTGCATTAACGATAGTAGGTTGTAAATAATCAATACGTTATCGTTCAAAATGATGAGGTTAGTACAGGAATGACAATTTTTATCTTGTTTATCTTTTGATTTGCATCAGTAGCATCGCTAATTATCTTCTTTAGGGAAGTTAAACCGGAAATAAAGAATAAGCTAACTATGTGTGGCAAAGGTCTACGACAATAGTATGTACTATATCAACGAATCGATTACAAGGAAAAATAAAGTATCATCAAAAATTATTTTCATCTAGTATGGCTATGGAATACTTCCTAATTTATGAATACAACTACGTTTATACTTAAATGTCAAACTTAACATTTAATTTTCAATTGAATTATAGTTGCATTCATAAATTAGGAACGACATGTTTTGAGCACCGGGGTAAAGGTTACATTATGCCGTAGTTTGGTTTTATCACAGATGGACTATTGCGACGTAGTATATGATTCATGTCTTGATTATCAGGATAAAGTTAGGATTCAAAAACTACAGAAGCCTGTTTGCGAATTATTTATGGTATACGTAAACTTGACAAGATAACTTATAAACTTAAAGATGCTGGGTGGTTAAATATGATCAACAGGCGACTCTTTCATCGCTCCCTTTTGTATTATAAAATTCTGCTATTTAAGACTCCACCGTACTTATATAACAAAATCTCATTTCGAACAGATGTGCATAATTTGAATTTGAGGTTTAGGGGTAATATCACTGTTCCATTACGTTACAGTGAATTTGGAAAACGTTGTTATCTATATAACATTGCGAAATGGTTTTGTGACATGTACCCGTACACCTCAAAGTACAAACACTATCTTTATCCTCGTTTAGGTGTCAGCTCAGCAAAACACTTCATTCAAGACAGATTCAACGTGTTGCCCTATTTATTTATTTTTTTTAATGCGTTGTGGTTTTCGGGCAACAGTGAAGGCAAAACCAGACTATATTTTTAGTATTGTGTGTTTTTGTTGTTTTTGCAACGTAGAATTAGGTGGAAGAACAGCTCACTGCTTCTGCTTTGAGCTGAATCTCGCCCTCCATATATTTTTTCTTTATTATTAATAATTAAATATAGGTATTTTTTTAATGTAAATTGTGATCCACTGCTATATGTGTAAATAAAGACATTATTATTATTATTATTATTATTATTATTCCATAGCCATACTAGATGAAAATAATGTTGATCATACTATAGAAAATTACAAAAAAGAAATAAATATTCTGAGATACGTATACTGATGACACCACATACGGAAGAAAAGTGGTGACGATACTACTGCAATTGCATATTATCCTGAAATAACAATCCAGAAGATGTAAGAAAACTAAATAGTATTGATGTTGCATTGTTAACTGTTAATACGGGAAAATTTAA
The DNA here is from genome assembly GCA_940337035.1 of Agriotes lineatus. Taxonomy (NCBI): domain Eukaryota; kingdom Metazoa; phylum Arthropoda; class Insecta; order Coleoptera; family Elateridae; genus Agriotes; species Agriotes lineatus. The sequence continues at coordinate 70,563,512 of OW679202.1, forward strand.
TGATGACGCCAGATGAAGAAAACATGAATACGTGCCCTACACATGCTTTCAAAATACAGTGCCAGAGAAGGATTGTGCGAATTTATTCGGCCCACCGTTTTTTTATTAATTTTGCCCCTTTTTCATTGCTAGCTATCTCGATAGCAATGAGATCTCTTTTGTTTTATTTACTTCAGCTCCTAGCTAAGGAAAGCCCATGCTGCAATAAACACAGACGTTAGGGGTAGACTCGTGCTAACCTGTAAGAGTGCGCTCCTAAAATATACTAGAATAAAAATCCAATTTGCTTACAAATTAACAACAAACATATACAATTCCTGCAAATGAAACAACACTAAAAAATACTAGATTTCAATGCTAAACAGCAATGCGAACAGCAGTTTTTGCCACGCCTTTATGATACCATTATTAAACTACGCGCAGAATCTGTTTCCACCGCACATTTATGGTGACTCTAATATTATCATACACACATTTATACTGTTGAACCGGCACCGGCGCATCAAACAATAGAAAGTTGCGCGCGCACACTGGGATTTGCAGCTCTGATGGCTGCTCGTGAATAATAGAACGTGGTACGAATGACTCGCCTTAAGCGATGATTGTCGACTTCGGAACCCTCTGTAAAGTTAAGTGGCCACTGTTAAGATGCGTCTCCATACTAGGAGTTCCCAGGGAATGTAGAAACGTTCGCATTTAATTGTCGCTGTGTCTCACCTTAAAGATAAGGTTGCCCGGCCTGCACTTATACCCACGCACGGAGAACACACTCACTCTGACAGTTTCAAACTTATTTTGACGCAGTCTGTCTCCCTTCCTAGTAAACCTAAATCTAAACAGCTACTAACAAACATTAAAGAACATACAGATACAAATAAATCGGGTGCGTATTAAAATGTTATTTCAAACACACTCAGACGAGCAACATCCAATTCCCGATACAAAATGTTGCAAATAATTTGGAGTTAAATCAATTTTAAATTGCTTACTAAACGTGCGACTCCTTAAGTAGAATGCATTATTCGTAAACATGGAATAATGCATCTTAGGACCTACATTAGCTATCTATGTTGTACAAATGGTAGAGTTGCCTCGTAGCAACATATCAGAACGGTTGAAAATAATTTAAAAGAAAAACAATTAGTTGAGAAAAACTGTCGATAGATTTGATAGTATTTCGTTAATAGAAAAGTAAATCAATTCATATCTGTAACTCACCCTATAGTTCTGTGAATTATTTCTGTAAAAAGTCATAGAAGATTAAAACGAGTACACATAATATCCTTTTTTAACAAACGACTTCCTGGTTTGGGCCGCGTGATCGTTCGTCGGGGGCTTCATCAGGAGTGAGAAGCAAAATAGCACAGTAGCTCAAAATGTAATCAACACCAAAGATGAAACTCTTCTACCAATCGTACTGAAGAAGGCAACATTTATAGTCGAGAGTTGTCGCGAATGAGTGAAAATGGCTGAAGGCGGTTTTTTAAATGAACGGTTTCTATGTGAAAGCAAAAGGGTAGTCTTATGGCCGGTATCGCGTTGGTGTTGGCGATGGCTGATGATGATACGAGACTTGATCTGAGATAAAGCTGGTATTCAGAAATATGGATTTTTACGTCTTGTTTCACCAATGTATGCAGTATTACAGAAGCAAGGGATTCTGTAGACCCCTTGTGATGACATTCTCTTCAATCTATTCTTGGGCGAATCTATGAGATTTTGCTTCGAAACCAGAATCTACTTTTGTCATATTTCCAAAGAAGAATGTGATGTCTCTTTGAGGAGCAATCGCGAAGTAATTAGCTTCCTTAGAAATATGAAAACTGTCCATGTAAACTAAAAAAGTTGAGAAAGTAACTTTAAGTCCTTCTGTCCCCATTAACAATTCCCTAACCTTGATTAGAGGTATTTTTTAGATTGTTAACGGTAGCATGGCACACTATATTTAGTTTTAATTGGGAAACACTGCAAGGATTTTATAAAAAAAGCCTAAAAATTTAAAATTATTTACAATTTTGATTTAGTGTAACCATACTAAATGTTACAAGCTTTACAAGAATATGCTTAAAATATTTTCCTGAAAAATAGCCGAATACTTCATTATTGTCATAATCTACGCAACTGTTATCAATACAATCTCTTATTATTCTTACACATGCTATGTCTCAATAAAACATGGAGTTAATTTTTCCAAACAGTCATATAAGTAATTCATTCAATTTTAGTAATAATTAAAGATACGCAAGAAAACATTTAGCTGTAAATATATTGTCTTGTTATCTAAATTTCGAGAATAAAGAAATTTGGGCCTGAAAAAAATCTAGAGATCGGATTGAACGAAAATAAATTTCAAACCATGAACCAAATAGCAGTAGAATGATAAGATCCCCTTGATTTTTTAAAACGTAGATCTTGAGATAAACTTAAGTTTATATTCTACAAAAATGTATTGCATTCGCTAAGTATTACGCATAAGAAATACCAGGGCATTCAGTATTGCCTTCCCCAATTATTTTACAGCTTAATTTTATTTGGTTAGTTTAAAGGTCCACTACATGCTGACCCAATTTGAGTACTTTTTGTTAGTTCAGGTCGAAAATACTTTAAAACATGTGTTAGCTAAATTTTGACATTTAAAATCAAAGTATCAATTCAAACTTGATTAAGTACTGTTAAAATTTGACAGCTAACTGACTGATAAACCTAGTTGAAAAAGGTCGATCGAAAAAGAATTCGTACGTCGGATACAAAAATAGAAGGAATTTACTCAAGCATCTAATATTGAAGCAGTTTTTTTATTCAAGGGCGAACTCATTTTCAGAAATGCTTTAATACTTATTTCATAAAAATTTGATAATACATAGCTGAGGTGGCTTTAATGTTCTTATATCAAATTTAAAAATCTTATCAACATTTTTGATAATACTTTAAGTTTAACAAAACCTAAATTGAAGTTAGCTGTAAAATTAATAGGGAACCCAATATTTGAACACCTTGGAATTAGTATGAAATTTGCTGTTTGCACCATGTATAATGTACACAATGTGAATTCCTAAGTGAGTTAGATTATTTGCAGGTTTCAATTAGATTTTGGACACATGAATGCAGAGCTACTGGCCCAATATGGAAATTTCCTGCATTTGAAATCCAAACTAATATTTTATTATCTAGAACAAAATACCATTATTTGTTCGTTTTGCATTAATTCAAACGCAAACGTCTAAAGCAAATATTTGATCGAAGGGTCTAGAAAGGGTCTTTCGCGTGTAAAAGTGATTTTTATTTTGTAGCCCTAGAAATAGTATCAGTAGTGTACCTATACATAGGATCGATACACACAGTAGTGACGTACGCTGGCACCTCAATTGAGCCAATAACTCGTCTGGGAAGACCCATGTAAAATTGGAAAGATTCACTAACAACTCAGAATTGACCATTCAAAACGGAACAATCTAAATTTGACTAAAGTGCAAAAATCTATTTATAGGTAGACCTTTGGGAACTATATAAGGAGTACCAAGCCATGATCCTGATAAGTATATTTCTGAAACTCATGGCCTTGTTTAAAAACAAAATTAATTGGACACGTCTCGTTTTGCACGAACATTGTAGATATGTTCAGTTTGCAGAGAATTTATCAAGAGATTGTAGTGGACATAAGTAAAGATGGGATTACGAAGAAAATTAAAACGCTCAAAAACAGAAAATTGCCAGGTGAAGATGGTATCACCAATGTATTGGTAAAATATGGTGGTGAAGCATTAGAACACGAACTGGCAAACTTTAAAAACATATTCAGAACTTCAACGATTCCAGAACAATGGAAATTAAGCCTTACCACCCCAAATTAAAAAAAAAGTGAAAAGCAAATACTGGACAACTATCAGTAAGTAAACATGTTAAAGTATAAAACTTACAATCAGAAAACTGGAAGGAATAATAAAGTTACGTGATGAACAACAAGGATTTCGAGCTAATATATACTGTATTGATGCAATCATAGACGGATCCAGAGACTTCCTAAGGGGGGGGGGGGTCAACTGATATTTTTAGATTTAACAGTAAGGCTAAAGTAATAGTTTAGGTAGGTACTAGGACGTTACTAGGTAGATATTTAGAGTAAAATTGATTTTTCAGACAATATATATTTGAATATTTGAAGTAATATTTTACAGTACTTCCCTTATAGTTCTAAAGCAATTCCGCACTGCTTGGATTTGCACATATTTTGATATTGATAGCTTTAAAGCGTGATTATAGCAGTTAAGTTTTTATTGCTAATGGTGTGTGACTCTTGCTCGCTACGCTCGTCCCACAAAGTCCCACGTGTTCTGCAAAATGAGGCATTTTCTAAGTGGTTTTAAAAATAGCAATTTTACTTTTCACAACTGATTGCAAAAAGTGAGACGTTTCGAAACTTCCCTCAATTTTAAAAAGTGAAACTGTCAAAATTAGAGGAAATATATTATAAAATAAGCATTGTTTTACATACGAGTACTAACCTATAAAATTGACAGTTTGCAGGCTGTTGATATTTTATACTTTGACTAACTAGTTTACAATTTAAAACAAAGCAATGAAAACATCATATTATTAGCAACATTTCAAAATACACAGATCACTACAGACCAGGTGCAGTTCATTGTTTTGTCTAGTGGAAACTGGTAGACACTAGATAGGTTACAGAACCGACAGCGACGAAAACTTCCACCAACGCTGGGGGCTTGAGGGAAACTTTTCGCCTATTAGGATTAAAAAGAAAAGAAGATGAGAAAAAAGCATTCGAAAAATTCAAATTTAAATTACGAGCGGATGCTATAACGGTGTGTTTTGTTTACAATTAAAACAAAGTAGTCGGATTTTTATCCGAATACATTTTTAACAGGCCCAAGGGGGTGTCAATTGAGCCCATTGACACCCCCTTGGATCCGCCAGTGGATGCAATATTTGTAATTCTTCAAGTGGCAGAAAAATCATTACACTCAATACACCTGCATTCTTTTGTTTTGTGGACATCAGAAAAACATTCGACAATTTACTGCTAAGTCATGCAATATACATATTACAAAAGGTAATGTACTATGTACCCAATGGACTAATACACCTAGTACAGAATATATATGTTACAGGCACCTCGTATAATTCAGTTATTGTATATAATGACTAGGCATTTTATATAATGATAGCACGGTTGCATGCAATATGTATATTATGTTTGAAGTTGGAGGTTATGTTAAATAAACCGGCATCGCTGATTCTCACCTCTAGGATGTGTACCGGTCTAGCTTGTTTTGGTTAGTTGCAGCCTTTGATCGTATGTGTTATATACATCCTTACATGTTTTGGCTTGTCTCCGGTGATGGGTTCACCAGTCGTTGCCCTGATGCCAATGATAAGTTGGACTGTCATAAATACTTAAAAAAATTTGTTAGGGTGATTACTTGGCGTATACCCATTAAACCCATTGGCTAATGAGAGCTAACTTTTACTTTTAAAAATATATTGCATAAAATGCCTACAACTCATTAATGAATATATGAAAATCGATCTTAAGAGATGAATTTGATAAACTGCCCAACTTTGCTAGGCATTATATAAACTGCCTAGTCATTGTATAAAATTTGAAATCACTGAATTATAACAGTTGCCTGTAACATATATACTAATAATTATACCCAAATAAAAAAACCTGCAGGATTGCTACCAAATAAAATACAGGTTAATAAAAGAATTCGACAGGGAGACTCGCTTAGCCCACTATTAATCAATTTAGTTAATGAACCGAAATCGACCCACATTACATATGCCCGCCAGTGGTTCTCAATAACAAAATAATACCACTGTGTGGTGTCAATTATCTGGGCATCCACTAGGATAAACACCTAATGTGGAATGCTAATCGTAAGCAGCTTGGTCTAAAATTTTCAAAAATGTATTGGCTCCTAGGGAAAAAATCGAAACTATCGTTGGAAAATAAAGTTTTACTTTATAAATCAGTCCTAAAACCAATATGGATCTATAGAGTCCAGCTTTGGGCGACGCATCAAATTCAAATATTGAGATAATCCAGCGGTTCCAGTCGAAGGTACTAAGAGTGTTAGGATACGCCGTATGGTTCGTGATAAATCACGTAACACATCGGGATCTAAATGTATTAACCGTGAAAGAAGCAATTTAAAAATCCATTGACAAATATCAAGATGGACTGCGACGTCATCCCAACAGTCTAGCAATCAAATTCTCCTAGTTCGTGGAATAAGAAGATTAAAGGAGAACGATCCTCTCGATCTACCCTCATAGGCTTTAAGTATTGAGTTTCAATGAAATACATGTGGACATACGTGGCATATAATATAATATAGGTAGTATACATATATTAATTGTATGTTAATTGTTATAGAAGGGTGTCTTTGGACAACCTTTTACTGTGTCAATATATGTAGTATAATATATCATTATTAAAGCATTTACTAAATGTCATTCAAATAACTTGTACAGTAACACTACAGAGATGCCATCGCGGATATAAAATGGGAAACCAAGAAATTCGTGAATTCAAAAATCTTTTCTCTCAGCCCGAACATTTAAAGTAAAAATCAACTCGCCAATTTTCAACTTTAAAGGATATACCAGCAGGGGTTCCTCAGGGATCAATCCTCGGTCCCGTGCTATACAACATATATACTCACGATATACCACACTTCGACACCGTTGAGGTTGCCACATACGCAGATGATACTGCATTGATATCACAGAACTTAGACATCAACACAGCCTCATAGATCTTCAAAGTGCAATAGATACTTACCATCAATGGTGTGAAAATGGAAAATACAACTGAACACCTAGAAGTGCCAAGCGAAAATCTTTACCTGAAGACGTCCTCCGAATCCACGCGAACTACAAGTGAATGGTTCAACTATACCCTGGAACCCGAACGACGAATCGGTGAAATACTTGGGCCTACACCTGAACCGAAAATTGTCATGGGGTCGTCACATTAACAAAAAACTAAACGAATGTTACACTAGACTCAATCTCTTTTACCCACTATTAAATAGAAAATCTGCATTACAAATTAAATGTGCAACCTTGTTATACAAAAGTCTGATTCGTCCCATTAGCATGTATGGTGCAGTCATCTGGGGAAAGGCAGCTAAAACACACATCAAGAAAGTTCAAACTATGCAGACCTAATACATCTAACAGCCTCGAACTTCTTTAATTCTGTGCACAAGTGTCCTAGTGCGGTAATACATCACCTTGCTACTCCTCCACCTATTCGAATACTTAAAAGGCGGGTGTCGGTCGACTTAATTGTTAACAGTGAAAATTCATCGGATAACGAATAAACTACAGTGTTAGATAAACAAAGAAGTTTTACTCTACAAAACCACTAACCTTGAAACAATTTTTGTCTATGATAACTATTTTTGTGCTTAGCCTTAGAGTACTAACCTCTTAATGTAATTTCCTTTGTTAGTTTATAATATTGCCAGACCTACCATGTGTAGCAATGTAAAATGCTGATGCGGTATAATACACTATTAAAAAAATGTCGGCGTGTCAAAATAACACCATATAGTTCAACAAATACCTTAGTAGTAGTAGTAGTATTTTTTATTCATCATAATATACACCTTAGAAGGAAATAAAAAAGAAGAACATACAAATAACTAATAAAGCCGATTGTAACATATGCTGTAGAAACGATATCAGATACAGTTAAACCCAAAGAAATTTTAGAGACCACCGAAATGAACACAGTGGAAGAGACAATGGGTTAATTAGAAATGACCATATTAGAAACGAGGGCATTAGAAGAGACTGTGACATCAAACAATTGGAGAATGGGTATAAACAAGAAGAAGCGCATGGAATGATCATACAATACAAATGCAAGACAATGAAATTGTAAAAAAAAGAGAGACTTGGCACCCAAAGGAAGATCTCCCGGAAGACTAAATAAGAGATGAAAAGATTTCCTGGTGTAAAGGAAGAAGAAAAAGACTTAACTTCACGTTGTTCTTCTTCTTCTACTTAGTCTTAACGTCATCTAATGACGTGTAGTAATTACGATGCCTTAGATTTGCTCTAGTTGGCGGATGACTCGATCGACTGTACTTAGCGAACGATTGCGGTTTTGTGCTTCTCTAGTCCCATTTTCTATGCGAGTTTAGTAATGGCATCGGTCCTCAAAGTGTTCCTCCTACTGTATTTCCTTCGATTACTATGTTGTTTTTTCACAATGTGGCCAGAGAATATCAAGTAGACGAACTGTTCCTCTACCTCACAGTTAGCTGCATGGGGTGGTTCTTGTGCAAAAGTGTTTCTTCTGTCAATGATTATTACTTTTGGTTTCTCCATAATTTCTTTTCAGTTCGTATTTTCGTCCGGTAGTTTTCAGCTGCAGCATTAGCTTCTCCAGTTCTTCAACATTCTTGGAGAAGAAGAATATCAGCAGCAAATCGCCGATTCGAGCACTTAGTGCAATCTACGGATGCCCCACCATTCCACCCTTCAAGTACTGACCTCATAACATGTTCGCTATAGATATTATAAATCATTGCGGACAGTATGCAATCATGACGCACCCCTTTTGGCATGGGGCATTTACTTGAATGTGTATTATTACTTCAGTTGTAGAATTCTTGGATGAATTTGAGAAGGTATTTCGAAATGCCCATGGTTTTCAGTACGTCCCATACCTTTCACCATTTTATATTTTCGAATTCGCCAAAGCATAGGATCATAGGGGTATAATTATCAAACTAGATCAATCTTTCGGCCATTTATAGTTTTCCAAATTATGTTACAAGTTACAAAATTGGTGACTTATCTTAGGCCTAGGCTTTTCAGTATTGAATTGCATCAATTCGAGGAGATTTGGCTGTCTTAAGTCTTTTATTGCCAATTCTACTTCTTCTAACATTATGCCTGGTTGACTTTGTCATTCAACGATTGCGTTGTGTATATCTGTGTGTTCGTGGTAGATCTGTTGACAGCAGTCTCTTCACACCTCAACTATTTAGTGTTTGCAACTACGTTGCCATTTCCATTTTTAGTTGCCAGGTTTTTGAACTGGTTTAGCTTGCACTAGGTTTTTATACACAATATATAGGATAAGCATTAGGTATATTTCTATATATCTATATATCGCAGAAAGTTGAAACTTGGCATACATATAGATTTCGTTGAAACTAACGATCATGCATATCAGGGCTTGGGAGTGGGAACGGGAAAGCAGCTCTGCTGCTTCCTACAACTCATTTTCAATGTGAATGAATTTTGTTGCAAAATAAATAATGACGCATCACTTTTATACGTACGTATAGCAACTGTTGAATTACGAAATCGCTGCAGCGATTTCACACCTGCTATTTAATGTATGTTTACACTCACGTTATCCACCAAGATACGGTATGTAATCGCTCCTCTTAATTATATGATCAATTAACATCTGTATTAGGTAGATATGGAAAATTATTGCTAAATTAGGAAGAAGAATATAAATATACGGCAAACTAAATTTGTCAATATGGGAATCTGTACAGAAATTGTCGGAAAATGGTATTATGCAGTTCAAATTAAAGGAACTTAATAAAGATTATCGTTTTTACCTAGTGCCTTTTACTCCTTAGAGATCAGTCAGTTTCATTACTGGTAAAATGTATGTTATTTAGTAACATTAAATAATAAGGTCAAATTAATGTTAAGTTTAGAGAATTGAATTAAATATTCTAATTTACCTACTATTTTATGGTATGACCTTGGATTGCCACATGCCTTCATCATTGGTTTGATAACATTACATCTACTTATGATTTCTCTAACAACGAAAATACTAGTTATTTATGAGATTGCTTCGACTGAAACATGTTTATGTGTGTTCTTTATTGTTATGATTTTAAGCGCACTGTGAATCATGATTCAATCTTTAACTAAGGAAGGGTTTATAGTTCATGCAACGAAAGGGCAAGCACTTCTAGCTTTCTACGGAGATTGCCATTAAAAACGGCTTAGTTGAGAGACAAATTGTAAAAACTGCACTGGTAGGTGTTTAGAAGAAATCTTAGTGGAACAAATTACAGAAATATCACAACGTTCTCGCTACAGTCTGGACTTATTACCATGTGATTTCATGTTTCTGGCAACCTGAAGTACTAAACGAATGTAGACTTAAAGCTGATGCTGAAGTGCAGTAGGCTATCACAGAATAATTTCGACAACAATCTGCAAAACTTTTCCGCAGTGGAATATAAATTGGTGGAGCAGTGGAGGAATGATCCTATAATCAATGTTAGCAGAGGGGAGAGTGGGGTCAGAATGGAAAAGTTGATGTTTTTTTAAAGGGGTTGAGCTAACTGGTAGTCGTTTCTTGGTCATTGACTCATTAGTAAGAAATAATCGATTGGAAATATGCAAAACACGTTCTTAACATTTGCGTAAAAATGATTGTAGTATCAAGAACTGCGATACGAGTAGTAAGAGTGCTTGCTTACTAGAAATAATAGATTTTTTCTATTTTGCGTTCAGAATAAATCCATTCTAGCACCCAAATGACGTCATTTGAGGGTTAGAATAAGTCGCTATAAAATGACGTCATTTGGGTGATAGAATGAAGTTATTCTAAACGCAAAATAGAAAACATTTTAATTTTTTAATTTATAAAATGGTATAAAGCGGCAACATAGAAAAATAGTATAAAATACTCGTTGCAGAAGGTCCTTCAAGCACTCATTTGTTCCTCAACACGCCGCTATGCGGCTTGTTTCGGAATTTCAAATTCGTGCTTGAATAGATACCTTCTGTAACTTGTATTTGAATATGTACTATTAAATGAACGCGATTATAGAAAAACACATACAGGTTGTCCGAAATCCGTTTTGAACATAGAAAATTAATGAGTGCGACAAGGAAAACATAAACAAAATGAGTAGCAGGACAAACACAGAACGTAATAATGGCTAGCTAAATTTTTAAACTAAAATTAAGTCAATGAAACAAACGAACACTTCTGTCAAATATTTTAGCTGTTGTTAAGAGCATAAAGTGAGGTTTAAAAATACTATTGCTTACTATTCACATAATTATTTTAATTATTTAAACTTCACTTTATACTCTTGATGACAGATAAAATATTTGACAGAAGTGTTTTTGTTTCATTGACTTAATTTTAGTTTAAAAATGTAGGTAGCCATGATTACGTTCTATCTTTGTCCTGCTACTCATTTTGTTTGTCTTCCTTGTCGCACTCATTAAGTTCCTATGTTCAAAACGGATTTCGGACAATCTGTATATGAATTAGAAAAGAAAATAAAGAATTACTTATTTTTAGCCTTTTGTATTTTTTAGTTTATTGTAGGTACGGCACGGTTTTGGAGACAGTAATTTAGTATTATTATTATTACTAAAGTATTCAGGTACTATAAAAATACAACACAGGCAGCAAAACTAGGCAGTTATTGTTAATTTTTTCGTAAATATAGTGAGACGAGTTGTTTGAGGCGATCCACTTTTTTATTTTATTACTTTTTGTGATTTATTTACGTGTTGTCACAAAATGCCTCTTTTCATAATTTACGGGTTTGTCACATAATTTGCAAAACAGTACTGACCTGTCACTAGTAAACACACCACTAGCGAATTCGATATATACGAGATCTGGTATCACTATCAGGGTTCAAAACCGAAACTCCAATATTGGGGGTAAAAGCACATTGCAAATTTGTTTTTCCAACTGTTGTGAATAATTTAAACCTTGTAAGGAGTGGTTTATTACTTCCCTGCAGGTAGGTGCTGTGACATTCAAGGGTGGGTTTAGCTCTTGTTAAGCTTTTCGTACAACACAAGACAGAAATTTCTGTCGGTATTTACTTGAAAATCGATCGAAATAAGTACTTTCGGCTTTAAAAAGCAAACCAAAGAGGCGTGTTCATACCTACAAATGGAATTTATGTAGAAAAGGCACCAAATAAACCGGTTTTTAATTGTTATTTGAAGATTTTTAAATTTTAAATTTTATACATTGTAATAAGCATTGTTGCTTATGAATTAGGTATTTTTACATTCATTATTTATATTTTAAGGCGCACATATTAGGTGCTTCAAAATATTTCTACTGAGTAGCTGAGTAGAGTTGCTTTAGAACGACTTAGAGCGGAAATAGGAAAAACATATTCAAATTCAGTTAGTAAACCATAAGATACAATGGTAAATGACTTTAAAACTCAAATAAATCCAACATTTTGTCAATTATCTCATGTCATAGCTGAATGCTAATCTTCCACTTCTTTGACAATGACAAATTCCTATATGCGAAAAACTTGTAGTAATCAGACATACTTAAAAAATATTTTTTATATATCGCCTAATTTGTAGTGCTTCCAAATTTTCCAGTTTTTCATTGCGATTTTAATTTTTTTCGAAATCATGTTTTGTAGGATGCTTGACAAATAATAAAAATCTTCAATAACTTACGGTAATAGGTAGTTATTCTTGATATTGAAAACGCTTCGAAACTATCAAATGGTTCAATAGCAACTTGAATTTTCTAATGTGTCTAATGACACAAACGATATTGTAGATAAAAAGAAATATTTTGTAGTGCAGTTGAACATAAAGCTTTGCATGCAGCTTGTACATAATCAGACCTTATTTAAGTCGTCCTCTTTATCGCTACAATACACTCCCTCTGCATAAAATCGACTCGTTCAATAAAGTCTTACATTATGTACTTGATACATAAATAACTATAATAGTTACAATTAAGTCAGAATGCTTTTAGTCACGTATTGAATGGTCATAAAGAGTCACAAAATACCTGAAAGGTATACTTCATAGTCACTTTTTTTACTTCGTAAAATATAGTATGCAATCATGTTTTTTTCTTTCGAACACGAGATTTTTGCGGAAATATCCGTTTTTGTGTCTTCTCGTTCAGAAATAGTTATTTTTGATTCTAGATTGTGAAATGCTACTTTTGCATTCGAGAATGAGTTTTTTTGCGAGCATGAGAATATAAAATAATTTTGCAATCGAATATCAAACAACATTTTTTCAAAAACTGCACAGCTCCACATTAGCGGAAACTCAAAGAAAATTTTGTCTTCTTTAAACAAAAATTGCTGAACGTAAAAGCTTTTTTTTGTTCAAGATTATAAGACTTTTATATCTAATGAATAAAAAACAGTCACTTTGACAACCGATTTAGGTCATGTAAATGTCAACATTTTTTATCAGTTTTCGAAAAAAGTGTTTTTCGAAGTGATATCTGTCTGTGAGTTTGTGATCATGACAATTTGTGTCTGTCAGTCGGTCTGTGTCCTCTATATAACCTAGATTGTTTAATTGATCGGCTTCAAAATGTATACCTTTGTTTTTAATATAAATTTGGAGTTCTGTCATTTTTGGTTAAAACTGGGTAACCAGAAATGGTACTTTACTCTTGTTTTTCTGTTTTTTCGGAAAATTTTATAATTCTTTGATAAAAATTAAATTTCATAGAACAAGATGATATATTGTATACAACTTTTGTTTAAAAAGTTTATAAGATACACAGTTTTTGGAAAAATTTCAAAATCGGAGTATTACAAAAACTTGCTCCCAAACAAATGGGAATTAAAATATTCAAAGCTGTCGTGTAGTGACCACAATTTATTTTTTTCATATGGAAATGCAATCTAGAGAAACCATTGATAACAAGCATTGCCACTAGATTGCATTGTGTTGTTACATAAACTTCTGGTTATTATTTTTGCAATGAGGTTAGGTTTCGTTTTGACTGTTTGATACTGTAATTATTTTAAATTGTAGTTCTGTCTTTATTATAAAGTGAAATTGTCCTTAGTGCAATACCTACCTAACTAGTTAAAACCAAATTATAAAATCACATTTCAAATTTATGATAGCCAAAGCTACAATTTAAAATAAACAAATGTCGACATGAAACTTAACCTCACCACAACAATGATAAGAAGTTTATGTACCAACACAATGCAGCCTAGTGACAATGCTTGTTGTCAATGATTTCCCTAGAATATTGGCATTTGCATTTCCATATGAAAGAAAAATGGACTATATCGAATTCTCAGCTGTCAACCTAAAAATAAAGATGTGTTAAACAATATCTTCGTGTTTTATTTCTGCACCTCCTACAATAGCACAATGAATTTTAGCATCTCGTGTAGATTAATGTGATAACTCCATGTAAACGTTTTTAAAAACCTCATAGAATATATCAGATGGGCAAATTACACTATTTGCCCCCCCCCCCCCCCCCGGTACTTTCTATGAGGGGGCAATTGCGCCTCCTGTTCCTGCGCCACTGAATGAAAATGAAAGTTTTTCTAATATTAGGTATCAATAATTGATTTCTGTAGAAAATTACACGAATATTCAGTCTTTAAAGAGTACTTTTTACCTACGAGTATTCATAGTTGCATAAAATGGATGAGTATTAATTCCATGTGTGCTAACTACAATCCCTATCCAAATAGAATATTTCTCGAACACATTGTTTGGATTTTAATAGAATCTACACAAATGTTTCGCTTTTAAAGTAAACATTAACTGTTTATAGGGAGTGCAGCGTAAAATGTACGTTTTTGATGTGTATTATTAGCTTCACGAATAATAACTCCGAGCGAATAACTTTTTGTGTGGTCCTGTGATTTATGTAGAAACAAAGACCTTACAATATTCTGCTTTGAAACTCCTGTTTGGCGATTAACATAAAACATAAACAATAAAATATAAGTTTTAGATGTGTATTAATCCCTTGTTTGGTAATAAAAATTCTATCGAACAATTTCTTCACTTTGGAAATTCTATCAGAGTCGTATGATTACACGATATTCAATTTTCAATGACAATATTGTGGAAAAACGGAGACGCAATAAGGAAGGGTTTTATTGTTTCACTGTGAGCAAGCTGTGAAATTTCGGCTCAAAAGCGGTCGGGGCATCGAGAGGATTTTTGTCAGTTAAATGGCAAATGATTCCTCTAACCAGTTAATCTGTTTACTGTACAATCTGGTCGAATGACGGTGGTTTTAGATTATTTGTGTTGAAGGCGAAGACACTATTGCGCCAGGTTTTCCAGGTTAATAAAAAGCGTCATACGTTATGAAGTGGGTTATTAAGGTGCCTCGATTTAAGGGGCGTGATGGACGTTAAAAACAATTTGAGGACATTGGAGAGCTTTAGGTGAATTGATAATACTGTTAATAGTTGATGTCAAGATAAGGTGATGATGATGCGCGAGGGTGGCGTCGACAAAGGGCGGGACAGCGCAAAGACTCGTAGGCGCAGAAGGACCTGCATATAAAAAGATGTCCTCTTGGTTCATCCTACACATCCAGAGGTGAAGTCGTAAAGTTCTTGCAGTGTCTTCGTGCACTTGGTTTTTCTGGTTAACGACTCTGAAAACTCAAAACTCGAAGTAAGTTGCCAGGGCCTAATTTTTCGCTATTTTTGTATTTTCTAACTTTGTCAAACTTCACTCGCGTGGCACTTTCGATGTGTGTTCATTCTTTTATGTAAGTTTTAATTTAGTTTCCGGAAGTGTACGTTTGGTAGAGTAGTTAACGGCATAGAATTCGTGTTGGAAATTTTGGAATCGCAGAAAAACACGTCGTTTGAAACCAGACCAACTTGTGAACAAAGTCCGCGAAATTTTCGACAAAATTAATATTAAAATTCGTGCCACCGAGAAGATAAATCCAGTTTATCCGCAATTATTAAAAATCTAAGCAACTTCGCCTTAACAATCAAAACTTTTGTTGCCGAAGTTGGGGATTTTTATTAGGTGTAAAATAGCGGGTCAAAGTTTTCGAACTCTAATAAGTTGTTTACTAGGCGATTAAACGTGGTTTCGCGATCCCTCAAAATCTGCAGCTTTTAGTGGATTAGAAAAAGGGGTGAAAATTTGGGGTAGCTGTGTCGCAATCGCGCCTTTAATAATAAATCTATTAAAGTCCCAATTTTCGCTTGGAGGTGTTCCGCGGAGTGTTTAACTTAACGTTGTCACACGTCTAAAACTAAAAGGTTGTCTATGTCTCTACTCTTCTCGGCCTCTGAATTTTTAACGTCCCTAATGCGTTTGTGACTTATTCAAACGGATCGCCATAATTGTCGAAATTGTCTGTTTTATGAAAATGCTAATCTTGCGTGTTCATTAGTTGCCTCGTATAAAGCTATTGTTTTCTCAACACTGGATTTTACGACTTGGCGCGAATACTCACTTTAGCTTACTTATTAAAATTCCAATAATTACGGCACTATAACTTTGGCTTTGACTATAAATCGCTGGTTTTATCATCGCTCTAATGAATTTCTTTCGCAAGGTGGACGTCAGATACGACGGTGGATGATGCGTATAAATCGTTCGTTATTTTTAGTACTTTCGGTTGCTACTTATCAAAGGATATTAGCTTGCGACTGTACTGAAGAGGCACTCGATATGCTTAAATATGAGGCGAGTTCTCTAAGTCCTACTAATACAATTTCGCGATTCATTCACTCAGAAAACACGGTGGGTCGCGCAAGTACACTGAATCTAATAAAGTCATTAATTTTCTTCGTCTGTTCGCAAAATTACAATGATCGCGTATATGGGGAACTCACCGCCAGCTACAATAAACAACAAAAGAGGGATCATCGTACTCGTCATTTAATTTAATCGTTAGCTCTTCCAGGCCGTGTATGTACAAACTCAAAATTATTTTTATAACCGTCTGACAGACACTTCAGGCGACCTAGAAATACTAAAACGACCCAAAAGTGCCCACGCTAAAGAATTGGTAATGCGATCTCTTCCTTAAAAATATTTCGAATAGTATTCTCGCACTTGAGACCCTTTGTGAAATCGCACACGCAGCAATATATACTATTTCAGCAGGTGCGATGTTTGCGTACACTTGTTATTCGGCGAGGGCGTAACCCAACCCTTAAGATTTATTGCATATTTTTCAGAATGCATCAGTGCACTATCTTGGTGGCGTCGATCGGCGTCCTGGCCGCCCTGTTGACTTGCTCTTCTGCAATGGCCAGCGTGGAAACAACGAACCTTTGTCCTCCCGACGCTTCTCCAAAAATGCGTCAGCTCTGCTTGCTGGCATCCTTGGAACAATTCCTCGCCGAAAACCCACCCCGACCTAACGGTAGGTTTTCGCATTGAGGTTTAACGGTCTGCCGTGCACCAATGATCAATATTGGAAGCACCTATAAAAGACAATTACGTTAAGTCACATGTTTGTTATTAGCTGACGTCCTGGACACGCAACTCTACGACCGCGGGACGAAGAGACAGGATGTCGACCACGTATTTCTTCGCTTCGGAAGACGTCTTGGGCTATAATAGAAGTCACCGTAATCCATCAGCTTATTTCTGTTTCGACCGATCTTCTCTAATCATTCTGTTGCTTTCAAGCAAAATTGAGAATAATAACTTTAGGTTAAGTCTTGGGAATTTAAACGCTTTCCGTTGTTTTAGGAATATCCACCTTTGTGTCGATCTTATGTAAAACGCAGTTTGTTATTTTATCTCTATACATTGAAGTGTAATACTTGAATATAATTATATATTTATAAATATAATGCATTTCTTATTTATATTTGTGTTTACTCCTCACGTCGTGAGAGTGATTAATTTTAGAAGGGTACAAATTCCAGACTGCCGTATGAAGCAGATACAAACACAATGCAGCTCTGGACTCGGTACCAGTCTAAAAATAATCACTCTCACTATACAGCATGTTTTGACGCCGAGTGGTGAACTCTCGTTAAGACATTTGTGCAAAGCGCAAAATATTATTTCCACGCAATAAAATCTGCGGAATTTTAATAATATATGCATCGGCGTTGTGTTTTATTCTTTTTACAAGTCGAGTCACAGACAGAGACTATCTATATCCATAGTGTTTCCTACGTTTCAGTTAAAATGTTTAGCATACATTTGAATTAAAGCTGCCTGACTCAAGTGTGAATTATTAGCACAAAACGTGCGTTAGAATATTTTCATGGAATCATGGCCTGACTCTAGTTTGAGAGAGCTTTATCGCTGCTTATTCCCAACAAGGAAGTGTACAAACAAAACTCAAATGTTTAATAATAATTTTATTAACAATATTTCGACATAGGTATTACAATACAAATAAATATCTAACAGTCAGTACAAGCGTTTCATTTAACATTACTTATTTTCTAAATTACAACGCAAATACGAAACAGCCTCTTGGAAATTAAAATCCACAATGAAACAATTGACTACAGACAATAACAAACCAATGCGAATATTGCCTGATTGATGAAAGGCGAGGAAGGTTTCTTAGCCAACTGAAATTGATCCTCATGGCAGCGGCGGGTCTACGTTTTTCACGGTTTCTGGACAAGAACAATAATACAAAAAAGGTATTCGAATATTATAAAATACCTGACTATCTCCAAGCCGCTACACTTTTTCAAGTGACAAGTAATTTCCGCTGCAGATAATTTTTCTACACCGAGAAACGATTTTAGACCGCCACTGGCAGGAGCGATTTAATGAGTAATATTAGCTTCGTTGTTAATGTTACGAAATCTCTCTTATTATTTCTTTATTTCCTCCGCGATATTTAATTTCTGTTTAAGACCAGCAGGCTTTGAAATAAAATCCGTACAATCGCCTTTTGAAATTAATGAAAAATAATACTTAAATAGACCATTACAAATTACCTACAGATACAATACTTCTGGTGTCTCTTCCAATAGCGTCAACAAGTGGACATATCGCTGGTGTCGAGTCTAATAATTCCTGAGCATGTAGAATTGAAAACAAGTAATTAAAATATGAATAAAATAAAAACCTATTCTTCGGTGAAGTAAGAAACAAAAACCACGTCTCCTCCGACGTTGATAAGGCATTGTCCCTGAAAGCACACAGCGTCACAAACATGGGCTTGTTAATTATTATGAATATTTTCGTTTAATTACATGTCTACGTCACGAGCAGAACAATCACACCCTTACTTTACAACTTGACATATCGGTTCGCTCAGTTATGTGGTTATAAAAATCTTATGTATTTAACCCCCGCGAATTTCAATCCAATTGGCGTGCATTTCAAATTTCAATCAAAACTTTACGGGAATCATCTGCCGTATACGTATGTGTTCAAAAAGTTTGGGAAATTAACATATTTATATGTAGTTCCCAATCTTACGAGATTTTGCTCGGTTTTTGCAATGAAAATGTCATTGTAGAAGTTTGTATAGCCCTGCAGTACTAGCGTAAGTAACTAAAATATGGGTTTATATTACTTTAATTTCATGATTTTTTAATCTTGTTGATTAAATGTCGATTATTTTATAAGAAAAACGTAGATGGGAAAACAATGATAATTTGCGTCGGCTAAGAGACTGGAAGGTACACCTTAAATTACAAAACAGATGTTTTGTTAGCATTTTTCTCTCTTCTCCTTCCGCTAAATCTTAACTATAGACTAAAACACCTTGCTTTATTAAGAACTAAATGAATGAATGCAATTTCTTCTTGTTATAATACTATTGTTTTTTTTTCTAAAGTAAACTAGTGGTGATATTTGTATTTCATTTGTTCATAGAGGTTTACATCGGTACGATTAAGGTACTAGGACATATATGATTTCTTTAAAGTGTAAACTACTTTTAAGTATCTGTAAGCACGAAATTGCGCCCTAAGGAGTTAGATATTATTCTTCTACGCCAAATAAAAATGACTGGAAAAACGTCCAATACCACTTCTTGTTTTTCCATGAAAAATTTACATTCTATTGTAAATTACACTGCGAAAAAATTGAACCAAACACTTCTACACGCATTCACGGCAGTGTTCTAAGTATAAATAAAATGTATATACTTGAAATTCATCATGGGTAGCTGCTTTGTACTGGTCAATGTCCATATTTCCTAAAATTCCATACGCAGAAATCTACTACTAACTACGTTTATTGCAAATAACGTATTGGTTGCATTATTTAATAGCTATTTACATAAGCAAATATAAAAAGTGCAATATTGTTTCACGAGTTTAATGTTTGCCAAAACGAACATTAGCGATTTTTGCATAGTACGCGAGTTCTTTACACTCGAATTAGAAATTTTATTTAAAATTAAGTAGGTAGCTTAGTTCGTTTTTTACATGCCAATTAGATGTAAAAATAAACTTTTCATAACTAGTAAAATATTTAATTTCATATATATTACGTTTTGAAACTTCAATCAATTTTAAAAAGTGACATTTTATTTGTCATAATTTAAAAAACACATCTTTGATACCATACAAATCATGTACGTAATTTGTAGATTCCAAGAATTTTTAGTTTTATTAATATTTTCGCGGGTACTACGTTTAATTAAATTTATATTAATTTAAAAAACGCGAAAAAAAATTACAGTAACCGCCAAAAAGTCGGCATCATATAGGAAAGATTTTTATTTTTGTTTTTCGAAATTGTCAAAATCCAGGAACTGGAATTTTTCGGAAATTAAGTAAGATTTCAATGAGATTTTTTAGCGTATGTTAGGTTTAGCTCAAGGCCAGAAAACTTTGTTTAACTTTAGCTAAAATTTATTTTTTTTTAATATATTATTCAAAATTTCACATTCAAGACTTCATTTAAAATTCATTTTTTTTTAGGTAAAGAATAAAGATTTATAATTGGAAAAAATAATATACAATGTTAATTATTCCTTTAGATTTTTATTATTTACGGAAAAGTTAAATGTTCTCATAATTTTTGCGTTTTTTGATGCAAGGCGGTTTTTAGGAGAATTATTTGTCAAATAATATCTATTTAAATGGCTTCTAAAAACTTTAATCTAGCCTTGTTAATGAATTACTGTTACAACAATCCTGTAAATGTTCTTTTATAGTTGTCTAAATGAGATTTTTTAGTACATGTAAACTGGATAAAAAAACATCTACAGGATTTTTGTAACAGTAATTCATCAACAGGGCCAGATTACAGTTTTTAGAAGTCGTTTAAATATATATTAATTATAATTGAAAATATTTCTCCTAAAAGGCGCCTTGCATCAAAAACGTAAAACTTATGGGAACATATTACTTTTCCATAAATAGCTAACATTTTCTATTGTTTTTCCAATTAAAAATCTTTAAAGTCTATACCTAAAAACAATTTGAGTAACTTAATATTTTAAAAATTTAAAAATCAAATGTTTGCGAAACTTAACGAAAAAACGGTTGTTTTCTGGCACTGAGCTTCTTCAGTTAGCTAAAGCTAACACACTCCAAAAAAAACCAAGGTAATCTTACTTAATTAAAAAAAAAGCACTTTTAGAATTTTGACAATTTCCAAAAACGCCATTTTCTAAATAAGTAAAAACCACTGGGTATACATGATAGAGGCTAAATAGGTTTTTAGACAAACACAAATTATTGTCGTAAAAATCAATAATAAAAAACGTTACCATACGATGTCGACTTTTTGACGGTTACTGTATTTGTATCAGAATTATTCGGCATGACATCTTGTTCTGTGAAATATACACACCATTTTCTATTATTTACTTCAAGAGAATGAAAAAATCAGCCCATGCGAAGAATTTACACACCTAGGAGTAACAATAACGAAAGAACGCCCAAGGGGGACATAGGGACATACAAAACAACATAAATCCAGGGAAAAAGACCATTGAATTGAATCAGATTCTTTGGAGCGACGTATTAACAAAAAACACAAAAACTACATACTGATCGGAAACATGGGAACTATTACTTTTATTTATTTCTAAGTTAAACATTTATTTTTTAAGGTGCTCACCCTATATATGTTGGTTCCAAATATGCCCTTTTTCTTCAAGGATAAAAACCTGAGCTATGTGCAAAATATTACTTTCATTTAAGTATTAGTTCTTAAGTTACAGCAAAAATTGGAAGAATTATATTTTTTAAGGTGCTCATACTGTATATATTTCAACCAAATGTTCTCGGTTTCACGCTAGGAAGGCATAGAATCTGCATGCAAACTAGCGTCTTTCTCCGACAAATAGTTTTTGAGTTATACCGGCAACAGACAGACAGAAAAACACATAAACGGAATTTAAAAAACTGTTTTTTCTGATCTAGGGACCCTGAGACGTAAAGATCTACATACATCTCGGAAGGTGATTTTTTTCGAGATTATAATACCTACTTCCTTTGTCGTTTAGACGACGGAAGTAAAAAGGAAAATAGACAGGCCACGAATAACGTGGAAAAACGGGACGAGGACATGGAAAATAGGAAATGCTGGCGTAAGGAAACCGAGAGACATCGACATGTAATAAACTGGGATATACAGTGTGTCCCATAAAGTTCTCTACATATGGAAAACTTTTTTAATTATCTATTTATCAAAAAATATACTTATATATATAAAATCCATACAGTATGGATAAAAAAATTATAATTCGTACCCTTATTTCTGAAGATAACAAAAAATGTTACTTAGAAAAGTTGAATGGAATTTATGTAAATTGATGCTCTGAATTGAATTTGTGTGACACATTATTTGAAAAAGAAATTTACTACAGGAGGCTACCTTTCCATAATTATGTATAATTTTTTATTCTGAATAACACTTCTAAGTAAAATGTCTGTTATCTTTAGAAATAAGGGTCCTTTACTCTTTAGCCGAATTATAATTTTTCGATCCATCCTGTATAATATCAGATAGTTTTGAAATTTTATGAGTGCATTTTGGTTTTTGGGTAATGCAGAACTTTTTATGAAGAATACTTTTTTTATAAATAGATAATTAAAAAAGTTTACCATATCTAGAGAACTCTATGGGACACACTGTATACAGGGTATTTCAAAATAAATGAAAATAATATGTAAGAGATGATTTCTTGTCCACAATTACGAAGTGGTTTTCAATGAAACTTTTTTCTTAAATCCCTCCCCGCCGAGTTGCACCCTCCTAAAGCGGTGGTATATTAAAACCTTTTAATGGAAAAGACATTAGTTATACAATAATATGTACTGGAAACCCTGATCTATTTAAATACTATTGTAACTCTTTTAGTTTTTTCGTAAAACTAATAGTTTTTGTGTAAACATTAAAATAAATTACGATACGCAGTATAATTATTCAGCAAAATGACGAAGAACAATGCCCTAATAGAAATGGTCAAAATGTATGAATGGATACCAAATTCTTGTCCGCTTAAAAGTTTTAATAACACTTCATAACTAAGCCTTCTATTGATAGAAAATATCTAGACATTTTCACTTTAATGCCTTTTCCAAGTGTTCAGTAAAATGACCTAGTTTTAACCCCCTCTTAGGAGGTTGTAACTCGGTGTGGAGAGATTTAATAGAAACATTTTATATGAAAACCCCGTTAATTATCGACAAGGAATCATCTCTCTGTTGCCACTTATTTTGAAACACTCTGCGTATACAGTGTTTTTTAAAATAATCAATAAAAAACTAACACGAGGTAATTATTTTAGCACGTAAATACCTATGACCACAATTTAAAAAGTACTATACGAAACACATGCTTTTACTACATTCTCAAATTTCACATCGATATATATATCACATATATAAAAGAGATTAAAGGTGCGTGTGTACGTGCGTCAAGCTGCATCGTCCATGATTAAACTTGCTTCGACCGCGATCGGGCTTACTTCCTTACGTTGTCACCCTCTCCGGCATAATACAACAATAAGCCTGCGCATTTCGTAGCTTCCCTCCAATCTTACTGACTGCAATACTTTGCGAATTAATGTAATTCATATAACTAAGTGTCTCGTTTGACAGTAACAGTCTTACTATGAACATTTCATCCCCGAAGGAACTTATTTCGTCCCCGAGCTTGCTTCCTTCAGCGCCATCTAAGGATAATAGCACAAACGTTTTTAAAAGAAACAATTATCACTGTCACTATCAGAAAATTGAGTATAATACTTGTTACATGTTATTTCACACTTAACAGGGTACAAATTGTTACCCTAGTGTATTAGGAATACAGGCAAAGTAAAGTTGCGAAATTATTAGTGTACTAGTCAAGATAAAAAAAGAAAAACATGCTCTGCAGAGTATAGAAAAATCTTCTCTCGTCAACTATGGCATCGAACTTGCTGAATATCTCACGGCACACAATTTGTAGAGGAGAAGCGAAATGAGACAAGAATTGGTCTGGTATCTGATTTACGACGTACACATATTTGGAGAACTCCTGGACAACAAACACGCCTAGCCCCCGCTCAGCTTCGCGTCCCATTTCAGGATAGTATAATGTTGGGATCTTGTACGTCTATGTTTGTCTTCGACGGGACAACGACAGGTGTCTCTTACATGACACTTATTCTCAGCCCTACCGTCCCTCTATTTCGAGGCACAATAGCGGAATTCATTTAAATGGATAAAGAACGGCGGCACTTATTGTATTTTTTGAATGAGAAAATATTACGCGGATAAAATGGCCACCACGTTCAACTGAACATGTCTGGAATATGTTAAAAAATTACTCAGCACTGAAATAAGCCACTAATAGCCTATAGTACATAGAATACGAAGATAAAAGTGGCTTTTAAAGAGTTAGGGTTATTAGTGTATCCAAATCTAGAGCTGTTAGATCTACATCTCTTGCTGAGCACTGATTTCACTGTAATATTATGTAACAAGATACCCTTAGCATACAATGAACTACGTCATTTCTGTAAAACTTTACCATTAATTGATTCACAAAACAATATTATAAATATCTTATTTATTTAATATTTACGTGTCATTAGAAAAGATTGGGCATGTCATTTATATATTTTCATTTTTAATTTGATGCTTTTAAAAATTTAGTTTTGTTTGTTGAAAGTTGGAAAAGATTCTCGAAGATTTTGACTTTCTACGTGCTGAAATTATGTGTAAAGATTTCTGATACTGAGTATCGATTTACAAAATTCTTAAGATTGCAAAAATCACTGCTGCGTCATTTTTTAAATATAGAGCAAAGGGAAAATCTGCCCTTGACATAAGTGCTGGCATTAAAATTACTCCCACTATGAATATAAGCAGAATGGCAAAACGAACCAACAAATTCGCTATTTATGTATGAAATTGTAATTCCAGCAGAAAAGGTAGGATTAAGGAGAAAAGACTACAGCTCCCGGCTCCTCTATGACGAGCTCCAAATGTACTTTATACGCGAAAACTCGCTTTGTACTTAAAGGCTTAATTTAGCTAATCGTTTACACTGAATTACTGCATAATGCAAGGAGCTAACTAAAAATTACAATAAAAACGAGGGAAAGCAGATAAATGTAACAACACATCAAAGAAATGTAAATAAACGTACAATATCAATATTACATTATATTATTATTACCAGTACCGTATTGGTTAGAATAATTATATATAATACAGCCTAAAATATTTATTATCACAGGTATGTTAAACGCACCTCTTCTAAAACCTTACGAGAAGTAACTTACGGCATATTACATAATAATCATTCAATTATACGAGTATATTGTTTGAGGCTTTCGCGGTTACTCGAATTATTCTTGTTAAAATGGAAGTTTCGCTTAGACCGCGTGGTCTTTGTAGATAAACGCCCAACATTATCTAGCTTAATGAGCATGCATTTACAAAGGGGCACACCTTAGAATATGAGCACGCCACAGTACTTGCCAGAATACCTCTCTACTTCCCCGAGTGATACGTGAACCCATAGAAATAGAAAAACATCTAAATAATATAAACAGGGAAGATGGGTATAAGCTCAGTAAAACGTGGACTCTTGTGATACACGATCTAAAGCATTACAACCATTGTGCGTCAGACGGCCACGCCCCACGGTTTCAAAGTCCGCTGCACTTGAATGACCAATCAGAGTGACGTCGCTCCAAACGGCTAGCACAGAGGCCACACCCACCTTTAATTCTACCGCGCTCTGTAGGTTAGTGGTTAGCACGCCTACTTAGCAATCGGGAGTCGTGGGTTCGATTCCCGCGGCCGTTTCCCCTGATTCAGGTTTTTTTGTGCTTTTCCCGAGTCAACATAGTTCCTTCTCTGAGGCGAATAACGGGGCAATACTTCTACACCTCTCCTGGCCTTTCTTCCATTCTCCACCTTCCTTTCTCTCATCCATCATATAATTCCCGTTCTTGGCTGAAGAGGGACGCAAGGTCCCTACAGCAGTCCGCGCGAAAAACTGGAAAATTTCCCAGAATTACCACTAGAGGAGTCAATTCCTTGTATTACATTCGAACTCCATCCCTGTTCATAAGGAATGCTCTCCATCTTTTACAAAATGTGCAGGAGATCACCAAATGCTGCTTCACAACTCTAACGAACAAATCGTTTAACCAAACCACAGGAATCATGGATGACTGCTACAGTTCGTAATCCCTCTTCTCTTCATGCACAAAACTCTGATAGAATTTTTTTCAAAAAGTTGCCAGCTTGACTTCCTTTATAGAAAAATGTAGCAAAAACAATAGTTGTAGCACTAAACCAACATGGAATGTTATTTCGAAGAAGTGGATGAAAACCTTTGATTTAGGAGCAACATATACATTATGATAAAGGTTTCAATTAAACACAGATACTTCTTTATAAATTAGAATACTAAAGAATATAATTTTTTTAAATGGATCGAGAGTTAAAAAATCGATTTTTTAAAGTCAGGGTGGATGTAAAACACTACAATATCATGCAAGTTAGTGGAGTTTCTCAGGGATCAGTATTGGGGCCATTGATTTTCTTTGTGCCTATACGTGACCTAGACGGTTGCCTTTGTTCTCTTATCTTTTGCTGACGACAGCAAGCTTTTTACAGTTCCATTAACGGACACACCTTTTTAAATTTAAGAACTCTAGAAAAATGCCCCGCTAAG
>OW679202.1:70590476-70893560 GCA_940337035.1 Agriotes lineatus
GCGATACAATTTCTCACGAGTGAGTATAAAAATCTTTTATACTCACTAGTGAATAAAACTTCATTTTAGTCACTGAAAACAGTTGTATAATGTATGGTAATAGCTGCTACTGTAAGATAAAAATGTTGACTGTACTTAAACAAAATAGTATATCGTTTTATTGAATTATAAGTGTCACTTTGTTTGTCCTTACGTCATAATAAATCGATTAAACGTAATATACCTTAGTACAAAGTCCCTTCAGTAAGAAGTTATAGGGTCTCGAAGTTCAATTTTGTATTTCTTATGTTTTTGTTAATTTCTACAAATGTAGAGATATTGATCTGAATTTTGGTATACGTGCTTACTATTTTGTAGTGCACTAATAGGAAAAATTTCATAAACTAGACTTGACTGTAAGGGGTACTTTACCTATCTTTCAAAATCTTTTTAGCTCTAACTTCGTTATCTATAACATTTTCTAAAATTTTAGGTTATTGTCTGAAAGAGAATTAAAATGCACAAAAATAATGTACTCTTAGTTCATACGCGTAAGGGCAACCGTTTACCTTAAAATGCCTATAAAACGTTTTTGATTGTCATTAAGACGTGCAATTATGAAGTAGCCATGATCACAAAAACAATGGGTAATGATTGTAATCAAGTAAACAAAAAATCAACTAATGACGTTGGTGACATCAGTTTTTTGTCATTTGTGCTTACGAAAATGCTGTGACATAAGGAACCTTTCAGCATTGGAGAATTTGTTATGTAGCGGCATTTTCTTAAACATAAAATAACAAATTCTTATGTCAGTAATGTCATTAATTGATTTCTCATTGTTTTTTACTAGACGACCATTGTTTTTGTGATCATGGCTACTTGCTAATTGCACGTCTTAATGACAACCAAAAACCTTTGATGGGCATTTTAAGGTAAACGGTTGCTTTTAGGCTTAAGAACTAAGAGTACATTATTTTTGTGATTTTTAATTCTCTTTCAGGCAATAACCTAAAATTTGAAAAAATGTTACAGATAACGAAGTTAGAGTTAAAAAAAGTTTTTAAAGATAGGTACAGTGCCTCTTACAGTCAAGTATAATTTATGAAAAAATGTATTAGTGCAGTACATAATAGTAGGCACGTATACCAAAATTCAGATCGATATCTCTACATTTGTGGAAATTAACAAGAAAATAAAAAATAAAAAATTGAACTTCAAGGCCCTATAACTTCTTACTGAAGGGACTTTGTACTAAGGTATATTAAGTTTGATCGATTTATTATGACGTAAGGAATCTATGATTAATCGGTGTCCCATTATTTTAGGAACACCCTGTATATATACTTATTTTTATAATTAATCATAAAATTATAAGTACATTTTATTGTTACTCCGTTCTCACTTGGGTGTTATCCTGTAATAAAATAATTATTAGGTAATAATATCAGTAGAATTGTTCTGCAAATTTTGAAAAACATTGCAAATTAGTTATAGATGTGATAGTACAAGAGATAAGATTGAGATGACAAATTGCAATAAAATTGAGAATTAATTAAATTGCTCAATTTATTTAAAATAGTGATAGTTAATAATAGTAGATTATATTATAAGTGAGAGAAATGCATCATTATTTGCGAGTGAGAATTTTGAATCGCGAGTGCCCCAGCACAACCGATACAATTTCTCACGAGCTTATAATGGCATTTCGCTCACGTGTGATATACGACGTTTTATCTTATAGTAACAATTCTTGTGCCTAAATAGTTTGCGCAGTCAGAATATGTCGCGAAATAAATTTATAATTAGTCGCCTATGATTTGTGATATACGTTTGACAGTACTGAAGTGTATTGTCAGCCTATGTCAAATTCGAGGTTCGTAGGTTAGGTTTTGTTTGTTATTTGACACAGACTGACGCAAAACTTGACCTGAAATTTACAATTTTGACATAGCTTGACAGTGCTACCTACAATGCAGTAGTATAAAACTTCATTTTAGTCACTGAAAACCGTTGTATAATGTATGGTAATAGGCGCTACTGTAAGATAATAGTAGATTAGATTATAAGTGAGAGAAATGCATCATTATTTGCGAGTGAGAATTTAAATCGCATTAATTCTTTCCGGAATTTTTTTTGACTGCGTTCCAACAACGTCGTATTAATTAGGACGCCTTCCAGAGGCGAGCGTTTCCTTTCCAGAGACTTTCCATTTGAAAATATATTTTTTGGAACTTTTCCTTACTGCCAATCTCTACCGTGCTTTTAAAACTTTCTTTAGCGCAACAAAAGTTATTAAATACGTCCTACATTTTAAATGTGGCATATTTTACAATTCTTGCCTTAAAAGCCATTTATAAGCACACAATAATACTAAATTCGGCTTGTACGTCTCACATTACCTATGATTTCACCTTTTTTCTAGCTTGCAAGGCAATTATAACACATTTAAACACACTTGAAGACTAAGATAATGTAAAAGTTCGTTCCCCTATCATCGGAGTATTTCCTGGTCGACGGTAAACTGTGCTACGACCTGTTATGCCAAGAACAAGACATAAATGTGGCACAATTAGAGTGATATTTTATTTTTACTATATAAAGGTAGATAATGTAAAAAAACCAATTGCCTCATCCCGACATGTAAAATTAACTCTATGGGGATTGAAAATAAATAATTGCAGTCAAATTCAATAGTAAACCCACGACATAATCACGCAACGTTAACAGTTCCATGTTAATCACAAATATATGCTTAACACACAGAGATACAAAGCACAAGTTACATAGGCACTACACATAAAGTAAGAGTACATTAGTAAGTTCGACTTTTGCACCAAAATTTCATAATAACAGTTCAGTTTAGTAAGTTCTTAAAGTTTGTTAATATACCTTGAATTGCGACACTTGATGTAATTAAAATGTAAGAAGGTAACTTATCTGTCGTCTTCGGCGTCTATCAAGGTAACAGATGTGGCCCTAATCTCGCACAGATGACCCAAGCCCACAGAATCCAAAACACGATGATACGACGAAAATACCATATCCATAGAGCCCACCAAAATTCGCAACAATCAATACACAGATTCAGAATGTATAAATTCCATTGATACGCGAAACCAGAAAACCCCAAATCGAAATTATACTCAAAATGAAAAGAAAGAAGGAGAAAGCTCTGCCATAATAGTACATATTAGTGTGGAGACGTGAGGCACCTTTATAAAACTCACTTCTGACGTACATCGACTTAACGTTCTCTCCCCCAGTCCTAAGTAACTTAATCAGGATTTGAAAACTCACTTTAGGTATACTAACTCCCCAGTGCTGCAATCTGCAGAGGAGGTGGTGAATTATCAAAATCACACCTAGAATGGAATGCGTAAAGACAAATGGTAGTCAATGCTGTCATAGTGCAACTCACCCGCACAATATTTTCATTCAATCCAACTTTTTGATTTCAAGGATTCCATGCAACCAAATTATTGGAAAAAATAAAGGAAATAACGGCAACAACTAAAAATTTCAAACCCACATAGCGGAGAGAGGACGATTTGGCACGTCGGAAACTCTCTCTAATAGAAATCCGCTAAAGCGTTAATTGCACGCCCTGTGCAATAATACAACGGAGAAGATTGGTTCGGTCATAACACACACCCTCCAAGGAAAGTTCAAACATACACAACCATACGGTAATAATAATAATAATAATAATAATAATAATCATAATAATGTCTTTATTCTTAATCTTTTAGCTTGAGACGACGAGTGACGAGACGCGGGCTGAAGAAAGAAAGGTATGGGGATTTTGCTTAGTTTCCCTGTCAAAGTCATGCAACCGATTCGCTTTAACAAAATTTTACAACATCGTCTTAGAGCCATAAAGCGATGTGCCGTTATAAACATGTGGCGACGGGTGTGTTGAAGGCGGAACTTACATCACCAGACTCGGTTTTTAGGACGTGACGTCAGAGGCCATCTAGGCCTAATCGCACACGTGTGACCGGTGTGAGTGATCAAAGCTGTACTATAACAGAACAAGAGGGAAGCGTCGGTATTTGAATTTAAAAGAGAGCGCGAAATTTGCAATTACCTCCATCGTTATGAAGTACTTTTCCCTAGAAGGTTTCTTACCATCGCTGTGACTGTAAAAGTCTCTAACCTTAAGCTGTAAATAACAAAAAAAAATTAATATGCGCGCCAAGTAGAAGGCAACACGGCACTTTGCTAATCAAAAAGATACATGACGATAGGTGCTACTAATCAATCCTGAAAGACAATAGAGGAAACGGTCAGGGTAGTACATACACAACAATAAAAAATTTAACAAACAAACACAGAAAACGAGATGTAATTAAATCATAAATGATTAGTGTAAATACCACAGAGTAGTTTAGTAACTCACCAAAATATTTATATATAACTTAATTAAGTAAGGTGTAATATTTATATATAAGTTAATTAATTGAAGTGCGAATGAAATATTTATATATAATTCAATTAATTGATGTATGAATGTTTTTTTTTGTTAGGCACTAACACCCCATGAAGGAGCTTGGCCTGCAAGGCGGAAGGTCAGAGCTTCCGTATCCTCGCTCTCACACCCGGCTGTCTCGTGTCAAATTCATTAGACAACCGCATTATTCTTTCGAACGCAGGTCCCCAATTATTTAAAGCGACTGGGTAGGTCGGCCGCAAGGCATAGATCTGGGATTTGAACTCCAGACTTCCTGTAAATAAAGAAATTACAAAATGACTGTCAAATTGGCAATTTGCAATACCAGGAGGTTGTCGATAGCACGGATTATACAGATTAAATTTTAAGTGTCGAGCTGAATTTGATTCTAAACCCACTAATGCAAGAGCATTCAAATTTTGACAGTAATTATCAAAATCGCTCTCACAGACTCAAGATCTTGTTTCTGATTATACGGCACTTCATAACCCGGAATATAACTTGTAGTTCATTTAAACCTCATCAGTTTTTAATGTGTCGCATAATAGTAAGTATTTAAGCAAATTCTTACAAATGCGGGATTAATAAGTTGGATTTAACTGATTTATTTTTCACTAATCTGACGTGAAAGCCAAAATCAAATTAGATTTTCATGTTAGGTGCTTTACAAATCCAAAAATTATAATTAAGGTTCACGTGAGTGTTACGTGAGACACAATTTTGGGTTGATAAGTTATATGTTACAATGTAAATAAAACGCTTAAATTTGGATTAACTTGATAATTTTGTGCTACTTAGTTAAGTGCTGTTTTTACACTAAATTCATTTAATTACGAGGGCAATTTAAAGTTCGCTGAATAGAAAACAAGCTAACGCAACCACAAAATAACATATTACAAGGGGTTCCAACCGTAGGTGACCTTATTGCTCGACATCTCGACGCAGAGGCCAACACAAAAAGGATCGACACAGACCTCATGTGGTGAATTCCCCCAGGCAGCAAACACACACGTATTGGAAGTCCTATCGAACAGCGTCGCGAGGGGGTCAGGCGACCATGCTGCAGATTCGGACAGCAAAACTGCGGATTATCTTATGATTAGGCTCCAAGGCTAGAATCCTCATGTGCACGAGTCCCATACGAACAAGCTGTGGTTACCCAAGGAACGACTACCTTCGCTCCGTGCCGTAAATAAAAAAGGGCCTAAACAAAAGGAAACGATAGGAATACACCAAATAAACAGAAGTTAAAGCATACCCTTGAGGTGTTTTGCCTTTAAATTCACCAGCTTGAACCGTGGGTGTCCAGATCATATCCCAAACTAATGTTCAGTCTAGGAAAATCAAAAATAACTTTCACAGGAACATCATTACAATATCCGGAACTGAACGGGGCCTACAGGTACATTTCCGAACGTCGAACCTCTTATTTCAGAAACGAATTTCACAAGAGCATGCCTTTCTGCACCAGAACAAATAGAAAAATCATAGATACTCTGGTCAGAAGGATGGGTAAAACAATACTCCTAGCGTTCGATGGCCTCCAAGGAACCCGAGAACTTGAGGCTGCAATATAATATATTAGTACCAAACTCATTGGCCAATAAACATCTCCCAAGACGTGCAGATGATGAAGAAGCAATGCCAATAGGTAACACTTAAAAAAAGACATGTCTGTTACATTATAGCAAAAAAATATATGGGCTTAGATAGTTTCTAGGAAGCTGAACTGCGCGTTTAACACCTAAAACCATGAAAGCTAACTTTACAGCGAATGCATTCTCACAATATTAATACATGTGCCTGAGACTTGAACCTTCACTCAAAAATACTAACTGAAAAGCTTGTTAGAACACAAAGAGCGCACAAAAGAATTATACTGGGCATTAGACTAACTGTAATAAATTATAGACGGGTTAGCATTAAAATTTGATATTATCAGATTTTTATTTAAATAATTGACTATGATATCAAAGGGTTGTTTGCTACATCCCAGCAAATATGATTGAATGTATAATTATAGGCTATCAAGATAATTATGGTGGTTTATAAGATTTTTAAAAGTAATCGCTTTAGCCATCGCTTGTTTATCCAATGGGACCGCTACAATTTATCAAAACAAATTGGCATCGTATTAATAATTACATAAGTGGTTACGTAAGAGTGCGTTGCCCAAGTGAATTAACAAACGTAAGTTAATAGACGCCGCAACAAAGCACTCACGATGCGCTTCTTCCAGAAATGTTCAAATATCGGCGCCATTTTAAAAATTTTACAAAATTCTATTTTTTTGGATAACTTTCTAACCTTATTTGACTTCTCTGATGCAAAATAAGACACCATACGTCCCCACAGCAAGTTCCACGACGGGCAGGGGCTCCTCTTTCTCTATGTTGACCTGCTGTAACAAGCCAGATCCTTCTTCAAACTCCGCCTGCAGCTTGCACCACTCTAAAACTGGTTACAACTTCCTCTTTGCCCCAGGCTTAGGGCTCCGCACTGCTCAGCACACATGCCGCTGCCTCATTCCCGCTTCCAGGACTATGCTAACCTCCCAGTAGCCCCTATGTACTATTGAACACTTTTAAAAACTCCTGTAGGGGTGCAGCGAATCAAATAATACTATTTTTACAAATTGTTAACTCAATTAAGTCAAAACTATTCATACAATTTGCAAAATTAAACTAGCGTATTTATAGAATATTTGGTAAAATAATATTTGAAATGCGTAAAATGTTATTAATTGCTATCATAATTTTAGAGACTTTAAAAGAGTTCATTGTGATATACTAGGCATTAAATCAAGAGTTCTGGTTTTGGAGATCCAGAGTGTAACCGGTACACCATGTCGAAGAATGGCTTTCAACAATGAGAGGTGACGCTGCGAGCGCTGATATGCTTACCTTTAATTGTTGAATTAGATGGTAGCTACGGTGTAATGCATGTGTACTAGTTGATAGCATCATGTTGGTAGATTTTTGGCAATTGCAGAAACTGGAATTTACAGTAAACGCTTAGTAAACGATTAGGTAGTACTAGCAAAAAGTACCGACAACTAACCCAACCGGTGAAGGTAGCGATGAGATGCTAAGGGGTTGATGCTGATTGATAAGTATTGTAAGGTGGCCGCCGAAGGAGTCACGAGGGCGGCCACCCCCGGTGATTACAATTATTATTATCGGCTAGATTTACAGGTCGCTAAGTTTATGTTTTTGTACATTTAACCATCGGCCTTTGACACTGGGCCAAGGAAGGTTCACACTGGCAAGGGTGAGTTCCATCCATTACCTGCAAAAGTATCAGAATTTGAATTTTAAGATAACACTAAAACGCGTCTAATATACCAGACTAAATGGTCGACGAAGACAAACAATGGATAAACCAAAACATTGAGAGAGTAGAGATCTAGGACCAGACGAAGAAGTATTGGGGAGAACAACAAGCTAGAGAATTTGTATTGTTCCAATAAATTTCCCAATCACGACATGGAGCTACTTAATTTTTTTAAGTCGATTAATTCATACATTTGTAATATTTACTGTATATTCTGTTGTTCGTATATCTGAAAACTATTTCGATTGAAAGAAAAGGTTTTAGTGTTAAATTTCCTATAAGTAGATGAGACTAAAGTTTATATATATTGTTTTTAATCTTGGCAGAACTGAACACACTTTTTATTTGAAAGAACTGGCCAACTTTAATAGAACAAAGGATTTCCAACATCGTTGGAATAGATATATTATGAGTGACTTTGTGCTTTCATTGATTTAGTCTTATGGTTGCAGCAAATGCAAAGAATAAGTGGCAACTTAGAAATTTGTGTTGCTCAATCTACGATTAACTACCCAACATGGCAACCCTGCACGGCGTTGCGAACATAAATTACGGTCACTCCCTTAGGACTACATCGTACGCCGCGGGCATTATTGCCAAAAATAATATTCCAAACGACCATAATTAACAGTTCTCCATTCATTAAAGGCTATTATGTGCACTAGTCTTATCAGAGCCTTTAGAATTCCCGTTTTTGCAGAGGGAGCACTCGTTCTGGGGTGCAATTTCCGGCGCCAAATAAATTGCCTTTATTAACCAGCCCGAACTTGGCCGCCAATAACGAAATAAGTTATTATCGGGCTATAAACTCGAAGAACAACCTCGACAACTCTTGCTCGTGTCATTGCTCCAGCTCTGCTGGTTTACCCCTTGATGGATTGTTTGAAGTGCGACATGGAGGTACCAGTATTATGCAGTTGGCCTTCGCGCTACATCCCGGATCTCAGCAATAAAACACTTCTCCCTTTGATCAGTGAATTAGTGTAAGTGATGTCGTGCCGGCCCAATTTACATACGAACCCGATGGTTTGTTCGTCATGCCCGAAACCGGGTCGGCGAAGCTTTTCTGTTATCAAAATTTAAATTTAAATTGCAGCGAGATGCAAATGCAATATAGGCGAATTGAATGCATCCACTCCGAATTTAACCCAGTTAGTGTTACGGTGCAGCGACGACGGTAAAGCCGGCGAAGTTTAGCGAAATTTTGAAGCAAAACAAAAGCTAAGTTGCACAACTACGATTTCTCGAAAACTGAAGCTAGTTTTAGAAATGGATAGCGAATATTTGGGGCAACTAGTTTGCAGAAAGGCTATTGTAAATAGTGGGAAGAGCTGCCATCCATAATTCACGACCGTTTTTGCAAAGCTGTTTAGTTCTCAGAACATAAATCACTAAATGCCACTTATTAGCAAGCCGTATTACCCGCACCTATTCGACATAAATCAATACAACATGGCTTATTTATAATAAAGTAATGATATACAGGGTTTGTGGCAAACCCGCCAGTATTTATTAAAGTAGCTTATTTCACCAACAAAAATAGAGAAATCTAAAACAATCACATTTTCGAACTAAAACTGACACATGTAATGGTACCCATACATAATATATATTGTTGATTGAAATTAGAGACAAATCTAGTAATTAAATAACTTCAAGTTACGCGAAACCATATTAAGAACGCAGTATAATATTCTACGATATTCGGATTTGTGTATCAAATACTAAACAACTATTTATTTAATCAAATCCGCTGAACTTAAACGTTGGCCACATAATTTATAAAATAATCATAACTTGTTTAAAGTTACGTTTATGATACACGTCGGTATAAACTTTCTGATAAGTTCTCCAGTTTTTCTGTACGAGAACACACTCGTATCGGAAAGCGTGAGATGCAATGCCAGGTGCGCAAAAGGTTGGAACAATTGGAAAACCTGACCTTAATAGCTGCGATAGGTACTAGAAAATTCAGAACAGTTTGTCGAGACGGGGTCCTGATTACGGCTGATTTGCATTCATCCAGCGTCAAATCTGCAATCCAACCGGTGGGCATAACAGGAACGTGAAGCAACTTTACACATCTACGTATTTTCAACAGATAGTACGGTGAACTTAAAAAATCGCAAAAATATAGAAAAAAGAATGCAAAATCTTACTTTTTGATTGCGCGCGGTCAATAGACGTTTGATTTCCGAAATAGTAACCAGATCAGTGCAGCAATTTACCAAACCGATAAGATCATAATTCTGGAAAAGTACTTCGTTAAAGGTTTATCAAAAGAAAACCTCTAACAAACACGTCGTATAACTTATATAGAAGGTGTATTTAATCAGTCGTACAAAAAGTGCACTAAGATATTCTACGTAAACTTCTCAGTAAAAAATCTTAATATACCAAAATGATGGATTTGTCTTCATGAGCCCTCAGGAGCGGTCTTCACGTAAATTATCTTTTCTGTTATACGTTAAATACATTAAAATATCAATAGGGGTGGCGTTTACTGTAAATTTTGTTTTTCAGATGACCCCACAAAAGGAAGTCGCGTGGTGCCAAATCAGGAGATCTGATAGAAAATAACATTGATTTTGGCATACACAAATTTGATTATGGTTGGTCTGCTCTTTGTGAATAAAATGCAAAATATTTATTACAGTTTTTAAACTATTTCTATCTTAAACAAGCAGAAAGCTCAAGTAAAGTGGTACCAAATTAAGCGATTTTCGATTGATACTACTCTAAATCCTATCAATGGAAGCGACAAGTAGCAATCTGCATATATATGATTTCCCATGCTATTTCCCTATGTACGCACCTTATGTGAAACACTCGGTATAGATTCGAAATATATTCTGTTATACATGAATATTAACCAATCGGTTATAACCAGTGGTTTCCAAACTTTTCCTAGTAACCTTTCTTCAATTAAAATTTGTCCATAGTGCCCTACCCTAAGTAAAAGTATAACTATTCGTAAGAGATAAAAATAAATAAAACTTGAGTATCTTCATTATTATTTTTACTTTATTAACGTTAAATTAATATTTACTAATTATTGTGATGAATGAGCCTGCGAATCACTGTACATTTTCTCAAATCGTGGAATTAAACTGGACACGGCCACCCTGATTCCTTTTCCACATTGATTTTTGCTCTATACTTCCTTTTTATTACAGAGACCACTCAAAACCCAGCTGCGCACAAATACGACGTCGAAAATGGAATTAAAATCCACAGAGCCTTATCACTTAGAAGGCGATGTTCATCTTTTATTGAAATCCAAAATTCTGTCAATTCCATGCTGCCAAATTTTGCTTTCAAACTGTTATCGGACGATAGCTTGATGAGATTCTCTTCTTCTGCAGAAGTAAATTCAGACGGAACACTAATGTTAAATGGATCTTGAATCCATACAAACTTATCAAAATTTTCATTTTAAAAATATTTCTCAAACCAGATAATTCTCAGAAAATTGTTGAAGCTTCCAATGAGAACAACCTTTCGGTATTATTACAAACGCTAGACAAAAATGTGATTGCAACAGCCCGGAAGTTGGTTTTTATATATCTGAAGATTCTATAAATTTATCAACTATTTGTCAATAACCCTACTTTACCCGCCAATTACCAATATTGAAACGTTGACCTCGAGAGTTTAACGTTAAAAGAGTTGCCTATCCATAACTTTGTTGGAGTTACACCAATTTTGTTGCTAGTTACTATGGAATACATATTATAATAGATAGTAAAGTTGTGTAACACAAAATTATCCACTTTACTGCAACAATAAAAAAGTAATTAGTCTGTCTATAGCTCGCTGTGTCACTCTTAATATATCAAAATTTCTCTCTGTCCATTTAGAGTCTCCATGTCGGAGGCTATCACCGACAGAATACAGGCATCAAACACCTTTCGGTTTGAGACAGATGCGTATATAGCCATTTTTCAATGTAGCTCTCACTTTCCAAAGACTGCGTAACCAAGTCTTATTCTTCATTTTAGTTCTTGGGTTTAGTTTAATCAGTATTAGCTGATGACCCAAGTAGATGCGCGAGTAATCGCAAACTTCTTTTTTAATGTCTTCAATCTTGAATTCTTTCTGGCTGTTTGATTTTGGTATATATTTTCGAATAATGTTAAACACTGCTATGAACAATAGCAATTAATAGTATTTCAAGCATACCAAATATTATTTTGTTCCAGAAATGGGCTAGTTTAATTTTGTAAATTGTATAAAATAGCATTGGCCTTGATAATAATTTGTAAAACACCGTATTAAAAATAATGTTAGCCTTGATTTGAACAAAATGTGACCAGCGTAGGCTTGGAAATAATGTAATACAATGTAAGATCGAAGAACATGTCAGGCCATTTAATTTTTCTGTAATTCCTATGGCTACGTAACCATTTCGAACAGTTTCAGTACAAAGTTTACGGTCTCTCCTGTATTTAGGTTCAGTTTCAGTCATATTTCACCGCATAACATTTCCGTTATTTTGGATCTCAAATCCTAAAGTTGTCACGCGCGCAACTTCGCTCCGAGCTGGGCTCCATGCCGTCGCAGTTGCAGCTGGCTGTTGGAGCGTTTTCTGCAGTAAATTTAAAACAAGGCCCTGCGAGGGCGACAGAGAGGCATTCGTTCCATCGCATTCTTTTATATTCTCGCAGCTTGCTTGGCGGTCGTCATGACAGGCTTGTTGCGCTGTGTTTGCTCACTTTTGGCGCGTTAGAGCGCGTCTGTATGGAAAGCTTGGCGTCGGTTTTTAGGGGATTGAGCCTCCGACCGCCATTGAGAAGAGTCGATATAGCGTGATTGTGTTTCCGCCCCGCGCCCGTTTGGGCTGGGAGCGGTTTGTTTTCGAGGTGACTTGTGTTTTTTTCGCGGCAGACGGTGCCCGCCAAGCGAAGTGAGAGTGTGTATTGTGGGGGTGTTATGTGTTGAGGTCCTAATTCGCCGTGGCCGCTCGTACAGTCTTTACACAAGCTTGTTTAGCTTATATCTCCGTCAGCTGAAACGGGATTCTTCTTTCGAGCAACCTAATTCAACGGCTCTTTAGGTTGGTGGCCGCCGAGTGGCATTACCCAGCCGTTCCCGGGTAAATACCGAAGGAAATTTATTAGACGTCTTCGAGTTTCACCTGCTCCAAGTCAAATGACAGCCGTAGCGATATGACGCCGCCACTTGCAGCATCCTTCCGCACCAAGGTCGAGCTATTCAAAACAAAGTATTTTACATTTTATTTGTGTGCAACTAATTAAACACGCACGCTGAATAACATTTAATCGCCGCATTGTGTGTTCATTCTAACATTTCATTTTGTGTGCAACTAATTAAACACGCCCGCTAGATAACATTTAATCGCCGCACTGTGAGTGTATTCTTACAATTCATTTGTGCGCAACTAATTAAACACGCCCGCTAAATAACATTTAATCGCCGCACTGTGTGTTCATCCTTATATTTCATTTGTGTGCAACCAATTAAACACGCCCGCTAAATAACATTTAATCGCCGCACTGTGTGTCCATTCCTACATTTCACTTGTGGGGAATTAGCTAAAGATGTTTGCTAAATCAAGTTTGATCAAGGCACTCTGCGTTCAGTTTTGCTTTTCACTTGTACGAACTTAATTAAATAGATTTGTTAACCGTTTTCAACCCAAAGCATTGTGCGTTCATTGTTGCATTTCACCTTTGTGCACTGGATAAAATATGTATAGTAACAGCATTTAACCAAAGTATAGTGCGTTCAATTTTGCATTTCACTTTTACGAGCTTAATTAAATAGATTTGCTAACAGCATTCAACTGAATCATTGGGGGCGCATTCTTGAATTTACCTGTACATATGTATGTTAGATAAGGCATTCCCAGCTCGGTTTATATTTAGTCTTTTTAGGGTAAGCCCTTTATACCACTGTGGGTGTAATATTGTGTGCGCCGACCATTTCGGCCCAATTGTAACTGTTAGCCCAATAGGTTGGTGTACTGCATGTGCCATATGATCATCGCTGGTATGTGTGCATGTGTATTTACAGTGTGATCCAGTCTCTATGTCAAGATCGATGTAAGGTGAAGCGTGGGGAGCGGTTCTTGAGTGTTGCAGGTAGGTCGGCGCGCTGTCGCTACGCTGTTGTTCCCCAGGGTTCGTACTTGAGTATTTCTACCCCGTTTGGCTTTCAAAGTTCGGTTAAGCGTGGGTCTCCTCTATTGGACCTTTGGCGGCCATTTATTTTGTATCATCCTATACTTACCGTAGCACTTGCTTTATGGTATACCGTTTCTAGGACCACGCCCATCTCCCTGAGCGTATTTAAGCCGTGGCCTTTAAGTCTATTTCGTACAATTTCCAGGGTAAGTGTGGACGTTTCCCGGAGATGTTCAAGTATTTCACACCCACTCACTCGTGAGCGTCGTTAACGCAGTTTGATACTGTAACAAACAAACAATTGGGGAAAGAAAGCCAAGCTGTGTAGAGGTGTTAATTTTGGCTTCCGCAATAAATAATCGTTAATAAGTGTATAAATATCCTTTTCCCAATCCGGAGTGTTAAAATTAATTATATATCCTTTGTGTACGCTGTAGCAGATTGCAGTAATTAGTAGCGCCTCTGTAGAGGTATAAAAAGGTGTATTATTTGTGCATCGAGTGTTGGGTGGTAATTGGATCCCGGTGAGCTCTAGGTGTGAGACGACGGCTGAATTAGAGGCGTTTTTCGCAGTGGTAGAGCTACAAGAGTAGTTCTGCAATGCGTTAA
Organism: Agriotes lineatus; assembly: GCA_940337035.1. Taxonomy (NCBI): domain Eukaryota; kingdom Metazoa; phylum Arthropoda; class Insecta; order Coleoptera; family Elateridae; genus Agriotes; species Agriotes lineatus. The sequence continues at coordinate 70,604,997 of OW679202.1, forward strand.
GCGGATTGTATTAGCAAGCCAACGAAGAAACAAAAGCCCAGGCATTGTGGGACTTGCTAGGGACTCGAATTATGCCCTAGTTTCCATTGAAAAGGCAACAGAAAAGTCAGGAAGATTCATCCTAAAAGATTGAATTTACTCTAGTAATGCCTTGCTGGAAGCCAGTCTGTTCACTTGCTGGTATAAATCAAGTTTATTTATGAGACGTTTCGTGATGATTTTAATAAGAAGTTTTAAATATAAGTGAGATAAAAGACTTATGGGTCTTTAGTTTGAGATATCTTTATTACTTCCTTATACGGAAAAATTGCTTTTGCATCAAGTCAACTTAATGGAATAATACGCTCTAGCAGGTAGCGATTTAAAAGTAGTTTTATCGCTTCAATCAGTATTTGTCCCGCAAGGTTCAACATTTAGATTGTAATGCCGTCTTCTTCAGGAATACGGTTATTCTTTAATGAGGCTGGAATTTCGTCAGTTGTAATTCCTGGTACTTCTCAGAGCAAATGTTAGTAATTGTAATGTGTATGCCTTCGAAGTTCACGTTCGGCTTCTTATAAGATTTTATGCATTCTGATTTCTCAATGATTATAATGCCATGTTTATTTGTTAATCGTGTAATCTTTGTTCTTCCTGTTATCTTCGGGTTGCACAGTAGTATTTATTGTTTCCCTATAGTTTCCATTACTTTTTTAATGGTTGTTACAGGCCAAAACGACTGCAACGACACCGCGCATACAAAAAGCCACGTAAAAGCTAAACGGCCAGCGTGGACGATATTTCTCAAAATCGGGACAATGAGTCACCTAGGGCCGCTGCCCTGCCTGTAACAAGATATGCCGACTAGACATCAGTGGAGCAAGGGGTGATCCTACACGAGATTAAATACGGGCAACGGCCAAACGGCTCAATTAATTGAGAAACTGTGAAACTGGAAAATTGATGCGCCTACCTTTCGACTTTACACCTTGGCGAAATCCAACGTTAAAAGGGTTGCCTATCCATAACTTTGTTGGAGTTACATATGAATCAAGGAAAATATAGAATAATAAACCAATTTTGTAGCTAGTTACTATGGAATACATAATATAATAGATAGTGAAGTTGTGTAACACAGGGGTATGCACTTTACTGCAACAATAAAAAAGTAAAACCTTTAGTCTCTCTATAGCTCGCTGTGTCACTCTTAATATATCAAAATTTGTCTCTATCCATATAGAGTCTCCATGTTGGAGGCTATCACCGACAGAATACAGGCATCAAACACCTTTCGTTTGAGACAGATGCGTATATAGCGTCGGCCCTTTTAGCCAGCAGTTTAGAAGAGTTGCAGTTACGCTAGGCAGATTAAATCTCGCTGAGAGGATGAGCAACACAGAAAGCACCGCAGTATCGAATCGTGAGTACGTTAGTTATTTTCTGTACAAAAACGATGTAAAAATGTGGAGCTCAGACACATTTAATTAAAAAAAATCATTTTTTTCAATATTATGTAGGCGTCGGTAACTAAGGGTAACTACTATTTTCTAAGGATTCGTTTACAATACTTTGTTTTACTAAAAATTAAATCCAAGGTAATGTAATTTGCTGAGTAAAGTTAAGAATCAGCAGAGCGACCAGATTATTAATCAATTTCATTTATGTCGATGTGACTACTCAATTTTTGTAAATTTTACTTGACTAATAAATTAATATTTTTGCTTCTAATTATGGTTGATTTATTTGAGTGTGTTCAGATACTTAACTCGTATTGTATTAATTGAATTTATGACAGTAACCTGAGATAAGAGTCGGAATAACACAGTTCACTCTAACACGTGCACAATGCTAAAGTAAGTCACAGAGGCACTGATAAAAAAAGAAATATCAATTATCAAACTACTATACCATAGCGAGATTTCTGACCTACAGCTTAAACGTAGTTGATGATAAAAATAAAACCTTGATACAGCAATAGATTGAGAAATAGTTTCCACCTTATTTGAGTCCTTCCTATGTTCTTATTTCATGGAGAGTGGTGTTCTTACATATCTTAACGATTCTATTCCATTCTTCGTATATGTTCATTCATTTTTCTCCTTCTGCTCCTGTCCCATGGCAATGTATCCTCGACTTCACATTCGTCTCTTATTTGTTGGTTTTTTACTCTATCTATTAGTGTTCCTCCAGTGCTACCACAGAACCTGCATTTCATTTGTTCTTATTTATTTATCTTTTGGTTGAGGCACAGTCGTCTGTGATTCGTGTAATTGATTTGACAGTACTGAAGTGTATTGTTGTAATGTGACACAGACTAACGCAAAACTTAACTTGCTAACCACTAATTTGACATAGACTGACAGTGCCACCAACAATACACTTTAGTACCACAAAACGTATAACACGAATAATAGCCAACTCTGAAAAATAATTGTGGCAGATTTTATATATTTTTATTTCGCTGTTCTCATTGACGATCCTGTATCTCCACACTTACCTGTTATTGCTCCTGATACTTTTGCTGCGTTATTGGATTGTATGTCCCAGTATTTTGTTATTAAAACTAAGAAGAAGAAGAAGCACTTTTATCAATGTTTATGAAGATATTATATTCTAGAAGAATATAGCTCGTTCGCTCGTTTAAGTTTATGTAAAAGCATTTGTGCTCTGTTCTCATTTTTTGCAGTTCAAACTGTATCATCTGCATAGCCTATCACCTTAATGGTATCTGCTCCCATTCCATTCCTTACACTTACAGATCGTTTTAATGATCAAGATATCAACATTTTTATATAAACTACTACATAAATAATTTAAAGTAAAATATTGTTTACAATAATTGCTGAAAGTTATAATATTCACCCAACCATTAATAGCATACAGTAAGTCAATCAGATGTGTCGAGTAATGAACCAGAATAGTTTAGGTCTTTGTGAAGGCTTGTATATCCTCTAATTTACACTGCTGCTACTCCAAAATTTAACCCATTGTTCCTAAAGCTCACATCGTACATAATCTATCTACGTTCTCCTTTTTAAGAAATGTTGAAGCTGTTGCATAACTAATTTACATGTATATTGTAGTTAACTATTAAATATTGGACACCAATAATTTTCAAGGAAATAAATATATGCACAAGACCAGTCCTAGAACGGGCAACTGGACGACTTTCCAAGGCGTTTTGATTAAGGGGCATCTATAAATTATTACAAAGTACGAAGAAATTAACTTCCGCCTTCCTAATACGTCTTCCATATAGATTACCAAATTAGTTTTTATAAATAATAACTTCCATATATCATGTTATTATTACCATCTGTTTTACTTCATATACAAGTTAACGAACCCTAAAACTAGAATTACCAGTAAATGACGGTGTTACGAAAATGTATATTCAGCTACTTCTAGGGTTTTAAATAAAACAGAAATTAAAAAGTTAAAGAGTATATATTTTGAATAGAGCCGTAATTCATAGAAGGTAGAGTGAATCCAGGGTTGAATGACGTAAAAATTAAGTTACAGAGGTTAATTCTAAAAGCTAAAAAAGATATTTTTATAGGACACATCTTTAATGGCTGGCGTCTTCTAAATCTGTTCTCCTACAGTTGTTCCCTGTTAGTGAGTTTACTGATACCATTTTTGCTGCACGGGCTACTAAGGTAAATTTCAAGTTTGCAATTTTATATGAAATCCAGGAAGATTATTGGTTGAGTAATAATTAATACACAGACGGTGCCATATCATATTTCTAGGTGAAGCAACCGTAGTTGTTGATAGTAGTAGGGTTTTTCGAGCTGCTCTGTAATCATTTAATTCAATAAATTTTAACATTTAGAATTGAGGCTTATAATTCTCAGGTCTGATTTCTAAAAGCCTAGTAAAGTACGAGCATAAAATGTTTGTAAGGATATTTAAAAAGGCGTGCTGGATTATTTTCGCTCAAAATTGTTATTTATAATGCATTTGGTCTAATCCCAGAGATGTAGTGATATAAACACTGTGAAATCGTCAACAATATTATTCGACTTTCAAATCGTGGCATTAAAGCAGCATCCACAAAAACAATACCTAGCAGCCCCAACTTCACGCTTTATAAAATGGACTTCTAAACCTAACAGATATCTATTGCATTGTCAGGGGGGAAAACCGAGAGAAAGCCCACATGCAATAAAGTACTCAAGCATCCAATGTATCGCTGCTTGGAACAAAAACGACGTTGCAGGTACTCGCAGCTGTAGCAATGATCATTAATTGTGCTCGCTCTAGATAAATCAAGACGCACATTTTTGCTCTTTTTTGCTCCCGACGCCAATATTTCACTGTAATATTGATAAACGCCGAGTTTTTCAAAGAAAATTAAATTTTTATTACAAAAATTTTACTTTCAATCGTATAGGGCAACGACGCCTCAATTCAATGCATTCAAATCGTATTTATCCATCCATTTCAACGTTCCTAAATCTCAGTTATTGTACTGTAAACTTGAGATTACATAAGATTTGAAATCACATTAGGTGTTGATTTTCTTCTCACCTCGACTATGTTGAATTCGTCGAATGTAAATTTGAATGAGCAAAGCTTCACGTGCAGAATTGCAAATCCCTTAACAAGCTTGATTGCCTAGCGCTGCGCATAATCAGCTGTTAGCACGAGTTCTTTCTTGATGAATGTTGCGGTTATTGCATTGAACACTTATTTCTATTGGAAATAGATTTCAACTATTTAGGTTAATGAGCTTGTAAGGCGAACAATAACAAAGTCAGCATCTTAATTAAGACTAGGTAATTGTTTTTTATCTATTCATTTCTTCCGCTTGGCATTGTCTCTGTAGCAATGCCAGTCAAAATTTTCTTAAACAGAAATAAAAATTATAGACTAGTCTGAGTATAGGAAAGGCTGATTTTTTTGTCCATGCCATGATATTTTTCTGATGCCTTTGCAAATTGCCATTGTTGTAGATTCCAAAGTTCCTTTTTTGAAGCGATGCTGTACCCTTGGCATTAAGTCACTTAAAGCGCCTGTGTGTGAAGTAGATTCATTTTCGCAAATGTTTGGTGTATTTCGAAAATTTCCTCCTTAAGATATTGTAATCGCGCGTTGTGGTGAGGTCCTTGTCTATGAAGTGACCAGCAACTTTTGAGACCTATGAATATCTTAGGTGTGCGATAAAACCAATATTGTTCGTGCTTTAACGTGGGGGGGGGGGTCCGTCCTTTTATGAGCAGTTTTGGTTTCTATTTTACACTAGTACAAAAATGTTCCTCGTCCTTCTTCTACGGACTACAAAGAAACCGGCGTCGACGGTATTTATTTTCCATATGCCCAAGATCTGTTCAGCTGCAACCTTGATGCTCTTTTTAATGTTACCCCAGCTTCGTTAAAGCATGTTACGCTATTCTGTTAATTTATATTATCTTTTATAATATTTTTCCTTGTACGTTCATATCAAACCGCACCAACAAATTACAACGGCTAAGTGTTTTAAGTGCAGGAACACATACATTCTTTTTAAAAATATATACAAGAAATTTAAATAACAGTATGCAGCAGAAACCCTAAGAGCCGAATGAATATAGTGTAAAAAAAATACACGCTTTGGTGTATTGGACCTACCGAAAATGTTAATAATAGTATAGACTAAACACATCACCATTACAGACGCATTAAGAAGGATGATTACAAGCAACCGGTTACCACAGTAGAAAAATATAGTATAAATACCATTTACTTTAGATAAGATCATTATTTAGGTCAAAATAAAGTATGATCAAAAATTTTGTTCATCTAGTTTGTATACGGAATAGTTTCTAATTTATGAATGCAACTACGTTTATACTTAATAAATCTCAAACTTGAAATTTGAGTGACTTATAGTTACATTTATAAATTAAGAACTACTCCTAGCCATACTAGATGAAAATAATTTGTGATCATACTATAGAAAAGGAAATAGAAGCAAAGATGTTCATGGTTGCAGAATACATGAAATTGAACAACAATAAACAATGAAAAGTCCACCCTACACTAAAAACAAAATATTTTTAAAGAAAATATTTTTTTATCTGCGAACGATTGTTTGAAGCCCGCTTAGCCATGCAAATTTGGCAGTTTGTGCATGCAAATTGGATTTATTACTGTTAAACTGACATTTCTATTGGAGGTTAAGTATTTGATGTTATAAATCGTGCCTTAAGCTTTGTTGTGACGTTAGCGCCTGTACATATTATTATTTTACATATAAATAATCATTAAGTTACAATAAGCGTTTGAACCTCCCGTGCACGACGATTAAGTGATAAGAACAAAGGTTTAGTATTGCGTAAGTTTGCGAGCAGCTAACCACAACGCAACCCTACCTAGACTCCACTAGGAGATGGCCCAAATAGTGAGAGGACCAGAAAAGTATAAAACGAAGATGCTCGGCGAGTTGACCTTACATGAGTCCAGCGACCACTCCTGTCCAGCTCCACCTGGGGGAGCCAATAGCCTTAGACCCCTCCTGAACATAGCCGAAGCCGCCTGCAGCCAGACAAGGTTACCCATCGGGCCCTAAACCGTGTAGCTTGATTCTGTCAAGCGAGTTCCTGCCAGAGTAGACACGTGAAGCCGCGTGACTTAAGTCTACGTACCTCCCTCTTGACCTGTTCTAGTGCGCCGATCTTGGTATTAGTGAATTCCCTCTAACATACCGGTACTAGATAAACTTGATAAATCAGCCCCTTTCTTGAGGTTTCAACAGCTCTAAACCTCCAAAGAGTCCTCCACGCATACGCAGACTGTCACTTGATAAGCGCAATCCAAGTAACACTACCAGCACAATGAATTAAAAGCTTGACTCACTTGAGACGAGAACACCTTTCTGTTTATCGGCGAGGTCTTGGAGCGCCGCCAGATGACATTACAAATCTGGCCTAGACTACGGAGGCAACCGCAAGTTTATTGCAGGCGCGCTGAAGGAAAAGTCAGCCAGGCTATCGTGGAGGTAAAATGTAGCCTAGTAAGTCATCAAAAACGCACTAGCACCTGCACTGCACCCCTCACAACCGAGAAAAACCCACCAACGAATACTTGTCCCTAATTCTCTGCGCGTGGTCTGCCCCAAAATGTAAACAAACCGATCAGACAACTTCATTAATTTTTTTAAATTACAGAAGCTGCTGCTACAAGTTACAGCGCCGCGTTGAAGGTTCTCCGTCGAAACAACCGTTTGGGCTTAGGTGCTGCATTGTTTGCCGTCCTCTCATACTGTCGATTACAGCCAACACCCCAATATATTTAATTAATGGTGTACATTGTAAATATCTTTTTGTAATTTATTTTCAGCTACTTATAAGTAAGGCTTGTATTATTACAAACAATATACACATTCTAGCGAGTCTTCTGAATTTATTCACTTGAAAATAATAACAAACTCTGCTTTGCTGTCTATTCATAGGCAATTAAATGCAAAAAAGTAATTCAATTAACCAAAATTACCAGTTAGTAGCGAGAATTACAATGTTGAGAGTTTAACGTGAAAATGAGCAAATGTCTTCCGAATTGCTATTTTTGTGACGCTAGTTAGTATCTACTTTCACTGTGTTTTACTTTAGCTCAGTTTTGGCGATTAAATGATTTAAGTACCAGTTCATTGAAAACAGTAAAATTCGTCATTTTAAACAATTATGTGTCAGTCTAACTGATGTGGAATTGACCTGACTATTGAATTTGACAAAATTGTAAAAAGCCTGCATACAATCACAAAATTATCTGTGTATTTTATCATAACACATATGTGCGAATACGATCCTGTACGAACATAGGTTTAATTTGTGTGTGTGTTGCGATAAGCGCAAGTCTGCTTGCGGATGAGGGGATTTTTCTATACAAGCAGCTTTCACAGAGAACAAAACAGTCACTGGCCAGCCTTAGTTGGATTACCTGTACATGCGACTCCTAAGTATATTATGCGAAATCGCCTACGACCAGTTGTCCTAAAAGGGCCTTATAGTATTTAGAGTGTACTGCGTTCCCATTTACATAGCGTGCTTGTGGTTTAATGCAATAAATATGAACAGGGTTTTTAGGCTGTTTTTGTGTACGTGCATTTTAAACGTACATGCGAGTGGCATCAAGCTATAACGCACATAGGTTTCCATAAAAACTAACCCTATTTTCTGTGCTCTTCTTTATGTTCTTACACTTGTCTTAAAGTCAACATATTTGTATAAGTAAATTGCTTTTCTTTGTGCATTCTTTGACGTCAGTTTCAGCCCGAGAACAGTACAAGGGTGGATCAAATGACTGTTTTGACAAATAGTGATCGTTCGCAACCACGACTGGGGTACTTAAAAGTTTTATGCTCACTGAGCCATCAAAATAATCGAACAGGGCCATTAATCACTAAAATACTAAGGCGCACAAGACGTCTTATTCAAGTTTAATGGCCCGACAAAAGACCGCAACGGGAGTACTGTTACACCTACAAGCGTTATGTTAAAATTGATAAAAAGAACTAAATAAATTGTTTTCATTCGTTTCTTACAATTTTCTTCGATTGAAGAGAAAAACTTATAAGACATGGACCTTTAGTTAAATTAAATCTGTTCAACTTAAAAAACACATGTCCATTACTATGCATAATCTATCATATTGTTTAGGAAGTGTTTCTGTCAATTTAGAATCACACCTGTGTATGACAATGTTGCTTTAAAATAGTTATTCTTCGCAGCTACGTTTGTGGCCACGTTTATATTACACCCGGTTGTTATTATTAATCAATAATTTATGAAGGTATTACAGTACGATCATTTACAATAGGAAGATGCATAAATTGTTGAAATTATTCACTTGACACTTACGTCAACCATCGTAACCAAGCCTATAAATTAATATAACTGTAAGATGTATACGCATACTATAATATTATAATTCTTCCTGTACGTGTATAGGAGAGGCGTAAGTTTAATAACTATTCACCAATCATACATCATACTTTCTGCACGTTTTCTTATTTCAGCCACTTTTATTAACTACGATCTTTCATTTCATATTGTAGTCATTTATATTGTTGGTAATTAATTTTATATAGTTTTCATATTGATTCACTGTCTTATATTTAAAATAATATTTATTTCGATTATTTGTTATTTCCCACATTTCTTTTTCAACCTGTACGTTATTGCATACAGGCAAAGAAATCCTATTGAACTTGATAATAGTAATAGTGTTTCCAACTAAGTTTTCATCTTCGATTTTCAGATACCAACGCCAATTTTTTTCTGTATGACATTATCATATATGTTTATCAATAATTTTAGTTTATGACACGTTAACTTGTTTTTCTGCAATTTTTATTAAAACTGGAAAGATCTCCACGTAGATTACTCCATACCATTAGTGGTAGCAGTAACTAGCTTCATTATACAAATACAGCACTAACGCCTTCAAAAAATGTTTTGACAGATGCTGCTATAGAAAAATCAGTGTCTTAGTTATTTACCGAAACTGCTAATTTGACAGTTATCAAGTCAAGGTGTGTTAGATGACTTCTTAAATCAACACACGTAAGTTTCTGCATCCCTTAACAATCGTTCCGATGTTTTACATTGGTGGAGAATAACCATTGTTCCAAGTACTTCTTTATGAGAACATAACAGCACTTGCAAATATCAGACTAATATCTATCCTAGTTATACGTTGTTCGATCTAAAATATGTTTATATCCCTGCCGTAAACAACTGCTTCAATTAGGGCAACTTTGCAAGTAACACGGCGATCCGCCCATGTAAAATCATCTGCGACTAGAATCGATACCCTGTATAAATAACCGAAACACAATTCCACACGCCCCTTCCTCGCGAGCCCAGTATAGCCATATCCCTTTTATTTAGTTTGTTTCTATTTTATTGGCGTATCTATATCATTCGTATCAGATTCCGTGTGCAGCAAGCTCCGCTGAACACGAACTCGATAAAAATATTCATATGACGTTTGTATGTGCTTCACGTTCTCCATTGTTCGCCTCGAGAACACCGAGTAAAAAGTTCATAAAAGAGAAACTGATGACGTGATCGAAAATAAAGTCAAGTCCCGCACAGATGGTGCGATTTTCCTTGCATCTGCATTGAGTTATCTCTGGAAACCCTACCCTTTGTTGCTGCTCTTTATTGTCTTCGTGTTATGAAGCGCGCCCGGTTTATATTCTGCACCGTGCACCATAAAACCCCTTAATTGGTTCTAGATTATAATAAAAGTAATCGTCGCCCTTTGTCGAATTTAATCGTAAACATTTTATTCGTTTTTTTGGACTTAATGAACGTACCTTGAACGTTACTGCTACAGTTACATACATGCTTACAAGGATTGTGGCTAATTGGGTACCTATTCATTTCTGTGGCGACACTTTCATTAATATTGTGATATGGTCTGATAGGACTGCAATTTATTTTGATATATTGAATTTTACCATCTGCTTTGTCAAGGAAATGTTATTCTTATTTAGTTTCTAGAGTAGAGTGCATATAGTATTTCATATTCCAAAACTAATATCGTGTGTAGTACCTGTTGGGTGTAAAGTAAAACAATATTTAATAATACAAAGTCTATGAAAACATCATACAACTAGTTCGTCTAACAACAGTTTCAAATCAAATATATTACTTTTAGGCTTTCCCTAACCATATTTTTTATTTCTTGGCGCATACACTAAGAAAAACATGGCAAAGGAAGAACGTAAATTCCATACTTCAATAGTAAATGTAGATACAAAGTGTTGTCGAGCAGTATACTGCATATTATATAAGTCGATGTAACCGTATGCTGTTGTTGTTTTATCAACCAGCCAGCAAGCAACAACTGCCTATGTATACCCAATGAATAATGTCATTTGAGGTTGATATAAATTATATATTGCTGTGATTTCTTTCGCAAATCGTGACCTTGCTTATACATGTTTAATCCCAGGGTTCTTGTCAAATAACAAGCGCAATCACATAGTCCAGGCATATTAAACAAATTTTAAGGAAAACATAAAAAAATGTAGTCCTGATTTATGGTACAAATGTTCCTGGGAGGTGGATATCTATTATGCCTGCGCTATTACTTGTAGCACAATCTTTCACGAATAACGATTAGCAATGTCAACCTGACCCTTTCTGTCGGGTAACCGTCAGACAAATTGCTTTTAAAACAACACATAAATGTTGCAATTCAATAAAATTAAATCCCATTTTCTGAGTTATATTCAAGTTCAAGGCCTAGAAATAAATGATTTTAAATGAACAATTTTTACTTTTAATTATCACACTAAAATCTACCAGGCCTTTATTACGCAATTATGGTCGTTTTGACGTCGACTTCTATGATTTTGTTCTATTCTGGACAGAATTTAATAAATTTTCGCACTCACACAAACTTTGGGCATTCTGCGGAATTCTAAGGCGCTAGTTAGCTGCCCTGCAGTTCTACTTCGCTCGATGCGGGTACAATTTTCCCGCTCCTGTTCTGCTTAGAAATTCACTGAATGCGGCACTGCATTCCTGCGGCAACTAAATTCAGTTGTAACTCATTACTTGACCTTGGTTTTGATTTATTGCGGGTTCGCAAAAGTTGGTGATGCGCTGCACAGCCTGGGACGCTCAGCAAAGTTTTCAGTTTTAAGATTGTTAAATCACGTTTGTACTGACGTTTTGCTAATTACTATTACAATAAGCAAAGTATTATTGCAAAAATGCCGGTTTACAAATAGATTTTGTTAGAGTTGAATATTTACCGGCGCTCTTTTTCCAATGTTCTTTTGCAACGAGAGAATTTGTTTCTGTCCATAAATAAACAATTGACTGAAGATGGTCATGGCAACCAACAAATTGTGAGCAATGTGCAAACTGTTTTATCAGCATTTCAATTGCCATAAAAAATCGATTACTTAAGAACTACAGAGGGGGAGCAATGTGAAACAGTACGCGATTTTGCAAATAGATAAATATTAGGGCTCAATAAAGAAAAATTTAGCAGATGCCCACATAAACAGAACAAACAATTGCAACATGTATTTTGTTAGATAGTATTAAGGGAGAATTTCGTTAAAATTACTTTTTTGTCTCATAAAGTTCTGGTGGATGATTTGGATTTTAATATGAAACTAACTATATACAAACATAAAAGTGTGTAAAGGACTCTACTCAGAACTTCCCTCGCAAGTGGAAAATTTGAAACTAACAATTTAGAAAACATCAAAGTATTTTCTTATTTTTAATGAGTTCGCTCTAAATATGTTCGGTCTAAAATATGCCTTTTTTCGTTAAGGGTAAAAATCTGGGATATATGTAAAATATTACTTTTATTTAATCAATATGACTTTGAGAGGCAATGAGAGGACTGAAGAATAAAAAACCCCGGGAGAAGATGGCATAGCCATATAGCCAACGAGTTATTAAAATATGGCGGCCCAGTTCTAACAACGCAAAATTACGGAGTTATTAAGCAAAATTATGGAAACACAGAAAATCCCGCTAGAATGGAAAACTAGTATTTTAATTACTATGTTCAAAAAAGGAGATAAAGCAAACCCGGAAAATTACAGAGAGATAAGCCTGTTAACACAAAATTAAAGTTAACAACTAAGATATTTACCAATAAACTAAACGCAATAACAGATCTAGAAGAAGAGCAGCAAGGGTTTTGCAAAGGAAGGTCCTGTGTTGATGCAATATTTGTAGTGAGACAAATAATAGAGAAAGCGATTGAATTTAATAGAACTGCATATATGTGCTTTATCGATTTGCAGAAATCCTTTGATATGGTCAGATTACAGGACGTTGTTAAGGTGTTACAACAAAGAAAAATTCCAGTTGATCTCACAAAATTAATACAAGAAATATATACTGGCAGCAGAATCATGATAAAGTGCAACGGTAAAACAACGGAACCAATAGAAATGAGTAAAGGGATAAGACAAAGAGATTCGTTAAGTCCTCTGTTGTTTAATATGATAATGGACGAACTAATAAAAGGAGTTAAGAATCAGAAAGGATATAGAATGGGTAGAAAGACATTTAATATAATAGCATATGCAGACGACGCCATACTAGTAGCAGAAATTGAGGACGATTTGCAGAGATTACTGTATCGATTTCATAAATAATGCAAGGAGCTTAATATGAATATATCTACCACAAAAGGAACAATGACAAACACTAAAGATCCAGTGAGATGTAAATTAGAGATAGAAAAAGTAATTATAGAACAAGTTATGGAAAATAAATACTTGGGGGTGCTGTTGACTAGCAATGGTCAAATAGAAAAGGAACCTAGGGATCAGATGATGAAGGGCAATAGAGTCGCAGGCTGTTTGAACGCCATTATATGGAACAACAAGTACATCGAACAAGACACAAAATGTAGAATATACAAAAGTGTCGTGAAACCCATTATATCATATGCGGCAGAAACAAGACAAGACAAGAGCAAAATAAAGCAACAATGTGAAGTCGCAGAAACGAAGGTACTACGAAGGATACTGGGAAAAACAAGATTGGATAGGATCCCCAATATAAATATAATATAAAGTTGCGACATTTCAAATATATCGGACTGGATCATCAAAATGAGAAATCAGTGGAATGATCGAAGGAAACCCGAGATAGTAAACCCTATGTAAGAAGATCGATAGGACGACCGAGGAAAAGATGGAGAAACAGTTTAAAGAATGAAATTTCGATAGGTTTAATGAACAGGCTAATAGCCTAAGAAAGAAGAAGAAGAACAAGAAGAAAACGACTTTTGAGTTAAAGCAAAATAGGCAGATTTTTTTTCTTTGAGGTGCTCGCCCTTTTACCGAAATTTTTTGGTTGCGAGCCAGGTAGATATATAATCCGCATGACAAATATCGTCTTCTTTCAACAAATAGTTTCTATTTATACCGTTAATAAGCAAACAGACGGACAGACCGACAAACAGACAGACGAAATGGAAGAAAAATTTTTCATCAACTAGGCACCTTGAAACGTGAAGATCTGCAGAGATATCAGAAGGCGATCTTTTCGCTATTATAATATTTCCTTCGTCTTTTAGAGGAGGTAAGTAAAAAGGAATTCATTTTTTAAGGTGCTCACCGTGAATCTGTTGGATTTAAAATACGCATATTTTTATCAAGGGTAAAAACCCAAGCTATGTGCAAAATGTTACTTCTATTTAACTCATAGCTTTCGAGTTAAAAAAAATGGCCAGAATTTATGTATTATATGTATTTTATATATATATTGAGATGGTATAATGCTCGCAATTTAATTCTGTATGCATAGAGAAATATTGAACAAAGTCAATGAAAGCACAGAATTGAAATATTTTATTTAATTGCAATCTAGGCAGTAGTTGAAGTTATTAAATGCATTGGAAATGAGTGCAAAAAGCATAAATAGAGATATAAAGGCTAGCATAAGAAAAGCAGGTTTCTGAAAAATTGAATTTGAAGTTTGAGTAAAAGGAAGATTTAAGATGGCTAATATAATATAAGTAATATAATAGGTTTGAGCATACTTGAAGCCGGACAAAATGTAAGGAAATAATGCAAAAGGTTGGTTATGTGTATAATGAATATGAGCGTAGAGTTATTAATAAACGTACGGGCCAGTTAAAAGCAAGCAAGCTGAAAGGTAGATGGAAATCAAAGCAAGATAAGATAGAATTTGCAAATAGCAATGCAGAACGAGGGCAACTGAATTGAAAAATAATTACTGACGTAGTTAAAATTGAACTCAAGTGCCAGAGCAATTTAAAAGTGTTCATAGCAGAGCAGTGATAAATTACAGTTTATGTGACAAGAAAGGACAATTTTTATGTACAAGAAATAAATACAATTTCTAGTTTTAAGCAACAAACATGTTAATCAAATTTTATTCTTTTATGTGAAATTGAACCAACACTTATTTCCTTTGAATAATATTAGATTGCGGTTACCAGGTAAAGCGATGCTTTTTTGTTAAAAAAATAGAAAATAATTCGTGTATTGTCAACTTGTGGGCAAATGATGCTCCTGATTTTTGGTGTTTTTATATAATAAAAGTTATTTGCAAAGTCTAAAAAGTGTATAAAGTTATTCTACAAGTCACCTGGCATAAGTGGAAGTGTTATTAAAAGTTTCTCCACTGAAAAAGTTTATAAAATTGTGCAAGCCAACATCGGCGTGGGTTCAGCTCCGACAACCTGGAAACTTCAAACTGCGATACCAGTCCATTCCAACATCAGAAGCCAGGGATCTCAAGTCCTACAGGTCGGGAAGAGGTGTAACAACATTTTAGAAGAAGATTGGGTGCCAAGGAAGCGACTTCCAGCAAATAAGGGCGTAGGCGTCACCCGCAGCAGCTCCAGAGGCGAGGTCGGCGATATATTAAAAGGTATTATTTAGCAGGTTTTTATGTGGTTGGAGTCCGGAAAGCTAGTGGACTTCGAGAACACACCGTGCTGAAGAAATTCATCGTGTTTCCGAGCATCCAGGTACGTCCGAGTTTTAGAAAATCCCGTGGCGTCACTAGAAAATGCGATTTATGCCAGGATTTGCAGTTTTCACAGGAAGCTAAGACAAAAGATAGTAGTGCGTCGTTTTTACGTCACAACCTGAAACAAAACCAAGTTAGATGTTGCTAGGCGGGAGATTCGATTCAGTTTACCTGTGCTTTTGAATATCAAAATAAAACGCTGTGTCCACCCGCGAACCTTTTATGGTATAAGTCAATTTTGTGAGGTTATAAATTATTGAAGTGAGTAGAGTAGTTGTGCTGAAATTTTGAGTATTTGAGGTACTCAGAGTTATATATTCTCCAGAATTCGTTTAATATAAAATTGAAATTGGAACATAACTTGAGATATCATGCCGGAGCAAACCCATAGGATTATTGCAGTTTGATAAAATATAGAATAGGGCAATTAACCATTTTATTGGAAAGTAATAAATACGTATCATGTTAGTAAGCCTAAGATACTGACATGCAAGTTTTGCATTTTTAACATTTAATATAAGTGCCCTGAGTATTGGGGTGTTTGCCTAATAGTACATTGACTTGGCGATTGTCTAACATTACATAACAATATAAACCACGTCAGAGGCGAAACTCTTCTGTTTTCTTAGGGCCTGATTTACACGTTGAGATACCCTTCTCTTGCACAAGAGTTTTGCCTCTGGCGTGGTTTACACGTTGAGCCGTGTTATTTTGCTTTTTCTCCTGATGAAGCCCCTTACGAAAGTGGGCGAAACGTTGAGTTCTTCGACCTTAACAATGACACGGTCCAATCCCGGAAGTCGTTTGTCACTTAATGTTAGTAATTTTTTATTTAACCAAGTAATAATTTCGATTATACCCAATGCAGCTTTGTGCTGTGGTTGCTTCTAGGTGATTTCCTCAAACAACAAGACTATGTCGTTGAAAAGAAGTATTATTTCGTCATTTAGTTCAGTAGTTATTATATCGTTCATTAGGCTCATGTAAATCAGTAAGAGTATAGGGTCCAGCACGGTGCCTTGAAGAACGCCACAAGTTTTGTTTTCCCAATCCCCGAGTGCTTTGTCTATTTTAAGACGTTGAGTTCTATTCCGCAAGTAACTTGATAGCAAATTGTAAAAAGTTCCTATGATACAGTAGCATTGCAATTTTGAGAGTAATATATCGTGGGCAACGTTATCAAAGACCTTTATGAGATTTAGAAAAATATCACTATGATTTTTAGTTTTATCGAGGGCAGTATGTAAGTTACTTGTTAAGTAAAATACGACACATTCAGTAGAGTTTTTTTTCTGTAAATACAAACTGTTTATTATTCAAACATTTTGATTAAGTCAAAAAATTTCGAAAGTCTATATTTTATGAATTCTTCTAGTATTTTTCAAAAATGAGAAGTAAGTGACGTAGGTCTATTATTATTTAGATTTAATTTGTGGCACATTTAAATATAGCGGTAATCAGTTATTGTTTAAAATGGCTCGGAAAGAAACCTTTTTCCAATACTCGGTTAAATAAGACACTTTATGTTTCTATGAGTAACTGGCTAATGTTTTCTATTGCTGTAGATGAGATGTTTGTCATTCCCCTGTGAAAAGTTTGGTTTTAGACCTTTAGATAAGTAATCAGTTCACTGGCAAAATTGGTTCAAGAAAGATAGAATTTTAATAGAACGTCTTAGAATTTAGTCAGGAATCAGGGACCATAAATTTGATCATAGGGTGTGCGCTCGATGATACAGTTTTTAAAAAACATGTACACTATGTGGAATGACCTTGCGGATCTGAATGTGGAGGGCTCCATTCTTTTTGCAATTGCAAAAAAGCAGAAAAAATATTCTCCGGCATTTTTATATTACAAAAAATTGATGAATTTTATGCTTACATCGCATTCACAAGCTTAGTTTTGAATATTTCTCAATGATTTTTAAACCAGTGGAAAGGCTATTCTTTCTGGATTCAGATGATGTCAAATTAATCACAAAGTTATATTTAACAAATGCTAGAGAAATTGTTTAAGCCAAGCGTAAATACCGGGAACGCGCGGTATAAACTTCAGCATCGAAGTATATTTTATACTATTGGACATAAAGGCATACTTCTAGCGTATGAAATGTGTAGAAAAGAATGGAGAAGTTTTTAGTGAAAGAATTATCACTCTTGCTTTATTGTTCTAAAAAATACGATTTATTTTCCGCTAAGCGTTTTGAGTTTCTCGCGTGGTGCGCTTTGCCGATCACTGATTTGAACCGCGATACGAATATATTGTGCTTGCAAATAATTTGTATGTATTATAATTACTTCTAATTATATTACGCTGATTGGTTATACTTAAATAATATCATTTGTAGTCACGAAAAAGCAGAAATTTAAAGATTGTGACTTGCGAACATAAACAAAATCATTCAAAGTAAGTACTTCATGTTCTTCATCTATTTATTCAGGGTGAAAATATAAAAAACATACAAATAATGCAGTGCTCTCCTCATAGAGCTAGAGGCAAAAGAAAATTAAAAAAAAATGGAAAAATCGTTTTTAAGAAACTACTAGTTCACAAAAAACATGATTATTTTTGTGTTATGGTTTAGATTTTCATAATAATAATTATTAAGTTTTATTTTTCATATAGGCCTAATTTAGTAGGTTACAAAAGATTATTTCAAAATTTTCAATAGAAAAAACATTAACATAATAAGATAAAGTCTTTGCCATGTAAACCGTTATACGTTGCCTTACAAGAAAAGCACTGTGTAAACAAATATGCGTTTTAAGGCAAATTAAAAGCTAATACATAGATCACAATAGCAACCTATTATACATTTCAATTCAGCATTGTTACAACTACAGTTCCCAGAACATTTTCTAAATTTATACTTACAGAAAATACATTTTCGTAAGTTACATTGGGACGAATACTTATAGTTATTAAGCTTGGGATAAGCACATTATTCTTTACTTTCCAACCAAAAGTAATTGGATTGGGTATTTCTGGATTTATCGAAGTCGCACTTTTCCAAATAATTATTTGATACGCAGCTCTCATAATGTGTTGGTAAAAAGAATCCTCAGTAGGTGATACATTTCTAATATCAGATTTACAAGTTAGTGTGAAACAAATGCGCCCGTAATTTATTCAAATCCCCTGTAAATGATGGGAGACCATACAATATTCTGACAAAATATCGTGCCGAATTTAGAAAAGGAGTCAAATCATTGATATAATTTTGAGGATAGTCAAGTAATGTTTGCAGTTCTTTATCTCCTGCATGCGTTAAATATTTTTTTACAACGCTGGATTTTCCTTTTTAAAGAGAAAACAATCTGTATCACAGCCAGTGAGAGCATAAGTACATAAATAGTTATTTAGACCACAAGTGTTAGAAGTGCAACTTTTTTTCACAAGTGTAGGGCGTTATTAAACGAGGCGAGTTTAATATTCCACACGCTTGAAAAATAAGCACGCTAACATGAGTTGTCTATAAGATTTTTTAAAATTTTGTTAAATATTCAAATCCAAGCCTATTTTGTATAGAATTGTATTTGCCTTCATTTTAGTCAAGTGCGTTGGTCAGCTCTGGTAAGTAAGGAAACGTCTGTTGGTAACTAAGGAAACGTCCAATTAGAATCGTTCATTCCTAAATTAAAAGCAAAGTGTCACTTTTTCTCACTGAGTGAAAAAAAGTGGCACTTCACACATGCAAATCAATTAAAAAAGCCTACTTTTTTAAATGAAATTTTCAAAAATAAATTACCCACATGCATTTGAGCATTAAGCGACCCCTTAAAGGTCCGTCTGGGGTGCCGACGTCGTAATTTTTTACAGCAAGAAGAAAATAAGGAACCGCGTGTTTATTAGAAAGAATCACTATAAAGGACCGTATCTGTTCGTATTACAGAAAAATGTTATTATAAAAAGTTCTTCATAATGTAAAATGTTAGCCAGCTGCAGAATTTCAGAAATATTGGGCTACTTTTATGAAACCGTGTGTATGAGACAGAACTTGCAAATTCTAATAAACAAAGATTCATAAAAGTAACGTTATGTTTCTGGACTTTTGAATGGGGTCATTATTCTAGATTCTAAACAACTTTTCTTAATGATGTTTGACCATGTTCGAAACAGCAAAGGTACTTTACCTGAACAAAACGTATCGTTAAACTACTGCCAATGAGGCGCGGATTTTTAAAGGGTTACTCCTAAGGTACTATGGAACACTTGTGTCAAAATTCAGGACTACGTTATTCTTTTTGAGGTAGATATCTATTATACCTTGGCGAACTCCAAACACGCAGCAGAAAACATCGGAGCGATGTACAAAAATAAATCATATCTTTTAGAACGATAAAGCAATAGAGATAATTCTTTCACTAAAAATGTATCCATTCTTTTCTATACATTACATACGCTGGAAGTATGGCTTTATGTGCAATAGTTTAAAAAGTACCTCCATGCTTAAGTTTATACCGCGCATTCCCGGTAGGCTTTGCTTAAACAATTTCTGTAGAATTTGTTAAAAATAATTTCGTGATTAATTTGACATCATCTGAATCCAAAAAGAATAAGCTTTCCACTAGTTATAAAATCATTAAGAAATATTCAGAACTAAGCTTGTGAATGCGATGTACGCATAAAATTCATCAATTTTTTGTAATAAAAAAAATGCTCTGCCACTCTAACCACTGGTGGCCTAGTGGTTAGAGTGGCAGAGTAGTAATCACAGCGATCAGCGGTCCCCGGTTCAAACCCCGGGGGAGGCACAAATTTACGTTGAAAAACGTACAACATCAGTCCTTCTCAGGACTAACCAGGAACACCTGAAGACAGGAGTAGATCAAAACTCCCGAACCGTTGTGTGATTTACACCCTAGACAGTGGAAACAGTCCGAAAAACATATCAGATCTAATTAGTTCAACAAAAGTGGCCTGATAATTTTTTTAACCAATGTGGAACCGGTAGGAAAACTGAAAATGAATTAAAAACTTATAATTACAAATAACTTAATAAATACTACCTAAGAAAATTAAAGTACAGGGTGAATTTGCTCAAAAATAGAATGTTTTGTGTCTTACTTGACATAAATCCGAAAATGTTGTTTTTTTCACTCATATCTAAGACTCAATATTAATCACATTTAAACTATAAAAGTATTGAATACAGTCTATTTCTTAACTTTTACCAAATTTACACGAGATTTCAACACAAATTACAAGAATTTATATCCAGCTAGAAAAGCGACTTACATGGTGCGCAGTTTACTCTTGGTGGGCGCAGTAAGCCGTAGTTCGCTTTCTTCTGGCTGAAGACACAATCTTGAAGAACATAATGCAACCTAAATTAATCGCTTAGTATAAAGCTAAAAGGAGATAGTTCCTGCAAGCGTGCTTCTTATTTTAAAAACATGCTTGTTTGGAATTGTTGAGAGCGGCAATTTTTGAAAAAATGGAACTTTAAGATTTTATTGGGAGCAATAAAAAAATACAAAATTGGCTGACAATTAATTTTATGTGCACTTTTCCGATTCTATGTCTGTGAATGGAAGTGGTCAGGTGAAAAACTGATATTTAGAAAAAACTATAAACTTACAGCCTTATTAAAATACCTGTTTGGTTTTATTCCTAAGAATCGATAACACGTGTCATCGAATTCAACTAATAAAAGTGGACTATTGGTAATGCACTTAAAGCAATGAGAACTTTGTGGCAGATAGTTGCCATATCGTTTAATGGATTTCACTGAATTACAACAGTATTCTCTGTGAATGCAGAACGTTCTCACTTGATTCCATTAATATTTTGCAATATAAAGTACCGTAGAATACCTAAGAAATATCAAGTTTTCCTGTCGTTCGTAAATATTTCCCTAATCTGCAGTTATTGCTAAAGAAGAAATAAATGTTAATGTGTTTCTAATAGGTTTTTTTATAATCTCTCTTTCCTAAACAACTTATATAATAATCTTAACTTGTATAAATGCAAATGGTTGTCATAACAGAATAGCATAGGGTAAACTCTTTGTATGAATAATTACATTATATTTTGACACTATACCCTTAACTAAATAACTATAAATTCATGTGTTAAAAAAATTTAACGGCTCAATTACGAAGAGCAATAATACGCTCTAAATCATATTTTTAAGGTGATGTGAGGCCGCAGCCGTGTGCTAATAGGACGTAATGTGCAAAAAACTGCTGTGTAAAATAATTGCTTGATTAAATTATAGCAATGAACATAGTTCTTTAAGCCTACATTACAAAAATTACTGAGTCTGACATGCTACATTCGCATTCCCTACTATTACACGAAATTTTTGTTTTAGAAAGAATATGATGTAAATTATACATTGGTTCTGCCTCAATTTTGTTTGATTACTCCGTTTATCCTTTCATTAATTTTATACTTCCGACTAATGACGCAAAAAAATCTTGAATACAATCTTCTTTGCAACCAAAAATATCACCTACACTTTTAAATGCTCTAGTAAGATTTTGATGTTGAGTATCTTTGTGCAAAAAAGCTGCAACTAAGCAATTTAACTAATTTTCATGGAATTAGAGAGTGTCATACAGGGTAGTTTTTATACCTAATATAATAAGAAATATAGTTTCTACTGTACCTATCTTAATTTGTCAATAGATAGAAATTGCAAATTTCAATTTTTCACCTTAAAAGTAGGTTGATAAATGTTACATAATTCTAAACAGCAGTTTCAGATATAACTAAAATTTTGCTCACTTGCGTTTCATATCAAGCCGATGTTCCTTAGTTTCTTATGTACACTAGGCTTGCAGATAGTTTCTTGTGTAGCTCTCCAGCTGAAAGCGTGAAATGTCACAAACTGCAAAGTGAAAATATACTAGGCAGGAATGAAAAAACAATCGAATACTAGAAGACTAATTCAAATACAGGTAATCATCAGGTTCATTGGGCAAATGTAAAGCCCTGTATTTGAGATTGTAAGCAATTGATATTTGGCATTTTAAAAACTATTACACATTTCTATTGTTATAGTTAGGAGTGACTGACAATTTTCAAACATCAGAATTAAATTATAGGTTGGCATCTGCAAACGATTATCATCATTGTCATGTTAAGTAATGAATGATTCAAAATATTTCTCTTCGAACCACGTCTTGGAATTTGAACGTGTGTCCTTACGGTTATTATTATAATCTCAAACCGTCTCAAACGTTATTCTTGACAGAAGCTTAACAATATTATTAAGCATTTTGGTATATTTGACGTTCTATATTTTCCGAATAAAGCTGCGACGTATAATTTTTTGTTTTGCAAAAATTATAACTCACTTAATAAGACCACTTTATATAAGGTGTCCGACGTTGCATAATGAAAGACACACAAGATTGACGGCGATGGTACCGAGAATAGTTTAGTATCTCAGTAACGATGCATTTTAGGTCCCAGATATGATTTTTTTAAATATTTTAATAAGCGAAATTTATTTACAGGATTTCAAGAAAATCTATATTTTTTTTTATTTGAACACCTTATATCTCGAAAACGATACGTTTTTGGCTGTACGTCTATTAGGACTTTTTTACTTGTTTTGGCCGAAGAATACACTAGTTAAGTATTTTGCAATCAAAATGTATATTATATTTATCTGCTTCCAAAGACACAATTAACTGACGTTGAAATTTAAGTATTTGCGGCTCTATTTAAATACTAAATTTATTACCTCTTAATGTTGTAGCGCTCGCTCCTGAATTCAATTCTTATTATACTTAAAATGTATTTGAATTCAATTCATTGCGCTATCAAGCGCTGAATCTAGTCGACGCGCAAAAATGAGATAACAGAAGCCTATCCACTATGCGCGAAGCGCCGCGGAAGAACCGACAGAATATTTCACTTTCCATTAAAGCGGTGAGAAAATGTACCGATAATGGCTCACAAGATGTACAAAAGGAAACTACAGCACCATTCCAGTATCTTGAAATTTTCTTTCCCAATTTCTCTCCTTTCTCTTCTTACCTGTCTATTCTGTCCTGACAGCGTTCCTGTCTCGCAGAATAAACGGATATCTAGTAGGCACTAAGGTAGATGACAGCGTTTCTGTCAACCTAAAGTAGCCTTAACTTCTTTATAGCCAGTCCGACCAGACCGCCTTTAATTATCCGTAGCAGCTATATTCCCGAGCGCGAACTTAAGCGCGACCAGAAAGGCCATATTTCACAAAATTTTATTTTTGTTAACGTTAAAGCACGCAGAATTTTCCATCGCCGTCACTACGGACCCGAAGCTACAACCTAGATATTGCTGAATTAGAAACTCATCTGGAGAACCCGCCTCAACCGCTTAAAAAGGCTGTCCAAAAGTTCGCAGTCGTCGCCCTCGTACATCCAGTTCTTCGCCATTCGAATGCCTAAATTTCGATTATCAGCGAAAAACCAAAAGCTGTCGACCCGCTGGAACTAAAGCCACGGCCGCCTCCGGAGTTACATGAAGAACGCCTAGGATATTTACGGATCCCCCGCAGGCTTTAAAAACTAGAGCTGGCCCCAGGTAAATCAAAAAGTTACTAATTCATACGGAAAATTGCAGTCGCAGTGCTTTGTCAACAAATACAACTGCGAAGGCCCAATCACCCTAACCAGAGGTTGCAAGAGAGCTACGAGGACCATTTTTCCAAGAAGTGACGTGCGCGCTCTGGATGCGAGGCAAGTGGCCTACCTGATCCCTTTTCTGGAAGGCCCGGCGTGCGTACTAGCAGACCGTCCCCGGCGAGCCTGCATTACGCTCCAGCTTCCTGGGTTGCAGTGCGAGCCAGGAAAATGGACACCGCTCCAAGAAGTATCAATGTTATTTAATAATGTTTTATGAACGTACATGTCGAGAGATAAAAAACTGATCCTCAGCGGGCTGTGGAAATTCAAACGTATCTTGGTGGCACTGTAAGTCTATGTCAAATTCGAGGTAATCAGGTTAGGTTTTCCGTCAGTTTTGACACAGACTGGCACAAAACCTTACCTGCTAACCTCGAATTTGACATAGACTTACAGTGCCACCAACATATTATTCCTTCGTTTGAATTTCCACAGCCTGCTGAGGATCAGTTTTTTTATCTCTTGATATGCATTTATAAACATTATATTTATTTCGATAATTATTCAGTGTTTTTACTGATCTATCATATATTTGAACGTCTTTCTCCGATTAAAGTTTACCCGAGGTGATAACCTAGAGAGCCCTTCATAACAATGTAAGGAACAAGCAACACCAAAAATGTTATAGTTTTTGGCTTTACTATTTAAATACTCCTTCCTCAATATCAAACCAGTCTCACTGCTGTAATAAATGGGTTCTAACCCAACAATCTTTGACGAATTAATTATTTTGATAAAAGCACATACATTGGACAGTATCTTCTTTTTGAAATAATGAAAGTCTAATTGTGTATTACCTTTTTAGATTATTTTTCGTAGAAACAAGCTTGCTATAAAAAATTAATTCGTTAATATGTGGAACGCCATTGCTATTGTGAGTTTTAGTTTTGTAACCATGATTGCCAATACCATCAAATGAGTTGCCAATATTATGTGGGCGCGTGGTTATGTTAATTTTCTACTGGTTTTTTGATA
Source organism: Agriotes lineatus (assembly GCA_940337035.1). Taxonomy (NCBI): domain Eukaryota; kingdom Metazoa; phylum Arthropoda; class Insecta; order Coleoptera; family Elateridae; genus Agriotes; species Agriotes lineatus. Next base: position 70,630,051 of record OW679202.1, read on the forward strand.
TTTTCATTATTTTTATCTTTTTGACAACTGTTTTTGTAAATATGTACAATAATTTGTAATGGTTTTTTATCTTCTGCTAGCATTATTAAATTGCAGCGGAGCAGCCGACACCTGCGCCAACATAAATCGTCTTACTAAAGATATACAATATGTTAAGCCATTTTGCCGTCGGCAGTAATTTGAATTACATTTCACGCCTGTAGGGCCGTTTAGTTATATCGAAAACCTATTTTTAACTTTTTAGTCACAAACGCAAGCTCATTCCGTGCTCATTCGTTTCCGAGTACCCTGTATGTAGACGCGCTTGGATCGTTTGGAACACCCTTTTGAACGCGTGTGACTGCGAGGCCTCGCGCTCTCTTTGTCACCGGAACGTATTTGTTTTATTGGGCGCATCGCCATTGGCTGTCGAGAGTCACGTGGTAACGCCGTTTTGGCTCACGCCACTTCCGGCGTCGTAACGCTTCTTGCTTGGCAGTTCAGCTCAGGCCGTTGATCAAGGAGGTCGCAGAGTGTGTGTTGGCCCGGCGTTCCCGCCATGGCGGGGACGCCAGCCTTTTTTCCGTCTCGTGCTGCTTCAGCAAGTGTTTGATGAACTGTTTCGCCTTAAGCGAGAGTCGGCAGGAAGCTCTTGTGTGTGACGCACGTGTCGTTTTGTGAGCGCGTTTTCCTTGGCGTTGTTGTTGGGGGCTACGTCCGGCCATGTCGTGAAAAGAAGTGGTTCTTTCATTCCTACAAGTTGTTGGGGACTCGCTGCAGGACGTGAATAATGCCCATACGTTTCTGTCACACCGATCCCATGAGAGTGACTACATTGAAATATTACGCCATTATTCGGCGGAATCTTTGCCCAAGGAGATGTGCTTGCAAATGCAGGCGCTGCTGACTGCCACCCGTACTGCTCAGGAGAAGTCCAGAATAAATACCAGGTACCATTTAAAGAGATTATGTAACTTAGCGACCCCTTTTACGCGAATGTGCCGTGTAAGCGATGGACTTTGGTCGCATTCATTCAGTAGTACATTCTTGGTTTGTAACTGTGCAAACATTGACTTTCGCTGTGTTGCTAATTTTAGGCGTTTCGAACGCTTTCTTGTAACATTCTATTTGGATATTGTTTTTGGTGTGTAACGTTTGTACGCTTTAGTTATAGTGCGATTACCTCCAGCTGGGGTTTACGTTAAGCCCTAGGTTTAGTATGGTGACCCATTCGTTGCCTGATCCTGTATAACGTCATTCAATAGACAATTGTGCAAGCACGGGGCTTATTACTGTGTACAACCCCTGCATGCTTTACTTTTTCAGAATAAACAGCTAGTGTCACGATTAGATGTACGACGACCTCTGAGTAGTGGAGTGTGCAGGTAAGTGGAGCAGCCGCCCCCGCATTGGCAGCACAAACCCGAACTAACGATTCAAACCTCAAATGATCGATTTTGTCATCCGAGTTCGATACTTCTCGAGTACCCTTATCAAGTAGTAACTAGCGTACTTGTTGCCTCGTCTAACCGTCCAAGCCCGGTTACCCGAGCCTTTAAAGTCAGGTTTGGTGGCGCCCTTATCATTTTGACGTACCCTATATATGCCTCAACACGCTTGCCCAGAACGTATCGTGTGGCTCACACCCGACTCCCTGAGCGTTCCAGCCGTGGCCTTTAGTCTGTTTTTAGCAAATCTCAGGGCAAGTGTGCCAGTTTTCCAGGACTGATTCCGTGGTGCGATGCTCACCTTGGGTGGGTGTCGTAAAGTTGTTTTAATACCGTAACAAAGACACCAATAAAAAGTTAAACTTCGTGCTACAGTTGTACAGCTTAATCAGTGGGTGTCCAAATTAAAGCGTGGCGCGATGTGCAGCAAAATGGCTAACGCCAGAGTTATGTGTCTCAATATGTCTCACGCAATAGTATTCGAATTTCGATACTCTAGCTTTCTAGACAAAGCACACTGGTTCATTGTAATTTCAAGAGTACTATGGTAATCGACAATCATTATATCATACAACCCCTCTACTTGCGTAAACCAGAGACAATATAACGAGACAGATGATTCGGTTGAGTATTCAGAGTATTATTATGATAGTCACTTCAACCCCTTCGTTCACCCGCTTACGCATCTTAGTCACCGGGACTCTGCAACGTGCGCTTAAAACATCTGCTTTCATCATTGATAACTCGTGCGCTGACATTAGCATATTCGCTTAATTGGTAACGTTGGTAATAAGTGTTGTACCCCATACTCATAATTTTACTAACTGCTACATAAACGTATTTGTTTGTGTATGTTGATTGAGGTTGTTCTCAAATGAAAGTAAATGTTGCTGTGCGTAACATGTGTCATTTAGTAACACAGGGAGCAATCAACTCCACACATTGGCAATCCACCTCGTCGGACCTTACACTCTTCAAAATTATCTACATTGTTATATGTATAAATTCTACAACTTCAACTGCTTTCGATTTTAGTATTTCTGAGTTAATAAGTACCATATTTTTCATTACATTTCTCGATACCTTCTGTTTTACTAAAATAAACAGACGTGCCCTATTTATCTCCTTGTTGTTGTAAATGCCTCTGTACGTGGGTAGTATTCGCAATAAATGTGGGGGTGATTCACGAGGAATAATGCACCTATGAAAATGTATGTAGTTGGTTGCATCGAGAATGTCGTCAGGTTCATTATTCCTCGTGAATCGACCTGTATATATGACCGAAAGTAGGTTCGGTTTTGATAGAACAGTCAAATTGTCGAAAATACCTCGTTTTTTCGACAAAAATGCTACCTGAAAAGTGAACATGTAATTTTATAGAACAAATTACGTAGAATTTAATGAACTACAAAGTAACAGCTGAATCAGTGGAGAAGTAATTCAAATTGCGGTCAAAGTGTTGAAAAAACGATTACTCTTTTCACAAAAAATAGGCTTATGTAGTTTAAAAAAACAAATAAATTAAGTGTCGATGGTCAAAATCGATTCATTAGAAAACAAGTTATCGCTAAAAACCGCTAAAAATGACCGATATTTCAATTGTTCTTAACTTTAAAAAAGAAACTTATATAACTTTGAAATTTTGAGAAAGCATAGTACTCGGTGAGCCGAAAACCCACGTTTATGAAATTTGCAAAAATGTTGATTACTATTTGCATAAATCATTTTTTTTCGAAAAAAATACGTTTTCACAGAAATTAATTTACTCAGGTTATAGAAGTAGTACAGCAATCACCATAAGCTTATTTTTTCCTTAAGAGTTATGCTACCACACCAATATGAGAGCGAATTTTTTTTGGACTTGCAAATATGTGCAAATTTAATTTGAAGAGTGATCTTTTTTTACGCCCACAAAATGTTGAATATTTTTGTCAATTTTAATTGTACCGAAATTACATAAGCACCATTCGATAGCTGTCAACTTTCTACGAAATTAAAAAAGATTTTTTGTTTTAAATTGCTGCACATTCAATTATTAATACTAGCGGCTGAAATTTGCACACACTTTAGCTGAAGACTTCTAGTATAATATAAAAATTATTTCGCAATTATTGACATTGTATTATTTATTGTGAACCGGTTTACATTAGGCGTCGCAAAATGTTACGTTCAGAGCGGCGCCGTGGCGCGTAGCGTCAAGCGTTGTAGGGAGAAACTAGGAGTAGGCCGCTCCACTCGGCGTTTACTCGCCCTGCACAATGTACTCAGAATATCGTTCCTTTTTTTAAATATTTATAATGATTCTACTAATAATTATACGAATCATAATATTAATTAGAAGAATAATTATAGCAACTAATTATTTCATTTCTAAACTGTCATTAAACGTGAAAAATATTTTTATTAGAAATTGGATTATAAGATATATTTAAACAAATTATTTACAATTAATTGTTACATAATATAAACATATATGAAAGTACAAACCCTTGCATATGAGATAACTATTACCGCAGTTTATTGCCCACCCATACATAGGTTGACAAAATATCAACCAAGTATTCTTTGACACACTGGAACTGTGATATACAATTACACTAACAGCCAGTCTTATAAAGACCACTAATCTGAAGTTTATGTGTATTTTGTTTATAAAATAACCAAAAGCGCATTTAAATTCGTAGAAAGTTGACAGCTTATGTAATTTCCGTACAATTAAAATTGACAAAAAATTCAACATTTTGTGCGCCTAAAAAAGATCATTCTTTAAATTAAATTTGCACATATTTGCAAGTGCAAATAAACTCTGATCACCGAGTACTATGCTTTCTCAAAATTTCAACGTTATATAAGTTTCTTTTTTAAAGTTAAGAACAATTGAAAAATCGGTCATTTATAGCAATTTTTTAGCGATAACTTTTTCTAATGAATCGATTTTGACCATCGACAGCTTAGTTTATTTGTTTTTTTAAACTACATAAGCTTTTTTTTTTGAAAAAATTAATCTCTGTTTTACTGTTTTATATGCAAAAACCCGTTTTTTCAACACTTTGACCGCAATTTTGAATCACTTCTCCACTGATTCAGCTGTTACTTTGTAGTTCATTCAATTCTACGTGATTTGTTCTAGAAGTCTACATGTCCACTTTTCAGGTACTATTTTTGTCAAGTAAATATCTAATTTGATTGGCTATGAGCCCGGTAGACATCCCAATGAAAATGTAATGTTGGTTGCATCGAGAATTTGGTCAGGCTCATTATTCCTCGTGAATCACCTTGTATGTATGTATATTGACTCTCTAAGATGTACGTTTATCTGACTTTTCACTGCATAATCATTCCCGTCTAAAACTTTATTAATTATCATTAATTTTGTACATTCAACCGCCTTTTTCAACGTTTTTTCCAGAATATTTTCGTACACCTTGCTTCGTACATAAGGGATACACCTTTGTAATTATCACGTAAACTACGATATAAATTTTATATGTTGCTACTATTTTAACCGGGCTCAAGTCTTTGAAAGTATACTTTCCATATCATTGTTTCCGTAGTGATGTCGTTAACTGTAGCAGTTGCCATTCCCGTCCTTAAATTTTCTGTTACATTCTTGACTCCTTTAGTTGTTACACCTTGTCATCCTTTTGCGTTTTCATTCTTTATCTCTTTACTTTCATATATTTTCTTCTTCCGTTTTTCTATGTAAAGTCTTTAAAATAATAACATTATCTTTATCATATTTTTTCTTTTATTCCCTACCTTAGATCTTACTTTTCCTCCAAATTGATTCAACGTTACTCATTGAGCTGGTATAATTCTACTTCTTTCTTTAAAATTTCGTCCCACCAGCATATTTGCTTTCGACACCTTTTATTTCAATTTCGTAACGTTTTGGGCATTTCTCACACTATGCTTAAAATTTTAGAGAAAACTTGCCTTTTCAACTATCTATTTTGTATGGTTTTTGTAGAAATTCAAATTTTTTAAATGTTTGACAAATTCTTAAAAATAAGAAACAAATTGTTCTCTGAATGCCATTTTTTTGCAGTGGTCTATTATGATGTATTTTATCGGACTTTTTCCACTGTCTAGGGTGTATATCACACAACGTTTCAAGAGTTTTGATCTACTCCGGTCTTCAGGTGTTCCTGGTGAGTCCTGAGAAGGACTGATATTATACGCTTTTATTCGTAAACTCTTGCCTATCCCGGGGTTTGAACCCGGGACCGCTGATCGCTGTGATTATTAGTCTGTTATTCTTGCCACTAAGCCACCAGAAACACCTGAAGACGGGAGTAGATCAAAACTCCCGAAACGTTGTGTGATATACACCCTAGACCAGGGGTGGCGAACCATTGGCACGCGTGCCATTGATGGCACGCCACAAAATAATTTGGGCACCGCAGTAATTAAGGAATTTAGGTACCTAATCAAAACAATTTATATTTAACAATGGATTGAACATGAAGCTTTAAGGCGCAAATAAAACAATTATTGTTATGATAGATCTCATTCACTGAAGAGTTTAATTCGGTAATTAATTCTTCAATCAAAGAATTTTCAACGAGATTTCTCAGTTCAAAGAATTATCGGAAACACTGAAATTTATTATATATCCTGTGTAACTTCACTTGATAAACTGAAGTTGGCCAAATTAGATTGGGTGGAAATTGATCTTCTACTTTTTTAAATAGTGTATTATACCAGATCAGCATTATACATTGCTACACATGGTAGGTATGGCAATATTATAAACTAACAAAGAAAATTACATTAAGAGGTTAGTACTCTAAGCACAAAAATAGTTATCATTGACAAAAAAAAAGTTTCAATGTTAGTGGTTTTGTAGAGTAGAACTTGTTTGTTTATTAACACTGCAGTTTATTCGTTATCCGATGTATTTTCACTGTTAACAATTAAGTCGACCGGCACCCGCCTTTTAAGTCTTCGAATAGGTGGAGGAGTAGCAAGGTGATGTATTACCGCACTAAGACACTTGTGCACATAGTTAAAGAAGTTCGAGGCTGTTAGATGTATTAGGTCTTTAACACTTAATATGTCGAGTTCTTTATGCAGCTGATTATTAATTATCTTGTTCTGCATAGTTTGAACTTTCTTGCTGTGTGTTTTAGCTGCCTTTCCCCAGATGACTGCACATTTAATTTGTAATGCAGATTTTCTATTTAATAGTGGGTAAAAGAGATTGAGTCTAGTGTAACATTCGTTTAGTTTTTTGTTAATGTGAAGACCCCATGACAATTTTCGGTTCAGGTGTAGGCCCAAGTATTTCACCGATTCGTCGTTCGGGTTCCAGGGTATAGTTGAACCATTCACTTGTAGTTCGCGAGGATTCGGAGGACGTCTTCAGGTAAAGATTTTCGCTTGGCACTGCTAGGTGTTCAGTTGTATTTTCCATTTTTCACACCATTGATGGTAAGTATCGATTGCATTTTGAAGATCGTATGAGGCTGTGTTGATGTCTAAGTTCTGTGATATAAATGCAGTATCATCTGCGTATGTGGCAACCTCAACGGTGTCGAAGTGTGGTATATCGTGAGTATATATGTTGTATAGCACGGGACCGAGGATTGATCCCTGAGGAACCCCTGCTGATATATCCTTTAAAGTTGAAAATTGCGAGTTGATTTTTACTTTAAATGTTCGGGCTGAGAGAAAAGATTTTTGAATTCACGAATTTCTTGGTTTCCCATTTTATATCCGCGATGGCATCTCTGTAGTGTTATGTCAATATTTCGTTTATGACATTTTTTTATATAGGTACTTATGTTAATTTACAAGTTATTTGAATGACATTTAGTAAATGTTTTAATAATGATATATTATACTACATATATTGACACAGTAAAAGGTTGTCCAATGACACCCTTCTATAACAATTAGCATACAATTAATATATGTATACTTCCTATACTATATTATATGCCACGTATGTCCACATGTATTTCATTGAAGCACAATATTTAAAGCATATGGGGGTAGATCGAGAGGATCGTTCTCCTTTAAGCTTCTTATTCCATGAACTAGGAGAATTTGATTGCTAGACTGTTGGGATGACGTCGCAGTCGATCTTGATATTTGTCACTGGATTTTTAAATTTCTTCTTTCACGGTTAATACATTTAGATCCCGATGTGTTACGTTATTTATCACGAACCATACGTCGTTTCTTAACACTCTTAGTACCTTCAACTGGAACCGCTGGATTATCTCAATATTTGAATTTGATGCGGCGCCCCAAAGCTGGACTCCATAGATCCATATTGGTTTTAGGACTGATTTATAAAGTAAAACTTTATTTTCCAACGATAGTTCCGATTTTTTGCCTAGGAGCCAATACATTTTTGAAAATTTCAGACCAAGCTGCTTACGATTAGCATTCCACATTAGATGTTTATCCTAATGGATGTCCAGATAATTGACACCACACAGTGGTATTATTTTGTTATTGAGAACCACTGGCGGGCATATGTAATGTGGGTCGATTTCGGTTCATTAACTAAATTGATTAATAGTGGGCTAAGCGAGTCTCCCTGTCGAATTCTTTTATTAACCTGTATTTTATTTGGTAGCAATCCTGCAGGTTTTTTTATTTGGGTATAATTATTAGTATATATGTTACAGGCAACTGGTATAATTCAGTGATTTCAAATTTTATATAATGACTAGGCAGGTTATATAATGCCTAGCAAAGTTGTGCAGTTTATCAAATGCATCTCTTAAGATCGATTTTCATATATTCGTTAATGAGCTGTAGGCATTTTATGCAATATATTTTTTAAAGTAAAAGTAAGCTCTCATTAGCCAATGGGTTTAATGGGTATACGCCAACTCATCACCCTAACAAATTTTTATAAGTATTTATGACAGTCCAACTTATTATCGGCATCAGTCAACGACTGGTGAACCTATCACCGGAGACAAGCCAAAACATGTAAAGATGTATATAACACACACGGTCAAAGGCTGCAACTAACCAAAACAAGCTAGACCGGTACACAGCCTAGAGGTGAGAATCAGCAATGCCGGTTTATTTAACATAACCTCCAACTTCAAACATAATATACATATTGCATACAACCGTGCGATCATTATATAAAATGCCTAGGCATTATATATAATGACGACGATTTCCCCCTGCATTATATTTAATATCGACAAACATTAAACAAACGGAATGGTATTTTAGGCAATTTATGAAATTATATAAACTGCCTAGTCATTATATACAATAACTGAATTATACGAGGTGCCTGTAACATATATATACTGTACTAGGTGTATTAGTCCATTGGGTACATAGTACATTACCTTTTGTAATATGTCTATTGCATGACTTAGCAGTAAATTGTCGAATGTTTTTCTGATGTCCACAAAACAAAAGAATGCAGGTGTATTGTGTGTAATGATTTTTCTGCCACTTGAAGAATTACAAATATTGCATCCACTGGCGGATCCAAGGGGGTGTCAATTGAGCCCATTGACACACCCTTGGATCCGCCAGTGGGGTGTCAATGGGCTCAATTGACACCCCCTTGGGCCTGTTAAAAATGTATTTGGAAAAAAATCCGACTACTTTGTTTTAATTGTAAACAAAACACACCGTTATAGCATCCGCTCGTAATTTAAATTTGAATTTTTCGAATGCTTCTTTCTCATCTTCTTTTCTTTTTAATCCTAATAGGCGAAAAGTTTCCCTCAAGCCCCCAGCGTTGGTGGAAGTTTTCGTCGCTGTCTGTTCTGTAACCTATCTAGTGTCTACCAGTTTCCACTAAACAAAACAATGAACTGCACCTGGTCTGTAGTGATCGGTGTATTTTGAAATGTTGCTAATAATATGATGTTTTCATTGCTTTGTTTTAAATTGTAAACTAGTTAGTCAAATTATAAAATATCCACAGCCTGCATACTGTCAATTTTATAGGTTAGTACTCGTATGTAAAACAATGCTTATTTTATAATATATTTCCTCTAATTTTTACAGTTTTACTTTTTAAAATTGAGGGAAGTTTCGAAACGTCTTACTTTTTGCAATCAGTTGTGAAAAGTAAAATTGCTATTTTTAAAACCACTTAGAAAATGCCTCATTTTGCAGAACATATAAGGGAAGTACTGTAAAATATTACTTCAAATATTGAAATATATATTGTCTGAAAAATCAATTTTACTCTAAATATCTACCTAGTAACGTCCTATAGTAGGCAGTACCTACCTAAACTATTACTTTAGCCTTACTGTTAAATCTAAAAATATCAGTTGACCCCCCCCCCCCTTAGGAAGTCTCTGGATCCGCCTATGATTGCATCAATACAGTATATATTAGCTCGAAATCCTTGTTGTTCATCATGTAACTCTATTACTCCTTCCAGTTTTCTGATTGTAAGTTTTGTACTTTAACATGTTTACTTACCGATAGTTGTCCAGTATTTGCTTTTCACTTTTTTTTTTATTTGGGGTGGTAAGGCTTAATTTCCATTCTTCTGGAATCGTTGAAGTTCTGAATATGTTTTTAAAGTTTGCCAGTTCGTGTTCTAATGCTTCACCACCATATTTTACCAATACATTGGTGATACCATCTTCACCTGGCAATTTTCTGTTTTTGAGCGTTTTAATTTCCCTCGTAATCCCATCTTTACTTATGTCCACTACAATCTCTTGATAAATTCTCTGCAAACTGAACATATCTACAATGTTCGTGCAAAACGAGACGTGTCCAATTAATTTTGTTTTTAAACAAGGCCATGAGTTTCAGAAATATACTCATCAGGATCATGGCTTGCTACTCCTTATATAGTTCCCAAAGGTCTACCTATAAATAGATTTTTGCACTTTAGTCAAATTTAGATTGTTCTGTTTTGAATGGTCAATTCTGAGTTGTTAGTGAATCTTTCCAATTTTACATAGATCTTCCCGAGTTATTGGCTCAATTGAGGTGCCAGCGTACGTCACTACTGTGTGTATCGATCCTATGTATAGGTACACTACTAATACTATTTCTAGGGCTACAAAATAAAAATCACTTTTACACGCGAAAGACCCTTTCTAGACCCTTCGATCAAATATTTGCTTTAGACGTTTGCGTTTGAATTAATGCAAAACGAACAAATAATGGTATTTTGTTCTAGATAATAAAATATTAGGTTGGATTTCAAATGCAGGAAATTTCCATATTGGGCCAGTAGCTCTGCATTCATGTGTCCAAAATCTAATTGAAACGTGCAAATAATCTAACTCACTTAGGAATTCACATTGTGTACATTATACATGGTGCAAACAGCAAATTTCATACTAATTCTAAGGTGTTCAAATATTGGGTTCTCTATTAATTTTACAGCTAACTTCAATTTAGGTTTTGTTAAACTTAAAGTATTATCAAAAATGTTGATAAGATTTTTAAATTTGATATAAGAACATCAAAGCCACCTCAGCTATTTATTATCAAATTTTGAAATAAGTATTAAAGCATTTCTGAAAATGAGTTCGCCCTTGAATAAAAAAACTGCTTCAACGTTAGATGCTTCAGTAAATTCCTTCTATTTTTGTATCCGACGTACGAATTCTTTTTCAATCGACCTTTTTCAACTAGGTTTATCAGTCAGTTACCTGTCAAATTTTAACAGTACTTAATCAAGTTTGAATTGATACTTTGATTTTAAATGTCAAAATTTAGCTAACACATTTTTTAAAGTATTTTCGACCTGAACTAACAAAAAGTGCTCAAATTGGATCAGCATGTAGTCGACCTTTAAACTAACCAAATAAAATTAAGCTGTAAAATAATTGGGGAAGGCAATATTGAATACCCCGGTATTTCTTATGCGTAATACTTAGCGAATGCAATACATTTTTGTAGAATATAAACTTAAGTATATTTCAAGATCTACGTTTAAAAAAATCAAGGGGATATTATCATTCTACTGCTATTTGGTTCATGGTTTGAAATTTATTTGCGTTCAATCCGATCTCTAGATTTTATTCAGGCCCAAATTTCTTTGTTCTCGAAATTTATATAACAATACAATATATTTACAGCTAAATGTTTTCTTGCGTACTTTTAATTATTACTAAAATTGAATTAACTCCATGTTTTATTGAGACATAGCATGTGTAAGAATAATAAGAGATTGTAGTGATAACAGTTGCGTAGTTTATGACAATAATGAAGTAATCAGCTATTTTTCAGGAAAATATTTTTAAGCATATTCTTGTAAAGCTTTAACATTTAGTATGGTTACACTAAATCAAAGTTGTAAATAATTTTAAATTTTTAGGCTTTGTTTACAAAATCCTTGCAGTGTTTCCCAATTAAAACTAAATATAGTGTGCCATGCTACCGTTAACAATCTAAAAAATACCTCTAATCAAGGTTAGGGAATTGTTAATGGGGACAGAAGGACTTAAAGTTACTTTCTCAACTCTTTTAGTTTACATGGACAGTTTTCATATTTCTAAGGAAGCTAATTACTTCGCGATTGCTCCTCAAAGAGACATCACATTCTTCTTTGAAAATATGACAAAAGTAGATTCTGGTTTCGAAGCAAAATCTCACAGATTCGCCCAAGAATAGATTGAAGAGAATGTCATCACAAGGGGTCTACAGAATTCCTTGCTTCTGTAATACTGCATACATTGGTGAAACAAGACGTAAAATCCATATTTCTGAATACCAGCTTTATCTCCGATCAAGTCTCGTATCACCATCAGCCATCGCCAACACCAACGCGATACCGACCATAAGACTACCCTTTTGCTTTCACATAGAAACCGTTCATTTAAAAAAACGCCTTCAGCCATTTTCACTCATTCGCGACAACTCTCGACTATAAATGTTGCCTTCTTCTGTACGATTGGTAGAAGAGTTTCATTTTTGGTGTTGATTACATTTTGAGCTACTGTGCTATTTTGCTTCTCACTCCTGATGAAGCCCCCGACGAACGATGACGCGGCCCAAACCAGGAAGTCGTTTGTTAAAAAAGGATATTATGTGTACTCGTTTTAATCTTCTATGACTTTTTACAGAAATAATTCACAGAACTATAGGGTGAGTTACAGGTATGAATTGATTTACTTTTCTATTAACGAAATACTATCAAATCTATCGACAGTTTTTCTCAACTAATTGTTTTTCTTTTAAATTATTTTCAACCGTTCTGATATGTTGCTACCAGGCAACTCTACCATTTGTACAACATAGATAGCTAATGTAGGTCCTAAGATGCATTATTCCATGTTTACGAATAATGCATTCTACTTACGGAATCGCACGTTTAGTAAGCAATTTAAAATTGATTTAACTCCAAATTATTTGCAACATTTTGTATCGGGAATTGAATGTTGCTCGCCTGAGTGTGTTTGAAATAACATTTTAATACGCAGCCGATTTATTTGTACCTGTATGTTCATTACTGTTTGTTAGTAGCTGTTTAGATTTAGGTTTAGTAGGAAGGGAGACAGACTGCGTCGAAATATGTTTGAAACTGTCAGAGTGAGTGTGTTCTCCGTGCGTGGGTATAAGTGCAGGCCGGGCAATCTTATCTTTAAGGTGAGACACAGCGACAATTAAAGGCGAACGTTTCTACATTCCCTGTGAACTTCTAGTATGGAGACACTTAACTTTACAGAGGGTTCCGAAGTCGACAATCATCGCTTAAGGCGAGTCATTCGTACCACTTTCTATTATTCACGAGCAGCCATCAGAGCTGTAAATCCCAGTGTGCGCGCGCAACTTTCTGTTGTTTGATGCGCCGGCGCCGGTTCAACAGTATAAATGTGTGTATGATAATATTATAGTCACCATAAATGTGCGGTGGAAACAGATTCTGCGCGTAGTTTAATAATGTTATCATAAAGGCGTTGCAAAAACTGCTGTTCGCATTGCTGTTTAGCATTGAAATCTAGTATTTTTTAGTGTTGTTTCATTTGCAGGAACTGTATATATTTGTTGTTAATTTGTATGCAAATTGGATTTTTATTCTAGTACATTTTGGAGCGCACTCTTATAGGTTAGCACGAGTCTACCCCTAACGTCTGTGTTTATTGCAGCATGGGCTTTCCTTAGCTAGGAGCTGAAGTAAATAAAACAAAAGAGACCTCATTGCTATCGAGATAGCTGGCAATGAAAAAGGGCAAAATTAATAAAAAACGGTGGGCCGAATAAATTCTTACAATTCTTCTCTGGCAGTGTATTTTTAAAGCATGTGTAGGGCACGTATTCATGTTTTCTTCATCTGGCGTCATCATTAAATTTTCCCGTATTAACAGTTAACAATGCAACATCAATACTATTTAGTTTTCTTACATGTTCTGGATTGTTATTTCAGGATAATATGCAATTGCAGTAGTATCGTCACCACTTTTCTTCCGTATGTGGTGTCATCAGTATACGTATCTCAGAATATTTATTTCTTTTTTGTAATTTTCTATAGTATGATCAACATTATTTTCATCTAGTATCGCTATGGAATAATAATAATAATAATAATAACAATAATAATGTCTTTATTTACACATATAGCAGTGGATCACAATTTACATTAAAAAAAATACCTATATTTAATTAGTAATAATAAAGAAAAAATATATGGAGGGCGAGATTCAGCTCAAAGCAGAAGCAGTGAGCTGTTCTTCCACCTAATTCTACGTTGCAAAAACAACAAAAACACACAATACTAAAAATATAGTCTGGCTTTGCCTTCACTGTTGCCCGAAAACCACAACGCATTAAAAAAAATAAATAAATAGGGCAACACGTTGAATCTGTCTTGAATGAAGTGTTTTGCTGAGCTGACACCTAAACGAGGATAAAGATAGTGTTTGTACTTTGAGGTGTACGGGTACATGTCACAAAACCATTTCGCAATGTTATATAGATAACAACGTTTTCCAAATTCACTGTAACGTAATGGAACAGTGATATTACCCCTAAACCTCAAATTCAAATTATGCACATCTGTTCGAAATGAGATTTTGTTATATAAGTACGGTGGAGTCTTAAATAGCAGAATTTTATAATACAAAAGGGAGCGATGAAAGAGTCGCCTGTTGATCATATTTAACCACCCAGCATCTTTAAGTTTATAAGTTATCTTGTCAAGTTTACGTATACCATAAATAATTCGCAAACAGGCTTCTGTAGTTTTTGAATCCTAACTTTATCCTGATAATCAAGACATGAATCATATACTACGTCGCAATAGTCCATCTGTGATAAAACCAAACTACGGCATAATGTAACCTTTACCCCGGTGCTCAAAACATGTCGTTCCTAATTTATGAATGCAACTATAATTCAATTGAAAATTAAATGTTAAGTTTGACATTTAAGTATAAACGTAGTTGTATTCATAAATTAGGAAGTATTCCATAGCCATACTAGATGAAAATAATTTTTGATGATACTTTATTTTTCCTTGTAATCGATTCGTTGATATAATACATACTATTGTCGTAGACCTTTGCCACACATAGTTAGCTTATTCTTTATTTCCGGTTTAACTTCCCTAAAGAAGATAATTAGCGATGCTACTGATGCAAATCAAAAGATAAACAAGATAAAAATTGTCATTCCTGTACTAACCTCATCATTTTGAACGATAACGTATTGATTATTTACAACCTACTATCGTTAATGCACGGTAGCTCGTTACAGATACTTGTTTTGTCTATAAAGCATTGTTTAAATACATGAAACCCATACGGTGTTTAAGATTTTATTTTTCCGACAACGAAAAGTGCCTTTCTCTCGTCTGCGGTTTCTGACCGTAAATTTTTTTAAAAACTGGCACGATATTCAAATGTATATTCTTACTAGTCTTTATCATGGTCTTAATCTCTAACAAACATGTCGATTTATAATTATCACTCCTTCTAAAATAGCACAGTAAGGTAAAAAAGAACACCTAAAATAATTATTTTGGGTGCTTGGTCAATTCTTGAAAGATTTATAAACCACCCTTCGAAAAAACAAGCAACCCCATTAAGACAGATCTAATAAACGCTATACACAGTGACAATAGTGTATCTGGCATGATCAAGGCTCATCTTCGTTAGTCGAACTTTGACAACAGCAACAGTATTCCAATATCTTCCACACATGCAAAAAGATCCATGGATGAAATTGCGTATACGGTTAGGGCCAAACTACGTCTGCTCCATCATTAATCACAGTATTAAATCGAGTCTTCCAGGAGCCGCCTCATCTTTGAAAAATTAATAACTCTGTTACAATTTTGCTATACAAGCTGATTTTTTACGCTGCATCCCACGAGCATTCAGGGACGAAACGACAGGCCTGAATAGCACATGTGTTACTGATTTATGCAATTACACACTTCATTTTCATATTTCTTGCAATTAAAATCCCGTAAAGGTTTTTAGCGCGTGCACATAAAGGGTTCATTAAATTCAAATATGAAACAAAATAAGCGCTAAACATAAACAAAGTTAAACTTTCAATAGTTTTTTAAATGAGTTGAAAATGTTAATGCAAGAATTCAGTTGTTCCAATGTCAATACAAAGCAGCGTCTAAGATATGAATCAGCAAATAAACTAAAGGAACATTACATCATTAGCAACATACCCAGCGGTAAAACTCCGGTGGCGCAACAGAGGGTGTATTTTGGTAGAAATGGAGTGGTAAAATGGCAAACAAATCAATGCATTTTCTTAATTTTAACTGGATAGAAATACAAATAAAAATATATTGAATATATAAACAATAATTTCATTATATTTATTTATTTTAAACACAACAGACAGTCGTAGCTGCCCAATAACAGGATAGCACGGAATATACATGAAAACATTTACAATTTAGGTCACACAAGTTAGGTAAAGCAAAACTAATTTAAAAGGTATGCAGACAACTGAATAACTATTTATTTATTTATTTATTTAGATAATAATTGCCCAACAGCAATAGCCAATAATAGAGCAATATAAAATAAAAATATTGGAACAAACAAATAAATCTACACACAAAACAGAAATGATGTGTTGCGTATTTAGTTAAATCCTAAAAATAATTAATAATTCTAAATTTAAACGTAAAGATAATATAAAGTTAATTATAATTATGATGACTTCGCTCAGAAACTGATCTTAAAATATATGATAATGTGTTACTGTTTAAGTCAGTGCAGTTACATACCGTGTTAGATTTACTACACATTACATAACTAGATCTTAAAGTTAAATTTGTACGCGCTGAAGGAAGATAAAACATCGAAACTTGCCTACTATGTAGTCGTGGTACATGAAAAGATAGTTTTTCATGTAAAAACGAGTAATCAATTATGTTATGCAATAGATCGTATAAAAATTTATCACTATTATTAACCCTGCGACTCCAGCTCGACTCAAATTGAAATGTATTTAGTAAAATGTTGTGGTCAAAGCCTTGCGGCGGATAAACATGATATGTTTTGAACCACAGAAACTTTAAGAATTTTCTTTGATCATTTTCAATTGCGTTTTTGTGGCAATCATAGTATGGAAACCAAACAAGACAACAATATTCTATCTTGGATCTAACAAAAGAAAAATATAGCACCTTCAGAGCATAAATATCAGTGAAATCTTTGCAATTGCGCAATATGAAACCCAAAGCCTTATAAGCAGAAGCAACTGTTTCATTAATATGAGTAACAAATGAAAAATCTGACTCAAATATTACTCCGAGATATTTCGTAGAAGTGCATCGTGATAATATTTCATAGGAAATCAAATAATCAAACACGACTGGAGAGCTCCTGCGTGTGAAGGTCAATATTTTACATTTCTTAACATTGACGATTAGTTAGATCAACCTGCAGCTTCATACAATCCTCAGTGCCAGTCACAGAAGAACACATTTTAACATCATCGGCAAACATCAATATCTGGCTTTGCATAATAGCACTCAGATCATTGATAAATAGTAAAAAGAACAAAGGCCCAAGATTTGATCCTTGAGTAACTCCAGAGGTGGCAGTGTAATATAGTGAGTTGTAGCCATTATAAGTGACATACTGAGGTCTACTTTCTGAATATGATTTGAACAAAGAAACATATGATAGACTAAATCCGAAACTAAAAAGCTTAGCAATTAAGATATCGTGGGCGATTTTGTCAAAGGCTTTTGATAAATCTGTATAGACCACATCAACTTGACCATGATTTTCCAAAACTTCGTATACAAATTTTTAAAAACTACATAAGTTTGTGACAGTTGAACGACTTGGAACAAATCCGTGTTGATGAGAAGAAATGTAATATTTAACATTATTATAAATGTGACTGTAAAGTACCATTTCAAATACTTTAGCAAAATTACATAGGATCGGTACTGGTCTATAGCTAGTAACATCAGATGAGTCTCCGCTTTTAAATACAGGACAAACACGAGACTTAAGTTAAACAGTATTAAAAGAGGATAAATTAGAACTTCTCTACAATCCTTGATAACATATCTAGGAATTTGATAAAAACCGGCAGAGCGTTTGTTCTTCAAGCGATTAATGGCTAGTCTCACTTCATTTTCAGAAACAGAATTAAGGTTGATACAGGGTAGATTAATTGTACTGTTCCTAAACATCAAGCTATCAAGATTGATGATTTCTATAGGATGATAAACACTCTTGAAAAAAATTCCAAAACCATTAACAATTTTTTGGGAAGTAGAGTATGTAGTGTCTGAATTACCAGGTATTCTAGTAACATTTTTCTTATTATGAACAAATTTTCAGAACTCCTTGGGATTACTAGTCACAGAATGTTGAACAGTTTCAGTTATAGCACATATGTCATATTCACCAACCATAGTGGATGAGTAGAATTGACGAACTTTATTCTTCATACTTCGAACATTTTGGTAATAAAGTTGGAGGGTTGTTAGTTTTTTGAAACTATCTTGGGAATTCCTTGTAGATACCGAATAGTATTGTTGTTTTCACCTTTAGCAATCCTGTCGTTAAGTTCAACACGCAGTTTCTTCAAATATTCACGTTGAGCAGGCGTTTGATCTGGTCCAAGAGTTACTTGTTTACCATTTAATTTAAGTTGAAATTTATTACGAAGTATTATTATTGCATCTGATGGATTATTTAAAGTGACTTTCAAGGGACGAGGTTTGTTGTCAGATGTTTTCCTACCTAAACGCACAGTTTTTATATTATCTGCGTTTATGGTTTGTAGTTGACTTACGACAGATTTAACCTTATTTTGATCTTCGGAAACACGAATTTCATCATTATTAGCAGAGCTCTCACTAAAGCTATATATAATAATATTATGTGCACATCGTTGACGTTCAGCTACTTCAGTTATAATTTCTTCCCTTTGGCCCAAATCTAAGACAGAAGATTTATTGATATTTACGGAGTTTCGTTTTAGGTCATCAATTTCGGATTTTAACTCCAAAATCAGCTGTTTAAGTTCAAAAACCTCAACACGTTGTGCTGCACATGTACCACATTGATACGTGATACGACGTTCTTTATTTACAAGACACTGGATTTCAGCACGTGCAAGGCCAGAGCAAGTAGTATATAGTGGCAATTTACACAAATCACATTGAATTCCTTTCTCAGGATTCAAGTCCTTATCACATTTCGAGCACTTACTTATTAAAGCCATTATGAACTAATCACTTTATAAAATTTATAACATATAACTTGAATATGCCGCTATCAAAAATAGCGCAGTACGAAATAAACACGTCTGCTCCGTTCAACGTATTCACATATATACCGGGTATCCATTCTCAAAGTCGAACATAGGCAATTAACATTAGTGCATTCACTCATTCTTCATTGAAATAATTCATTTTTCTGTAGATAATTTTAACAGACGTTGACGGAAAATACCTGATTTACGCCAACTAATTAGCAATTTTTTTGACAAATCCTATCGAACTTGAAAAGCAAGGCATGGCATATTTAAAAATTCCCAAGTTTTAAATTAGTATTTTAGAATAAAAATCGCATCTTGAATATTACTATTGGTATCATTTGATGCGTAATAATTTTATCTTTCCATTAATACCATTACCTTCCCTGTATGTTGAATTGGCGAGCAGGAATCGGCGAAAACGTCCAATACAATGTTAATCGTCTATGTTCGACTTTGAGAACGGACACCCGGTATATAAGCATTAACTACAACATTAAATACAATCAAACTAAGACTTTTTTCATGTGCCTCTTGAATGCTGGAAATCGTAAATTAAATATTTCGCAGTTATTGTCATCCTGATCCAAGCTGTTGAGAATTCGGGTGCAGCGAGTAACCGGCGCGGCGAGCTGAAAAAATAATTTGAATTAGATTTTTTCGGAGAATGTAAGGGTTAGCATTAAATTTATACTACGATCTGCATCCATCGGAGCTTTTGTAGAAAACAGATTGCAATAACATTTATCTAAATTTACAAACTTTTTATTGATACTACAATCATTTGCATATTTTATCAAATCGTCTTGTAATAGCACAAAGACTGACACACCCTTAATATATTTAAAAACTTAGAGTGGTCTGAATATAAAGAGTACTCACTGTAACAGAAACATGAACCAATGTCGTTTAAAAAATATTAAATAGCAATGGACCTAAATGTGACCCCTGAGGTACACCAGAGGTCACACCCAGGCAACCCGATCTAACTCCATTAATAGCTACGTATTGCATTTTAGGGATTATCTGCATCCTGCCCTTCAGATAACTTTCCTGATGCTGCAGATGTACCCCGTACACACCCAAATTTCCTAGTTGAACAAGAAGTGTGCGGCGATGGACTTTATCAAAAGCCTTGGAGAAGTAGTATACACGGCGCAAGTCTCCAAGCGATTTTCCATAGTGCTACTTATTTTTTAAACAAAATGAACCAAATTTGTCATAACAGAGCCGTCTCTGTAGAAGCCCTGTTGATTGCTGTCTATAAATCCCTTCACTCTAGAAACTATATTCCAATATAAGCGATTCAAACAATTTTTCAAAATAATAAAGATATCGGCCTATAATTATCAACTTTTGGTTTATTTCCTGATTTATGTACAGGTGTAAGCTATGCTACCTTCCATACTTTGGGGTATTTACGTGATGAAATACATTTATTATACAAGATAATTATGCAGAGGCACACAAAGGACTTGGACAAGATCTCAAGAAAATTGTAGGAAGCCCATCAGGACCAAACCCATTTTTAGGGTCAAGATCCGATAACCCTTTTTTAATACTTGGTTTTGAAATACAATTTAAAGTGTAACATTGTTGAGGCTGGATAGAGCCAACCTGCAATGGAGTATCACAGGGTTCAGAAACGCTTCTCAACTATTGGGAAAACAACTCACAAATATCATTAGTGCTACTTATTTTTTAAACAAAATGAACGAAATTTGTCATAACAGAGCCGTCTCTGTAGAAGCCCTGTTGATTGCTGTCTATAAATCCCTTCACTCTAGAAAATATATTCCAATATAAGCGATTCAAACAATTTTTCAAAATGATTTAATAAAGATATCGGCCTATAATTATCAACTTTTGGTTTATTTCCTGATATGTACAGGTGTAAGCTATGCTACCTTTCATACTTTGGGGTATTTACCTGATGAAATACATTTATTATATAAGATAATTATGCAGAGGCACACAAAGAACTTGGACAAGATCTCAAGAAAATTGTAGGAAGCCCATCAGGACCAAACCCCTTTTTAGGGTCAAGATCAGATAACCTTTTTTTAATACTTTGTTTTGAAATACAATTTAAAGTGTAACATTGTTGAGGCTGGATAGAGCCAACCTGCAATGGAGTATCACAGGGTTCAGAAACGCTTCTCAGCTATTGGGAAAACAACTCACAAATATCATTACTGTTAAAGGCTTCTAAATTATTATGTGACATTTTATTTGGCAGAAATTCATTGTTTTTCTTGTTACTTATAAAAGACGAAAACAAATTCTACTTTTGTTTATATTTTCCTCTGTTCCGATATATTTTTTGTAATCATTTTTAATACTAACTTCAATCTTTGCTCTGAGGTTAGAAAATCTATCATAATCAGCAGCATTTTTCTAGGTTCTCCACTTCCTGTGTGCCTTTTCTTTATCTTTAATAGTATTTATGGTATTTCTTGAAAACCATAAGGGATGCCGAGTCTTTCTAATAAGTATTTTAGTAATATAATTATCTACAATATTATTTAAAATTAAGTAAAACATTTCAACATTTTCATCAATGTCGCCAGAGCACAAAATATCATTCCAGTAATATTCTTTAATCTTTTCATTAATAACAGAATAGTCTGTATCCCAGAATTTTGCTTTTACATACGAATTAGAGATAAGATTTTTGTCACACTTTAAATTAATTAAGATATCTAGTGATATATAATGATTATCTGGGGTACAAAGGGATTTTCACACTCATATACGTTGGTATTTAGTCATTCAGACAAAACAAAGTCCAGAACTTTATTATGTATTTACATTTGAGATATTACTAAATTGTTTCAGATTATTAAGAAAATTTGTAAAAGGGGTTTACACGGAACTTTCCTCACGCGAATTAGATCAATTTGCAAATTTAAAAAAATGTAGTCCGCTGGGATTCGAACTCTTCGCTCCCAGGCGAATATTTGACGGGAGTGTCTGGTCAGCCGCTAGAATAACTGAGCCACGGGCGCTCTAAAATTTGAAGAGCTTCTGCTGCGTTTTAAAGATACAAATTATTCTGTCCCATTTCTGATCTTTACTCTGTATCTGTTAGGTCTCATTTTCGCCAATAATAAAGCCTGAGCTATATGCAAATTATTACTTTTATCTTTTACAAATAAAAGAATTGCAAGTTGTGACACTAAATATTTTGAAAAATCAAAGGCAACTATGGGCAAAATTATCTTAACGTTTCTAATAATACTGAAACAATAAAATGAACCACTCGGTAATTCAAACTAAATCAATTTGAAAATAAAACAAATTGAAAAGCGGGCCGAAGAATCGTCATGGAAGGGACGTTTCTTTGTTCAACTGAACCGCACGAATGCTGTTTATCACGTCTTAGTCATGAATTTGTTTGCAAATCATTTGTATGGATTTTATTTCACATAATTATATTACCCTGATTGGTTATACGTGAAATAATGTCATTTGTAATTACTAAAAAACAGAAATTTTTTTGCAAACAAAGGAAAATAGGGCTAAAAATATCGTAACGAGCTCAATAATACTGATAGAATAAAACGAAACTCTATGCGAATTACATCAATTATCAATTTAAAAAAATTAACAGCGATGTGATTCGATCTAGATCACCTGCATATGCGATTATCGATACGTCACAGCGGACCATGCAGCCTCACTGGTACGTGTGCGACGCGCGGCTGTATTTAACAGAACGGTCATATTGTTAAAACGTTTTGACCCTTTTGCCACATTATCCTGTATCTGTTGGGTCATATTTTCGTCAAGTATAAAGCTTGACCTAGGTGCAAATTATTACTTTCATCTATTTCTCAGTTAACGCAAAAATAAACAAAAAATTTTTTAAGGTGCTCACCCTGTATATATTTGTTTCGAATTTTCTCTCAACAAATACTTTTTGAGTTTTACTATACCGCCAACAGACAGATAGGCGGAATTGAAAAAAACTGTTTTTCGTAATCAGAGACCCTGAAACGTAAAGATCTGAATAAATCTCGAAAGGTGATTTTTTCGCGATTACAACTTTCTTTGTCTTTTATAGAATAGGAAAGTAAAAAAACAATCAGAGAAACATTGACTATTGGAATCCGTAGCATTTTTGGGAAGAAAAACATTACCATCTTTACTAAGTTTCGAAGTTAGGTTTGGCAGATGAAAATCCTCCACCAATAAAAATGTATGTGTACTGTTTGTGACCAAAATATCCTCTAATTTAGAGAAAAAGGCCACATAATTATTGTACGACGGATATTGCAATAAATAGTTTCTTGCTCCTTTTAAGGCCACGGACACCCATACATCCTCTACAACACTGTTAACATTGCACCATTTTGATACGCACTCAGCAGAAGAAACATCCCGTTGAAATATAAATGACACGAGAAGCGTCATCCTTAACAAAACTCTTCATTTCTTTTACTCAGCAGTATTTATAATGTGTTATTTTAGAAAACTCACATGCGTTTTTGTAAAGTAGCTTATAGTAAGGGGATACCTTTGCGTCTTTTCAAAACCCAGTTTTTGCGTATTTAAACCTGGATTCCTGTTTCTTGCAGCATTTAGAAAATTAGTTCTTTGTTTTCTCCTTTTTCATCGGCAATGCCACAAATTTCCACTTTATTAATTTGAGCTTGTTGAAAGAATTCAAATTCGGTCATGAGAAGTAAGCATTTGTTCTTAACAGTTATTAACTCGTGTCGCATCATCGATCTTCGTGGAGATTTGAAATTTTCCATTTCAGCATTAAAATCGTCGATTTTCTCGCCACAGAATTTTACTGAGTCAGTCAGAGCAGATTGTTTCATCTTCAGGCTCGACAAATCGGCGATCATAGAATTCACTTTCATTACCAGCTCCTGTAGTATCGTGGCGGTATCGTGCCTAGGTCTATCCTTACATTATTTGCATTTCCAGGCGATGCCAGAGTCAGTGCCAGTTCACCGGGAGCTGCTTTTTACAGCAACCTTGACACGGAATGTCGGGGCTGGTGCGAGTCTCTGAAACCACTTAAACCGCCACCAATCTACGTAGCAAGTGTCGAGCATATTCATGGCCTTACAAAATTTCTAAATAAAGTAGCTCCATTCCTACACACACTAAACTATCTGTGTGATAATCAGATAATAGTTCAACCATCAACAGCAGAAGCAAGACCAAAACAGTGTTACCATTATTTCAGATAGAGCTAAAAACAAAGTCTAATAACAAAGATAGCTACAATGTAAAATCACTGATGGACATGACGGTTTCATTCCAGTCTCCTCATCCGAAACGTGAGCTACCACAATACATTAACTGCCAAGGATATGGTCATACAAAAATATTCTGTCATCGAAACTTGTTAGATTAATTTTGCAATTTTAAGCGTATTTTGTGCGAGTACGCCTCCCTGCCCCATAAAATAATTTGAATATACAAGCTGCGATACGTTTATTCAATTATTTTGACCTCACGTGTTCCAAATAACCTGCCGCCAGTTTGTCTAAAAATTGTGTCGCTGCCATCGCATTTAAGGAATTTAATCTCAATACTTGCCTCTTAAACAAGCTGCAACAGATCCGTTAAAAAGTCCCCGTACGTTTGTAGAGTTTGCGTTGCATGGCCTAGTCGCAGAAGTGTTGCCCATTCCAAAATGTTCTATGCCGCAAGCGCAACAAAGCGCAGTGAATTATGGAAAGAGTTGGGAAAACGAGCATGTCAAATTCTAGAAGCGGCTTTGTTTCATAACACATTTAGAGAATTCCAATTGCAATAAGTGTGGTGTCAAATTGCGTATTATAATTTCCCGGGCCCGACCGGACCTTTGCTCTTATCAGAACTTGCTGGATCAGCATTTCACTGCAAGTCTTATGAAAAGAGCTGGCCAAACGCGAAGTTGAAAATACACAGATGTTTTAACGCGAATACAAGAATTAGCTGCCCGACACTCGAATAATTAAAACGTGGATTGTGAACCGTCGTCCCGCGTGCTTAGTAGCACTCGGAGTGGTTTCCATTAGTGTTGTCTAAATTATTCAGGTCGCCTACCGACTGAATTTTTGGTGATCGCTGTTGTATGCGGGTCGCTTGTCGGTTACAGTGCCGAATTTGGGACACTTGTGTTCCGGTTACCTAAGAGAGCAAACGTAAACTTGTGAATGAACGTTCCGGGTCATCGAAAATTTTTCAAGCCACTGTTGGAAAAGGCGAGCATCTCGTACCGATTGTCGCGACTGTTAGCCAGTTATTTTGCCGATAAAATTCCTGATCTAAATCTCGCTTATCTTCCGGTTAATTGATATTACGCACGTGCGTTGTTTGTTCGCTTCGGCGGATTTCAAACAGAGGGCTAATCTATGAACCCGGGGGCTTGACGACGTTGTCTTTGCTGGAGCTGAACGAAAATTGTCAACGCGGAGGTTGGTTCACCTCTCACGTCCGCAACCTGTATGAGTTTTTCAAAGTTATTAACGTGGATCTACGACTGTTCAAAGCTGAATTTTGGTTATATCAACCCCTTGCTGCATCCCCTTTTATGGTCAACTTTCTTCTCGTTCAAAGGTACCCATCTGTAATTACGTACTAAAGTACTTGCGGAAATGTGAATATCCCCAGTGACGTACTTAAAGTGAGGGGCGTTCACTTAAGTAGCAACTATCTTAGTTTAACGTCATTGCATATTATGTTGTTTCTTAACTTTGCAGGGCTTATAGCGGTGCTACATATATTTCCTATAATATGTGTGACCTATGTATGATTTGTTTGCTTTGTACGAAGATAATGCGATGTTGTACACTGGAGGTATGTTGTTTTGATTTGGACACTCAAGGATTACTATTTTGAGGGCGCCCTCGCTATTTGGTATGCTTTTATTGGGTTGTTTAATCGAGTTTTAAATTTTAGAAATTAATTTATGTGTTGTGCATATGTTTTCATTGTATATTGTCCGTTTTGCAACTCCAATAATTTAAAAGCTCAATAAACTTGGTTTGTAAGATGATATTTGGGTTTTTGAAGTAAAAATTCCAATTATTTAAATAGTATGGAAGCGCGCCCTTCAAGCCTTGTGTTTAATTATTGAGTGGACAATTGTTAAGAGATTGTAGAAAAAAGTTTAACTTCAGTAGCTAAAGCAATTAAGCCTATAGTTGTCAAATAGTTAAACATCCACGTAAGTATTTTCTTCCAGATCCAATCTGCTTCGGCCGTAAACGCAGTAGATCCATCCAGCTAAGGATTGAATTTCACGGTGGCGCCTTGGCATTGAATCATACTTTTTACTATCCTAAGACAGAACCGAACTTCATGAGTAATGTGAACCACACCCTTCCGCGAACTAGCTGTGAACGATCGGGGGTTTTACTACCGTTGCCTCCCAACGCAAACCAACCTGTCGTATGTCGTAAAATTCCGTTTGTACTGTAACAAATTCGCGTTGCATTAAGTGTACGGGAAATCATCAAACAGCACAGTGCTCGCTAAAATACATAGCAAGGACGTACATTCTGAAGATAATCACCCCGCAAATCACAAAGGATGTAGTGGAGGCAAAGAAATTCAAACGAGATAAAATCAACCCACCAACCACACAAAAAACAACTAAAAGTAAACACAGCTGTAGAGCTTATGGTGTCCTACACGAATATGACTAGTGATGAAAGGCAAATGACCCCAACGCCTGAGTGTGTTATTAATTATACTTTAATGTCTAGAACTAGACAGATTGTATAGTCCACGGTTGTCAATATAAAAAAAATAATCACCCTCACAAAATCCAATTCTTTGCAAATAAATATTACTTACTGTATAAGTTTATATGTTTCCTATTATTTATCGGCCTCTCTCCGCGATGAAGAACAAAAAACTACAGTAAGCCACAACTGATAAGACTTCGCATTTCATAGTGTTGTAATGTCCCAACCCAAACCAAAGTCGAGACTAGTTGCATGCGTCAGCACAGTCACCGGATCCTCCAAGCTGTAGGTGGGTCTAGCATTCAAGGCTTTGTAGAAATTTTCCATAGGTCTTACAATATGAAAAAATCTATAGAGGGTTTTACTCAGAACTTCCCTCGCAAGAGGAAATTGTGACAAAACATATTTTAAAAATCAAAGGAAACTAGGTGTAAAAATATCTTCACGTTTCTAATAATACTGAAACAATAAAAGGAAATACTTGGAAATGCGAATTAGATCAATTTTCAAATAAAGAAAACATTACCGGCGGCCGAATTCGAACGGCAGCAGCTACGAATGCGATTCCAACGTTCGACGTTCCCTACATGCACCATGGAGCATTCCTCGCGTCCTTGCGTCGCTGCTGCCTTTTATGTTTTGCGGAATTTATCCTGTATTCGTTGAGTCCCATTTTCGTCAAGCTTAAATCCTGAGGATATTTGTCCTAAATTTTCTCGGTTTCATTCCAGGTAGACATATAATCCGCATTCAAATCGTCTTCCTCCAACAAATACTTTTTGAGTTATACCGCCAACAGATAGACAGGCAGACCGACAGACGGAATTGGGGAAGCCTCTTTTTCATCGTCTAGGGACCCTGGAACGTGAAGATCTGAAGAAGGTGATTTTTTCGCGATTACAATACTCCAGCGTGGTGATTGAAAAGACAATATTCGCCAGTGGACATTAAATAGAAATAAATATAGGTGCCATATATCCATGTTTTTCTTTTTGCTATAAATAGTGAGATAGTACCTCTTAGTGTCTGGTGAGAAGTTGTTTATATACATTTAATTTTTTAAAAAATTGTTTACATAGTCTTCAGCGAGTAAACCAATGTAGTAGTTTTATAGCGAGCAAACTATATTGTATTTGAGGATTAGTTTCGCAAAGAGGTGTTGCATAATTTGATTCCTTTGATTTCACTTTATTTGTCTTTCTCAAAATTCTGAAAATTATTAAAGAATATACTGTAACTAACTTAAACCTGACAACACCTAAAGTGTTCGAGTTGCTTGATGTCAGAAAAATAGATAAATATACTAAAAACGCTCTATTTTTCTTTTCTGCAATAATCGGTGTGTTTGCACAACAAATTCGAAAATATATTGCGAGATAATTTCTAGTATTTTATTGACATTGCAAAACATTCAGTCCTATGAAGACCACATTATTGTAAAGACGGTTTAAAAATAAATAGCATGCAATTACTTTAATACTTGAAAGTTGGCTAACGCGCATTCTTGATTATTTTTACTGATACAAAATGTTTCAATAGTCGGTGAGACTCCCTCAAAATAAATGAAGTATTCAACTATTTTACATTAAATTCAAAAATCGAATAGACCTTTACTTCGTAGTTCATGCTTTTGAAATAAACTTATTGTATAAAAATGTAAATTCTCAAAGTACAGAAAATAGATCGAGTTAAGGTTATGCGTGGAAGATGAATGAAAATTTCAAATTTTCAAGGACAACGAAATTCACAGTATGGAATGTCTTCGTAGAGTCTAACGTCCATTTCATGAATAGTTATAGATGATAATATTTTCGCCGCAATGGGGATTCATACAAAATGTACCTACGTGTAGTTACTTCCTTATAACGCTTCTCATGCAAATGAATCGTATAATTAATCATTTAAATGCATTAAAAACTATCACATGTCAAGTCCAATCAATTGTATTTATTACCGTAAATAATGATACGTATGTCCAATCATCTGCTTTGTGCTACAGCAACAGTGCTAACTCATTGACTTGACGAGTACTAAGAGTCAAATGACTGAATACACCTATTATATTATTTATTAATATTAAACTAACAAAACATAGTATTTGTTGTAAAAGTGTAAACGCCATAATTGTATTCTAAAAATGCACAATTTCAAAGAATCATTGTAGCATACTCATTCTCTTATGTTCCAAACCGAACGGTAAATAGTAAGTATATTTGGACAACGGTGGATTAAACGAGGACGCCCAAGGAGGTGCCTCCTAGTTATCCGGCCTGCTTGTATCGTTTTTGGGTGTATCTAAAAATATTTATATTATAACGAGGCGTCTCCTACGCCGCTACGTGTTTATTAATTTCTGTTAACCTTTCTTATTGCTCACTAGCAATGAGATCTATCTTACGAGTACCGGATTTACCTCAGCGGTGATGAAGGAAATCCCCTGTAGAAATAAACCAGAAGTTGACCTGTACTAGTGCTAAGTTGAAAATAGTAGCTTCAAAAATTAATTCAAAAGAAAAACCCAACGGCAACTGATAATAAACTTAAATAACAAACCCCGAAGCGAATTGCACGCATTTCTTTTAGCAATAATGTCAATCTACGTGCAAAAAACTATTTCTACTACGCATTTGTATTAACACTGATTACATAACCCATCGGGCAGCTGTTTCTGTGACTTGTTTATGCTATTAGTCCACGGCGCATACCTCACCGCGCTGAGACACCAAAAAATAATATTAAATAACCTTGATAGCTGTTTTAATAACGCCCTTGTGCTTGCAGCTCACTGCGCATACCTAATTTGATCTGATTCACCCACGATGAGTGATGATTGCTGAATGCCGATTGCACAATACCTGGACTGCGCGCTCCTATAGTCCTCCAGGGCGATACCTTCGCTATCGCGTCATTCGACGACGTTACCGCTTGGTTTGTCTTCGTCATGGCTCCAATTCGTCAAACTGTACTGTTTGCAGGACTTCAGCACCTTTGTACAGCTTATGGGCCACTATTACAACATTTATCTGCTCTCAGGTTTAGTTTAGGACACGACTTCAACTGACACTGTGTAGCTGTAAAAGTCGCTCACACTGCGGTCACTTGTGCCTGCGAATGAAGCACCTTTTTCTCGCTGAGCGCAAGCTAGCTTTTTACTTGACGCGCCCTACCAAATCAACGCCGCGCCGCCAGCCAGCAATTCTTTAGGGCAAGCGCCTATATTTTGGCGAGAAATCCACACAACACACTGGCGCACGTTTAAAATTTATAAAGGCGCACTTAAAGCTAATTATGAGTATATACTAGCAAACTGCAACGAATACAGATATACAAATCGGCTATATATTAAAATGCTATGCTAAACACACTCAGGCGAATCAGCTGAAGTTCCCGTTTCATTATACAAAGTGGTTTCAAATGAAGTAGCATAAATGATACAGGTGAATCTTTGGGTCAAAATAAGAAGATTAAGCCAAACATAACTTAGTGCAAAGTTATACCCCTGATGACTTACAGGCCCAGTTTCAAAACTACAACCATACTTAGAATGAAATATATAAATACATGGTATATTTATGATCACTGATCACATATGTATACATGTCCACCGCCCATAATAAAAAAATTAGGGAAGACTTTCGAAACTCTATCATTCTCTCTCATGTTTAAGGGTGTGGCAGCAAACTATATTTTTGAATGCTTAAAGCTTTTCTTTATTCTTCTTAATACTTCGTTGTTTGTTACATGTTCAGTCCAAGGAATTCTCATTAAGCGTCTATAACCTTTGCAATTCCCAGTCACAAATTGGACTCAACCTCTCGAAGCCATATCGTCAATATGATTCGGTTATTTAATAAATTGCCCAATAAAGTAAAAAGAATTTCACACTTACATAAATATAAGACCGCTGTAAGTAGATACTTAAGTACTTCTTCACTATATAATATAGATGAATTTTTAAATTTGTAATAATGCAAACATGTGCTTACACATTATACGACCGACTATACCTTGTACTAATTTATTGTATGTTATAGGTGAATAAATTATTATTATTATTATTATTATTATTATTATTATCAAAAGCTTGCAATGTCCCTGTGGTGGCCTCAGCCACCGTCCAACAAAACCGGGAATATATAACATTTCACGTACTTTTTCTATTCGGCATTCAATTTCTACGTAGTGGTCCCATTGCTAATTTACAGTAATTCCTAGATATGTTAATTTCAACGTTGTTCAGAAATAATCCCCATTTTCATTTGTACGTTCCTTGCGATTCGCTCCTTGATGCGGACTCGCATCTCTAATATAAATATTACTCGTTCTCCTCTTTCGTCGAGCGCCGCGTGAAAGATTTTTTGGTTTTTCCGGTTCGCAACCTTCGATAATAGAGGTACCTGGGTCGAGATTTTTGTGAGTTGCGTTCTTCGATTGCAAGCGCTCGTCTAGGGCGGTTGTGAATATCTGAAATTCAAGCCAATGAGGGATTTGAAATACCTTGATCAAAGCAGGCTATGTTTATTAGCAAATTTTTTGTTTCCTGTCAACAACCGCGGCGTACGTTATAACGGCGTCGTTTGCACGTGACGGCAATCTGACGCGAGTGCGTTTTTAACTAAGTGTTAGCTGAAAGCATGGTTGTATGTACCCTGTACAACACCCTTTGTGCAGTGTGACCTTGAGCCCCCGGCTTCTCATAAATTCAAATTTTACCAGTTTTGCGAACTGGTCGAGAGCGCTTTGTTTCATTAATTTAGCTGGATGTTTGCATACCATCCAGATGTCAAATTATGCCATAATATTCTTGGCGTGAGCGCTTTTGAATATGTTGTAATGTGTTTCGAATTTTAATAATTCAAATTATGTTTTGTGATTGTGTTTAATTCCAAATTCAATTTTTTATTCATTGTTTATCGCTGTAGAGCATCAAGTTACCTGACCTGTTGTTAGGATTTTTTATACCATTACATTGGTAATTGTTAAATTTTTGGTTATATTAAAAGTCTATATACCGTTACCGGCTTATATTTGCTTTCGTTTTCTTCATGTACCTGCTTGTGTTCTTTTAAGAATTATGTTGGAGTAAGAGGCATCCAAGGTAGGTGGTGATTTGTTTTGGTAGCTAGATTTAAGATTATGTTGTGTATAACGACTGGCGCCCATTTTGTATTAATTTTTATTATTTTTTTGTCACCTAAGAACCGCTGCCTAGTCCTTATTTACGGCATATTCTACCGAAAGTTAAAGCTAACTGGGGTTGTACTCACCCCTCGTTTAAGAGTGTGGTACAAGGCTATTCTATTCAATTTTATGTTTAAACCATTAAATAAAAATAACAGAATTGGTTATAGTATTGTTAAAATGTTGATACTGGAGAAAATAAAAGCTGTCTAATAAAATGATACACCATACGGGAATATGAAAGTTAAATATGTTTAGCTAGACAGGATTGACTATAACTTCCGAGTAGGTTTTTATTTGAAGCGCTAATTACCAGAAATTATTGTTAACAATTGCTATTAAATCAGTACAAGACGGTGTCACATGTAATAAGAACTAAGCTGATGTTTACTGTGAAATGTCCTTTATGCTAAATAATGTTAATACATGCTAAAATTTATATTGAATTACCAGCTTTTTAGTCACATAAAGCATGTTTATAATTACATGAATGTGAGCAATTTAAGGAATATTTGCACATGAATCATATAAAGAATGTGTAATTGTAAATAAGAAATAAATAAGTAGGTACCTGAAAGCAAAATTAAATGCGTGAACTGAAAATAACCATTAAAATGTGTTGAAAGTGAACAAGTGTCAAATCTGTTGACATTTACAAACATTAAAATAGAATCTAGTATTAAGTGAATGTAAAAGAAATAATATATCAGTTACTAGGTAATAAGGAGAAGTTAACAATAATAATATAAAAAATAAGAGCTCCAACATGTAAAAAAATATAATTGTTGGGGCTGGTTTTTATATTATAACTGAATAAAACCCAGTAATCAAATTAGGTGTGTTTTAATTAAATTGAGGGTTGTGAAGGTAATGTCAGTAGACATAAATTAATACATGAACCATAAGTAATAAAGGTGGTTTGTGGTTGAGTGCAAGCGGAGGCAATTGGCGAATATACGGTGTCGCTGGAAAAGATGTGACTGTTCACTGGTTTCTGGACTATACGAGGAAAGGAATGGCCGTGCAGCTGAGGTGGTTCCATTGCAGTCAACTAGAGTCAGCAGGTAATCCTGAGTGTGGAGTTCGTTGCGGTTCTTGGTTTCCAGACTGCGTAGCCCAGCGGTGGCTTTGATGTGGTAAACGAATAAACAGGTACCTAAAATGAGCGTTTTTTATAACATGCAAATTAGTGTATACAAAGAGAAAAGACTTACCTGATTAACCTGATTGTAATTGGTTGCTTTATTCAGTATTAAGTACAGTGCGGTTATTTCAAAGCATAAATACAGCTTAACTAAAAATAATGCGAAAATATCATTTAACCAAGTTTGCTAATGGCAATTTAATAAAATTATTATTTTACCGAAGGGTTAAAACCCAACCCTGATTTGAGTTATTCATGTTCTACCGAGCTAGGAAATTGAAATAACGATTTAACTGTCAGACTAAAGGGCCTGTACCTAATTCATACAAGCAATTTTTGAGTAGCTACTAAAGTATAATAAAAAAATATACGTCCATTCATTGCAATATTTTGTGTTAACCATACACCTATAACGAATTTCAGTTTATTTTAATTCTATTCTTTTAGCATTTACGCAAAAAGAAATGTAAAGAATTTTATGAAACAATCTGACCCGAGAATTCCATACATTTTTAAAAGTATTGATATAAGTTTCATTTTCTCCTGTTTTATTATATTCGTAACACGGAGACTGAGATGTAAAAAAAGGTTTGCATAACATATACAATTTTAAATATTAAAGATTCCTTTGTCATCCAATTCACTATCGCATGCTTGAATCAATAACTAGCATGAGGAGTAATCAACATTTAATATATGAATAGGGCAAAAACGGTAATTATTTAAACTAAAGGTGTAATTTCAGCAAGGCGTTACGTTTGCGTCCCCAATTCAACTAATTCATTTGTAAGTGGTATCATGGCTCTTTTATTGATCAAATTTGCTTTTAATTACATAAACTACCTCAAGCTAATCTGTCAGCTTCGAGTGCTGCTCGAAAACATGCTCCGGGAAGACGACGGACAACGCGCTTGCATCGTTTATATGAAAATTCGACCCATTATTCCACCATCAAATAGATTTCGTAAATTGCGGTCGCACATTCGATTATAATATAAATTGCTTTTTATTTTAAGACCGCTGCAGTATTTACAGTGTCTTGTAGAAGCCGTCCTGAAATATTCGGCCCTTCGACGTGCGTACCATCTGAAAAAATTCATAAAGGCATGTCACTACCTGAAATTTCCGGTGGCTTCGACGTCAACGGCGACGGCGCTCTTGGAGGCGACTGTATGAACGGAAGAAAAAGAAAACGTAAATTTATTAATAATGTAATCATTTCCACTGCAATGTGCGTCTGAAGCAAGATATATTATTCTTTTGGTTTAGGTGATAATTTAACTTTAAATCTTGATGTTCTCGTTTAGTCTTTAGTCCTCAGTTTCTAATATTTTTTTATTTCTCCATATTACAATACGTGCAGTACTGTAATCATACAAACATTCAAAATTCTTGCACCAGGGTTGTTAAGATCTGATTTCTGCATACATGGCTAGGAGATATTCATAACTAATGTGCCCAAGAAGGTGTCGAAATAATCTGCCCTATAATTTATTTCATATGCCTCGAGGGTCTAACGGATTCACATCTGCGAATGTCGAGGAATGAGTTCGAATTTCGCCAAGAGCACTTTTTCGAAACTAAGGTTGTTTAAACGAGGTTTAAAGCATTAGAGACGTTGCGAGCAACGTGAAGCTGTACAGTTTATGTTAACATTTCAGTAATACAGAAGGTAATACAGTTTAAGGAAAAATGTTATATTTTATCTATATTCTTTCAAAAATGTAGTTAGTCATCGAATTTTAATTAATCTATATACGCTAGGACCTTAAAATTATCTGGAATAGAAAATGTCCTTTGGATTTTGATGGTTAAGGAAAAGGTAACAACGCGACATTAGAATTGTCATAGGAGACTTAAATGTCAAAAAATAACATACGCAGCCTGCGTAAGGATAGCAGCGACAACTGGCAACGAAATAGGAGAAAATTAATACATGTACAAGATTTTCTCACAAGATGTTCGGCATTTAGATGGGTGCCTCTAAGAATGAGAAAATATAACCACCGTGGAATAGAGGAATAAGAAAATCAGTGGAAACTCGGAGTCTATAAGAGGAAAATGCCCATGATAGAATTAAATGGCGTTTGTATACAGGAAGGCAACTAGCAGCTGTAAAAACCTGAGGTTTATACTTACGTATAGAAGATTTCCCCAGAAGAATATTCACAAACAAGCCCGGATATCACCAAATTCTAGGACCAGAAATTATCTTAGAGTGATAGATGCTACACATACAACATATACGAGCTGCGGGCGCAGATTTCAACACTAATATCATTTTAGTTAGCAGTAGGTAAAGGACAAAGAATAGCTAATCCAAGAACGGAGATAGGGTTCCATAAAGTGATGTACAATGGTGAAGTACTGACAATATGCTAAAAGAAAAGACAATAACATCAATTCAGAATTGAGAAAATACTACCAAACAATATGAAAAGATTTTTCGAAAAGGCAGGTGGAGTAGAGCAAAGATAAAAAGGGTAATTATCAAAACAGCGAAACAAATGCTAGGGTTGCATAAAAAGACGAAAGAAAACATGATACTCTGAAGAACGTAGTCAAGCGATAGACAACAGAAGCGAATTGAGGTTAAAAATGCTGCAAAATAACACAAATCAGTAGGTAAAGAAGTCGCAAGTAGAGGAAAACAACAAAAAACACTTGTAAGGCAAAGAAAAAACTAGAATAATTAGAAGAAAATGGGCAACGAGAGAATATCAGACACTGTGATAAAGAAGTGCCTAAGCTACCAAAAATGATAATTTCAACCTAGAACAGTAATATGTAGAGGTGGGAGAGGAAATTGATTGGAAGTAAAGTGGGAAAGTGAAAAGAATTATTAAGCACACGTAATGATAATAAAGAAGAACTTAGCAAGGAACAAGAAGTTGAACTCGCAAAAATAAGTTAATTAAGAGTCAAGTTTTGCCTTAGAAATAATAATATTATTATTATTATTATTATTATCGTATGGATGCAGCATATACAACAGAAAGGTAAAAATACAGGCATAACCGTGGACAAACAAATATGTGTAAATCTAAAGTATAAAATATAGATATGTTTAAGTAGATAACATATAACATCTAAAAAGAAACTTCTGAGAATGATCGAGGTCTAGTGATGTCGCCCATTGTATGGCTTCTTTCGTGGTTTCCCATAGATGCTGTAGGGTTTCATTACATTTTCTGATTGGGAATTCTTCTATTCTGATATGGTTTGTCCGGCTACACCGCAGTCGCAGCTTGGGTCGTTGACAATACACCAATTAGTAATGATCATGCCCTGTTCTAATCCTGTTCAATCTGGTCCAGGTTTTGTGGGGAAAATCGAACCCGGGAGGATTTTTTGGTTTTGTTACTCTCTCCTCATTGCCATTGGGCTCTCCATTTGATATGTTAGTTTTGGTAGCGCTATGTTAGCTAGTGTGGGCAGCCAAGTCAGAGACGTTGATTTTGGAAACCCTGTTATTATC
Source organism: Agriotes lineatus (assembly GCA_940337035.1). Taxonomy (NCBI): domain Eukaryota; kingdom Metazoa; phylum Arthropoda; class Insecta; order Coleoptera; family Elateridae; genus Agriotes; species Agriotes lineatus. The sequence continues at coordinate 70,666,642 of OW679202.1, forward strand.
CTCATGGTGTTATTCAAGTAAACGTCTAATTATTGGTTATGGTTACAGGAACACTTTACAAAACAAGAACAGTTTTGACAAGATGCCAAAAGCAGCAAAACAAGTATGCCAGAAAAAGAAAAAATAATACATGGAGAAGAAATGACAAAAAACTGAAGGATATTATGTCAACAAAGAGATCAGGAATTTTTACCAAGAAGCAAAGAAATGTAAAAAAACGGGCACAGGAACAATACAATATTGTAGAAATAAGGAGGGTCTACTGGTATGAAATAAAGACGAAAAACTATTATGAAGAATTATTGAACGTGAAAAACCAAGAAACGGAGGAAGAACTAAATAAGGAAGAAGAAGGAGAAAAGAAGAGGTACGACTACAAACGCAGTCATTAGTTGATGACCCATCTGAAGAAGAAATAATGGAAATAGTTAGAAAATTAAAAAATATCAAGAGCCTTGGTGAAAATGGAATTCCTGCAGAAATTCTGAAAGAAGGTGGAGAAAGTCTCCAGAGAAGAATTGCCCAATTGATACAAAGAATATGGCAAGAAGAGGAAATGCCCAATGCCTGGTGTACGGCAGTGTTGTGTCCCATACATAAGAAAGGCGATAAGACAGAATGCGACAATTACCGCGGGATAGCGCTACTAGATGTAGTCTACAAGATAGTAGCAACAATAATAAGAAACAGATTATGCAAAATACAAGAAGAGGAGCTAGGCGAATACCAAGGAGGTTTCAGAACAGGGCGATCAACAATAGACCAAATTTTCCTAATGAAGCAAATCCTACAGAACACATATGAACAGAATTTAGAACTCCACCTGCTGTTTATCGACTTCAAGAAGGCATACGACTCTCTAATAAGAAATAAACTTTACAAAGCCGTTAGAAAACTAAAAGTGTACGAGAAGTTAATCAGATTAGTCAAAATCACATTACGGAAAACTACCAACAAAGTAGTTATAGAAGGAAGTTTATCGAGGGATTTTGAGGTGAGAGGAGGATTAAGGCAAGGAGACCCACTGTCGACAACGCTGTTTAACTTGACCCTAGAAGTAATAATCAGGGAAAATGACATACAAAGAAACGGTCTAATTAACAACAACAGACAACAGTGTAAAGCCTACGCCGATGATATACTGCTGATGACGGGCCTGGGATGGAGAAGGAGGACAAATAGAGAAATCATGGAGCTATACAAAAAACCAAATATCGCACAAACTGCAAAAGCACAAAGATTAAGATGTCTGGGACATGTTTCAAGAATGTCCGATAATAGACTCGCTAAAAAGGTGCTGACAGCAGGAGAGGGAGAAAAAAAAGACGAGGAAGACCGAAAAGAAGATGGCCGACGGCAGTGAAGGAAGACCTGTAACGATTGGGCATGGAAGACTGGCACGAGAACGCTAGAGACAGAACATAATGGAAAAAAATGGTGAAAAGTTTTGAAGCCATGGGTCTACAAGACCTGTAGAGCTGTATTATATATATACAGACATACCAAACAGGTGCGCAGTATTCGGCTTAAAAGGCTGCCTGAAGGTTGGCAGCATCTTCTCCCCATGTGGTGCCCGCGAGTCCCCCTAGGTTATTAGGTTTTTAGTCCTAGTTTTTCTAGGTGACTTTTATAGCTGAAAGATCTGTCTAGAGTAATCCCAAAATATTTTGGGTGTGGGTTGTGTTTTAACGTTTTGTGTGAGGTTGACTTCTCCATGGTTTATCTCCTTGCATTGTGTGGCTAGGGATAGGTCGTCTGCGTATATGAATTTTGGAACTGTAGTTTTAGGCATGTCGCTTACATAGAGATTGAAGAATAAATGGGCAAGGACTGCTCCCTGCGGTAATCCATTTTTAATTGGCATAGCTGTATTTGTCGCCCATGTACAGTTTGAAATGTCGATTTGATAGCATGTTTCCGATTAATTGAAGGAGTTTACCGCATTTTATGGTTTTCTTTAATTTATAAAGTAAGCCTTTTATCCATACTGTGTCATAGGCGTCGCTAAGATTTATGAAAGCTACTGGGATTTTGAGACTTTTTTGGAAACCATTCTCAATGAAAATGGTTAATGATAGCACTTGTTCGCAGCAGTTTCGGTGTTTCTAAAGCCCGCCTGTTCTGTAGGAATGTTTCGGTCTATGGTTGTGTACATTCTATTATAGATCAACCGCTCCAGCTGCTTATAGAAGTTACTAAAAAGAGCAATATTTTTCGGTAGCTGGTTGGGTCCTCTGATGTTTTCCCATGCTTTAAAATTGCGATTATTTTTGCCATTTTGAGGCTGAGGGATTTGTCCCGCAGCTAATATATTATTGAAGAAACCAGTTAACCACTTTATACTGTTTTCCCCTAGGTTTTTAAGGAATTCAGGGTAAATTTCGTTTAAGCAAGTTGCTTTTCGTGATTTTAGAGCCTTGATTGCTTTAGTTACCTCTTAGTGATAGCGGCCGCAAGTTCGTTGTTTTCCTCTTCTTCATTTCTTTTGTTGATCTCGTTTTGGATTTTATCTGCTAATGTTTTATGTTTAGAGATACTAAAGCTAAAATTATGCAATCACTGTATATGAAACTGTAACTGGCTAGCGGTGATGTATTCAGCGGAAACATAGTGCATTGCAAAAAAAACAGAACAGAGTAGACACATGGGAGGAGAAAATGTAGAGGAACATTTAGAAGAAACTTGTAGAGGATACGCATAAACTACAAACTCAAAACGACTTTTACGAAGTCCAAGCATTATCGGCAAAATCAGAACCAGAAGGATAATTTGACTATGATAACTCCAACGAATGAAAAAAGGGAGAAGAGTTAAAAGTCTCGGAAAAGAAAATAGAGGGAGCAGCTCACAAGGAAGACCATGAGCGAAGTAGTTTGATAATTTATGTAGGAGACTTAAAAAACCGAAAAAATGCTTAGTGGTAGTTAAAGAAGCAAAGAAAATAAAAAACCAACTATAATACAGAGCAACCGTCAACCAAGTGTTTAAAGGCCACACCTTCTTAAATTAATTTAAGAAAGTGCATATAAAACCTCATACAACCGTTTGCAACCCCAAGACAAATTAAGACACTGTATGCGCTGTCAAGCCAAGGAGTAGGTAAGCATAAATTTAAAACGCCCAATCATTGCCAACTGCATAATAAAAATATTAGTAGATATTTTTCTGGCTCATCAGTTCAATCTTCACAAAGCGAAAATTCATATATCTTTCAGAACCTCAAGAGATAGATTTCTATGTTTACATCACGATTAAAATTAAGGTAGTCAAATTTTTCAACATATGACCAAATATTGGAAGAACGTAATAGAATGTGAATGTAGATAGGTTGAAAAAGTCACCAAAAGCAGAATTCCAAAAATGGGAAATCTAAAGTTGGTTCCAGTAATCTTTTCCCTGGCGCCATGTGCGTATGAAGCAATCACGGAAATAATCTAAAATTGTGTTTGCATCTGTTTCCCTTGTTAGGAAAAGAGAACACTCTGCATATTTTCCCCATACGCACATGAACTTAGAATTTTAAAATTCATGGAACAAACTGTAAAAAAAAGATCAAATTGCCGAATAATGCATAAGTTTCGGAAAAAAATTGGAAAAAATATGCGCAAAGTTATCGAGAAAATTTAGGAAAAGTATCAAAAAGCTGTGGATATTTCCATAGAAGAGCAAGTATGAACAAATACACGTGTCGACCGGAAGATAAAAACGGACAGTGAACGATGCAGCAACGAAAGACCTAAGAACCGAATTTTCACTGCTACTAAAGATGCTATTGTTTTTCTTACGATGTTATCATATTTCCCTCTCTACCTCTTATTAGTTTGCGTGGTATGGGTTTGCTACCCTTTTGGGGTTTAGGTACATCTCTCTCATTTTTTCTTTTTACTTGATTCGTCTGCTTGTTCTGTGAGGCGATCTTTTGTCTCACCTAGCTGATCTCTTCACCATTATATTTATATTCTTTCAGTTTGATTTATTCTTTGTTTCGCGTTCTTTCTTTCCTGTATCAGTTTCCAGTTCTTGTCTGTTGTCCACTTCTTCGTATGCTCTTTTCTCACTTCTAATATGTTTTGATTGATACTCATCTTATTTCGCTTTCTCTATTTATGGTATCAGCCATAAGTTGACCGATTAATATCTCGTTCATATTTCAGACATTTAGAAATTCGTAGTTTTTGATGCTTTATTTTATAGCGTCATAAATCAGCTCATGCTCTTTGCTTGACCTATTAACTTGTTACGACCATGATACCTTTTTGTGATCTTCTGGAGTTATTACTTTTCTGCATTAATCTTCCAATATATTAACTTCAGTCTAAAAGTAATCAAGCAAGAACTTCACTAATTACACATTGTACTATACTAGTAGAAGGGAAAACTGTTGAATCAATAAATTTAATAATATTTAATGTGCAGAGGAATCTTCTAAACAACTTTGTTTTGAATACCCTTTATTTGGATCGTATTGTGATTTTATCGTATTTGCCAAAATTTATGAAACTAAATCCAACCTGTCAAAATATTTCTGTTGCTCAGTTATACAAATTGAGAGAGCTCAATAGAGTATTGTGTAAAAACAAGTCAGCCTTGTATGTTTTTTAAATTTATTGTTAATTTGCAATCTACTCAACCAAATACAGAGTAATTAGCAAACATTATATGGGATTTCTGTCTTGAGTCAGGCATCTCCCATCAACGGTTCTCTGACATTTACAAAGCAATATCTTTGGAGCATTTTGTTGAGTCTTCTGTCTGCCATTGGTTGAACAGTTCCCTTATAAGGTGGTTGCTGTGGTCAATGTTACGATCTTAATATTTGATAGCGTATGGCCTGATTATGTCATTTACAAGAGGTATGTTAAGATCATTATGGAGGATTAAATATGAGACATACTATGTAGCATTCATAGCCATCCGGAGAATCTTTGACCGAAATGTTTAAAAAAAAAATTGTATTGGAAGGTTTACTGCCACCCCATAGGTCCATCCCATATGTCCAAACCCACTTGAGTATGGTTTTATACAAGATTGTTTTCAAGGGATAGCTATGACCTTCAACTTAGTAACCAGTTCATGTTCTTTAGTTTTAATTCGAATTGCCGCTTCTTAGCTTTAATGCGAGCTTTCTAAGTGGGCTTCCCGTCAAGATGTAGTCCAAGATATTTGATTTCATTTTTCATCGATATATAAATATTATTTTTAATACCTTGCCAACAATTAAGACGTATCTAGCTTTACGTGAGTTTAGAAATAGTATTTCTATACAGATATCCATCGGTGAAAAATATCTACTTAATAAGGATAACTAGCAAGGGTCATTACGGTAGTTAAGTACTGTTTATTACCATATTACATTATTATTGTCATCTGGATGTGCGGTAACTGTGCTCGCAATATGTTCTGCAAATTTATTTGCTTTTTCGGTGTCTGATCGTGTCCAGCTACCATCAGACTTTCTTATTGGGGGCACAGCAACTATAAGTCTTTTGGTTTTTTTGTGACTTTCCACAAATAATGGTTTTCGGAGGATAGGTTGGTAATACGTTTAAAACGTTTCGTTTCTAGCTCTCTATGCCAGAATGTAAGTTATGAATTAGCCTGTTTAAATGTGTTTTATCTAATGGGTTTTTAGAGTTTTGCCAACGGCGCCGAGCCTTTGATATTTTTCATATGGCAAAATTCAGGACATCCAGTAGAACTTTGTGTGTGGTCGTTGTAGTATTCGACGAGCTAGAAAGCCAAAGAAGCTTGGTGTTGAAAAAATTGACATATTGTTTCTTAGATGTTTGTAGTTAATCGTCACGTACTGTATTTTTTCTAACTTGGATCATCATAATATGTTAGTAACTCTTTCAAATGAATATATATGAAGTAGCTGAAAAAGTTTAAATTATTAAATGGTTTTCCGATTGCAATTCATTTCAGAATATTAAAGATTTATTTGAAAGGACTTATTAAAACAGGACGTATCCTCCAACACGCCTCAAATGAATTGTTTACATTGTTTAAGTTTCTCCTAATAGCCATAAACAACTTAAGAAAAGAGCATGACGGAAATTATGATTTTAACTTCGCTAATGAAAACTAAAACAACTGCAAGACGTAACCGTAACTGATATGATTGTAAGAAGAGTTTTGAAGAAAATGAATACCGATGTTGCAGAGTTCTGCGAAGATGTCATAAAAATGATAAACGATTATGAAAACTGTATTCAAAATGTTGCGTTTAGTGATAAATCGACGTTTGCATCACATGGTCGACATAACCCATCCGTAGTTCGATATAGGTATTGAAAAAATCTTCGGAAGTGTTTTGAGTGTCAAGCTGAATATCCACAGAAGTTAAATGTTTATCGTGGTATGTTAGGGAAACATTATCTGTGCATTCTTCATTCGGTGACGCGCATGCAGACTCCAAATCTCTCGATCTATTGCAGCAACAAATTGTTTTAGAAATTCGAGGGTCAGTAATACCGGGATTTTATAATATTTGCCTCCAGGACGATGATTGTTCTGATTACAACGTCTTTTTAGTGCATGAATACTTGAACAATATATTTTTATATCAAATCTTGAGTGAACCTTTTTTTGACCAGATTTAGCTTCAAATGTTTTTTTTCTTTGGGAACAGCTTATATCCAAAATGTATAGGTTTTTGGATAATATGGATAATAATCTTGAGGAATTACATTAAATTGAAAATGCATTCCAAATCAGTAAGCCTAATATGCTAACGAGGCTTAGAGGAAGTTTTTATGATTTTTTAGAATACTGTTTATCCCCAAGAGGGAGCATGTTTGAGCATCTGTTGTGATTTTTGTTGTTTCATTTATAAAATTCCTTGAAAATGTAATATTTTAAGAATACCTATATATTATGTTGGAGAAATATTTGTTTTACTTCTTATTCCTATTCCTACAGTTTCGTTTTCTTGTTTGAGTGAATAGACATAGGCAAATTCGTCTTGTTTTTAAAACAGCTGTCGCAACCTATATACGAGGTGTAAGAAAGTCAGGTTATAATCTTTTAGGTGTGATGTGATAATACTCAACATAATGATCAAAACAATTTCGATCATCATTGAAACTGTGTCTGAAACCTTTAGTACTGAGAAGGGTAATATATTTTCTTTATTTAATTAATATAATACAAAAAATTATACATTTGATGGAACTTGTACTATCTACGTGGTATTTTATATTGAATTATGTGACCTCGGGAAAATTTGGTATAAGATTCAAAAGCGGTAGCTTTTACTAGAGTGGGAATATTCCTCATGACAACCTTTTAAGTTGAAATATTGACTAATTCTAGTTTAATATTCGCAAATCTTAGATTTGAAACGGTATTGGAACCGCTGAGAACAGTACTTTTTTAAAAATCGAACCTTTTTTACACCCTGTACGTCAGTCACTATCTGGTAGACATAAGAATGAGGAAAAGCGGTGCAATAATATATATTCCAAATAAATGAGAAGAGGAATTTAATAATATTAGAAACTGTAAACTCGAGTGTAGTTAGACGTAGTTAAATCGAAATATCGAGAAGTACTCAAAAACGAGTATGAAGCATGAGGAAACTTGATATGAAGAGAATATAGAAATTATGGGAGAAGGTTTTAGGCAACAAAAAAACCAGTATGGTGAGACACAGAACTTAAGAAAATAGTACAAGATAATAAAAAGAGCTAGAAGAAATATATACGCACCAAGAACCACATAGATTATAATACGTTATAGAACAAGGGTTAAAATTTAACCACATGGAAACTCTAAGATCTTTTATAGAGCCCTCAAAAGTTTGCAACAAGGTAACAATGTCAATGAAGCGTCTCAATAATAAAAATGGAAATTTACTAATGTACCCACAAACATAGAACAGATAAGTGAAAGGCGTACCTATAAGTATTTTAAAGATTTACTAAATTGAAGAGACTATGTAGATGAGAAACTGTACGACAAAAATGAGATGATACGAGCTGAGATTGTGAAAGAATATTAAGATATAAACTATGAAGAGATGATAGAGATAATGAAAAAGGTAAGAATAGGGAAAGCACCATGCTAGGGCGGAATCAAAAGAGAAATGTTGAAATATATGGAGACTGAAGGAATACGTATGGTCTTATGTGACAACCCTGGAAGACAGTTCCCAAAGATTGGAAGTAAGCTGCTGTAATACCAATATACGAAAATAGCGACACAACGGACTGTAACAACTACCGAAGGATTTCCCTTTTAAGTAGAGCGAATGAAATATATGAAATTATACTTAAAATAGACTACGAAATGAAGTAGATACGAATTTAAGAGAGACTCGGGCAAGTATCAGACTATGAAAGTGCACCTAGGATTGGATCTTCGACCTGCGGCAAGTAAGTGATAAAATATTAAATGGAGACGAAAAATTATAGGATTGATCTAGAATATAGAGAAAGCAAAATCGATATGAGGAACTAGAAAACTAATTGATGCCGTTAAAAGCGTATACGAGTATAATAAAGCAGTGAATAAGAAGAATAGGCTGTTCATTACGGTCATAGACGAAATAGCGGAGAGTAGTAAGAGTAGGCGTCAAACATTTATCTGTATTAATTGTCAAAGGGTTGCTTTCTGCGTATGATTCATTAGTAATGGCGGCAAATGAAGCATAATTACAAATGGTAATTTACAACTGGAAACGGACACTGGATGAATATTGAATAAAGACGGAGGTAATGATCCATCCATCCATCCATGGCATTACAGCCCTCTGTGGGCCTTAGCCTCCTCTTGTTTTAGCCTCTCGTAGTCTTTGGTTCCACCCTTGTCTATCCCTTGCTGCTGTTGTCCAGTTCGCTACTCTCAATAGCTCTCTTGCGTCTTTTCTTACATTGTCTGCCCATCTTGCTCTTGGTCTGTCCCGTTTTCTATTACCTTCCAGAGTTCCATTGAATATTTTTGCTGGAATCCTTTCTTCGCCCATGCGCTCCACATGTGGAGCGGAGGTAATGATAGTAATAAGAAATCAGGTACAAACGCAGGTTGCAATAGAGGATTACGTTCTGAAACAGACAACATCATGAAATATCTGGGTTCTATAATAGATAGCATGACAAACATTGAACTTGACGAAAACAATAGAATAAATTCAGCCTCCAACTTGTTTATTCCCCTAAAATATATATTTTTCAGTGAGTAAAATACCACGATTAAAGTGTATAAATCGGCGATTGTCCGAATGCTCATACATGGGAATGGCACGTGAATATTTAGTAAGAAGTTTAAGTCTAATGTACAAGCGACTGAAAAGAGAATACTACGTAATCGTACGGAGTGTATAGAAGAGATATCATGCAAAACTCCAAAATAAAAAGCAAGCTCAACGTTAAAACAGTGTTCGACATCATTGAAGAAAAACAATTGAGTTTGTTTGGAGAAGTAGTAAGAATAAAAAGAAGAACTTGATTAAAATTATCTGGAAAGAAAATAATAGACCAAAAGAAAGGAAGGTAGAAGACCAAGAAAAACCCGGAATGAGGATTTTTTTGCAAGATTAACCTCGACACCCAACGGTGTAAGAGGTCGATTTTACCGATTTTAGACCAGTAGATGTCTTATTTTCTTCATTATTGGATTGCTTGTCACTGAACTGGCTCATACTTATCCCTTTATAAAAATGTATGGTTCTACTTACAAATAACATAGCGGTTTTATAAATTCTAAATTATTATAAAAACTAACTATATGTACATATTAAATATTCCATATCATTATTGTTACATTATCTTGCCTGGGACATTCTGTAATTAGCATGCAATATTTTGAAATTCTATAGAAGAGATCATTTTGAGTCTAATTTGTTAATAAACAAGTGTTCGATCCTTATTCATTTCCAAGATACAGAGTGTTAAAGGTTAAAAATGGAAACCATCTATGAAAGACAAACCACCATCACTGTTTGTTTACATGACATCGTGTCGAATAAATTACTAAACGTTTCTATTTATTCACTTTCTTCAAATTTTTAATATCATAATCTGTTAGTGTCATTTCCTGATAATCTAAACTGAAGAACTATTCTAATTTTTTTTAATACACATACATACGTATATACCGACTATGTGGTAGTAACAGTGCGGCTATAGTAAAGAAGTTTCGTTTGCGGTACCCTAATCTAATCATATAACACCTAGTCTGAAGGTTTTTACCAGAACTTTTGCAAGAAACTGGTACTTCAAATGAATGAGGGAATACGGTCGAGCTATTTATAACAGATGGTATGAGGAGGAGTTGCTAGACATTATAGAAAAACCACAGCCCTCAGAATCAAAGTAAGGATGAAAACAACGAACAAACACAGACAGCATGCAACCAAAAATTCGTCCCAATCGTTAACCGGTCAGAAAAAGAGAAACGCCAGGCAACCGCGAATACAAAACATAACTGCAGAAATTCAAAAACTACCACCGTTTATACTGTATAGAGCAACATGTGCATATCTTACTAGAATTGAGCAAAACAGCCACCTACAAGTTCACATATCAACTGTTGGTTCCAGCAAGATGAAGCAACGTATCATAGATCAAACAAATTCTGCGGTGTTTCCCAACCCGTATCATATCTCATAATAGTGATCCCTACTGCACCACGTTATGCATACGAGTGACCGTTGAATTTATAAAAAAAGTGCATAGATCAAGAAGATGCTCATTTGACCCATGCGATATTCCACAACTAAACTTCCGTTTCTGCACATTCCAGTGACATAAAGTTTATTTTTGTACCTTCATTGATTCATAAATTGTTCATTTTAAAACTGCCCAATGCATTTTGACGCTCACTGTATAACGCAGCACATCCTGACACTGAACAAAAAACCAGTGCCAGCACAGTAGTCATCATACGACATGGTTTTAAACACTATATGCCGGATAATATTGAAGAAACTTGCTTCCCCCAACCAGCACAGTCCTAGAAGACTGGCACGGACCAGCAACCATTTTTACAACCTATTCCTGCCAACAATGAAAGCTTTGTACTTCAATCAGTTCATACATAGATTTCTAGCCGATGGTGATTGCAATGCAAATCACATTATTTGTGGATCCAGAATATCCGCCCCTGGTAAGGGCAACTTATTACACGAGGTAATTCAAGATCGCCTTGATCATATATCGACATTGGCCAGCAGACTCACAGAAGATACCAGATTGGTTAGACTTCTTTGTCACCAAATGGTTTACACCAGGTAATCTAGGCATTGAACTAAATTATGATATCGCATCTGATCACACCCAATGATAGCGATCCTTTACTCGAAAAGAAGGGAACAGGAGCAAACAGCAAGATTTTACAATTACAAATGCGATTAGAAACTTTTCAACAAAGTAATTAATGCAAAATTGACTTAAGGGTCCCACTCAACAGAACAACAGAAGAGCTAGATATCGACGTAAAACATTTCACCACACTAGTACAACAAACGGGCTGGGTGGCAACACCAATGCCACAAACGCAAACGCAAAAAACAACTGACTGCCCAATAAACATTCAGAAAAAATAGGAGAAAAGAGAAGACTTCGAAAAATCAGGCAAACATAAAAACATCCATAAGATAAAACAAATTATAACAGGGCAGCAAGACAACTGGTAGAGTCACTAACAAAACTCAAGAACACCTTATTCCGAGATACCTTGGAAAGGTTAAAACAACCAAGAGAAAAAACCAAACGGTGAATGGGTCAAAATATATAAAGGACAGCCTGGAAGAAAATGAAGATGAATGTATTCAAACATTCCTAGAAGAACCAGACATTAATGAACCTAGACAACTGGCAACACCAAAAGAAGTTAAAGACGTGATCACAAATGACGTAAATATAAAAAAGCGCCCGGTTAAGATCTGATTACAGGCCGACTATTAAAGGAACTTCCCCTTAAAGGCGGATTTAAAAACCGAGGAAACCACCTAAAGAACTCAGCTCATACCGACCAATTAGTTTGTCCATTACGTTTAGAGTCGCTGAGTTTTTTAATAAAAGTTGTAGAGGCATTCAATTAAACACCACTATCAACTCAACACATTTATTTAGCACTTACAACTTGTGAAAATAGTGATCAACGAGAAAATTAACTAAAACAGAACAAAACACAAAACAGTTGTTTACACGTGAGCGTCACTATCGTACTGGCGCATCCCTGCGCCGGCGCCGGTCGCGCTTGTGAAAAAAGGGCGTCTGACAAGTGCTGCCCTCGCTACAGTCTCCCCCTCTAGATCGTAAATAACGTCCTCGTATACGATCTAGGATGCATTCTTCTTGGGTCTGCCTCTTTTTCTCAAGGGTTGCTGTGGCGTCTCTTGGGGGTCGCCTAATAAGGGAGCGAGGTCTGATATGTGGTATTTCCTTCTTATCAGGTGGCATTCTATAAGCTGGAATGAAGATAGGTGCTTGGTCACCAGTTTCTATACAGTGTTCAGCAAATGGTGTTGGTTCTCCCTCTGGACTGAACACCGTTGAATATTTTGGAATTAATCGATTTAATCGCCATTTCTGATAGCTAGTTAAATTAGCACCTTCATCCTCACGCAACTGCAATTCTGCCACTTTTATAGATAGGGCTGATGCGTTTGTAGAGCTGGTGGTCTCGTTTTCTTTGAATTCGATGTCTTCTGCGAAGTCGTATATGGAGGCGGGGTCGTCAGCGAAGCCCCAGGTAGCTTGACCGTGGTTAATCACCACTCCCGCTTTCTGCAAAAAATCCACTCCCAAAAGTGTCCTGTTATTGGGCAATTCCGGTAGGATCATCAGGTTAGTTGGAATGATGCGATTTGCGACTTCTAAATTTACATGAGCGATGAGGATATTCTCTTTGCGTGCTATACCGTCTGCGTAGACGATAGTCACTTGAGACGGAGTGAAAGGATGCTGCTCCGATTTCAAATAATCATAAACGCGCCGTCCTGCTATACTGGCCTGTGCTCCAGAATCGGCGTAGGCGACACCTTCGCGGTCCAACAGTTTGAACGGTAGCAGTGGTTTGGTGCAGGGTACTGTTACAACACAGGCTTCCATGACTGTTGAGTAATTTAATGAAGTAACCCTGTTAGACGTAGGCGGTGGTGGATTTCCTTTGCAAGTTTGGCAGTTTGCGAGCACCGTTCCAATAGCTCCGCATCCGTAACGCCTGATTCAAATTCTATATCAAATTATTTAGTAAAATGAGTCTGAAAAACGGGCACTAACACGGGCAGTTCCTTTACTTCAAAGTTCAAACGAGCACAAAACCGATATTGTACATACAAATACGCTTCCCTTTTAATAAGACGATATACAATACCGAACAGCGACCTGACGTGGTAACGTCACAGCAATGACGTAGTAGGTGCAAGAGCACGAGGTGCAATATGGACGCTTTCAAGCGGGAACACGCCGGGCCTTGCAAGCAGGGATGGTTCGAACCGGTTCCAGTGGTGTAGAAATGGCCGCAGCGACGCACTGGCATAAATGGCTTGAACAAAAACTCCTGATGTCCTGGCTGATTTCTCGGCGAGTTTGGCGTAGTTTCACAACACTGTTCAGGTGATCACTTAATTTACGTATTAAGAACCGTCCACTTCACTTTAATGAGAGGTTTTAGCTATTACTGATCACAGTCTTTTTAATATCGGCTCGACGTTGGGCAGCCAGAATTGTAGAGGCATTCAATTAAACACCACTATCAACTTAACACATTTATTTAGCACTTACAACTTGTGAAAATAGTGATCAACGAGAAAATTAACTATAACAAAACAAGGAACTTAGATTACGTAAAAAACACAAACAGTTGTTTACACGTGAGCGTCACTATCGTACTGGCGCATCCCTGCGCCGGCGCCGGTCGCGCTTGTGCAAAAAGGGCGTCTGACAAGTGCTGCCCTCGCTACAAAGTCAATTTTGATTCAGATGTTAACACTCCACAGTGAGACAGGTACATGGAGTTGATAATATAATTAATAAAACATTTGAAGTATAAAATCTGCTATGCAGATATCAGCCGTTCGATAAGGTATGGCACCAAAGGTTGCCAATAAAAGAAACTTGCAGAAGCAACCATATCTTGAAATCATATTTCGAGACACTTTCGGGTGAGATGCGAGACTAAGGCAACAGCATTATAGCCAATAATATCAGGTCTACCACAGAGTAGTGTACTTGGCTCGATATTGTACCCACTACTCACAGATGATTTCCCAATTAACGAAACTGTGACTGCAATCATATTTTCAGATGACACCGCCATCCTACATGTACATACATATCAATGAAATTAAACAATAGACTAAGTAGTGGCGCATTTAGGTTATTGCGAGTCAAAACACATCATCTTTACAATAACGATAAGCAACCAAATTGTACCTAGCGCAGATAGCGTTAAGTGTCGGGGTATATATCTGGATAAGGGAGAACATGGCACATACATTTGGAAAAAAAGCAAACAACTAGGAATCAAGTTCAGAAAACACTATTGGCTACTATGAAGGCAGACCCAACTTTCACTCCGCAATAAACTACGTTCATACACAGTCGTCCTCAAGCCAGTATGGACCTAAAGGTTACAACATTTGGGGAATAGTATCAAAATCAAACATCAATATCATTAAGACGTTCCACTCTAGAGTAGGTCTAGGGAATATACAACTCTAGCGCTTAACATTCCATTGCAATGGATTTGGTTTCAAAGTGACTCAGTTATTAGACTAAATTATGCACTGCGCCGCTTTTCGTTTAAACCACTTCATTCACCACTTTATTACAATATTTCTTTGGTGAAAGTTAAACATAGACCAATAATACTAGTCGATTAATGACTGGTAATTACTCCAAATTTACAGTATTGCAAATAACTAGTTTCGCCAAACATTCGGTGTCAAGCGCTTGAGTGGTAACAAAAATGCCTTACCGTAGTTTACACGTTGGTGAGAGAAAGAACCGTGGTGGATTTAATATGAACTGGTAAAATAAGTTTCAAGTACGACAACCCGGTAATTCTCTATCTGCGTCGAAGGAATCAGTCAAACAGAGATAGCATCACAAAGACTCTTAAACATATACGTTTTTATTTTACTGCAAGCAAATCAGTAATGCAGAAGAAGATGACAATAGTTTGGCATCGCTTCGTTTAACTAGCAGCGCTAACATGGAGTTGTATATTCGCCAGACGTACTCTAAGGTGCTACGTCCTATGACGAATGTTCCCTGGTTCGTGACGACTAAGGGCATTTATAGTGATCTAGAAGTGCCTACAGTGAGTGACGTCATTGTGAAGTGCAATGTGAAATACATCCACCGTCTAGAAAAACAGTCAAATATATTGGCAATCAATTTTCTCGATAATAGTCATCAAATAAAACGGACTTAGTGTATAATTATGATCAATAAGTACTAACTAATTGCAGCACAAAATTCATTACTACGTCACGCCGAGTTATATCTAACTATTAACAGTAGCTTCATAACGTTCCAAACACCCTATATATAACTACAATAACAACAGCATATAAAATCAATTTAAATTGATAAAGCAAATAACGAGTCTATTTGGTGAATCTTCTATCAGCTTACAATACCTAAATAGCTAATAAAATCGCACAAGGGGAATGACAATAAACTTGATTAAAATAAAAAATCCAATTGCTTTGAAAACACATAATATCCAAAAGTAGTCGAGTAGGCTGCAATCCAATCACATGAATCTCCCCGACCGTAATTCAATTTTTAGTTTTTCCCAAGAACAGTTTTAAACTTTCCCGAATGTAAAACTGAAAAAATCGGAAGCCGAGTTCAAATAATTCAGTATTATTTGTCTTGACTCCTTTCGTCATTCTTTTACTCTCGTTACAGCCTGAAGGCAGTTTACACAGGGAAATATTCTTTTATTGAGACGTGCGAAATAGGCACCTTAAAATTTAATCTTTATCCGGGCGCTTAAATAATTTTTTATTGATTTTGGCTACTAGGTACTACATAATTTTTCTGTAACACCCACAAAGGAATTTTGGAAATAACAACGATTCATACGTTTTGGTTGCTTAAAATTTATGAAAATAATTTCATAAACGTTTTATTAAAAAGTTCTAATGTGCTTGCTACAGAAACAAGTTTAGTATGCTTTCCACAATTTTTAAATTTAAAGGCTGTTAATGATCATTTCATGTATCAACTGAATTTATTATATGTCACACTATCCACAACCTTCGTTTTTACTTCCCTCATCTAAAAGACGAAGGAAGCATTATAATCGCGCACAAATCACTTTCCGAGATTTTTTCAGATCTTCACATTTCAGGGTTCCTTCTGCATGAGATTATATGTCTACTTGGCATGAAACCGAGTCGATTCAGTCGACAGCAAAGCGACAATTAGAGGTCTGTAACCGGCTGTTAAGCGAAAAGCTGGTTGGCGATAGCGCCCCGCAGGCGGCCAAAAGTTGGTTGAGAGTTAAGGACGTTAGAAGCCATACCTGACAGTCGGACTTCGATGAAATCAAAATAGGTAGCTTCAAGATTGTCAACGGACATATTGACGTTGTTGCACGCAATATGGCAGGAGACCTTCCAGGGTTGGTGGCTAGTCGAATAAAAAATTGGCAATTACAGTTCAAAGATTGGTTACGAGCAACCGGCGTTGGTCTACACGCTGACGCGTCAAGACACGAGAGTTCCTCTAAATGTATGCGGTCGGATATCGATAAGAAATTCCACGGCATTCAACTGAATCGAGATCGGAATTTCAGATGGGTAGGCTACACTTCCAGAAGTTGGATGTAGTTGAAAAAGGTCATAATTTTCCAAAAATGGACACGGTAAAACTTTCCCAAACAGCTACATTTTCGGAACGATAAAGGTCACCTACGCACAGCGTCTCTGCTTGAAGTCAATTGCCCGGCTAAACATCCATCCCCCGAGCTGAAATATTGGCCCGAGAAGTTTAACAAGACGAATTACCGACCCCTCTTCGTCACAAACAGTGATTTTTATCAGGTAACTTTATTTTACTTAATGTATTTCTACAACAGGTAATGCCGTACGCATGTTGCGAAAACTACCATCGCTCAACCTTAACCAACAGCAATTAAAGAAAAGTTCTAAAATAATTTAGTTTAACAAACCGAGCATTATTTAAAACACTCTTTCCAAATTTATTTTTTAGTACAGATTGTCTTAGAATGCACTCATTTTTATTTTTAAAATAATACAAGAATTTACAGGAAGACACTATTATTCCTTATTATTTTCATTATTAACGAAATAAAAGGGCAGAGGTAGAACCTATTTTGCACAATATACAAGAAAAATGGTCTATATAGAAAAAAGTACCAACAAAAATAGGCTGAAATATTAGGAACAAAAGAATCGTATTTGTTCTTGAAAGCATTGACCCTTGGGGCAGTCATAACAGAGTTGAGAAGAACATTCCGATTTGTAAATATCCGGTTTATGAAAATTTTGCCTGCGAGTAGTTCTGAAAAACTCCCTTGTCAGTTCCAGCAAGTGCCGTCTATGGTTCATATAGAAACTGTTGAAGGATCTGTGGAAAGTTTGGTGTGGAGTAATGTTAATATAGCCACCTGTAAAAAGAAAAGTTTCAAGGGAGATAAACCTTCTTCATAAGCCAATCTTCGAGAACTAGAAACCATATGGGTAGCTAATCATTGTGTTCTTTCCATGAGTTGTATGTCATCAATGAAAAAAGGGCTTCAAACTTGAATGGCATACTCAAGGTGTGGTCGAATGTATGATTTGTAGAGAGTCAAAAACGGCTTGGGGTTAATTATTGGAAACTTTAATAAAGTAAATCTTTTGATATAGGTATTAGCTTTTTTGACAGCTGCTTAAACTTGTTCAGGCCACGAAAGCTTACTGTTAACCATGACACCCAAGTCGGAGCAGTTTTTCGAGTGGATTAGAATTACATTTAGCTGGTAAGTCAGTCAAGGGTTATTACAAGTATATCCAATATGTAAAACACATCACTTTCCAACAGTAAGAGGGAAATCCAAATCTCACACCGGCTTTGAATGAATTTCAGATGGTCTTGTAGAGTATTGTAGTTGGTAATAGAATTTCAAAAAAAACTCACTATCATCGGCATAAAAGACATAATTGGATTTAATAACATACTGAATATCAGATAGAAGAAACCGTGTTAGTCGAAGAACAAAGCCCCGAGGTATACCAGAGACTACACCATGCTACGTTGAAAATTCAAATCCAATCTTAGCTTACTTACGACAGGATAAGAAAGCAGAAATCCAGGATGAAAGTGTTCGAGCTTTAGAAAAAGTTCACCTTTTGGGACTTTGTCGTAGTCCAAGTATGTCATACATTGGTTGTTTGCTGTTCAAAGCCGGATGCCGCTCGTTGAGACAATAAAGTAGATTTATGAGAGCGAATCTTCCAGGGATGAACACATGTTAAGTTGGAAGAATACTATTGTGGTTCAAAAGGAAAGGAAACAGAGAGTCTACGACAGTCTACAATTAGTATTTCCGCAGTTTTAGCACAAACAGAGATGAGTTTTATTGGATGATCACGATTTGGGCCAAGTTTATCTCCTTTTTTTAAGTGAAGTGACAAAAGCCGAAAACCATATAGACAGAAAAGTCTCTTGATCAGAAAAGCTTGGAAAAATGTTGCTGAGTGGTTCTACTGAGATTGATAAATATTTTATGAAAATTGACTGAGGAAGCATTCCAAAACCGGATAAAGGTTAATTTTAACAATATCAGGAGAAAAAAGAATGCTTTCAAGAGTCTTTTTGTTTGGATTCGAGGTAAAGGTGTAAATTATTTTTGAATGTTTTTGTTACAGCTTATATCTATGATGTTGTCTCTGATAAGAGGTATGGAAACAGTGGATGCAATTTTAGTTCCAGGGTATTTGTAAATTGTTTGTTGCCTTTATTTAAAAGATTTAATTCAAAGTCTCTCTGGGCTACCTTTAAATCTTTAGATAAACAATTGGAATATGTACGGTGTGCTTCGAAATTCGCAGATCTGTTTGAAGTGCGATATTTTTTTCATAACTACCGTTTTCAACGAAAAGGTGTAATAAAACTACTGTTAATCCATGGTTTGTTGTTGTTTTGTGTATGTTTAGTGTAGAACGTAGAACTGGACATTGCCTCTTGGAGAAGAGTACTATGACGTTTGAAGTAGAGTACTTTGCAAATTCAGATGCAATGACTTGATTCACTGGTAAACAACGTGCATTTTCTATACGCTTTTCACAAAAACAATATTTTTATATGACATATCATCATCGATTTCGCGCACTTTATAGTTTCATTGCCAGAACATAACTTCAACACATATTGTAACGGAACAGTGTCTTCATAGTAGGGACAACTATCTTATTATTTCATATAAAATTGACATTATTTGTGACACAATTTAGAAACTGTCTTTATTTGAGAAAACAGAAAAACCTCTGAGCGAAATATTTAAAATTATTCCGAAGACATCAAGAAATATCAGCAGTGTCACCAAAATGTTATTACTTATCTGTATTTAGTTACTCAAAAATGGGTTACCATTAATTAAAAACTTGTGCTTGTACTTCTATTTTTTTTCTAACATATGGACTGCGTATTTTGAATTTTAATAATGCATATTCTCCACGATATAACAATATAGAACATGTTTACAGTATACCATTAGGACCACTTTGTAAGTTCTGATAAATAAGTATGCCAATAACGGAAAATTGTTTAATATTTTAAAGAACTGATACAAATATTTTTTTAACTCTCAACGATTCTGTCAGATACCAATTCCAGGACCCCTTTATTCTGAATAAAGTGTTTGTTAAATAGAAAACTGCATCACAGCAGTTCTGAAACTTTCTGAGCCCACGCATCCCTTGACCTATAAAACTTTTCCAACACTTTCCGTGAAGTAAGTTTCTTATTTTTAGTAATGTTAGCTCAATGTCAATATCAATATATCGATTTCTGACAAGCTTTTACTTCATTTTTAATATCGGTCATAGAAATCCTACATAACTATTAAAGCGCCCGAAAAGCACCATATACATTATATCGCCTTGCCAATGCGTGGTGCACATATTTTTTAGATCTACTATATAGTATATCGCGTTTTGATCAATAATTATTGTACTACGGTATGGGTATACAATTTTAAATATTTTAAAACATTGCCAAGATGCTAACATTATTGACCAGAATATATGTTGGACAATTGAGTCAAGACATTGTAGTTAAGTTGGTTTAATACTTTAGAAAACCTTTTTTTTATCTAATCAATGCCATCCATTATTTAACGTCGTTATATTTTAATTATAATATACAACTTGCCGACTTTGTAGACTCCTTTATTAATTTTGAATATTAATTGCTTGTTTTTTAACAGAACATTCCGCACAGATATTTTTATATTTTTAAATTATTTTTCGTTTCTATAAAAACATTATATGTCTATAAGATATATGTTCCTGGATGCATTATAGTTTCTTTATGCTGTTGTAACTTTGTATATAGTACGTTATCTCGTACCAATTCGTTCATTTATAAACAGTTACAAGCGTATTTTGTTTTCATGCCACTAAGAACTGCAACTAATCTACCAAGCGATACACCACACCGCCTCTTTGTATTGCACCGCTAGTTGTGATTTTTACTTCTTCTTCCTCTTCTTTGTCGATCCCATATGCAATCAGTTTATTAAAGATCATTTTTTTTTCTATAAACGGTATGTCGACAACATCGTTGTAGTCTTTGAAGGTAATAACAAAAGCCTTAACTGTTGTCATCAGTTTTTAAATTCTATTCATCAAAATATTAAATTCACGATTGAAATAGAAATCCAAAATCTTTTTAGATCTAGCTATTACTAGAGAAGACCATTTTCTACTGATCAAGTTATTTACTTTTATTCATTTCATCCTATAACTCACAAATTAGCTGCTTTTAGGTTTTTATTTACTAATAGACTTTATAATTTACCTCTTAATCACATTAAATTCAACGAACAACTATAAATGATATACAAAATTGCTGAGAATAATGGTTACCCTTTAAATGTAATACTTCACAAAAAACCTTATATTGATGCAGACCACACCTTAACACCATATACTAACAACAATAAAATCTTTCGCTCATTACCGTACATAGGCCTTGTTTCATGGCAATTTCAAAATATTTTTATACAATTCTTCTTCTTCCCTAGTCCAAATCAAAGACAAAGCGGACATACTTGATCAGTCTGGCATTTACAGACAGTTGTGGATAGTGCGAAGCCTCTTATATTGGTCAAACTGGCCGGAAATTTAAAACACCTATATTGTATTTAAAAAAATACTAATGCTAATCACACTTTAGGCTCAGGCCACTCTTTTGATTCCAATAAGAATGATAAAATATTATACACATGTAACAAAAATCTTACGCTTGACTTATTAGCAATTGATTCACAATAACTATATCAATAACCCTCAGTCGTTCCTTAACGAAATCCTCAACTTAAATAAAAATCTATTATTCCTCAAATAATTTAAAATTTCTCATTCATTTTACTGCCCTTGTCTGAAAGATCTACAGCATACCGCAAACACACCTTTTTTACTGGTTACAAAGTAAAATTTACCACTTCAAATGACGTCAAACTATCTTGAATTATACTTTTAATAATAGTTGTGACTCTTAGTCAAATTTGATCGCAAAGAATATCGTATTACTATTACGTATCAAATATACAATGACTACTTTTCACAATTAAAGGAAATCTCGCCCTTTAACGTGATTATTGTAACGTCGATTATTACTTTCAAGATACTTTTTTACTTCATGTAAACAACCACACTGGTTGCCCATTACTACCCCACCAGTTATCTACATACAACTTAACAGTTGATACCCATTAGATGTCTGGATATTATTTTTAAATTAAATTAATCATCCACACAGCATGCTGCATTACAAACTGCGTTCACACTTGCCTTATATGGTGCAGAAAATGTGAACACCAGACATAAAAAATAATTTAAAAAATTGATACACAAATGTCTTTTGTTTTTGAATAGTGCAAATGAGAAATCAGACAGATACTCATACTACTTAAATCTAAAATATGACGTATTTGAGGTAAGTATTTCATAAAATATAATGAGCTAAAGTACCACTATTCAAAAATGCGTTCAGACGTACCCAGATTTACCTTACTCCATTATCCATGTTTGTGTAGTGTTCATTCCCTTCATGTTCTATGTTGTTCACTGTCATAAATTTATCCTCACACAAACTTTTCCTCGTTTCAGCCATTACCGTGACATTTGTGATATATTTCAAATTTTTCTTGCTGTTTCTAAAGTATTCTGTTTTCTTGACACCATTTTGCTTATTTACTTTGGACAATTCTACTATTTCTAAGCCTACCCTTCCCATGTTATCCTTTTAGCTATTCTTACTGCGTCTCTTAATTCGTTATAGCTTTCAGTTTAATATTCCTTGTTGTGTATTTCGCCCCGGTCCCGGGTAGTGTAGCTTGAACAAGCGTCCACGTATGATCAGTAGAGTGAAGCAATGCTCTTTCTGGCCAGAACTTGGATGAAAGTTTCACGGCTGCTTCTCTCGGCGCCTCGTGGTACGGCTGCCACGGAAATAGTTGGTACCGGATGTCATAAAACATCATGACAGTCGTTAGTGGGGTTGGAAGTCGCCATAAAATATACAGCGACGCCTATAATTGGCCTAGCGGCTGTTGGCTGAGTACGAATAAAATAAATAATATTTTTTATTTGAGGTGCAATCATTTTTACACTTCAGTATTTCGACGGCTCTAAACCATCCATTCAGATATAAATTAGTCGGTAATTCAAGGTCCAATATAACGCCTTTGACCCATAACTTTAAACGGTAACTACTGCATCTACTACCTTTTCATGTATCACCAATAAATGGGTAACAAAACGAGAATCAATAGTAAAGCGTTAGTTGTATTCTCCAAAAAACTTTTCTACAGAATTACGTTTTAGAAGCTATCAAAGGAGATCTGATATCAGGCAATGCGCTCTTTGATATTAAGGAAGTTTCAGACAATTCTGATATAAAGATATGCAAAACTGTACTTCTTTGTACATTACGTGTTCCAAAGCGAATATCTGTGACCTAAGGGGAAGCAATAAAGGATTTCTCGAAAACGTTAATATTTTTTGGTTTCCTGACCTTCCCTCCAGGATGAACGAGAACTCAAACTTAGCTTCAAAATTAATGAAATTGGGACTACAGACGGTAGGTAATCCGCTCCCCAGTTTCCTCAAATGCCCGAATATGCATAGCGCTGGGCATCCGCGTGATGTGTTGTGCACGTAGGCGTCGTACCGTCTTACAAACTCTGGCCAGGGCAGCTCTTTGAGCCTGGCAGAGCAAAAGAAAGGAACTAAGGAAACGCGCTACATCTGCTCGCCCTAACAAATATAATTTCATAAGAAGCCCCTCGGTCCAGACGAGTAAGCTATCTAGGCTATCTACGGAGGAACAAAACTTCAAAGCAAATTCGTAATTTGTACGTCTGTGTTCCGTCCGGCCACACATATGGCTTAAGAAGGACTATTATAAGAGGTTGTATGGCTTAATTGAATCGGGGATAGGTCAGCTAAATCAAAGACATTGTAAACAGTGCGGTGAGACATTATTGGATACTACGAGACCCTTGGGTTTGCGGTGAAGACCGCCGAGTGCAGTCGACTTTGCCAGATAAACCGTTCATACACATTCGAGCCTTGTGCAGGAAATTGACCATCAGGAGGAAGCGGGATTATTAAGTCCTTTTCTCCAAGAACTAATTACACTGAGAAGTAAAGAATATTCGCGGTTAAATCAGAATGTGCTCGAATTGCGGTAGCGTCTCAAGGCTAACGTTTCTGGAGTTTATTATACAAGATGTTTTCAAAGAATAAGTTATTGCAAGTGATTAATACAATATCATGGAATATTAAATCATTTAAAAAGTAAATCAAAAGCTAATAAAAGAAAAAAACAAATTTCAAATAGAAAGAAAAAGCTTTTAATAACAAAAATACAATTGTGGAGAAACGGAAAAAAGACACCAAAGGGTAGTCGGCAATTAACTATTAGAAAGAAAATAAGAAATGACAAACTGTAAACATCTGTAAAGGGCTTTACACGAAACTTCCATGGTAAAGGGAAGTTTTAAAACTAAACATATTGGAAATAGCAAAATACCCATATCTTCGTCAAGGGCAGAAACTGAGCTGTGTACAAAATATTACTTGTATTAAATTAATAATTCTCCAGTTAAAGCAACAATAAATAAAATTCAATTTTTTTAATGTGTTCATTCTGTATATATTGTAATAATATTATTATTCGCCACTTGTTGGCGATAAGTTTGTTAAAACAATATATTGAAATAAATAAAATAGCATATCACAAATACTACAAGTTTTAATATGACTTAAATTGTCTCTCTCATTGCTTATTAAAAATTATGATTATTTTTATTAAATGCGATAATAAATGGTATGTTGCCCCTTATATTTTAATTATTGACTAACAAAATTGATGCGCCGGCTATCTTGCTGAGACTCCAATATCAAAGGGTTAGGTTGGTACACACAGTATAAAATTTATCCTAGTAGAGCAAATGCTCAAATTCAACGAGTAACAGTAAACCTCCAATATTGACGGTACGCAGAGCTGATCGAACACAGAAAAATCCAGCGAAATTGAACGCAAATCAACCAAAAATGAATAAATTCGCCTCAGGTAAACAATAACAATGCAATTTAAGGAATCAGGTTGTTTGGGCTAACCTACATTTCCGCCCACTGCAAAACGGGATGACGTTAAGCTCGTAATCTCCTTCTGGAACGCTCCCTGTGGCTGCTACCTGCTTCTGGGCCACGAACGAAGTCTTCCTCAGCTGTTGTACCTTGGACTGCACCTGTCTCGGCTACCAGTCTTTTCGAATCTGGCTTCAAAAATTGACCTCGGACCCGGATCACGTTTTCAATGGACGCCAACCTCGTAATTTCCTCCTGGAATGTCTTCAACTACTGCTTATTGTATGCCACAACCAACGGTCCCTCTATATTCTGCACACTTCTATCTGCTTGACGCAGCACTACAACTTGCCAAAATATTGCTTCGAAGTCAAACACAAATGGGCGAAGCTTCAGAATCAATTTTCTCTAGAACTGCACTTTGGAACTTTATGAAATTATGTACAACTGGGCTCTGCACACTGGCGAATAAATAAAATAAAAAAACTGACACAAATAATAACTTCTAATGTAGGAAATCAATTCAAACTTGGGAGCCAATATTATAAAACAGCTTCTGGCTTGGGTTTTTTCCTAATAAACCATAACAATTGAACATCTCGGTATCATAGCAACAAGTTAACAACTGTTTTTAGTAAGTTTTTACAATAGTTCTCCTTAAATACTAAATTGTTTTTGCTAAATGTCATTCCGGAGCACTTTAACCGCACTTTGATTGCTTTTATGCAATACTTTTACTTTATAAACACTGGTTCACAAGTTATTTAGCACTGTATTGTAGTCTTCTATCATTTTCAGGTTGCTTTTCACATACTCTTTGCATTCCTGCACTTCCTTACACTGCTTTGTAACCCTTCAGCTGCGTTATCGATTGCTGACATAATGATATGAATACAGAATGCCGCATAACACTTTTGTAACGTTTCGAAACATCTCTGTACTTGAGCAAATTCATTATTCTGTCTTGACGTTACAAAATTAAACTGTCATTCATCATGAATTAGATGCATTTGCCATACCGAGCACCAATCATGAAAAAATATGCTGAACGCAACCCTACCGATACTGTTTTATTCAAATACTAGCCTCTGTTAATCAAATTACAGTTATTGCTAATCACGTCTTATGTACTTATCAATGTTTAGCAGCGACTTATTGTTGCAATAAATAGAATACCAATTTTGGGCCTATTTGAATCATTCTTTAGTTTTCGCACGTTTGCAATGCAACCAGAATTGCTGTAAGCACCATACCATTACAATATCTGACCTAAAGTTCATGCCAGGTAGACACTTAATCCACACGCAAAATATCGCCTTCCTCTAGCAATTACTTTTTAAACTATATCGCTAACAGGCTGACAGACAGACAGACAGACAGACAGACATAGACAGACAGACAGACATACGGATTTGATAAAACATGTTTTCGTCATGACCATGAAACGTGAAGATTTGAAGAAATGTCAGAAGGTTACAATACCTTCCCTCCTCTAAAAACAAACGCAGTAAACACAGGTAGAAAAAGAAAATTATTGAAAAAAACAAGAACATGAATGTTTCAAACTTACCATGGAACGAGATCTACTGAAAATTTAAAAATAACCGAAGAGTTCTAAACGATTTATATCGCACAAAGAAAGCAGAATCAGGATCAGTCAACGACAAAGGGAAAGCTAAAAGCACTTTAAAATAAATGCAAAAGAAAAAACAGTAGGAAGAAACACTAGTCTTCATTGAAATGTTAAAACTAGGGGACATGCTTATTTTATAAGTATCTGCATGAATGCTACATACTGTCCACGTAAAACGAAGCTAACATGATCATATTGTTCCAAAAAGGCGACAAAACCTATTGCACAAATTGCAAGCTGATTGCCCTTCTCTAAGATACAAACCCTTTACAAAGATTACAATAAAGAGACGTATTAATAAATTAGACAGATGCCGGCTACATGCTTGGATTAGAAGAGCGTTTAGCACATGTGATCACCTCCAAACTGTCAAAATATGAAGTGAAAAGACGTGAAAAGACTACAAAATATTAATAACCACTATATGTTGCATCTACAAATTATGAAAAGTATGGAACAATGGAATGTTTTACAAGCATTATCAAGAACGTTAACCATCAGACTTCAATAAATGCACTACCAATTCCAATAAAAGGAGGTGTACGTCAAGGGTATACAATATGTTCTAAATTATTTACTACTACGTTAGAACATACATTCAAGAACCTGGGGACAACAAATGCTTTAACATAAATAAGGCAGGATTAAACCATCTTCGTTTTGCCGATGATATAATAAT
The DNA here is from genome assembly GCA_940337035.1 of Agriotes lineatus. Lineage (NCBI taxonomy): Eukaryota > Metazoa > Arthropoda > Insecta > Coleoptera > Elateridae > Agriotes > Agriotes lineatus. The sequence continues at coordinate 70,693,741 of OW679202.1, forward strand.
ACTTTCAGAAGTAAAAAAAAGCCGGAAGCAATGCTTACCGAAGCGGACCTAATATGAAGACAAGTAAGCCTAAAATGAAATATCGTAAAAGAAAAATAATGACAAAAATCCAAGAAGATATTACAATGAAGAAAAATGAGCAGAATGATGAACAAGTACATATATATGATTTCGAAGGCTTTCACTGCCATTGCCATTATGTAACTAACGTCTTACAGGTTTGGACCGCATCACTGTTGAAATAAGGGTTGCCGTGTTAACACTGCACAGGTCGCCATCAATCATCTCCATCTACAACCTTTCAAACTTTGAAGAAGCGATCCCCTAAGAGCGATAGCCTTACTTCCCTATATCCATCAAATCATCGACCGCATAGGAAAGTTTCTTCGAAAACAAAACATCAAAACGATGTTCAAACCTCCGAGAAAGATTTAGTAAATTTAATAAATGTCAAAGGTGTTTACAGAGCTCCTTTCTCCTATAAATCTGTATATATTGTTGAAACAGAACTTTCAAAAAACCTGCATCTCTAAACTTACCACTTAATCCGGAACCCCTATACCTTGCGGTGTCGGGCTTGATTTGCAGAATTTTCCCCATTGGGTCTTACCTTGGGTTAGCAACTTCGCCTGTTGCCAGCCTGCCCCTCTCTTCGTTATTGATTTTCTAACGTTTTGTTTACACGTCAGTCTTGGTCTTCCTCAAGCTTTATTTTTACTACCTTTATTTACCATATTTTCTTTTGGAGTATATCTTCCTACATCTTTACTAGATTTCCATGCCAACACAACTGAGTTTCTTCTATTTTCGTTTGTAGTGGTGTTACGTTAAGTTGTTCACGAAGCACTTCATTCCGCTGTTTGTCTATTCTTGTTACTTCTGATATTTTTCTTATATATCTTATTTTAGTTATTTCGGTGTTAATGTCCACGACTCACAACTGTATGTGAAAGTTGGATTATACATGACATTGAACACTTTTAGTTTCTGTAGACACTTCCTTCTTAGTTAGGCAGTTTTACTCAGTGCGAAATACAATTTTTCTGTCGCGCTAATTCTAGCATTTACCTCCGACCCCATATTTCCATTTTCATCAAATATTTAAACGTTTGTGCTTGTTGGATTAGCTCTGCATCAATGCTGATATTCCATTTATTTTTTTTTCTCTAGAAAACACCATTACCTTTATTTTACCAATATTTATACATATATCCATTTCTTCTAGAGGCACCTTCCATATAGTTACATTTTTGCTATAAACCTTGAATATTGAGTATTTTTCGTTCTTACATAGTTTATAGTATTATGGTAAAAACTTTTAATGGCGATTAGTAATTCGACAGTTACTTTGATCCTGTCAAATGCCTTTTCTAAGTCAATAAAGCAGAAAAAGACGGTTTTTTTCGTTTTTGACGCATCTCTTAACACCAAGGTTATATCAGCCCAATTCTCGTATCATCATCAACCATTGCCAAACGCCAACGCGATACCGACTACGAGATTCATTTTGATGAAACTTCTATTATCTGAAAATCTCCGTTCTTCTTTAGCAGAAAGATTCTCGAAGCCCCAACAATCTCAATCATGATAAAAATTACACCCATCCTTCCATGTGCATAGACCTCATTTATAAACCCAATCCTCTTTATTCAAACGCATCTTGCGGTTTTTTCCGGTCTGTAGAAAGTTTCGTCTCTGACTTTGTTGGCGTTTCGAGTTACCATGCTTTTCGTTTCGTTAACTTTGCCCGTTACCCTCTTTTGCTCTTTTTCAATGAAACCTCTTAGAAAAGTGAGACAAAACGTTGCGTTTTTATTTTGGACAGGAAATTAAACCAATGAGAGCTAAGATAGACTGAAGAGTAGGGATAGGGTGGCCGACGTTTATCAGACTCCATTACACATAAAAAACCAAGTATTTGATCGATTTCCGTTTTAACATATGGAGTTCGAGTTTGGACCTTCACAAAACGAAGTAATAGACCACAACAACACTAAAAGCCATGGAACGAGCGGTGATATTTGTCCTTAAACGATAAAACTATAATAACACATGTAAGAGAACTTAAATAGAAAGGACACAATGCATGATATACGGATAATATGTCGAACTATCATATGCAACAATTGAGACCCTGAACAGGAAACAGGAAGAGTGGAAGACAGAGCAGATGACATCAAGACAGTTTGTGGCTGTGGATTCTGGATTCTCCTTCGACGTTCTCTAAAAATTTTATTTTCATCAATTGAGATTATTTTCGGTATGACCCCGAGTGGTGTAGCTTGAACAAGCGTCCACGTTCGATCAGCAGAGTTAAGCAACGCTGTCTCTGGTCAGAACTTGGATGGGAGTTCCACGGCTGCATCTCTCGCCGCCTCGTGGTACGGCTATCACGGAAAAAAGTTGATCCCGGCGGTCATAACAACATCATGACAGTCGTTAGTGGGGTTGGAAGTCCTCATAACTGCACAGTGACGCCTATAATTGGCCTAACGGCTGTTGACTGAGTGCGAATTAAATAAATAAATAAATCATCTTCTGAAATTATGTAGTGGATGAAACATGGATGCTATGGCACAGATCAGACAATAACTCTTTAATGGCAAGGCCGATAACTTTTGTAATTAAATTAAATTCTTTTTCCAGAAAGAGACATCGATTAGTAATTTTGTATGCTTTATAAGTTTTGATGATCGCGATTTAGACAGAAAAATAAAACTTCGGTGACTACACCATGCTTTTATGAACACAGATACAATGTAGTCATCCTGGGTACCGACGGACAACTTTTCCGTTTATAAAGTTAAATTTTGATACTACTTTTGAATTGTAAGAAGTTGTTGCCGATTTTGGTCAAATTTTATATTTTGAGATTTGAAGATTATTCCATCTGGAAAAATTTAATGCGATTTTCGAGCTCAGGCTTTTCCGAAAAAAAAATATGAAACTATAAGTGCGCCGTCTTACAACAAAGTATGAGATCTACCAAACATTTTTTTTTGAAACCTCTAGTTTTAAAAATAAGTGCATTACGAATGTTTAAAAACTGGTTTAAATTTCCAAAAACTAAAGTAAAAATGTCACTTGCTGTGATATTTTTAATTTCTATTATTATAAATAGCTATTTTTCAAAAACTGACAAGTAGCTTATGCATTTATTATCTGTAACCTCTTTTTACCTAGCTGGTGCATTGTAGGGTTTAGCGTCTGGCGGTGCAATGCTCAACTTCGCCCATGTCTCCGAATTACAAAGTTGGAGCGAGCCTTTTGTGCTTGCGTAGCAACCATTGTGTCAGGTGCGTATCTTGGTGACGAATTTGACCTTGTTACTCTCTCTATCCCTTAGGTTTGTGGTTCTGAGTAGAGCACAGTTAATTCGGTGCCCAATTGTGAATGATCTCACCGGAACTGATACCAATCGCCAAGACTGAGAAAAAATGCCGCCCACCGTGAGATATGAACCGAGGGCTTGCTGAATGCAACTCTAACGCTGTACCAACTGCGCTATACGGCTTCTCTGGTTTTTATTCAATTTCTTTAAAATTTAAGACGGTGTATTTTTCTTTAATGTAAGTTTTACTTTGTAAATATTTGTGCCTACTATAATACTTGCTTTAATTTTTATAATTTAAAAATTTGTTCTTTGTTTCATAATCGAACGCAATTTCTGTTTATGGAATTCGATGGCTTTTTACAGGATTTTTAAACAATTTTTTTGCAGTTTTCTATTTGCATTACAATTTGAAAACATTTTACAGTGACGTTAGTTTGCGGAGAACTAGAGATTTGTTTGCTGTTCAATTTAATAACAGATCGATACCTTCGGTAAGTAGAATTCGGAAATATGTACAAACATTTGAAAGATATGTAAATATTGCTGTAGAATCAGAAGCTAGAGATGGTAAGTACCTAATAATATGTTTTAATGTTAAACCAAACTATTCAAAAATAATAATTATATCCCAGGAGGTCGACAAACAGTTGACTGCACAGAATAGCGTGTTTTGGCCATGGTAAATATGGACCCAACATACAGTGTAAGATATATTTCTGTTGAGGTAGGGTTATGCAAATCGCGCATATGAGATATACTCAGAAAGCACAAATATCATTCCTATAAGACACAATGTCATCAAGAGATGTTTGGTTTTGACGAAGAAAGTACGAGCCAATTCTGTTATTCAAGAGCGTGCTAACAATGATCGTCGCTTTCTGTCGTCAATTTGCTTCACAGACTTTTACATTAAATAACAAACCAAATGTTCAAAACACGCGATATTGGGCTAAGGAAAATCCTAGGATTGATATCTCTACCAGAACTCAGTAACCTCAAAAAATTTATATCTGGGCTGGGATTTTTAATAACAATATCATTGGTTTGTTTGAAATTGAAGGAAATTTAAATTCAGTAATGTATTTAAACTTCTTAGTAACTAAGGTAAAACCTGCATTGGAAGAAATTGCATGAGAAAATCAGGAGATCTGGTTACAAAAAGGCGGTTGTCCCGCGCGTTTTGGCTTAGATGTTAGAATTTAAATAAATCTTTTCTAAATCATTGGATTGGTAGAGATCATGCTATAAATTTGAGAGCAAAATCTCCTGATTTGGCACCTTGTGACTTTTTCTTGTGGGGCCACCTGAAAAGCAAAATTTACAAAGGAGGCCCCCAGATATTAATTCTTTGAGAGAAGCAATAGTTACTGAATGCGTGTTAATTACTGAGAGGCAGTTAGCTAATGTAATAAATGCCTTTTACAACAGATTGGGGTATTGCTTATATCAAAACGGGGGTCTATTTGAATATTTATTGTAACTTATCTTTATTATTGTCTATTTTACGTAGCTTATAATAAAAACTGTTATTACTTTAATATTTATTCATGTAGTATAGAACTAATGGTAAAATACCTGCAAATTGAATGCACTAATGTTAATTGCGTATATGTTCGACTTTGAGAATGGACACCCGGTATAGTTCACTGCGAGATTTGCCTCGAACAAGAAGCCATTTATATGTTATATTGCCCACTCGTTTTTAAGCGAAGTATGCACCTCTAAAAAGAATAATTTCTTGGAACTGCTTAGTAAACACGCAATTATTCACCGAAGTGCAAATACAATAACAACCTTGGGATTCTAAATAGCATTACAAGTAAACCCTTACTATTTAAAAACATATTAAACTAAATTTACAACAGCATGGAAAGGTCCAAGCGATCTGACTCGCAAATTGTTTGTAATTAATATGAGTTGCATAATTTAAACGAAGCTAGCGAGTTGTTAGTACTTGCCTTCTGTGAAGAAACTATTATGTTCAAATTTGAGGATGGGACAAATTGTTTTTCAGAATTAAAAAGGAAGCTGAGAGTATATTGGCTACATTCAGTATACCTCATAAAATTGTCATGTACTTCAGAAAATAAGTTGCATATCTTGCCAAGTAGGTACCTCATTAACGTGTATTTAAAAACTAAGGGCCAGTCGCTATTAACAGTTGATTGGCAATAGTGGGTAAGAGCAGTGGCGTAACTATCATATGTGCAGGGGGTGCAAAGAACCTCCGCGCCAAATGTATCTAGGCGCCGCGGTAGCGGAGTTTTTTGTGAAAATAAAAGTTTTCCTAGAATAGAGGTTCAAAGCGGCAACATACTATGATACGTGAGCGCCACTGGGCTCTTTTGAGTGGGCAGTCTTTTCTCCTTTTGAGTAGATTAGAAGTTCCAGCTCTAGTGTGTGTTTGTGATTCTTAGATTGCATAGTGGATAGTGCATAGTAACATACTATAAATTCAAAGTTTTAAACCGCAAATTTCTGACGATTGCTTCAGATGCAGAGGTCATAGAGAGTGCCAAATTACTTCAAACTACGTATGAAACTGATCTCGATGACGGCTTACTAAAGCAAATTGTACAATTTCGATCTTCGTACACAACTAGTATTAAATATTGCTTATCAGTGAAGGAAGTGGGAGAAAAATGTCTGTCTAATCACACATCATTGGCTAGCTTTCCATATTTGTATACAGCTTATATCCTTCTTTTTACATCCCGTCACTACAGCCTCCACTGAGAGATCTTTTTCTAAATTAAAAATTTTAAAAACTTTTTGCTAAGTAAGATGGGCCAAATACGCCTAAAGAGTTTTGCATTACTGAGTATCGGCAAAGTAAGAGCCAGTACTCTTGGTTTTAATTCACTGATAGATATGTTAGCTTTAGCAAAGTCTCGCAAAAGAGAGTTTAATTAAAGTGCTATACCTACCTACATATTTATATATCTACTAGCTGGCCCGGTAACCGGCCCCCCAAAAATAATTTGTCTCTGAAACCCCGTTTCACCACTATAGAGTTTTAATTTTATGTCATGTCCATCGTCTTGGACTTAAAAATAAATGCCATTTTCGCAATCAATGTCGCAAAAAACCGCAATAACGACACCCATATCGATTTTTAGGCTTATTTGCCCCATTTCACCCCCTAAGGGGTAGCGGACCCGACAGACGTTGTCCTGCCCGAACGTTGGTTTGCCTGCTATTGGCGGGTTTTAAAAAATATTGGAGGGTGGAGGGAGGGGGGTAAAATTTTGGAGTTATATGTTTTGATATGCGAGAAATCTTTAAAAATTTTAAAAAAGAAATTCGTCAAAAAAAATTTAAAAAATCCTAGAACCCGATTGCACTGCCACCTACCGGATCCAATTGTGAATCTAAACCATCCAGGGACCCTCTCAAACACACAAAAAATGTCATCAAAATCGGTCCAGCCGTTTAGGAGTTGAGTCACGTACACACGTACAGAAGAATTATATGTATAAATATATACGGATGGGGCCATCATTATACGTATATAACAGCAATAAGATAACATGAACTACAAAATAGAATGCTTGAGTAAGAAAGAGATGACCATACAACAAAATTACTTTAGTAGGCACAATTAGTTGACATATGTCATAATTAAAGTGAGCGTCAAGCCTACTCGTATATTTGCTACTATGTTTATCTTTCTTACTCAAGCAATATGTGTTATTTTCTTGTTCATGTTATCTCATTGCTGTTATATATAATTGTAGCCCCATCGGTATTTGATTTTTCTTGTGAATTATTTAAATTTTTATTCCTTTTACCTGGTTTTTGTTTTTGTATTTGCCTATGTATTTTTATGTTTCATGTTATATTTTGCGAGTGTTTGATGTAATGGTAAAATCTGTTCTACTTTATGGGTCGGAATCGTGGACGGTTACAGAACTGGTAAAGCAGAAATTGCAGGTGTTTGTAAATAGGTGTTAGGTGGCCAGTCATTATTTCGAACAAAGATCTTTGGGACCGAACAAATCGGGTGGACATTAATATAGAAATTAGAAGAAAATATGGATGGTTAGGGCATACGTTGCGAAAAAATAAAACTGAAATTCGCAGAAAAGTTTTGATTGGAAACTTTAGAGTTTTAGAAACAGAGGACGCCCGCGAAAAACGTGGAGAACTGTAAAACAAAAGACAGGAAAGACTATAGCACAACTGAGCCAAAGAGAAAAGGAAAATGACAACTGGAGAGAATATACGAATACCCTATGTCCCAATAGGGAATAATGGGGTTATTATTATTATTATTATTATTATGTTATATTTAATAAAAGATTGAAACATCTAAATGTGTTTTATTTTGCAGTAAGTAACCTTTCATGTTAAGAAAAGAGCTTATTAATTAAAGTATTAATTTTATAATTAATATTATTAATTAAAAGTGTTGCATGGCCAAAAATTACCCCCCCCCCCCTTTTTCTGAAACTTCTTGTCTACAACGGCTATCATTTATTCTTGCACACCGGCGCCAAACCGTCTTGTTACGCCACTGGGTAAGAGCGCACGTGTAGTAGCTCAAAAATAAATTAAATAAGGTATGAGTTTGTTTGCATTAAGGGTGTCTGTTACTGCTAAAAAGGGTAAAAAATGCAAATGTTAATTCTTGGGTAGGAAATACAATTTTGAACATATAACGTAGCCTACATAAATTACAAAAGAAAAAATCACACTTTATATAGATGTTTCTGTGTCATTTTTATAATATTGTAGCATTCCAGATTTTACATGTAAATAAACTTCCGTCAACAAAAACTTAATATACTAGATATGATCAGATAATACGGCGAATGGAGCCACAACTACTTATACATCGAAGAAATATTGTATTTATCTTAACAAGCATAATCTAGCAACCTTCTATAATGGAACTGACACGTGTTAACTCTATTATTCTGCCTGATTTTACCTTTTGTCTCTGTAAACCTGTTTTTGCACTTTTCCCAAAAATGAATCACTAACAACGTGAGAACATGAAATTTTGTTTCGCACCTGGAAAAAGTTCAGATGATGCAGTAACTTTCAAGACTGTGTACAAGTAGTTTGATCGTTTTGAATCGATCGCTGACGAGGAACAATCTGGACGCCCTTTGACTTCATACACATCAAACATTCAAGAAATAGCTGATAATCTTCACACATCAATCAGTTGAGTACTGAAAATGTAAACCGGAGTTGCTTGACGGTGTGGCTTCAAGTTCTAACTTTTTGAAAAGTGTTGTAACGAGGGATGAACCTTAATTATATGGTAATGATTCTAAGACCAAGATTTAAAGTTCACAATGGAAAACGTCCAGCTCAGGCGAAGAAACCACTCCAATTGAAATCCAACATCAAGATGATGATGCTAGTTTTTTACGATTTTGAAGAAATATTGGGGGGCGGCGTTCGTGCATATGGGTACTACTGGGAACTTTGAATACTATAAGGGGTTTCTTACCGACAGTTCTTGCCGGATACAAAAATTACCGCCATATTCGTCCAATTATGCACCATATGATTTCTGGCTCGTTCCAAAAATCATAATGATCATGAAAGGAAAGTAGTTTGACTCGATAGAAGGAATTGAAGCGGTCACGACATTGAAATTAAAAGCACTCTAGAAAGGTAAACTGTTTTGAAAAATTTAAATAAATAATGTAGGAAGGTAAGGAGATTACTTTGAAGGGGATTAACTAACATTCGCAATTTAATTAATAATCTTTTATTAATTCGCTTGTTCATCGCATTATTTGATCACACCTCGTACAGTTTCCCACGGCTATGGAATTGCGTTCAAATTATAACTTCAAAATTGGGAACAAACGAAATATGTTGCTATAGTATATATTTAAATCAGTACGGCAGACTTTCAAGCACCAATTTTCTACGTCTAGCGCCAACAGATCTTTCAGTATGTTAATTGCTATTGACTATTTAGCCTTTTCCTTCTTTTCTTGCTTGTAACTTGTTGTTTTAAAACCTTTTTGCTGCTCGTACTTCCGGTAATCTAAAGACGTGCCTTAACCATCAGATACAGTGTGATTTAATTAGGGAGCATCACTTTCTTCCTTTTTTTCTCTCAACACTCTCCCCCCACCCCCCAAGATTTTAGCTCGTTTTTGGTCCCACTAAGGGGACTTGCTATATTATAGTCACTCATATAGTCGCTCCACGAAATACAAGTATATTTTGACATACCATAAAAATTAAAGTAAATGAAACAAATGTCAGTTCTGATGCTTTCGAGAAAACTCACATTTTGCTACTGATCGTTGTCATCTTAGTGGATGTGGCTCAAAGGTAAGAGCATCTGGTTCTGGGCCAAAATATATCGACTTTACCTCAATTCCCCAATCCGGATGTGTCAACGATGGGGTCTTAAGTACCAATGACGGCTCGTGGAGAATTTTGATGTTAGGATCAATCGAATATAAAACGCATTTTCCACCCCCTCACAGACAGACATATTATAACATCCCGAGATCTAATTATACAGTAATCGCCAAATGGAAAACAGTTTTATTTAGTTTTTTTGAAAATTTAAACTCTGGCGATCGGAGGTGGTTGAACAACATTACTGGGTCAAACAAAAGTTGTCACGTGACATCCGTTATCTGTCAAATTTTACATTTTTTTTAATAATTGCAAAAAATGCATTGACAAGCTAAGACAGAAAAAAAAATACAAAAAAAACATGCAACCCCACTGATTTTTACTAAATTCTGCTGAGCTAGCTAAATCAGTGGGTGTTCGATTTTAAACGTGACGCGATGTGAGACAGAATTTCTAATGTCAAAAACGTATTTATGTGCCTCTCTAAAATTGCACGCATTCCAAGTTGTCGCAGCAGAAGCGTGTGTAGCTCTTATGAATACAAGGAACGCCACACAAGAAGCGGTATTATCATACTATATGCGATGTGTAACAAATTCAACTCGATGGCACCCAGCTACACGTTAATCTATTTAGATAACAAAGACGAGTTCGAGTTCCGATCATATCCCAAACTAACCACCCACAAAAAAATTAGGCGAGCAATAGACATTGACGTAACTGACCAGGAAGTTAGCAATAAAAACCAGATATCGAGAATCTAGCTTTCTAGACGCAGGACAATAGTGCATTGTATCTCAAGAATGCTTCAAATTACTTCAGGCAGCCGTTAAATCATAAACTCCTAATTGCGTAAACGGGATTGTGTATTCAGACACTGAGTATTAAAGAACTTGGTCAGATTTCAGTTCATTCACGCACTTATGCATTTCGGTAATTTTTGTCACTCTACACTTGTGCTTCCAAGATCTGTCTTAAGCATTTGGAACTAGTGGGCTAACCTTTGCATTTTCCTATAATTAGTAAAATGTTGTATACGCATACTATATGTAAATAACTAAACTGCTGCATATTTGTATATGTTCGTGTATGTTGATTTATTCTTGTTCTCCAATAAAAATACGTGTTATTGCTGTCGATACTGTGTACCATTTGGTATTAACCAGGACAGATCAACCTCCACAGGGCAACTTAGACCCTCCAATACCATAAAAGGGAACTTTGGGAAACCTCGTGCCAAATATTTTAAATTCAGTTCTCGGTTATAGTTTTTATTTTCACTTCAAAACATACAATTTCGCGTATTTTGATTCTATGCAAAAAATATAAAAAGATTGAATCAATAAAATAGAAAAAACCCACTTGCATATGAAAACCTCGATATTCTTGTTAAAACCCCACTATTTCTATTGGCAACCACCTCCGAAAATTAATACCAGAGAGACAAAGAAATTTAAAACACATACATCCCACGTCAAAAAAGGTAAGTACATTCAACCGCACTGATTTTTACTAAATTCCGCCACAACCACATTTCAATATCACAAGTAATTTTATCTTCGCCCAAGGCTAATCCATTTTTTATTTATTTTAAAGCTTGAATTATTTTTTCGGTCGCTATATCAAATATTCAAGATGTTCCTCGTTGTGCAGGAAATTACTGAATTAGAATCATACATTTCTGTAAACATTTTAAATTCATATATTACATCATATGTTTTTCTAAGTTGTACTAGCGACTGATTTCCTAAAAGCAATTTCTTGAAGTAAATGAAAGTACCAAGAACTTTTAACTTATCACTTGACTCTCACGCAAGGAAATGAAATACGAAATAAAATAAGAAACAAATTTAATATTTCTCACATGTACAAGTATAAATTTGTAGAATCAAGCAACGTACAATAGAGACAGTCCAACGTCGCAAACTCTCTTATACAATACTGCCTATTGTCTCTTCGCAGTTTGGTAAGCCTTAAGCCGCATGGTTTTTCAGACTTCCGAAACACGGATGTCGCCAGGATCTGTTTGCAATGCCCTTGACTCCCGGATATTCATTTTTGAAATATTACAATATCGGTAGAGAAGCCGGGTAGCACAGTTGGGAAAGCGCTAGGCTTGCATTAAGCAGGTCTTCTGTTCGAATCCCGCGGGGGTCGGATTTTTTCCGCAGCCTTGGCGATTGGAATCGGCCTCAGTGGGACCATTTAGAGTTGAGCACCAAATTAACTCTGCTCTATTCAGAACCACAGACCTAAGAGATAGATTAACAAGGTCAACACATTACCAAGACACACACCTCACACAATGGTTGCTGCGCAAGCACAAATGGCGCGCTCCAACTTTGCAACCCAAATCCGGGGCAAGTTGAGCATTGTACCGCCAGGCGCAAGCGTATAAAGCAGCTGTACAGTTGACCAGGTAAGAGTGACTATCACTGTATAGTATTAGAGCAACTATGCCATAACTTGCACCGCTGCACCACATGTAGTTATGCCGACTTTTTAAACCAAGATAATAATTAAAAGGCGTGCGGGAGGGGTTTTATTATCTGTAGGGGTCTCACAAAAATAAATGTAAATTACAATACAGTGATAAAAGAATAATTATTCAAATACTTCTGCACTATTAACTATTACACGCAAGCGACTTGGAGCTATTTTAATAGTTATTTTGAGAAAAAACACTGCAAATATTTTTAATATAAAGCAATAAGGCACAAGTATTTATTAGTCAGACAGTTGATGTTAGTGATTTTAATCTTCTCAAAAATATTCAGCGTACGCCATTGAGTATTTGCTTGAAAATACTTATCATTAAATCTGTCGAGACCTTAATTGTAATCACCGGATGTTATATCCGCTATTGTTATACTCTATAGCCTTCACCGTGAAATGTGGAAATGTTATTGGTTTACTGTAATTATAGTCAATTTGATTTAATCAGTTATTTGGAAATAAACATGGGCGACCACAGTAGTCAAAATCGTGTTTGGTTATTGTGGCCGATGTAAAAATACATTTCACCTTGTAAATTAGAGAAAAAGATTATATTCCAGGCAATAAAAAATGTCTAAATCTTACCTGCAACTTTATTGATTTTGTAATATAAAACTGTTCTGTCCCTGTACTTAATTTTAAAATAGAGTTCTCCTTTTATACAGCTTTCAAACGCAGCGGCGTCACTCAGGTATTATAAGGGTGCAAAATCTTGATCTTCTCGCTTCTACCTAGAATGACTACAACGAAAACGTCGTCCATAGATCCCAAATTAATTTCTCCTTTGATGCTATTTGAAGTTGTCATGTACAATATCAGATGTTTAATGCCACCTATTACTGTTAGTGAATAATTTATTTTATTCATATATTCATTTGCATGACGTGTTTTATGGATTCTCGTCCTTGATACATACGTGTAAAGCATTTCAGGTCATTTTAACCTAAAGCATAATTTCTGTTAACGTAGTCAAGGTAAAATGGCATAAATTGTTATAAAATGTATATCTTGAGTATGAAAAAACTGCTCTTATAGGTAACTTTGTGTTAGTGCAGGAATGAAACATTACAGGGATCTTTTCTTATTAGCACTGCAATTATTTTAAAGATTTCTTAAAAATCCAACACGATGCGTTTACATTAAGATTGTTTCTAGCACGCGTCAAATATAGATGGTTTCTTAATTCGAACGTAAAAAGAAGTCGAAAACTCCTCTAAGATTTTTGCCTCATATACGTAGTTTTTTTATAAAACAGCGTTAACATTTTGAGAAAAAGCTGTTGAATTTGTAATAAAACGGCATGTTTTTTAAAGCAGGCGAGTAACAAAAGAATTAGCTAACGCGATTTTATTAAGTGATGTTTACTTGACGCTCATAACATCATTTTATAAAATAAGGCTTTTTTACCTATCCTGATTATAGAATTATGCCGTTTTACTAGCGGCTTACAAAACGTTCTCCCTAATTTTTAGCGCTGTTTTATAAGAAAACTACGGATCTGAGCACCCTGTATCGGCAGTGATTAACTAACATCTGCAATTAGTACGAAATACTAAATTGTGTACAACAAATTACATTTTATAGTTAATAAATTCTGAATTCCTGCATGTCATACAATAATAGCTATTTGTGCAACAAGTGATAAAAGTGGATGTTGATGCACGAGACATGAAAATTATTAAAGTCAGATTTACTTATAGCACGAGTTTGCACACAATATTTTTTCTACGGCCTTAAATTTACTGCTAATAATCCATAAATGTCGATTTAACACAGGTTTGCATTTATAACAGTTATAATTTATGTCATACTAAAGAGATGGCCGTGACGGCGCAGGTGATCGTTTCTGCAGTCGGTAGCTGTCAAAGTTAGTTATCAAAAGTAATTATAATAGTACACATTTTACTTTATTCATTGCATAATGCTTTAATTATTTAAAAAACACTTTACCTCGAACGAAAGAAGTAACTAGAATTACTTTATAACTTCACTTCCTGTTTAAAATTCTAAATTCAACATCCGCTGTTTGCTTTTAGCACATGTGTAAACAGCTGATTTTACTTGTAACACGCTGATTTATAAAACGACATTTTTAGTGAAACAAGCTAGTGCTAAAAGGCTTACTTTTAGTAGTAGGCTAGTGTCTAAAAATTTTCGACAACAATTTTATATTACATATCATTATATACCTATTTATTGGACAAATATGGTACAAATAGAATTGGAACATAACCACTATTACTGAATTATTAACATTTTTGTCTGGAAATAAAGAATCTAAGCTTGATTACGATTACGACGTTATTTAGACGACATTGATAACCTTCAAAATTAACAACTAACAATGCCCTGATTACTCTAGGAATACGTAAGTAATTTAAACATGATAAGTGTCCCGTTTATGCTATTTCATGATACTAATTTGAATTTCGTAAAATTATTGAAATTAACCTATTGACCTTCAAAGGTAAAATATACCGCATTTTTAAGAGCCTACAAAATCGTATGCGAGTTCTTTCTCGCAATGATTATTTACATTTATGTGCTTACACACACACAAACACGTACAGTTTCATGACAATGAAGAGCGATACATGCGCATGATAAAATAACATATTGAATATAGAAAATTGAGACGTAAAAGAAGAGGTAGAAATTGAATTAGCAGACTGCCAGAAATTAATAAGACCATGCTAATAGCAAGATGAATTTGCATATGGCCGTGACCGTGCCCTACATGCTTGCAAGTACTTGATAATCAAAAATTGATAATTTCATTAATAATCTTACTATACGTTCCAGTTTGATCGGAACCATCACGAAATAAAACTGCATCTTTTCAGAATTGTTCATCTTCAATGAACGACTCTCAGACGTTCTTAATTTGTAAATACGCCAAATCGATCAAACATTATTCTTGATTCAGTATATGACTAAAGAAGCATTAAGTGCCGTTTACCACAGGTTTTCCCGAATTTGAGTAATGGCACTGATAAAAACATCATATCTTCGAATAGTTCTAAGAGCTTCGAATAACAACTGCATATTTACTGTTTATGAAATTATCGAAAAAGTTAAGTGATTTGATGGTTAATTTCGGTGAAAGTTCAGTTGAAGCAATATACTAAAATAGGTTTCTTTTTCTGTTCATTTTAACCCGTAGAGTTATTTGTCGTAATTCGTTTATTCTTCGATTTATTGGGCCAAGCCCTGTTCACCTATTTATGCAAGGTTTTAAGGATGATGCAGCACATTCGCAGATATCGCATAAAAGCCTTAACTGTCGCATTTACACCCCGCGCGAGGGAAATTATCAAAGTTGTGAATTAAAACATTTTGTCTTTTATTCTTCCATCGAGTTTCACCCTTCTAGCAGGCATGTAGCATCACTCCCGACTCCCTAACCTGTCGCGGCAGGTAGCTTGGTAATTTATCAAAATTCAACAGAAGGTATTTTATAGTGTCGGGATAAATATTGTCGCAGGTGATTCGTGAGTGTGATATTTTGCAAGCATAACATTTCCGGCCATAAGGCATCACGATTTAATTCGGTTTATTACGTTGTGCCATGTACATTATCATTTAGAAAACATCGGATTAAAATATCACCCTGCTGCGTAGTCTCTCCATCGAGTTGGTTACATTACATCGCCGCCGGCTCATTCTTGTTGCATCTCCCTTCCCAGATATCTTTATGCCACCTAGACCATCTCTCTCTGACTTGCAGACGGGGCCGCTTCTCTCTTACACCGGACTGCTGGACACTGCATTTTCCTCCATGATTTTGAGGTATCGTAACGAATTCTGATCTGTCGCTATACTAAAATGTATTTGACTGACTTCTGCATGATGTGTAAATGTGTTTCGTGTTGCTAATTTACCGTCCTTTTTAAAGTGCTTGCATGCTTAGATTTCGGTTTATGTTCGAACTCTAAATTTATGTATTTACGATTTAGTAGTCCCTTCGGGCAATTGGAATGTCTACTTGGGTGTCGTTTGAGTATTTGAAGTCAATATTTTCATAGTTTGTATTCTCGTGAAGTCGCATAGGAAAACAATTAGTTGCAATTAATCTTAACAAGACTGCACTAGAATTTCGTCTAACTTGGTGTGTTAATTATAGTGTTTTAAATATAACTGGGATCAAATCATTGTTACTGATTGTTTGTTAAAGTACCGTTGTCGTCTGTAACACGTCCACTGAACGCTTATATGAATCATTAAAAAAGCTTACTACATAGATGCGGTTGTTTTAGAAGCAATAAAAACGAACAGTATGCATGTACTTATAGTACATAAAGCCAGTCAAATAGATTGACAGCCATCAAAAATACATTACTAAGAAGCAACATTCTCTTTTTTATAGTTTATTGACCAACAAATAGAATATTGTACATTCTATAAAGTAGATACTACGATAACGTAATAAAAAGGCGTTCACTACCTATTATATTAAGTGATTTAAAATGTAAACGTCCTTTCATTTCTTCTGTAGATAAGCCACAAGTAAATCCTCCTCGATAATGAAAGGGGTCTGGTTGTCTGATATACCTCAATGATGTTGGAAACTATTTTGTATTAATCAAAAGATGGAATGGGACACTCTTCATGGGAAGAGTCTGCAACCTTTCCATATTTAGCAAACCTATAGCCTCCAGAAAACTTTGCTTTAAGGTTGCAATTTTTGTCATTGGATAAATCGAAATTGTAGACTATATCCATACATTTCGTTCAGAGATAAAGCACAGTTCACTCGTGATAGAATAAACAACAAACTAGCATCG
This sequence comes from Agriotes lineatus, assembly GCA_940337035.1. Lineage (NCBI taxonomy): Eukaryota > Metazoa > Arthropoda > Insecta > Coleoptera > Elateridae > Agriotes > Agriotes lineatus. The sequence goes on from OW679202.1 coordinate 70,710,694, forward strand.
ATGAACAGATGATAATTCTCGTGCAACCGTGGAAAGTAACTTTCAGCATTGACTTGTCATTAACGAATGATGAGGTAGGCTCAATAATCAATTACTTGGCCCAGTTGTGCTAGATGATCGTCTGTTAGGACATTTTTAGTTTTGAACGAACGTACGGCTATTAGCGTTATTTCATAAATTACGACCCCATTTGTATATGGGTTTTTCGGTTGTTCCGCCTGAAGTTGAGCACATCGAGTTTTATACAAGCATTTAGTGGATTTTAGCGCACACAGCTGTGTTATTCGCTTGCCGCCAACGGTTCTAAAACATCCTCATTCTGTGTGCCTCTGTTCCAATGTGTTGGCATGCTAGAATATAAATATCGATCCGCAAGACGCCTTCCTGCATGTTTCTGGCGTGTATTAAAGAGACAACTGCCATGTGTACAAGAGAACGACTTTCAGTTTATCGATCGCGTGGCTGGCGCTGCATTTTTAGTCAGTTTTGACCTAGAAGCTACAAGTTATTTTGAAGTTGTGCTTCCCGCTCGCCCTGCCTTAGGGCATGCGTGGGCGAGGGTTTTAACGTTTGGTTTCTGTGCCATTTTAACGCCTAACGGTCGTACCTTGGTGTGTGTGTTGTGTACCGCCTGTTTTGTTCCGTACGCAAGTGTTGCGTTCGGGTTTCTTGGACCTTTTTTTGACTGCACGTGGTTATGGAAACGGCGATCGAGCTGCATGTCGTAGTTATTGTTTAATGTAAGCCTTGAGTCTTTTGTAACGGCGAGTGGCGCTCATATCTCGTCGTTTAACGGATTACCTGTGAAGACTCATTAACGGCTCATCATTGTTTCACGAAGCAATCGCTTACCGTTTCTGTCATCCCGCCAATTTATTGCGCGATGCTTCGATGCCGCTATCAGTAATGGATTATACCCTATGGCTCCGTCCGCCCACAGCTCGTTGAGTTGTTGCAGTATCCCTTCCGTTTCGTGTATGCAGTATCTGGGGACAGTAGCTGATCGCAGTAGCATGGGACATCAATTTACCGCACAGCCAAGCTTTTTAAAGATACCGTTTGTATTATTATTAACGTTTAGAGTACAACCTAACATATACAGTGTGTTCCGCCGAATCATCGGACAGTTGATGTAACGTCTCGGTTGCTTAATTTTTATTGTGTGTGTCTTTCGCATTTGTCATGCCCTTATAGCTGTGTACCTGTCATTACAATTAATTTACCGTCAGTTTACATGGGCGTTGTTTAACTTTATGCAGTAGCTCTGTCATGTGTCACAACCGCTACTTAATATAGTTGAATTTCGCCTTTTATTACCGCTATTTGATTATAGTTTGATGTTCATATTGTTTTCCAGTATTTTCAAAAGTTAATGTCAAGTTTACCGAATAATTTCAATAGACTTAGACGATTACGCAGTTTACCTAACTGCCGTATACTAAAACATTTCATATTTGTATGTGCATTTTTATATATATTCAAATATTTTTTCATGTTCATGTTAACTGTGGTTTTCTTTGTTATTGTGCATGCGTTGTGCGTATTGTTTTTTACAGTCGTAAGAGGAGTTTGGCCAGCTGATCAAGTGGATTTTCGAAAGGTAGGTCCGATGGTGTTGAACTGGCTCGCTGACCAGATTACTGCCACGCTTAAAGTTGAACGGTGAATTAATATGCGTCCACTTTTCCTCAGTGAGTTTACCTGTGCATTTTTCTAGTGATGGAATTGTGGTGGCGCCTTATCATTTTAGATCTGTTTACCGTTTATTAGATCGTTGCCTTTGTGTTATCTCGTGTTGAACCACCCCTCGCTCCACTGAAGTCTAGTCGGCAACTTTTTAATGGGCTGGGCAGTAGAGATGGGCGCGTGAGTGAGTGCGTGAGTGCGTGACGCACGTTTCACGCTTGCTTTAAACACTCACGTTTACGCACGCTCACGCTCACATTCCCTCATGTTTACGGCGTGGCCCGCCACTCACAACGTGACCCGCAGCTTTTATTTGAAAATTCAAATTCACATAGAACAGAATGTTCAAATTTAAAACCAATGAAGAACCTACAACAGAACTAAAAACTCTAAAATAAAATATGTTTTGTACGTGAAATAATAATAATAATAATAATAAGTTGTCTTTTATTTTCACAAAACCAATAATTCTTCATACATATAAGAAAAATAAAAAAATGTTTGCTTTGCGAAAATTAAGGTGAGGTTCAGCTTAGCATCCAAGATGCGTCGCCGTTCTTCCACCTAACCTTAATGTACGGGATACGTTGCAATCAGAATAGTAGACACAAAAAGAAATAAGTGAAAATTGACTGCAATAGCTTACAACAAAGGATAAATACTGATTTCTCGCGAAAACGTTTCTTGCAACCGTCCTCAAAGACATTACATTTAATACCAAAAGCTGTCATTGGAATTGACGTTTCCCTTATTGATACGAGTGCAAGAAAGTATATGTTGCTTGGCAACACTTTTAATTCCTAGATTTAAAAGTACTTTCACGTCCAAAGAACTAAAAGTTAGTTCTACTTGGTCACTTATAGACGCAGACACGCGATTGACTGTAAATACAACATTCACAACACAACACAAGTGCGAAGCTCGGTCGCTCCAGCTCTAGATCTTCCACATGGCGGGGAGCGGGGCACCCTGCAGTCTTTTATTCGTTACTAAATATTTAACGTGAAATTTAAGTGAAACGTGAATCACTCACGTTCACTGCCCGATTTTCAAATATTACTCACTTTCACGACAGGACCCGCCGTGACCCGGCGTGACCAGACTGTTTTCACGTCACGCGCCCATCCCTAGTGGGCAGCGGTCCTATGTGAGTTATATTCCCGATATTGTGAGTTATTGTACGCGCTAGTCGTCTAGCTTTATTGCGACTTTTCGTAAATAGCATGTCGTACCGTTACAAACTGGCACGTTGTCGTAATTGTCGTTTTAGCCCATTATACGTCTGACGGTAGAGAGTTACTTACAATTTCACAAAATCGCTTAACAAACCTTTAGGATGATGTACTTTTGGGTATAAAGCAGAACACGTACTTTCAGAATTTCAGTCGTGCTGTAAGAAATTATCTAGACTTCTAGATAATCACTTCCCTCACGAAAATTACTTGGTAAGTGTACGGAACCAGCTGGGCATGCTACAGTTCTTAATTTGGAAGAGGTGGCTCTAATCACCGAGGCGCTTGAAATCGTAACAAAAAGGAAGAGTCCGCTTACCACGGCTGATATCGGAGAGGTGGTCAAAAAATACCTGGATAAATCAGAAACCCGATTTTTGTGTTTCTGAATAACTGCCCAGGGCCTTATTTTGTCGATTCCTTCATAACAAGGAACAACTTGAGCATTCGAATGGCTAGCAATATAAGGCGTTCTAGGTCATATGTCTATCGCGAAGATATATATTTTTAATAATATATAAATGTATGTCGAGACCAAGAGTACAAATTTGTCCAATTACGATAAAACCAAGAACACAGACATAATTACTTAGCTTTAAACGTTTTCCAATCTCTTCTTTCTGTGTTCTAATTCCAACAATCAAACCATTTTCTAGCATCTCCTTTCAAAACTTTTCCCGGCTCAAGCCACCTGTTCGCGGGAAGACCACCGAATTTCTTCGGCTAGGTGTTGAATTTCAACACACCACGAAGTAGCGCCAGCGGACAGCACTTCACGCAAACGAAAAAAAAACGTCAATTAAAGCATCCCTTGATTCCATCACGATTACAATTCACTTTTACGTAAAACACGTGCCAATCCCACTTCTGATATAAACATATAATAACGATATTGTCAATTAAAACTTAGTATCGCACCAGCTTTATTAATAAGTGATTTACACCGTATTAGAATAATGCAACGCTCTGCACTAGCCCATAATTCAGACTACCCTCGGAGACGGAATGCCTGCCCACACGCCTCATTTGAAATTATAACACAATGTTGTTTGCATATTTTGGGCAGCCCGTCTCACAGGCCGTTTTATGGCGTGACCGCATGGGTGATAAAATCGACATCGCCGAAGGGCTGAAGTCGGCTGGAGGCGAAATATATAAGGTGATGGGGAGTATACTATATAGCAGACTGGATAAGTACGCCATAACTAATCTGGGAGAGTACCGAAATCGATTTCGTCAAAATCGGAGTACAATTGATGCCATCTTCATATTGCGACAGCTACCCGATAAAAGCTACGAGTATGCTACTGACCTGTATAACCGTTCCCTGGATTTCAAGAATGCTTTTGATAGAATTAACTGAAGAAAAATTGTGCAAGCATTGAGCGAGCTCAAAGTACCAGACAAGTTAATAAAAGCAACCTTGGACGATAACAAGATAAAGGTCCAGACTCTCTGGATTCTCTAAAGAATATCACTAAAGGCGGGGTTAGGCACGGAGATGTGGTATCACCGCTCTTGTTCAATTTAGTGCTTGAACTAGTTATCCGAAAGTTGGAAATTAGAGGATGGGTGAATACAAAACCGTACAGGTTGTAGCGTACGCAGATGATGTGGTGCTGACCTGCAAAACACGTGAACGCTTGGTAGTATCAAAGAACCATGGTCCAGCCCTGAATTAAGAGAAAACAAAGTTTCTGAAATTTTCAGAAAATAGTGTAAACGGAAGACAAGTACTAAAAATAAATGAGTACACATTTGAAGAAGTTGACTGTTTTAACTATCTTGACTCGCTACTACACTCCGAGAATAGCCTCGAATTAGAAATTTTAAAACGCATTAACCTGGGATATAGGTGTTACATTTAACCAATAAAACACTCGAATTCACATCAAAGATAAGAATTTATAAAACGTAATAAGGCCAGTAATAGCATATGCAGCGAAAACGTGGCCATTAACGAAAGCAAATGAGGCAAAGTGAAGAACGGTGGATAGGAGAATACTAAGAAGAATAGTTGAGCCGAAACACGAAGATGGAGTTTGGAGGCAACTGATGAACCACGAAATCTTACAACAAATGGGCAGTGAAGACATTGATGAATGTATAAAAGTGCAAAGGATCAGATTGCTTGGCCACGTAAGTCGCATGGAGAGTACAAGGGCAGTAAAACTTCTATCAAGCTGAACTCCACAGATCGGTAGGAAAAAAGGGAGGCCAAAAGTGATGTGGGAAGAAGGAGTTTTAAGTGATCTAAAATTAATGGGGGTGAAAAACTGGTGGACGAAAGTGGAAGAGGGGAGACTATGGAGGCAAATAGTAACGGGAGCAAATACACATCCAGCGCTTTAATTAACTAGTAGAGAAGAAATCCCACTGAGGTGTAATCAACTTTGGCGGGCATTTCCCGATTGAGAATGCGAAAGCAGACAAGAACCCACCAATAAGGTTGAGAGCCACCTAATCAATCAATCAATCAATAAGGCAATTACAGTGTGTACCCCTATCTTTGTAATCATGTCTATTTCGTTTTTTCGTAAACTTATTTTACATACTGCGTGGTACATACTCGTGCAGTTTGTCTTCACTTCGCAATTTATAGATCTAGGTTTCCATTCTTTGTTATCATACTTCTCATGTATTCGTTGTCTGTTATTTCTTCCAGTCTTTCCAGTTCTGTTTCCTTTTTTATGATTACTTTACGTTTATCTGCGTTTATTTTCATTTAAAGTGTTTCTATCTTTTGTCGTTTGTATTTTGGCTATTAGTATACTATCGTTTGCATGTAGAGTAGAGTATCTAGTTTTGTGGGTATGAGCGTATGAGCTTTCTACTCCTTTTCTTGTATTTTGTATTAATTCATCCAGAAATATAATAAACAGAAGAGCACTCTGGACACTATCTTATTTATAACAGAGCAATTTTAAAATGAAATGTCAAATGTCAAAGACATTTTAATTCCCCGAACCGGTGGCGGATTCCATGAGCTTTGCAGACTTCTTCAGCCAACAACAGAAAGGAGCACTGCAGCAGAATTTGTCTCAGATAATGTACCCTGTTGAGTCAGGAAACCACCTAAACACCTAAGAGAGATCAGACGGCCACGGGAATCGAACCCAGAATATATAGCATGCTAAGTGGATTCTTAAAGAACTTTTCACATTGCCTTGTATTCACTTGTAATTATACAAATGTTTTCTTTATTTAAATAAATATATTGTTCGTTTCACATGTTTCGTATATCAAGGCATTTCTTTATTGTTGAGAAAATACATGAATTTGTATTAAATACATAACCAAGAATATAAAATTGCTATATTGCTACGTTTCTGTTCTGTAAATGTTTAGTTATGTTTTTTTATAAGCAGCAATTTGTATTAAAAAAATTTAGTCTCCCAACTATGACAACACTGTTACAGTTACATATTGTACTCTATTGTTTTGTGTTTCGGCTTTTCTGCTATAGTTTGTAGCATATTTTGCTACTATCGTAGCAAGTTAATACAACTAGTCGAAAATAAGTGATTATCTGTACTCCTGAAGACTAAAATTTCAAACTGAAATTTCTACTAAAACTATGTTGCAAAATCATTAAATAATACAGGCTTTTCTGTTTTAAAATGATTTTATATAAACGTATGGGAAAAATGACTCGAGTTTCTTTACGTGATTTTTGCCAATAACAGTTCACAATAAATACACTTATTTCTCTAATTATCTAATTTTCACAGTTCGGCAGCTGCTTGCCGCGATCGGCAGTTAGTTAAACTGTACAAATGAACGATTTCAATTAACAAGCTGCAATAGCAAATAAAACAAATAAAAGCCGAATTGCGTTTCCCTAGTAATAAAAGTTCTTCTACTAATCTTTAATGATTTAATTTATAATCGGCAATCAAATACACCCCAGTTAGGTGATAAATTAACTATCGTACAATTTCAGTTCATCCCGATAACTTCCTTGACGATTTATCCTGGACTTAATGGCAGTCCAAAGCGATAACACCCATTCAACTACTTTATTAACCCAGTTTCTTCAATGACTTGTGTGCTACATGTAATATATCTCTCTATCTCTCTTTCTCTCTCTTTTATTATTTTGTGCATAAATCAATTACCTGTTAAGCTAACTTGATTAGGTTTGAAAGTTATTTTAGACGAATTATTTTAATACCTGTCGAGGCACATAATTCTATCAGCACATTTTACACAACAGAATTGAAATAAAATTACTCCAACACCTCCTAGTGATAAGGCTATTAGTAAATCGATTTTAGACTTCTAAAGAGAACCATATCTAGTGAGGTAAAAACCATAACCCACTACTGAGATAAAAACCATGTCACTCACTACTGTATTGTTGGTAGCACTTTCAAGCTATGCCAAATTAGAGATTTGTAGGTTAAGTTTTGCATCAGTCTGTGTCAAATAACAAACAAAACCTAACCTACTAACCTCGAATTTGACATAGGCTGGCAATACACTTCAGTACTGCCAAACGTATGACACGAATCCCAGGCGACTCTAATTATACGGCTGTCAATAAAAATATTATGGTTTTTAGATATTTATTGAGTTGTTCGATAAAAATTTGTATGACACGCGTGTGTTATTACAAATAATTCGCTCGAGAAAAGACTCTTCTCTCGTTGCTTATTATTGTTTGTAATATAACACACTTGTATGATAAATAACTATATCCATGGAAAAGAAATTGTTTATTTAAACTGAGCGTATATCAGCAGCTTTTCAAACATATTTGTCATTAAATGAGTCATTGAATTTTTAAACTAGTCTTGTAAAACGCCTCTAACATGACATTGAACATGGATAAGAGTGCATCATGTTTTCCTTTAGATACTTGATCATTTTTCTTTACTTCCTTTAGAATATAATCAATAATGGTAACATCCCTTTCTACAGAAGATGATTGTCGACGAACACATTTCTTTTCCTTGGGTTTAATATTCTCGTTGGTAAACGCTGTATCATATTCTTTTTTGTATTCAGTTCCAAACAAGGGTTGAGTATACTCAATCACATACTTATTATGCGCGATGCGATTGCAGTGAAGTTATTTAGTGCTATATCGTAAATAACCGGTCTCAACCCCAGGTCAGAATTCTGCTTCTGTCGCTCCGACGAACATCTTCGAGTGTCATTTATGCCCCAGCTCTAGAGAAAGGCCTCCCATTTCACCAGATGTGTCTTCAGGGAGGTGTGCCTTCAGAGAGATCGAGCACTCGCTTCATGGGCAGCAGCTCGAGTGCTCTCCCCCTCAGGGAGGGCCTCGAATATTTTCAATAGACATATTGTATTGTGACCAGCCTACTAGGTTTAAAAAGTATAGCTTGTAACCATGACGTCCTCTTAGGGCAACTTACCTCAAGTAATAATAACCTGCATAGAAAAACAGTGCCGGCTGCTGCTGGATATTTTGCCTTGTGTAAATTCAATATACGTTATTATTTGTACATTGTATTTGCCCGTAATCTATTGGCGCCCGTCTGATAATTACCTACTCCAGCGTCCCTCCTGAATTTATGTATACAGATACACAAGGTTCTCAGAATAGAACCCCACTCCCCCGTGCCCCATTGTAGCTAGCTGGATGCACTTTTACTGTGATTACTTGTCGTAACCATATTTTAGATTGTAATAATAGACCAAATCGCTGGAAAAAGAAAAAAATATACATTCGAACAAATATTGTTCGATAATAAACCGAGGCAACGCATGATATTTCGCGCAGTAGAGAATAATAAAACTTTTACAGGACTAAGAATGTTCACCCGAAAATGTGTTATTTTACAACCTCGTCTGTCCTTATTTTATCAAGATAAAATTATATGTTTTATCCATATATCTAATACTTACTATATTGCTAGCGGCTATGAGTGGGAAACTTGCCAAGGAAGTGAGACAGACAACCAACTCTTCAATGTATAATGGTGAGCTGTGTGCAAGCGCGGCGGCGTCGTCCGGCCAATGGGGAAGTGGTCAAGTTTAAAATTCGCTTCTAAAGGCGGAGTTCGAATTCTCATGCATGCGCACGAGACGCGTTATACTCTAAGTGAGACTATGTCGGCGCCGTAATGTTTTCTGACGTTTCCAGGCCCTACTAGCAATATATGTGTATTATATATATGGTTTTATCTAAGGCGTAAACAGGAAAACAGAAAAACTTCTCAAAAAGAGCCAAGAACTTGACACTGTGATATATTTGGATTAAGCTCGAGATATAGTGGTACTACATTACATAACTCCGTTAGTCTATTGATGCCACACAATTCAGACTGTGTAAAAGTAAAAGTAATGTTTAGGGCACTTCATTCCGCACCTAGGAATTTGGCATGAGACACGGCGCGTCATGGTCGCTGTAATATCTCTTTCCGAAACCCAGTGAACCTGGCACACGTTAACGGCGTACTAGGTGATATGGCTAGCATCACGCCTTCGACGACTGCCTTACTTCCCCTACCTTCCACAACTCTGGTTTCGGTACTCAATTTTTAAAGCGACTAGGTGGGCCGCCTGCCAGTTGCCTGATGTGAGGAGTGAACCCCGTAGTGTGGCAGCGCAGCTTTAGCGCCCTAACCACTCCACCATGCTGGCGATATTCAGACCCATGATGATATTTGAACGGCTGCTATTTTGTATACTGTAATATTTTACAGACAAATTTGACAATAAGTAATTCTTTTTGTTGTTTAAATCTAATACAAGTGACGGAGCTTCGACAAAACCGTCTTTCTCTTATGATAAGCCTATGATCTGTTTTGCCAAATAAAGTAAGTTCTATGAGCCTTCTCCGGAAGCAGCCTGGGCAGGTGGCTATCCTAATTCGTGAATTAAGGAATCTCTCTCTCTCTCTCCCTCTGTGTGCCGCTGAGGTAATTAGGAACGTAATATTGGGCAATGACCACACAGTTATATCGTAATGATCTAGGTCTGAAGAATTTATTCCCATTACAATTAATACGTCATTTTCTCAACTAGTTTTAAATTTTGTTTAAGTTTATCTTTTACTCCCGACACCGTTGTTAATTTTCTTACAACCCTGTAAACTTTTTCAATTTTAAAATGCTGGTTTCTTAATTCAAGTCCTAATTAAGTACTAATTTTACTATTTCGAGGATTCGTTTAAATTTATTTGGAATTAATTTTTCAAAAACTCGAAATAGCACTAGCAATATACCAACAGCCCTCTTTGATTTTTGACTGCATTTAGACTTTTCGCTGGTGTTGGAACCATACAATTCTGAGCAACTTTCCTTTATTTGGTAAGTAATCAAGTTTGGGGATAACACTAAAGATATATGTGATGGCTTCTATGTATTTTTGTAACACCATAACCAATAGACGGATGAACATGCAATCTGTAAAGAATGTACTTACATGATACGAGGGCTATCTAGAAATCAACCCCCGATGGGCTGGTAAACAAAAGTCAGTTGCCGTCGCGACTTGGCCACATATCTCTTGGTCAGCCATTTGGATTAGTGCTGTCTTCATAATGTCTTCAAATTGTGAAGTTCGAGCTGTGGTCACACTTTTACATGCTGAAAGGCACATTGCAGCTGACATTCGTCAGAGGATGTGTAAAGTGTACGGCATTTCTGAGTGAGAGTTGTGTTAGGGAATGAAGTTTTAAGACGAACCATGATGATGGCGGTTAAGGTAGGCCACCTGTGGTGACAATTTTATTGAACGAGTCAATAAAGAGATACAAAAGCGGCATTAGTTCACGATTTCTGAACCTTCCTTTATAGTTTTCGTCACTCTTTTTGTGCACGGTGCGTATCCTAAAAACTAACAAACGTTCACAAGATGTAGCGCATGGTAACTAATTTGATATTCCTTCAACGCTACCAGGAGAAGACCGACAATTTGCTGGACGAAAATTGTGATAGGGGATGACACGTGGATTAAACTTGTAAACATTGAGACAAAAGAACAGTCGTAACAATGAATGCATACGCACTCGTCAAACAAATGGGAAAAGTCTGTCCAACAGAAAACGTATGGCTAGAGGGTTCTGAGATCGTACGGGAGTGTTGCTGACAGAATTGATAGAAGTTGGAGAATGAAAACACCATCACTTCGGGTGGGGGCGATATGTCGGAAAGCAGTCCTTTTATATGGGGGTCTCGATGGGCGAGCGATCCTGCCGCTTGCAGTCGAAGCCAGAGTAAAAACTAGAGGGCTCGGAAGAGAATTCGACTCCCAGCCTAGGCTATCCGGTTTTCACTTAGTTACGGCATGATAGTGACGCCCCCCCCCCCCCCATGTATTGCAAACACGGTTTGGAAAGGGGGCGGTAAGAGCTTAGGGGAGGAAGAGAAAAATACTGTTATATATAACTTCCTCTTCCTTCTTTTTTTACCATGTAAAAAAAATAACGATACAGTGTTCTTCATCAACCTTTCCTTCCGTCACTGATCTTTTAAACTAAATTCAAAATAAGAATGAACTACACTATCAATTTCTTCCATTAAAGATCTCTACTCCGTAATTTTCCTTTGAGAACAAAAAAATAACCAAAAGTATCACATCGCTAAATCCGCTGTGATGCCTTACCTTTATATTTTTTTCAGACAAAGAAAGGTGTCCATGGTGCTGTGTCCTGTTCTTCAAAATAATACCTCGTACAGAATTTCTCATTGCTCGTCATGATTCTCTTCCTCGGAATTCATTAGTTTTTGTAAATCCATACGCGGCTCCCTAAGTAGCGATACATTAAAGATGGAATACACATTTCCTTGACTGCTACAGTTTTTGATGCCCAGTAGTACTATTTAATAAAATTAAGGCAAATTCTTATTGATTTAAAAAAACAATATATACAGAACAAAACGACTTTACAATTGATCGATGACAAAAGAAAATAGAATTGGGCAGAATTGGTATTACACTGGCTATCAATACGTTTAATTAACAATGACATTAATAATTCAATCCTAAGTTATTTAATGCTAACTCCGCCGAAACATGTTTAACAGCTTGATTACAATAATTAATCTAATCTCCTCTCTTTATCCGTTTTCAATCGCCTTCCAAGCGTAATCTTCGATTTTTCTGTCTCCGTCGCTAGTGCAGCAACATCTTTCAAATCTCTCGGCTATCTCACCCCGCTGCTACCAAGCATCTCTCAACCAGACCGCTATGCGGCGCCTCCAGAGTGCACTCTAACAACACGTATTCCGTGGTGTTTTAGCCATCGCCGCAGTCCCATGCGTCATCATCGGCCTTTCCGATCTGCACCAGTTAGGAACAAAAGCCTCCGTGACTGAAAATTTGGGAATTTGAGATCGCCGCCGCTCTTTACGTCGCGTTCCAGAACCAATTAATAATACATTAATTAAATTAATAACTAATGATCTAATCTTACCTTGATGTCTATTACTGCATAAGTAGATTTAGTATCCTCTAATTATACCTCTAACTGTATCCATATTTTCAATTAATCAATATTAGAGAAAATATATTGAAATGAGAGTTTATTATGACATCTCGCATACTGCTTCGTATAAAGTAAAATTTAATACTTCGGGATATAAATGCAGCTTTTGCTTTGTGAGCCCCTCATGTTTCTTTAAAACCTTGTTCATTTTAGACTAGACGAACTCACAGAAATCATATAAGGAATGCGGACCTTGTGCATTTCGACGGCTTGAAAGGAAATCTTTTCACTTGATGACAATGAAATTCTATTAAACTAAGTAGTGTACTTCTGCAGCAGCAAGCTGCTCGTTTTTTAAGGCATACTACGTTTTGAAAATGCAAACGTGAAAAATATTATGTCTAGAACTGCTTACAATTTCAATATGTTTTACACCCACTTATCTTATACCGTACTAACAAAGCTACAAGAGATGATTTTCAGATTTTTGACGCGTAAATGCCTTATGTCTATCTTAATCGTTTTGTTCCTCCTTCTTTCGCATTTGCAATTTCAGAAGTGGCAGAGAGAATGTCTCTGTTGCCTTGAAAAACGTGTGCACTTGTGTAACTTTAAAACTATTATAAGAAGATCTAGATCTTCTGGTTTTATTTTATTGGCCGAAATCAATATTCTAATTAATTCTAATGTGAAATGCATTGTCAAATACATGGATTCTCATATCAAAACTGAAAAAACAAACCGCTTTCTTTTATAAAACACAGAAATGAAATTCTATTACATTTTATTGAGAATGACTGAAGATTGATTTCGGAGGCTTTCACGGCCATTGTCATTAATAGTAACAAACGATTTCCAGGATCGGACCGTGTCATTATTGAAGTCGAAGAACTCAATGTTTCGCCCAATTTCGTAAGAGGCTTCATCAGGAGGAAAAGCAAAAGAGCACGGTAACTCAACATGTAAACCACACTAGAGGCGAAACTCAGAAGAGTCATACTGATTAAGCCCCTACGAAAGTGGGCGAAACGTTGAGTTCTTCGACCTCAATAATGACACGGTCCAATCCCGGAAGTCGTTTGTTACTTAATGACTGAATTTTTTCATGAATCAAAAAATAAGACCAAACTTGTTTCTTAATTATTTAATGCTAATTAAATTATGCAACTTTGCTCAAATTTAAAATAGTAGAATTTGTAATGATCTTTATAATCGATTTTAAAATATCTACTGCATTTCTTCGGTTATTATAATAAAAGGGTACCTATATACGAGCCTAAACACATATGTATTCTGCAATACAATTTTAATAAGTAGGAAACTAAATCTTTAAGACAACAACAGCTTATTTACTATATCGGCCATACCATTACATATAGGACCAGTATAGTATCAGAAACTAGTAATATGTTTTAATAACGTAAATATGTATACAATAAAATGAGAAAAGTGTAGGTACTTATATAACACATATGAATTCGTACTGTAATTTTATAAAACAAACTAGTCTCGAAATTATAGTTTAAAACTGTATTACGTCCCCTTTAGCAGCAATAACAGCTTGAATTCGTTTGGCCATGGTAAATAAAGATTCAGCTACAAAATTGTCTGTTAACACACTTCTTTCACTTTAAACGCGTCATCTAATTAAACAAAACAAGTGTTAAACAAACAGTATACGCTTTCTTGGCATAAATTATTACAAGTAGAAACTATATGTTTTTGACAATAGAAGGGAATCTCAATATGTTCGGATAACGAACACTTCAGTAGGTATAACACTACGAATACATATGTGTTTGAGATCGGAAAACGAACGAAAACGGTATACGTATGGTTAGATATGATATGTGAGAATTACTAGAAAAGCTGTTTTGGAGTTTGAATAATGCAATTTATTAATTTAAATTATTTTTTGAAAATTACAGCGTCCTTGCAATTGACACATTATTGAACCTTTCAATGAAGTTTTCCATTGCTCTGCGTAATAAATCAAGACCCGTCTTCAGTTTGAACTCGAACTGCATTTTTAGGTTCTTAAGGTGTGCGTGGATGACGTCCGGAAACCTTCGATTTACGATAGCGCCATAGGAAAAGTCTGGAACACTCGAGTCGGAAACTAGCCGGCCGACTAAATTAATCGACCAGGAAACGCATCAGAATTTTCGTCGTTTGCCTTTCTGTATGCGAGCAGATTCCCGTGCACATGAACTGAGTGTTTGGTATTTTTCCATGCCTGGGAACTTGAAATTTGCGTCTAACATATTCTTGCGATTGCCCAATGCTCTGTGTTTGAATAAAGTTCTCAACAGCAAATCCACATTGATTTAACTAAGAATACGTCGCAATAACTTAAATTGCACACAAGCACAACAAATACATACAATTGACCACAAGCTCTCAATTAGTTTTTATTCTATAGCCCACCTAAAGCGATCACTTTATATAACTACTTGATAAATATCCTAGCTTCAAATTAATGTATCAAATAATATTGATTCTCCTGTTTATTCAAATAATTACACTGAAATTTTATAAAGTAACAAACTCTATACCACCGGTTCTCAAACTTTTTTGTGGCGCCCCTGAGAGTATAACCCCATTAGGGGGGCTCCCTCAACGTTTTGTTCATTATTGTGTCTATTCCTCTCCAACAGCAGTGTATTCAAAAGGTTTGTCTAGCCCCCAGCACTATACATTTCTTATAAAAAATGCTATTTTAGAGCGAACCGTGTACGCATGATTCTCTCTGTTCTCGGGGTAGTATTGCTACACTGTGCAGGCTACACAACATATTTTTTATTTTACTTTGAAGCTTATCTTGACGCCCTTAATAGCTGCTGCTCCCCCTTTTCTTTATTTTTCTTGCGGGTCAAAGCAGATCCTTGTAGCTCATGTTGAGGGCCACTGCTCTATACGTTAATGTCACATTTGTGATAAACTAAATACACAATAGTTCTGTTAGAATGTATGAAAATGGCGTCATTTCCGTAATGTGTTTAGTTTTACTTTTGTCGTCACACATAAAGGAAATTGATATAACCACCAACAATCTTTATCCTACAGAAAGTGAAAGAAAACGACAGTCATAGGCGGTTGTAACGTCTCAACTGCAGAGTCATCGGCCTCGAAAATTAGGCATTAAGACCCCATATTTACCAAAGCTGGATTGCGGAATCGCAGTTAAGTCGACGCAAGATGGACGTTACAGTGAGTATCGAACCCACTCTCAGCCACCTCCACTGCTAGAAGACAGTGGTACCATAAAATATGGTCATGATTAAGATATTAGTTCAAAAAGTAAATTTAAAAAAGATATTGTAGCTCCCTTTCTACCATTGCATTGTATTGCTCTTTTGAGCTATACTATATTACATTTACCCTAAACCATGTTACATGTAAAAACAGAGAAAAAGGCCACACAGTCGGGTCCCAATCTTGTTGCCGATAGAAACGGTAATTAATACCTGGTTACATACGAAAAAAGCACATCCTACACACTGGCACACGAGGTGAGCCTATTCTAATGAGCGCAAATGAGTCTAAGTGAATTTAAACGAACATAGAAAGTCAATGATAATACGTTTTCGGCCGCCACGGGGTTATTAGTTGTTGCCTAAAGAACAAACGTGGCGTTCCGGCAGCTGCGTATCTACCTTTCCTCTACCCGTAATCGCTTAATGTACTCTGAAGACACTTGCAGGTTGTCGTACCGATTAATTTAAACACGAAATGTACTAATAGCAATGGGGTATTTTGAACTCACAAACTACTCAGTGACATCACGAAATTATAAGCTATTACTGACCAAATCTATTAGGCTAGACACGATCCAACCTGCATTACTGACAATTTCGCCATCTTCCCTTATTGCAAATAATTAATCATACTTTATAAAGCTTGGACCTAACCTAATTTAAGAGTAAATGTTCTGCCGGCGCTAGTAAATAATTTAAATAAGGGCATATATTCACATAAATTAATCTAATCCAAAATTTATCTATTTGAAATAAAAAATAATAATAATAGCATAGCATAATAAGGAGACTGACTATTGCAATATATATTTCCTTATTTATCAATTCATCACAACTTTGTCTATATGCACTTAAGACTCATTTAATTAAGCGTGAAGTTCCTCAACTTTGCCAACCAGTTAGAATGCCAAAAAAATGCTTACTACAACACGCTTATTTTCTCAGTTCTCAGTTTCTCAGTTCAATTAACGTTTTTGACTTACAAGCACCCTACCAAACGTTTTTAATTGAGTGTGAAATGTCTCAAGTATTTCGCCCCAGATCAAGAGTATTCAAATTTTAAATGTAATTACAGATATTTATTGCGGAGAAATAAATGCACTACAGTAATGGTCTACCATTACAGTAAAAAACCTGCAGGCCAAGGTTTCTGCGCTATGTATGTAATAAATCAAAGCTACTGTTACATCAAAACAGTTCAAGCAAAGTACATACAAAGGAATGGAACGAATATGTTAACATACCTATACGATTTTACAAATGCCGATTAAATGCATGTACAGTTATGTGTACAGTAATGCATTTATAAAGATTTGTATTTGACCTGAATTTAGATTCACTTGTTCACTAAATGGAATATCTGAATTAAAAGAACAGTAATTTGAATTCCGGCCAATTTTACAATGCCCCATTAGTTTTTGTTAGGGATATTAGTGCGTCATGCTCATTAAAGACTTTCTTTGCCCAAGTAAATTCTCAGGAAAATAGCTAGGCTACATTTTTCGCACTTCGCTGTAGCCTCTAACACTGCAGAGAGAAAGACGAACCAATAATATTGAATCAACGCGAGTAGCATCTGTACTCCATTAAGAAATAATTGTTGTTTATTGCAGAAGCCAAGAAAGCTCAATTAGTATTCGGTGCAAGCGCTTAGATAATTTAAATCGGCCCTTCCAGCAGCAGGGGTTGCAGGCTTTAAAAACTCCAAATTACAAACTGACAACACATGTAGAAAACGTATCGTTGCGACATCGTAGGCACATTTATAAAGATAAACCCCGATCGCGATTCTTTATACTCAAAATTTAATTTCAATTTTGCAAGGTTGCGGGTCGGATAAATGAAATTTTAACTGTAGTATACCTACGCAGGTCCTTAAACTGTTGTTTTTCCAAGCCAAATCTGCTGTAATTACAGATTGATTAACAGCACTTTGTTTTGTTTTGTAAAACAAATTAAGTTGGACCACAAACGGTTTACTGTTTGGCTATTCTTGTAGTCTCCCCGTTAAAATTTGATTTGCGATAATGGCACAAAACCATACTTGTAGTTGCGGGTTTATAAGTGCTACCCTAAAAATGTATCCAATAGAAGAGACACTAAGCATACAACTTCATTTGTCCTAAAACTGAATACGAAAGAAAATGAAATGAAAATAATAAAAGCAGTTCATCAAAAATTTGCAGAAAAGCAAAACCATAACGCAATTACCAACGGATGAATCTACAAGAACCCATCTAAGGTTACTGAGAATACAAATAAATAATGACAATAAATATGTTGAAGTATCTGATTTTAAATAAGTTTAAAATAGTAATTTACGTTAACTATTATGCAGTTCATTGGTGTGTGAAAATATGGGTGGACTTTTTTGTAAATCCTTGAGGCCTATACATGCAAAAGTTGAATTTTTGGGTGAATACTACGTACTATCACGGACAAATGTATTTGCCAGTCTGCTTCTTGCAAATGTGTGCATAGACAACCCGCTTTACTGAAGAGCTTAAGCGGTAGCCAAACACAGCTTTTAAAAATTTTAACTGTTCAACATAGAGGTTGGTAGTACCGTTAGAAATCCATAGTCGGTATCTCAAATTATTATACAGATAAAAGGTGCAAAATTTAAGTTGGTGTTGAGCAAACGAATGCTCTTAACTTTAGAAAAGAAAATTATAAAGGGATAACTCAACACGTATTTTTCGGTTACTGTAATTTTAATGGAAATAATTTCAATTGGTCAATCACCGAACATTATTAGAATATAAAAAATGTATTTTTGTTGTAGTAATGATTGGCTTTCTTTCCAGTGTTTTGAACATATTGGGGTAATTTCTTTTTTAAAATATTTTAATCTTTACCCATAATAATAATTTCAAATTAATATTGAAAAACACTCGGAAAGTAAATTAAGTCATATGTTATTATATACTACAAATTTGACTTTTTATGTAAAGTAGAACGATGGCCAAAACAGCATAAACAAAGTACGAAGGTCAGTATTTGGAATGTGAACTTTCTAACTAACATAGTTGAAGGTATTTAGCCAACATTCTTTACCCCACTCTTTAGAGAGGATTAGGATTTCATGTTGATACCACAATCAGTATTGAATAATATGGGCATCAACTCCAAGTCTATTATCAACTAGCAGAGAATTCTCTTCTTCGCACTAGATATTATGTTTTTTATATAAATAAACACTGAGGCGTTTTCCCTATGTGACGTAGGTGAATTTTGTATCCCAAGGGGTCGGGGGATTATTTTGAAAATTTCGAGTTACTTATGAACTGTAATAAACGTAATCCTACTACCTTACTTCAACTTTTATTTCGTGATTTTCCGATTTCGTTCTATATTTGAATCTTAAAATTTATAACTGCGGCAAATTTCTATATGAATACTAAATTTTTTTACCCCTAGGCGGTGTTAAGGGTTACATTTTTACATTTTTTTCTTCTATTGGGCCCCTAAAGCCTATCATTGTACAAACTATCAAGTAGGTATCTAGTCGTCTGGAAGTGCCCAGGATTTTTGGATATTCAAACATACATTAAATTTTATATGCAGGGTTATTCAATTTCAATGCTTACCATTGGGATTTCGGAAACGTTAAATTAAGGCAATGTTGCAGATTCTAATACTGAATAATTTTTTTTTAATTGGAACTTACCCGCTTTAGTTTTTGAGTTATGTCCAAAAAACCTTTAAACCTATTTCTAAAAATTTTAAAAGTCATCTAAATGACAAAAAAATAATCTTCTAACTCAATAAACATAGGTGATGCACGGGGTTCTATAATTCACCATATAAATAAATAAATCCAAATGATAACTCACTATGGATTCCTACCAAGAGGATTTTACGAAAACGCGAAGAAACCCCACATTGAAACACCACACAGAAACTTTTGAAAAAGACGAAGACAAATGTAAGCTATTTGCTACATACTTAGAGGAAGTTTTTAAACCTAACCCTTCACAACCTCAGTATGAGCAACTGCACAACGACGTAGAATCCAAAATCCAGGGTAATCTACCAACAACTTCCACAGCTTTAAAGCCAACGTCCCCCCGAGAAGTTCAAGAATTCATCAATAAACTATCTCTTAGAAAATCTCCCGGGCACGACTTAGTGCCAAATGTTGTACTGAAGAATTTAACTCGGAAAGCTAATGCTTTTCTGGCCAACTTATTCAATGCCTGTCTTCGAAATGGCTATTTTCCAACCAAGTGGAAGGAAGCTGAAGTTATCTTGTTTCCAAAACCTAAAAAAGACAAAAGTATGGTTAGTAACTACAGACCTATACGTTTATTACCTACGCTGTCGAAGCTATTTGAAAAAATCGTTCATCGACGTCTAAACGACTACTTAAACGAGAATAATATCATTCCAGCAACACAGTATGGATTTCGTAGTAATTATTCAACCAAATATCAATTACTGAGAATTACTAATACCATATCCAATGGATTTGAAGCCAAAAAGCATTCGGCAATCGCCTTCTTCGACATCGCCCAGGCTTTTGACAAAGTCTGGCAAGAAGGCCTGCTCTATAAAATATTACAACTGAATCTACCCGATTACCTTACCCGAGTGATTTCTTCATTTCTAAGAGCCAGAACATTTAAAGTACGGGTGAACGCACATTATTCAGATCTAAAAAACATCTCAGCTGGAGTTCCCCAAGGCTCGATTCTTGGACCAACGTTGTACAACATTTTTACCCATGACATACCACATTTTGATAACGTAGAACTTGCAATGTATGCGGATGACACCGCACTCACATCTCAGAACTTCGACATCCATAATGCCATTAGTGATCTCCAAACAGCAACTAATGTATACTGCCAGTGGTGTGAGAAGTGGAGAATTCAGTTAAACTCAACAAAATATAAGGCTAAAATCTTTACATTAAGACGCCCTCTCAACCCAACTGAATTGCGAGTTAATGGAATCGGAATACCTTGGAACGCGAAGGATGATGCTGTGAAGTACTTCATATAAATAAAAAACTTAGTGAATGCTACACAAGACTGAACCTTCTTTACCCACTAATAAACCGAAAATCAAAATTAAAAATTAAATTCTCTGCTTTGTTATACAAATCTCTAATACGTCCCATAATCATGTACTGCTCCGTAGTTTGGGGAACAACAAGCCAAACAAATATAAACAAAGTGCAAGTAATGCAAAACAAAATATTCCGCATTATCTGTAACGCAGAATGGTTTATACGTAACAATGCACTCCACAAAGAACTGCATATGCCCAGTATTAAGGATCTGATTACTTCCAATGCTACCAACTTCTTCAACAACGTACACAAATGTCCGAGTGCAATCATTCATAATCTCGACACTCCCCCTCCCACAAGAAGACTGAAAAGACGGGTACCCACAGACTTAACCTTGATCAGCGATTCTTCGGACAGTGAATAAACATAATATCTAATTAACTTTTTTAAGTTTTATAGAGTAATAGCCTCTTAATATTACTTAACTGTTATTTTGTATAATTATAATTATACCTACCATGTATAGCATTTGTATGTTGATCTGGTAAATTACACAAATTTAAAAAAAAATAATTCACCATAAATGCAAATTCGCACCTTTGGGAGTTGATTAGGGCAAAATCCTTAAATATGTTTTCAGACATTTGTATTGAAAACCTTTGTGAGCAAACACCAAGTCGATGCCTTATCGGGTCTAAGAGATATTGGGGAATTCACCCCCGTAGGGGTGGAATTTCGAAAAATCCTTCTTACCGCATTTCATCCTGAAATGGACTTACAGCGAAAAAAATTAATAGTTTTAACCCCCTACCTTTTTCAGTTTGCCCTTTTAGGGGTGAAATTTAAAAAAACCCTTAAACGCATTTCCAAATATTTTAAAATTCATCTATATGCCAAAAAAGAATGCTCTAACTCAACAAACACGGGAGATACAATAGGTTCCATAATTCACCCCGAATGCAGATTTGCACCTTTAAGGGAAAAATCCCGAAATGCGTTTCTAGGATGAGCATTGAGAGTCTTTGCTAGTAAACACCAAGTCGATATCTCATCGGGCCTAAGAGATATTGAGGAATTCGTAAAAACACATTTACCCCTTTTCACCGCTTTTGCGGTCGAATTTCAAAATATCCCTTCTTAGCACTGCTTTGCCTAATAAATTGAACCTTCCACCCAAATTTCAAGTTGCTAGTACCTACCAGTGGTTACGGCTCTGCTTTAATTAATCCGGTTTTTGTCTTGTAACAAAGAAAACTATGACAATTATACCTCGAATAGCTTATTCTAAGTATATACTTTCATTGTAGAACCGGCCCTAAGTATACTTGTTAATACTATGTAGCGTTAACAATTAATCAACAGTATTTAATATGTATTCCAATTATAATAATCATAAAAAACGGCAAAAAAGCATTGTCTAGTGCATACAAGTATCGATTGGACCTATGGCACTTATTAAAAAGGATCACTGACCTTCCTGATGAGAATTAGCTGTCAAATGGGCAGCTGCAATTAGCCGACCAATTTTAAAAGTTAATAAATTGTTTCAGTCGCATATAAAAAATGGGTTGTTTGTTCTGCAATATTAAGTTTTAATAAATATAATTTTATTTTTGCTGTTTTTGAATAAATTGTAATTGTAGTAGGTCTTAAATATTGTTGATTAATTGTAAATACTACAGGGAATCAAATGCACTTAGTTGTCTCTTTTGAAGTTTTATTCATTTAATATATTTTAAATCAGAAACATTTAATTTCATTGCATATTTCTTTGGTCCAATTCATACTATGATTGATCTCGTATATACGTATATAGATATAAACTACTCAGAAATAACACTTATCTTGATAAAATGAAAAATTCTGAATTACACAGCAAAGCATTTGGAGACGCAACGCAACTTCGATGGAAACCAGTTAAAATTTATTAACGCAACGCATTGCTACTCTTCGCTCTAGCGACATCTATTGGAAAGTTTTGCATAGACCAGACTGGTAAATACATTTGTCCGTGATAGTACATGCTATATTTGTGTTACTATATGACATAGTCATTTTTGGGTTCCTAGGGGGTAAAAAGGGAAATTTTTATAAATCTTTGATCCCTATACATGAAAAAACTCTTTAAGATTCTTAACTCTGAAATTTAAATTACATAAAGCATTTTTAGGTTGCTAGGCCACATTAAAATTTGAAAATGTTTGTCAATATTGTATAGTTTTGTAGAGATGATGCTAAATCTCTTTAATTCGTTATCTTTATTTACCATTGTGATTAATCAATATAGAACAACCACAAATTCTCATACAAATGCGCATTTTCAGTACTAGAAACAAATGCAACCGATCTGTAAACAGATTCTAATTCTGTGTTCTTCGGTAATATTTAAATATAACATTGGAAAATACCTAAAACTTGTAAAGAAACTAAGTGTAAAAGCTTTGATGCAGCTGCTGAAATAATAAACTGTGCTTCCAACGTAATTGATTGTAATGAAAACTGGTGTATCTAAAAATTATATTATGGCAGGTATACAAAGGTTGGAAAAACAACAAATAGAAGTGAGCTTAGAGGAAGTCAAAAAGCTAGTAAAACCTATCAAAAACAATAAGTCAGCAAGACCAGGAGAAATCGTCCCTGAAATGATTAAGTACGGATCAGAAAAACTCTTTCGCATGATCCAAAACATGTTCAGAAAAGCTATTAATGGGGAAGAACTACCTATAGAATGGACACAAGATTTTACAACATCTATATATAAGAAAAGCGATAGAAGGAAGTGCGAAAATTACAGAGGCATTAGCGTTTAAGCGACTATGGGGAGAATATACGGACGACTAATCAGAAACAAGTTAGAAGAGATAAGCGGCAAAATTGGAGAAGACCAAACCGGTTTTACTGCAGGAAGATCGTGCATAGATCACATCTACACAATACAACAACTTTTAGAAAAGAAAAAGGCAAAGAATAGGGATGTCCATCTAGCCTTCATAGATCTGAAAAAGGCTTACGTCTCAATTCCCAGAATGAAACTATGGAAAGCAATGAACGAGATAAGAATAAAAGAAAAGTTAATCACCGCCGTAAAGAACTTATATAAATACAATAAAGTTCCAATTAAAACAGGAAGAAATTTAGGCACAGCTTCAAAACATCTAAGGGACTGCTACAGGGATGCCCTACATCACCAACACTATTTAATATATTCCTGGAACAAACAAAAAAATTGGAAGAGGAAATGCGAAGGCATGGGAATACTGATACGAAATGAACATCTTTACACGTTAAGTTTTGCAGATGACCAGGTACTGATCGCACAAGATGATGAAAACCTGAGCTATATGGTACGTAAGTTGAAGAAAGAATATACTAAGGCAGAAATGGAAATTAACTTCAACAAAACAGAATACCTAGCAACAACAGAAGAAATAAAAAATTTTGAAATCGAAATTAATCTAGAAATAAAAGGGGCAACTAAATTTAAATACTTAGGATTCATCATTTCAAAAAATGCAACCACAAAAGAAGAAATAAAAAATAGGCTTGGACAAACCCGAATATGCATAAGACAACTAAATGCAACACTCTAGAACAGGCACATTACAGAAAATACAAAAAAAAGGAATTTACAAATCTATCGTGGAGAGCATAATGACGTACGGAGCGGAAAACTGGGTAACGAATAAGAAAATCAGAAGTAAAATCAACGCAATGGAAATGGAATTCTGGAGAGGATGTTGTGGAATCACAAGACTAGACAGGGTTACTAAGGAAGATATAAGGAGGATAATGGACGTCAAGAGAGATACCTAAAGTACATAGAAGAGAAAAGACTAACGTGGTATGTTATAACGTGGTATGGTCCATAGAACAGACGAAAATAGATGGATAAGAAGAGTCACTGAATGGAGCCCAATGGGAAGAAGAAGGAGAGGAAGGCCGAGAAGATCATGAAGGCATGAAGTGGATGAGGCGATGGAAAGTAGAGGCCTTGAGGATGGAGAATGGGAAAACAGAGAGAGATGGAAAATCTGGTTGAAGAAAGGCGTCAGCTGTAATATCCTAATCTATATATAATATACGAAGGTTGAAAAACAAGTCAACTGCTGGACTTGACCAAGCGCCGAGTTTTCGTATTAAAGATAGTGCTACAGTGCTAGTTCACCCTCTCTTGGCCATAATTAATTTAGGTATAAAAACCTCTAACTTTCCACAATCCTGTTTTCAAAAGTAGTGACATTTCTAATATTGTTAACTATCGCCCCATAGCTATTTTATCCAATTTTTCAAAAGCCTTTGGATTGGTTCTATTTCAACATATTTACTCAAATGTTAAAAACTACATAGATTTGTAGAAAAAACGTTCTACGGTTACTAATTTGAGTTGTGTTACCCAGTTTGTTGCTAAAGCCTTTGATAAACAAGGTCAGGTAGACGTTGTTTACACTGACTTCTTAAAACTTTTAACAGAATTGGACATAGAGTATTTTACTGTCTAAACTTCGAGGATTTGGCTTTAGCGAGTCTTATATCAATCTTTTTAAAACATACGGGAGAAGGCAATATGTTATGTATAATTTTTTCAAATCTGAGGTTTATACTGCCATTTCCGGAGTTCCTCAGGGTTCTAATTTAGAGCCCATCTTATTCATACTTTCTATTAATGATGTAAGGATCAACTGACATTCTAACATTTTAATGTTTGCTGATGATATTAAGTTTTTTCAACGCAGTGATCACAAGCAGGACTGAGTTAAGTTACAATTAGATGTTGACTTGCTTCTGAACTGGTGTACTGAAAATAAACTTACGTTAAATATAGAGATATGTAAAGTGACATACATACGTAAATTTGCTCCGCTCATCTTTGATTATAAAATCAATTCAATAATGTTAGCACGCTTTGAACAAACAAAGGAGTTAAGCATACTGTTTGATAATAAACTTACGTTTACCACACATATTAATAATATGGCTGCCTCAGCCCACAAAATGCTTGCCTTTATTTTGCGACATTGTAAACAATTCACAAATACTTCAGCATTAATCACTCTTTATTTCGCCTTTGCCCGTTCAAAACTTGAATATGGCAGTATCATTTGGTATCCATTTTATAAATATCAGATGATTGAAAGAGTACAAAGAACATTTTTAAAATATCTCTGGCTGAAAACATTTTATGCTTATCCTCTAAACGGTATTGATAAGGACATTTTATTGAATACATTCCATTTTTTAGCCTCACATTTCTCTATAAAATATTGCATAATCAAATAGACTGTTTGTACATCTTATCTAGTCTTAGCTTTTATGTTCCAAGAGTTAATATGAGACAAAATAAAACGTTTTATCTGTCTCCAGAACTAATGTTATTCATAAGTCGCCCATATATACAATGTGTGAAAATTTTAATGCCATAAATAGCGAGGTGGATATTCACCCAGATAGTTTACGGAATATCCTGCAACCATCCCTTCAAATTGATTACGGCATTTGCTATTATTCTATCATCTTTGCTTTGTAATAAAATTATTCAAACCATTTATATTATTACTTTATTAATGATTAAATGTGTATTTAAGGTTTATGTTTTCTAACTATATGTTATTCCTTATCAATACTACCTAGGATTAAGTTATTATATTGCTAAGATATTAGTTCAATAGTTCAGTACTGATTAACTGTTCAATGTTTATAATTTTGAATGTAGCTGTATAGCTATATATCATTTTTATTGCTCATTGATGTAACTTCACATATATGTTTTACTAACCTTTTTTGTATGTTTAGCCCTATAAATGGCTGCTGCTGTTAGACAATACAGATTATTATTATTATTATTATCGGACTGTTAATCTCGTAATAATTTTTACGGTTTCTTACACCTAACGGGTCGCAATTAACCAAAGCTAGGTGAGTATGTTATTTGCATCTCTTAGTTATAGATTATAGATGTTAACAAAAAATTGTAAGGTGTTACAAGTGTTAAGAATCACTGCTTTCTGCAAGAATATATACATTTCAACGTCTTTAGGGAGTCATGTAGGGATAGAGGAATGACTCCAGTAGCCGAGAGTACAAAAATGGGTATTACGTAAGCTTTGTTAAATTGCCACATCTCGGAGATTTCTATTAATAGATCGGTGTACTTTTGTTTCTTTTCGGTATATGTTGCTTGTAGATTAGATGTATTTGGCACTGTGATATCTAAAAGATAGGCTACCCTGTGTTTATTATCCAAGAGCGTAATATCTGGGCGATTGTGATGAATAGTCTTGTCTGTTAAAATAGTTCCATCCCGGTATATTTTTGCCCAATCAGTTTCCAATATCTTTTCAGGATCATACTTGTATGGCAGCTTGATGTAATGCGTTGTATCATCTCAGGGCAGGACTTGTATAATCTACATGTATAATTACGTGTTCCATCTTTAATTATACGTTTTCTGCATTTATTTGTGTTAATTACTTCATCTTCTATGGCTAACAGAAAACCGTCGGTTTCGGGAAACAAGTCACCCGCAACCAACCATGCGTTGGATGCATTGTTTTCTTAATTCCTTTTATCTATTAAGAGAATGTCAGATAAGTTGTATTCCACAGTCTTATCCGTTATTAGTATTATTAAAGAGAAAATTAATAGGAAATCTGCATGGATAGAGTATCTGCAGAATTGATATTAAGCACTGACTTGCAAATGTAGATTTCTCTCAGTGCATCCAAAGACTTATCTGACGTTCTCGAGAAAACTAGATAAACGTGAATATAGGCATATAGAATTGCTGCAGATTGCGTTAAAGAGTTTAAATACAGATTAGAAACCCCATTACAAGAAGCGTTCGGCAATTTCCAAAAGCAAATAAAATTTTGAGATACTATGTAGTAATTGCGAAATCTTCCAATGAGATATTGGTTTTAGCCACTTTAAAATTACAACATAGACGACCCAAAACACATTTTAATTATCATCAAAGAATCACACTACTTACCTACTAAATTAAGTATATTATTATTATATTCAATTACTAGACGCAATGAATTATCATCACCCAAAGAACATTTTATTAGCGATATTCGCTGATAGCCAAAAGTATGGTCACAAATTTTGTTTGAGACGAATATAGAAATGTAGATCCCAACGCAAGAATCTCAAAGAGCTCCACAGTTCTAAGTACATAGAATGAACTAAAGAAACTCGAGAAAGCCTTCAGGCCCTACGCAAAAACTACAATGCAAGCACAGGGCTCGATATGAATCTATCGAAGACCAAATTTATGATCATTTCGAAACAAGATCACCCAGACAATACGAAAATCTGCATTGATAATAACAAAACTGCAAAGGTCCGCCAATACAAATATCTAGCATGTTAGTTGACTAACTCTTGGAATATCCTGCAGGAGATTACAGTCAGGATAGATATGTCACGTAATGCGTTCTTGAAAATAAAACTAGTATTGAGAAATCGAAGCATCAGTCTTAATCTTAGGGTCCGTATGACAAAGTGTTAGGTTTTCTCTAATTTAACGAATGGCGAAAGGACGCTCACAAAGAAATTGTGCAATAAACTGGTCTTCGAAATGTAGGTATACAGGAGGATCTCGCAAATATTTTAGACCGGCAAAATTAAAAACACCGAAGTTTTAGATGAACTGGGAAGAGAAATCGAAACTCTTCATACTATTGAAAAAGGGAAACTCGAATACTTCGCTCACGTTATGAAAAATTCAAAATATCGATTGCTCCAGCTAATGAGGAAGATCAAAAATAGAAAGCCAACACCAATCTAGTCGTAAAAGAACCTCATGATTCAAAAATATTCATGGTATGGCATGGACACGAAGGCTCTATCCAGAGCAACTACTTCCAAAATCAATATAGCATTGATGATCGCTAATCTTCGTCAGAAGAGACACTAGAAATGGAAGAAAGTAAACTCCAACGCTTAAGACTATATCGATTTGATCAATTGGAATTCTATCACTATAGCTGAACCATCACTAACGAGATATTACAGATGATGATTTTGGGTGTACCTACTCAAGAAAATTGACATATCAAATTGGTGACAACAGCTTTGGCTTCATTTCGCGGAGAAGAAGCAACGAACTTGACCAGTCTTCATATATTTTACTTTCCTCGTCTAAAAGACGAAGGAAGTATTGTAATCGCGAAAAAATCGCTTTTCGAAATTTCTTCAGATCTTCACGTTTCAGGGTCTTTAGATGACGAAAAATAGGTTTCCTCAATTCCGTGTCTGTGTCTGTCTGTCTGTGTCTATCTGTATCTGTATATCAGGTGCTTTCGATAATCTATGGTGGCCAGCTTTGTTCAAAAGATTGGGCAGTATAAGATGTCCAGATAAATTATATAAAAGTTTTAGAAGTTACTGTCAAGACAGATACGCACGTATGGAGTGTCCAGAGGAACAAATCTCTAAGAAATTAACGAAAGGATGTCCACAAGGATCTGTGTGCGGACCTGTGTTTTGGGACGTGGTGGTTGAGGAACTCCTGCAAGAGTTAGATGTGAATGACAACACTCGAAAAGCAATTGCATATGCGGATTATCTACTTCTGGTGGTAGAAGGGAGAGGCAGAGCAATGATTGAGGAAAAGTGCAACAACCTCATGCAAACCGTATCCAGCTGGTGCAAGAATGTGAAGCTGCAAATGTCGTCAGAAAAAACAACATATGCTCTGATGAAGGGGAATCTGCAAAGAGACCCTCTAATCAAAGTAGACGACAGGAACATATCAAGGAGTCAGACAACTAAATACCTCGGCATCCAAATGGATGAAAGATGCAACTTCCATCAGCACATAGAAACAGCCTGTCAGAGGGGAACTGTCCTAATGAATAAGATAGCGAGGATTGCACAAAGGCAATATAAAATACCATTGGACTGTGTGAGAATTTACTTCAACGTAGTGCTGGCATCGATAGTTGGATATGGAGCAAGCGTGTGGGCACATAGGTTGAAAACTGTGAACTAAAGGAAAATAGTAGATAGAGCACAAAGGGGGGTCCTCCTTCGCATGGCGGGTGCATTCACAACGACACCAACAGAGGCGCTAACCATATTGATTGGTATCCTACCGTTACATCTAGAAATAAGGAAAAGGACAGCCATGTACTGGCTACGAAAGGGTGAGTTAGGCAGAGTACATCAGCTGACAAGTGAAAACGTAAATACCAAGCAGCAGATAAAAGAACAAATACTGACGGAATAGCAAGAAATATGGGCAAATTCCACGAAAGGCAGAAGAACATACAATCTTCTACCTAGTGTGCAACGGCGCATGAAAAACACATACTTTAATCCGTCACAGGGCCTGATTCATCTAATCACAGGGCATGGCCCGTACCTTGAGTACTTATACAGATTCAATCTGAGAGAGAATCACACCTGCGAGTGTGGAGAAAGGGGAACCCCGGAGCACGTGGTCTTGGAGTGTCCGCTCTTGGAAGAAAGAGTGGAGAAAGAGAGACGAGCATTGAGAGGCATGACCTTGCAGGAGATTCTGGAAGACGACACTACTACCCAAAGTCTAAATAAACTAGCGAACAAGGTATCGCAGATGCAAAAGAAAAGATATAACAACATTCGAAACAATATTCGAAACAGGAACAATAATGCCTGAGAGATTATAGACCAAGTAAAAAAAAGTCCAAATATCATATGACACTAAAACGTGAAAAGAACCTAGATATCTAAAACCGATAAGAGAGACAAAGAGCTGCTGGAGAAGGATACGGATAACCGTGCATAAGAATAGGAAATAGGATTAGGATAAATAGGTAAGTGGTGAATATAACAAAAACAAATCTGTTTAATAGATTAGTGAATGACAACTGAGGAATGAATAAGAACATGAAAAAACATGTAAGTAATGCATGCATGCAAGTGTTACATTAGAAATATACTTTTTTTTATAGGTTAAGTTATAATTGCTTATTATTTTGTTTTGTGATACCTAACAGGTTTTCAGTTTTTAGCATGTAGCATGTTGGTGTAGCGTAGGTTAGATTAGCTTGTCTGCATGTTTTAGGTATAAAATACTCTTTTGGAATGGGGATGCAGAAGCAGGTGGTTCTCTGAGTTCCTCGACACTAAGTCCTCCGAGTCGAGGAATGAAGGATCGCTGAGATCTGCTCCCCAAAGGAAAAAAGCTGTATATGTAGTACAATAAGGGGAAAAACACAAAAACAATTTGCGTGTATTAATATTTAATGGAGTAGTATGTAAGAGCATGTTTATAAAATATAGGAAATGAATTAAAGGTATATATGTGGAATTAAATAATGATAAAAATTACGGCTCGATTTAGATCGCAAGGCATCGAGCTAATAAGTTTAATCAGTAAATGGAAAAAACTTAATGTCTGTGTCTATCTGTCTGTCTGTCTGTTTGTCTGTCTGTTGCCAGTATAATTCAAAAACTATTTGTTGAAGGAAGACGATATTTTGTATGGGGATTATGTGCCGTCCTGTCACGAAACCGAGGAAATTTCGGTGAAATGAATACTATTACTTAAATTAAAGTAGTGTTTTGTATATAACTAAGGTTTCACCATTGACGAAAAAGGCTATATTTTGGACCCAATATATTCAGAGTGAGTGCCTTGAAAAATAAAACTTTCTTTATTTTTGCTTAAACTAAGAAATAGATACAAGTAATAATTTGCACATAGCTCAGGCTTTGCTCTTGACAAAAATTAAACCCAACAGCTACAGGGTAAATGTTGTAAAGGAGCAGTGAATAAGTGCCTTGTGTTTAATACAGCTGCATCGCAGTTATGTGAAGGGTCCAGCGTGGTCGCGTGCGATGATGGGTCGGTCTACTGTCAAGCCAAGTTTAAATCCCACAGCCGGTGATGCAGTATTTCCTTCTATTGTTTAAGTATGATTAGAAACATTACACTATTTTACCCCTTATTCTCTTTGATTTTACTGTTTAGTTTCACGACGTCCACTTGCGAAGGAAGTTTTGAGTAAAGCCCTTTACAGATTTACTTATTCATTATAAAAACCTATACAGGTACTTATTTTTAAGAATTCAAAACTTGATTTAGTATTAGGATCAAAATACAAATTCTTGTTACCTATATAACGGAAGTAAAAAAGATTTATTTTTTTTTAGTTTATTTATAGCTTTACAATCTGTCACGCAGTGGCATTCAGTAAATATTTTAACATAAAATATAAGACATGAAGAAAGTTTTCCAACAAAGAATTTCCTTAAATTAACACATTCAGAGTTGAGGATAAACAATTATGCAAATAGTCAATTAAATAAATAAACAAATTCTTTGTCACTACTTTAACTTTAACCTTATACAAAACGACTTGGGAGGTCCATCGGTTTGAACCTTTTAAGCCTAGGCTCTTTGTCCTCAGAGTCGAGTAGACATTTCACTAGTGTGTTTGGATGGGCACTAAGCCTATCACGGTAGCGAATACTGCACTTTTGTATTTCCTCATTTACTGTTGAGATACCTCGGTCCTGTCGGATTACTTCATTTGGAACGAACCATGAGGCGTTTACTAAGCATCGCAGCACTTTTGATTGGAACCGTTTGATAATGTCTATATTTGATCTGCTTGCTGTTCCCCATAGTTGGATCCCGTAAGACCAAGTAGGCCTAATAATCGCCTTGTATAATAGTAATTTATTGTCCATAGACAACTGTGAATTGCGTCCTAGGAGCCAGTACATTTTACGAAACTTTAAACCCAGCTGTTTTCTTTTAGTGAAGATATGTTTTTTCCATGTAAGGCGCCTATCTAGATGCATTCCCAAGTACTTGACACTGTCTTCTTGCGGTATTTGCTTATTATTTAACACAACGGACGGGCAGGTGCTTCTTCTTGTCGTAAAAGTTACGTGAGGTGACTTGGTTTCATTTATGTGTATACGCCATTTTTTAAACCACAGTTCTAAGTTGTGTAAATGTGTTTGTAGATAGCTAGATGCCAAGTTCGGATCGGAATGTGATGATAGAACTACTGTATCGTCAGCGAATGTAGCAACTGTAGTTTCTGGTGAGGTAGGTATGTCTGCAGTCTAGAGTATATACAAAAGCGGGCCCAGTACACTTCCTTAAGGGACGCCAGCTTTGATTGGGAATAACGAGGTATGAGAGTCCCCGTACTTAACGAGAAAGTGTCTGTTGGTTAGGTAAGATTTGAGTATTGTATAATAGTCTGGTGGAAATAGCTTTTTGATTTTGAATAGCAAGCCGTCGTACCAGACCTTGTCGAAGGCTTGCACGACATCAAGGAATACAGCAGAGCAGTACCTTTTATTTTGAAAGTCTTTTAATATTATATCCACAACTCTGTGTATTTGCTCGATTGTGGTGTGTTGTCTTCGAAATCCAAATTGATGGTTAGGTATGAGATGGTTCTCCAAAACTATAGGCATTAGTTTCTGTAATAGTAATTTTTCGAAGACCTTAGATAATATTGGAAGGAGGCTAATTGGTCTATACGAAGATAGTTCTTCACCTGGTTTTCTCGGTTTGAGAATCGGTATTACTGTAGCCACTTTCCATTGTTCGGGAAAGCATTGAAGTTTTAGCACAGCATTGAACAGATAGGTGATGTATCTGTGTCCTTTATCTGGTAGTTCTTTGAGTACTTTTCCCGTGATTAGATCATACCCCGGCGCTTTATTTGGATTCAAATCCGTCATGATTACATCCTTGACATTCTTTACTGTGAAAGGTTTGATTGGTAAGCACATTTGAAAGGGTGTATCAAGATATTGGCGAATTTCGTCATCTGCAGCTTTAGTTGATTGCGAGTCAAATGGGCTAAACACATTCGTTAAGTGATTTGCAAAAGCAACAGCCTTGTCGTGGTTACTCCTAGCCCAGGTGTTGTTGTCTAATCGTATCGGTGATAAAAGTTGCTGAGGTTGTTTCAATTTTTTGTCGCCCTCCAGAGAGAGTACTCTGTAGCCTCCGTAGGTGACAGTTGCTTTAGATAGCTTTGTATCGAGTGATTTTTTATTTTCGAAAGAAGATTTTTAAGTTCAGCTGTTAGCTGATTGAGCTTTCTTTTGTCGTCGCGGTGCTTTGTTGTTTGCCTTTTTTTACGTTGCTTGCGCTTTTCAGCTATTTTCTTCTTAACTTCAATGGGGCATATTGAGTTTATATTATTTAGCTTTTTCTTTGGTGTTGACTGTCAGCCTGCTTGTTGTGTTATTTGATTGAAATTCTCTACTGCTGCTATCAGATCTTCTTCAGTTTTTAGAGATATATCGATTGATAACGTTCCATCAACTATTTCACTGTAAAGGTTCCAGTTCGTAAATTTGCTACTAAGAGTAAGAGGATTCTGTTTATGTAATACGTGAGTAGATAAAGTCACTATTATTGGCGAGTGGTCAGATGACAGATCTAGACAAGATTCTACTTTGCAGTAGTTTGAATTGATGCTCTTTGTAATAAAAAAGTCTAGCAGGTCAGGTGTTTTCGCCATATCGGAAGGCCAGTAGGTTGGTTTACCTGTGGACAAATAGTGGTATCCGTTGTTCGTTATTGCCTTCATCAACTCTCTACCCTTCGTGGTGGTCAATCTCGATCCCCAATTCTGGTGCTTGGCATTAAAGTCTCCTCCGTAGATAAACCTGTTGCCTAGTGTTTGGAAATATTCTTCAAAATGTTCCTTCTTAATGCTGTGTCTGGGAGGACAATACGCTGCTGATTTAATTTAAAAACTGTTCAGTTTTACTTTAGTATAGCAACCTCAGAACTTTCTTTCTGTGGTCTGTGGTTCCACAGTGTGTAGATTCATTAAAAAATCTGATTGATACTACTTTCTGTAACAGATTCTGCCTATTTTTGCTTTAATTCAAGAAGCTTTTACGCTTAACGAAAAAGGGCATATTTTGGACCCAACACATACAGGACGAACGCCTAAAAAAATCCTTTGAATTTTCAAAATTTTTAGTTTCAAAAGTTCCACGTGAGAAGAAAGCGTGTAAAGCCCTTTACAGATGTTTTGCATTGTGTCCACTTTAACTGCAGCATCTAAATATATACATCTAGAGAATATAATATACATTTGCCCACCATTCTTTGTCCTTAATGTTATCGTAACTTTTCATCTTTATAAATCGGTACTGGAATCTGGATACTGGGTACATACAAAATGAAAGTTTCATCGTCCATCACGAATTATTGTATGTTGTGATTTATCTTAAAGTAGCTAAGCTAGTGCAGAATTCAATGACTTACCGTTTAACTTCAGGTAATCAGGAATGATTGTGTTAATAGCCTTAAATTGATGAGCTGCATCAGTGTAAGTAGCTTCATTGCGCTCTTGAGTTTAGTGTTGAAGAGAACTAATTTCGGGTGATGTTGCAACAGAAACTAAATTTAAACTGCGGCAGCATTTATAACCAGTAAAACTTAGTTTAAGACCATTTTATTTATTATTTAGCGTATGGTTATGGATATAACAATAATACATATAATGCGAAATTACTGTCTGGGTAATTTCATTTTACCTACACTGTTACCTTGAAAAAGCAATGACTCAAATTGTCTATACCGACAAATAACATTCAGATCTGTGCTGTGATGACATTTTCAACTAACAAGTACATAATTTAAAACAGAAATAAATAGTGTATTGGTTGGTTCTGCTGGTTTCTTTATCTAAAACTATTCACGACTCAGGAATAATTGACGCCAGTTAGAGTATTCCCTACTTAGTTTTCTAAAACTTCTGGAGGTGATTCAAGCATGAAAAATACCGTAGAAAATTGTTGAACTATTTAAGTTTGTTGAAAAACGAACGAAAAATTGACAACTACAGAATGTTGCTGTAGCTAGGATTAAAATGAGAGTTTAGTTGTCATTCCAAAAATATGTAAATGTTTCTGTATAATTATTATTTCTCTGACATTGTATGCAAATAGCAGACGTCTATGGGTGTTTTCTATCTCTAGCCCATTCGAATGACGAAACGGCTTTTATTAAGTTAATAACGTTTACTGCTGATATTAATAAATGAAGGCAAAACAATAAATGTAATGTTAGTGAGCTTGCTGTATTTGCAACAGTTGGATATTAATTTCTTAGATGTGTTGTATCAATTAAATTATAAAATATAAAGATAATAGGTGGTCGTTATTTTACAATAAAAAATAATAAAATATTTAATACAAATGATGTTAGTAAGTAAGATTTATAACAGTGAATAGTGTGAAAATAATAATTATTAATTTAAACATTTATATGATGATGATGATGGTACTGATAAAATATTTTGGAAATTATATACATATTTTTTATACTATATATACAGACTGTCCGGATTGTACTCGGCACATGGGAAATTAATGAGTGCAACAAGGACAAACAGATAAAATGAGTAGGTATGACAGAGAAGAAACATATCCAAATTTATTAATATACCAATGAGAACACTTTCAAAACTTTTCATGGATATACAAGCTTTTAAAATAAATTAAGCTCAGCTGTCATTAGTGCCATTAAAAGTTTCTTCAAAATTACAAACAATTCTGGATATGCCTGAACGTGAAGGAAGGGGACGATTTTCAAACGCAGTTATAAATAAATTTATAAGTAGTGTCATTAATTGAGTTCCCAGCATAAATCCATTTAATAATTTGAACCTTTTCTGCTACCGTGTACTGCATTTTGAAATTTCTAATGACAGATGCGTTTAATTTATTTAAAATATGCGCATCCATGAAAAGTTTTGAAAGTGTCCATTGGTATAGTGATAAATTTTTATATGTTTTATCTCTGTCACACCTACTCATTTTATCTGTTTATCCCTGTCGCACTCATTAACTTCCCATGTCCCGAATACAATCCGGACAATCTCTATATATTATACTGTTTTCAGAACTAAATCATCAATTCCAAACAATAAATAAAAACGTTCATTAATACTGTTAAACAAAATATACAGGATAGTCCAACAAACTTTTGAAATTGTGTAAAAATTAAACGTAGTTATAACAACTGCCCCAATTTTATGTATTATAATAGCAAATACCTAACAACACAAGACGCCATTGCTGAGGGTTTTGCTATTTACGATTTTTTAAATTTTATTATTTTGCGCTTCGACTGCCATATTCATTGGTACAGTTTTGATTAGACAAATATTTATAGATTTGACAAAATTTTATAAATTGAGGACACTATTGTCTGTATTGTTGAATACGGCTTCCATGCTGTCTGGTAGGTGATTGCTTACCCCTTTTTTAAGAGAAGTAGGCACTCAATAATTATATGTTCACCTGCTAGCTGAACAATAGTGTGAATAGTTCACAAGTTGGAGGGACCTGGCGTTGAAGATGGTCTTGTGCGGCAAGAATAGATTTAGATGGGTTTCTTTCATGCTGGTTAGTTGAATCTTGAGAAAGGATTTTTGTGGAGAACGTTTTACACTACAAATCTTTTTCCCTCTATCAGCTATTTTTCTTGCAGTTCCCTTCATGTCGATTGCCATTATGCTATTCATCGTTTGGTCTATCGTGATTTTGCGCTTAGCAGCTTCATCAACTTGGTCATTCCCTTTCCTCCCTATATGAAATGGGATTCATATGGTGATTAAGCTGTTCTGATTTGTTTAAAGTTGGTTAAAGAGATAGTGAATTTTGGAGAAGTATTGGTTACGTCTTTAATGAATTCGATTGCACAAAGTGAGTCTACCATGAAGAGATATTTATCTGGTGACAAATTGCTAATATATCCAAGGGCTTTTTAATGGTTCTAATGTATATATTGAGCTATGCACATTAATTTATAGGATTCGATATGATTTCCCAATTTAATTGCAGATCGGATTTTGTCGTTTATTTTGGCTCCATCTTTATGTACATATGTTGATGCTAAGGGTATTTGTGGAGTGTTTCATTTAACAATGGTTTGTAAAAGGCTGGAAGAGTTAGTGATTTTGCGAATTACGTGAGGGATGTATTGATTTCAGGATTATGAACGATCCAGTGTGGAAATATTTTGTTTGGCGTAAGAAATGACGATAAGTTGAAGTTTAATTTCTCCATAAGATTTTTGGCTTTACTTACAGTAGGAGGCATTAAGGAAGGCTTCATTTTGCAAGTATTTTCGAATGACGGTTTAAGTTAGTGATGGGCATAACCGGACAATTTTCATAACCGAATTATTTGCATTCGAATCATATTAATAACCGATTGATTATTTGATTACTCATTCGAATCAATTTTGGCTCTCGATTCGTTTCGATTAAGTCAGCCGGTTTGCCGGTTGGCGCTTCACCGTCATCTGCATTGGCATCGTAACTTGCAGATAGCAGAGGAACTCAGTTAATCGTTAATTATAATAATTGTATAAATTATTTTTATTTGATTTCTAAGGAGTTTAAACCACTCAGAATAGCTATATCAATAATAATCATAAAGAAATTATAAATATGCGAATACAAAGTGTCTATTGAATCTATTTTTAGTTCCTAAAATTCTCTAGTAGTCAGCCTTCCGCGGTTCTAAGGACGCATAGGCCTACTTAAAATGTTCAACATCGAAATCCACTTCTTGTCCCGATTGCTTCGTTATTAAAAATTAAATATAAATCTTTTACGATATTGGAAAATCTTATTTGGCTTTCTGTTTATCCCTATTAGGCATAATCAACCGCGTTTCGAAGCAAAAATTTAGGCCGTTATAAACACAGCTTGGGCAAATCTGACTCAGCAGAACGTTATCTGTAATAGGAACGGCCCCATAAATTTAACTGGTCGACTGGGAGTATCAAATTTCTTAATAACATCAACAGCAGCGGCGAGCCTCACTTGGGTCAATCACGTACATACGTAGAAAAGGTTACATGAGTTATGATTATAAATGCTGTATTATTTAGAGAATGTCGATCACTCGCAGGTCGCTGAGAAGCGGCACGAAGTACGTATCAGGTTGAGGTTATTTTTGATTCGATTACTTGGAACGAAAACCGAGTTACACAGGTTATTTCAATAACCGGATAAAAGGTTATTTTTGATTCGAATAAGCCCATCACTAGTTTAAGTGCTTCACTATACTTTGGATGACTTGGGTTAGTTGAGTAACTGTAGTTCTCAACGGAGTCTAGTGTAATTAGCCTGTGGACGCCGGAAACAAGTCACAATCCAAAATTGTAAATATATCTACTTGAGGAATTTTCTACTGCATGGTGCATCAATTTGAGATCGAAGTAAGGTTTTGAATATTGTTATCAGGGTAGTCTGATTTACTCCCCATGGTTGGTGTGATATTACTTTCAATGGATTTAAAGCTTTGCTACAATAATTTTTCAGACCAATAACGTGAAAACGCCATGTTAGTTTAGAGTATGTTGTTATTTCAAGGTAAGTAATTTCATTTACACATATTAAATTCGAATTATCCAATTGCATGGGAGGTTTGGAGGGTCGTCTTTTCCTACTGAATGTTATGCACCTTTCTCTAGAAAAGGTTAGACCATTCTCTTGCCTCCATTTGTGCAGCGAAACTATAGCTTGTTGTAATTCTTTTCGCATATAGTTTACGTCTTTGTTTGCGGTATTGTAATAATAATATTATAAACGTTGTTATGGTGACTAGTATGTTATAATATAATTATTTGAAATAAATGAAATAGGTATTAGAAATACAATTCAGTTTTAATATGAATCATTGCCTCCTCTTGGGCTAATTAAAAATTATGCTTTGTATAATTAATTGCAATAATAACGGTATGTTGCCTTCTATATTTTACCCATTGGCAACTTATTAAAATTATTGCGCCGGCTAGCTATTTGAGACTCCAATATCTGCAATGGTTGGGTTGTAACACAGTATAAATATTTTTCTAGTATAGCAAATGCTCAATTTGCTACGAATAACAGATAACCTTAAATATTGATTGTAAAGAGAGCTGTTTCCAATCAACCAACAATTAATTAGTTCACCTCAGGTAAATAATAACAATGCAATTTAACGAATCAGGTTGTTTTTACAATCTTTGATCCTTAACTACTGAATTATTTCTTAAATGTCATTCTGGAACACTTTAACCGCACTTTGGTTACATTTTCTCACTTTTAGTTTAGTAAACACTGATTCACAAGTTATTGGCACTTTCTAATAGTCTTCTTTCATTCTCAGGTTGCTTTTAAAATGCTTTTTACATCCTTGTGCCATTCTTACACAGCTTATTATCTCTTTAACTGCGTTATGGATTGTTGGCATTATGATACGAATACAGAACACTGCATAAAACCTCTGTAACGCTTCGAAACACGTCTGTACTTAAGCAAATTCATTATCGTGTCTTGACGCTACAAAATTAACCTGTCAGTCATCATAAATTAGCATATTTGCCACACCGAGCACAAATATTGAAAAATAAGCTGAACGTAACCCTGACAGTGTTCAATACCAACGTTATTTTTCCGCATCTGTTGGTTAAATGTAAAAGTGCTTCTTGCCATTAACGCTCAACTTTACCTTTCAGTTCTATTGATTGCACTAACAGTGGTACGGTGGAAGTCGTAAAACATCGTGCTCATGTAAATTTCAAAAACTATCAGTAATGTATTTTCTATTGTCGCTTGGTTGTATGGTACTGTAAAGTTCTTTTCAATAGATTCTTCTTGAAAATCAATGTCCAATTTAAGGAAAG
Source organism: Agriotes lineatus (assembly GCA_940337035.1). NCBI lineage: Eukaryota > Metazoa > Arthropoda > Insecta > Coleoptera > Elateridae > Agriotes > Agriotes lineatus. Next base: position 70,750,955 of record OW679202.1, read on the forward strand.
AGAAGGTAAGGGGCCTATCGACACGAACAGTGTGGTATGGCGCATTGTCCATTATAATTACATATTTTCCTTCTAAAGCTGGAATTAAATGTTTTTCTACCTAATTGGTAAATATCTGTGTATTCATGGACTTATGGTAATCTCTACTATCAATTTTACTATCTAGTAGCAAACTACAGCCTGATAAAAATCCCGACTCACAACCAGCAGGTAGAATCTTTTGCCCTCACGAGATAGTCTTTGTGGATTTCCTTTCATATCTGTTTCGTGCACCTCTACACGTACTCAGCTCCCGTTCTGATAAATCCAGGTCTCGTCTAAATAAATAAAGTGAAGTTTATCTTCTGATTTCAAGGACACCAAATGTTTCCTCAAAAATTACACTTTCAAGGCTTTGACATGTGGTTGTTCTAGCAACAGCGAATAGATTTTAATATTGTATACAATGTTGTTCGTCTACCCTAAAATTCTAGCTCTGATTTAGCAAAAGAATGTAAATCATTTAAAGTGAAATGCTCCCTTTTTCTTGATATGTACACAAACTTGATCTCCAGCAAAAGTTAATTCAACAATACTATTAAATTAATCAAAACACTTAATTTAGCCCTACCAACTTACTACAATGCAACTTGACAATTTAATCAAATAAACGCCATTACAATTGTCAAAATTCAATAATAGTTCAGCAATCAGGAGTTGTTTGAAAAAATATTACATAAATTAAATTATTATGAACATTTAGTTGTAGCTCCCGAAAAGGGCATTCATAGGGGTCCGATCCTACAAACTATATATCTCCGTTTGCCCCATTTGGCCGTTAAGAGTGAAATCGTAAAGAGTTTACGTGCCGTGGCGGAATTTCTAAAGGGGCATCACATCCTAAGTGACGTTTAAGAAATGGACAGTGCATCTCCAGTCACATCTGTGCATAACCTTTGCTATTAAAGCGCTAGCAGTTGTTAAGCATGAAGTTTGTGTAGGTATTTTATTTTTTTAGCATAGTAACAGTACTATCTAGTTCAGTTCCAATTGCTAATAATCACGGAAATATTTTAATTTGGAATATTTAAAACTTACGTCTGAATCGGATAGCAAATATGGTTTTCTTTCGCGGAGTTTGCAAAATGGTCTCAGTAAGATCTACAACGCCCTTACCAAAATAATGTCATACTAATTTTGTATCTAGTAACTTTTTAACTAATAATAACAACCTTTAAGTTTTTAATCATTAACCAATCATCACCTAAACCTGATAGCAATATGGTTTTCCAGCGCCTATTGGAAGTTGGAGAATTCTTTTTTTTAAAATGCCAACTGTTCTGACGTAGAGGCAACTTTTCTGCAGTAACTATATTTAATTCGGTTCTAGCCAATAACCACAAAAACTTGTGAACTTTAACGCACTAACCAACAAATACACAACGGAATCTTGTAAAATATGGCTTTTGAAACCCTCTCAAAGTTTAAGAAATTCCCTTAATACTCTCCAACTGCTATCCTGATATAAAATTAGCTCTTCTGATAAAGTGGTTGTTTAATACACCTTTGTAACTAGTGCATTCCTAGGTAACAATAACAACAAAAACTGTTGAGTTTTTCATAGTAAGACAATACCACAATCGGATAAAAAAATATTATCTTTAGACTAGGAATAGCCGGGTGACGTGAAAACAGTCGGGTCACGATGGGACACGGCGGGTCCTGTCGTGAACGTGGGTAATATTTGAAAATCGGGTCGTAAACGTGAGTGAAAATTTCCAAGGCGTGATTCACGTTTCACGTTAATTTCAGGTTAAATATTTAGCAACGAATAAAAGACTGCAGGGTGCCCCGCTTTCCCGCTGCCCACTCATGTGGAAGATCTAGAGCTGGAGCTGGAAGCCATTCTGCTTATGTGTGACAGCCTACAGCGACGGAGCTTCGCACCTGTGTTATGTTGTGAATGTTGTGTCTACAGTCAATCGCGTGTCTGTGTCTATAGGCGACCGAGTATAACTTACTTTTAGTTCCTCGGACGTAAAAGTACTTTTAAACCTAGAAATTTAAAGTGTTGCCTAGCAACATTTACCTTCTTGTAATCGTAAGCAATGTCTTTAAAAACGGTTGCAAGACATGTTTTTGCTAGAAATCAGTATTTATCCGTTGTTGTAAGCTATCGTAATGAATTTTCATTTATTTCTTTTTGTGTCGACTATTCTAATTTAACATATCACGTAAATTATTTTACGTGCAAAACATATTTTATTTTAGAGTTTCTAGTTCTTTTGCGGGTTCTTTATTGATTTTAAATGTTAACATTATGTTCTATCTGAATTTGAATTTCCAAATAAAAGCTGCGGGTCACTTCGTGAGTGGTCAAGCCGTGAACGTGAGCGTGCTTGAACGTGAGTGTTTAAAGCAAGCGTGAAACGTGCGTACGTGAGTGAATACTCACTCACGCGCCCATCTCTACTTCAGAATCTCATAGTTGAAGGATTCTCTTAATAAAATCTTCAACTTTTCTTAGTCAACTAACACTATAGCCTGGGAATGTAATTTATTACTTTGGAGATGAAGAGACATCAGTAGGTGGAGTTAGAATTTTGATCAACAAGAGAATCGCAAAGAATATCGTGGAAATGCTTAGGTACAATACATCTGAGAGTAATTTACGTAATGGTTAAACTTAATGCCTTGTATAACACCAAAATAGTTGAAGCATATCTTTCCATCGAGACGAGGAAGTCAAATTGTTTTATAAAGATGCAATAAAAATCATAGATCAATCTAAAGAACATTTTACAATAGTAACTGGAGACTCCAGTTCTAAAATTGGCGTCAAAGAAAATGAGGAAAAAATTGCAACGGGGCTGCACGGTCAAAGAAATTATAGAGGAACAAGGTTGCTTCAATTCTCATTACATCACAACCTCTACGCTATGCGTAGTCTATTAAATAAATTATCAGTAAATAGCGACGTCTGACTTGTAAGAGCAAATATTATGATAAACTTTGCAAAAGAATATCGAAATTAATATAGAAGAAAAATACAAGAAACTGGACACCTATTGGAAGACATGACAAATACACATAGTTCTACGATCAAAATCTTCTAAACCCACACAAAATTCACTTAGATAAATAGTGGGTTAACCAGAAAGAAAGAACGAACAGAATAAGTAGATAAACAAAAGATCTCATAGAAAAAAGAAGGCAATTTAAAGGTAAGAATAACTTACAGTGTAGACAGCGCAACAAACAGATGACAAGAAAATTAGAGAAGACTAGCAGTCCAGTGAGACAAATGTCTCATTTCAAAAAACAAAAAAGACCGTTTTTCAAATAGAACGCGTATTAAATAAAAACTGTACCCAGACCTGGAAGGTGTCAAAGTGGTTGCCTAACCGATCGAGGTTTTAAGGCGCAGAGGGCATCGGAACATTCTGGAAGCTGTCAAAGTGGTTGCCTAACCGATCGAGGTTTTAAGGCGCAGAGGGTCGCAGCTCCGTTTGGCTGCTGAAACAGTTTTTATTTAATACGCGTTCTATTTGAAAAACGGTCTTTTTTGTGATTTCTCGAAAACCGGAAGTGTCACGTGACTGAAATTCGGTTCCTGACCTGACATGACCATTCCAAACATATAACTTTCATAACTTTTTTCTCTATCTCTTACGGTTTTGCTGCTGAAACAGCGTCCCAGACAGACAAAACAGCGTCCCGGACAGACACGTCTATTAGATAAAGGATACTCGGAAATACATAACACAAAAACTTTGGAATATAATAGAACAAATAAGGGTTGGAACTAGAGGTGGGCATTTAGGCCAGAAGTCCGAGGCCCGGCCCGGCCCGGCCAGGTTCGGGCCGGACCGGACCTGACTTTGCTTGAGTCAGTCTGGCCGGGCCGGGCCGATCCAAACTTTGGTTAACCGGGCCAGGCCGGGTTGGGCCGGGCCGGGCCGGGCCGGCTGGCCCAAGCATTCAATCACCGGACCGGGCCTGGTTCTGACCAATCGGACCGGGCCTGCCTAGCAAAATAAGACCGGGTACTAAAATGTAATATGTAATATGCTCCAATGGTTCATATAATACCCCAACCCAAGGGTCCAAGGCAGTACAATATCCTTCTATAACTTCTGTGAATTAAAACTGGATATCATTACCTGATTCGTGAAAGTTTTCCTAGCATAACTAAATTTATGGTTTAGTAGTTTACTGCTTCATAATGCTTTGGATACTGTCTACCTGTCTACTGCATAAAATCATTAATAAAATGCTGTATTGAACTTTAATTTCTTTTTTATGTTGATAAAATAAAAAATATGTATTTTTAACGTCGAACTGAATGATCTACCTTGTTTCGGGCCTTTGGGGCCAATCTGGCTCGCGAGCCAAGCGGGCCCTAGTCGGGCCGAGCGGGCCCGAGTCGGGCCAAGCGGGCTTTCTGACTTCAGGCTAACTAGCCCGTTCGGGCCTGGCCTGGCTTTATATACTTCGGGCTTTTTCGGGCCTGGCTTTTATAATCAATGTCGTACCAGGCCGGGCTTGAAGTCAATGTGAATCGGGCCGGGCCGGGCCGGGCCGCACATTTTAAGAATTTGCCCACCTCTAGTTGGAACATAATATGAAGAACAGTAAATGTAAGAAGAACGGACATACATGAGCTCTGACACTTAAACGATATTGTAACAACTGATAGGCAAACAATTATACAAGTAATTGGTAACTTTGACAGAGAACGGAAGAGGACACGCCCTATCAACAACGAAACATCACCAATACCAAGATATGTAACGACGGTTCAGAATACTTGGCATAAATTACAAATTCGGAAGCCAGTGCAACATTAAAAGAGATCAAGAATAGCTGACTCCCAAGGAACGATGAGATAGTAATAGATGAAGTAAAGGCTGTGGGAGAAACACTTCGACTTCTGCTTAACAATTCTATAGGGGAACAGAAAAATACCACCAATAGAAACAACGCGGTGATTATTGTTATGCATAAAAAATATCTCCTACGGATCTTACGAATTATCGACCTATCAGCCTTCTTTCGCATTTGTACAAACAGTTAATGAAACTAATAAGCTGCTGAATTATTTTTTTAGTAGAACAACTAAGTACCTAGTTCATTTCTTCACAAGAACGATGAATAAAACCTTTCATTTTGAAACGCTAACCACCATTGTCTGTCAGAACCAAAGTTTGGTTACTTTTCTTAAAAACTCCAGTTCTTAATTAATCATGTAAATGGTATAATGGGCTTAGACATACGATCATTTGCTATAGTCTCGTCCATACCTCGATCCCTCAGTGCTCCAGTGATTCCCCCATTCCATGACCTCCAAAGTCGGGCTCTTCTGTTTCGTCCTTAAGATTGTCATGAAAACATTCACCTGTTTGACCAAACCATGTCAAACCCCTTTTCTCGATTTCATCAATAATTATCTCTGCTCTGCTATTCTATTGCTGTTATTCAACCACAGTTTGACCATTTCCTTTTTCTTGTCCCACCAGACAGAATTCAATGATCCTATGGCATATCTAGCCTCTTGTACTCCAAATCATATATAACCATATATAATTTACATGTCCTACTTCTGCATCGTCAGTTACTACACAATATACACTCCAATTTCGTATTGGAAAACATGACCAGGTATTCAGTCTGATGCAGGTTCATCAGTTTACCTCCAACCTCCTGTACGTGAGTTCCGTATCAAATAAGTCCAATTGGTATTCCATAAAATTAACTGTTGTGAGAAAGTAATCTCTCGGCGTATCTATACCTTTTCAAGTCCACATTAAGACTAATCAATTTCATTTTGAGAATTAATAAGCTCAAATTGAAAATAAACAATTTCAAATTGGTACTAAACAAATTCAATTTGAGAATTAACAATTTCTAAAGGGGATGGCAATTTCAAATTAAGAATAAACAAGAAGAAGTTGATACTAAGCAATGTCAATTTGAGACATTTTCAATAACGAAATATTATTTAATACAACTTAATACATGAAACTTTTACAAAGCATTAAACACATAACTATTATAAATATGAACAACTTAATAGTAATTAATGTAACTATACATTTTAAAAACAAAAACGAAGATCTTCCATGTTTAGCCCAGCAGGTATAAATGTTTGGATGCTTGCACAATTAGCAATAGTAATTTTTCGAATATTTTTATTAATTATGCCTTCTAACCTTTGAAGGCGAAATTCTGTTTGGGTAAGATTACTCCTACCTTCTCCAGCCAAAATCTGTAGAATCTGCGATAATAAATCAGCTTTTACACCAGATTTCAAGACTGGCCATGCATTTTCGATAGGATTTATCATTGAACTGTGTGGACTTAATCTGAGTAACTAGTGATTTGCAAACTCATCCTCTTCAAATACCTCTTCGATGGACGCATGACAAGATGCGTTATCACTTACCAAGACAATTGGTGATTGATAATCATTGGTTGCATTTCGAAAACAATTTCGTATGACCCTCTTCTAATTTCAGGATGAATCAGTCCCATACTACCAATGCAACTAATAATGTGAATATTTGATCCTCTGCTGCCTGCCAAGACATATCAACAACGATCACCCTTTTTTATCTTCCTTTTTTCCGTTAAATAAATAGATTGAAGTGAGTTTCATCCATATATATTATTGGCATATTCTGAGCTTGATAGTCTAACAATTGTTGTATGTACAACTGTCGATTCCTTTTATTTTGATCAGAATTTGCCCTTTCTGGTTCACTTTTTACGTACTTGAGAGTATACCACAATCCGTCCAAGTGTTGCCGTACGCATTCTGTTGAGTTTGCATCAACCTCTCTTTTAACAACTTAAGAGTAATTTTCGGATCTTGTTCAATACATTGTTCCATGAACACACGGTGTTCATTTGTAATTTTTACACGACGTCTTCAGTCTCATGCTTTTTTATTCAACAATAAGCTGTCGCTTTCGTCACACCCATAGTATTAGCAAAGGTTGTCCAATCTCAGTTATTATTATAAATAGTGAACAGTTGCTTCTTTAAGTTTAAAGCTTCTGCTTTTTTATGTAACGGGGCATTCTTTAAGTAATACTCACCACAAACGTAGTTACAAATGTGACATTTATGTTATTAAATTGACATTGTTTAGTGTCAACTTGTTTTTGTTTATTCTCAATTTGAATTGACTAAATTCCCAAATTAAATTTGTTTAGCACCAATTTGAAATTGTTTATTTTCGAAATGAAACTGATTAGTCTCAATTTGGACGTGAAAAGGTATAGCTCATTTCTAGTCAATAATAAATTGTTGAACCCACAATCACTTACACCAAGTAGTCAGTATGGCTTTCGAAAGCTTGTTAGATGTAGTGTAGAAAATGAAATCTCCAATTGATAGTCTGGCATACAATTCACTTGTATCTATTAAATAGTAACAACGAAAGCGTTTTTATTTTGAAGCATTACCCAACCAACACCATAATCGGGTTTAGTTAATACTATTTTCCAAAGTTTTTCAGAGTTTCGCACATAAAATGAAGTTTTCGACTAAATACTTTCTTAGTTATGGTTCATTTAGTTCATTTCTAGCCAATAATAACAATGGAATTATTTTAATTTTGATTTGTAGGTAATAATAGCAAGAAAATCCTGAACTAAACAATAAGTATTGCTTTCCATCTTCTTTCAAAGTTTGAGGGACTCTTCTTAATATTTTTCTATCGTTTTGTATGCAGATAGCTATCTTGCCAAAATAATTATAAAAGTTCTGAGTTTTTCAGAATGGTTAAACAGCTGATAATAAAATATTAAATGTACTGAATGACTTCCGGGATTTAATCGTGTCCTTGTCGAGATCGTCATGATATATAACAATTTACAGACAGATGGCTGAGGGTTCCTATGAAACTGTTTCCCTAAAACAGCATGACGATGATGATAATACAACCACTGTTCGAGCTTTATTATAAGAGGTTCCAGTGTAAATGCCATACAGTTCAGAAGAATAGATAATCCAAGTGAAGGGGGGGGGGGGGGGGTGTAAACAGGCGAAATTAAAATAACGCCCACAATGCGATGCAGGAAAGCATTCATTTTGAAGTTTCTGGCACGAAAGGTGTCATCCACAATCTATACTCTCCTCGCCTAAGCGAGCCATAGCTGGGGCCAAAAGGTGACCACCGATATTGAAGTTGGTATTTATTAGCATGCTTACAAAGGCCGGAAAAGAATTATCACCCATTTGCATCAAATGAACAAATATTATCCACACATTGTAACTGGTGTCTATTACCGTTCGTTAAACAAATAAAGGAAAATATCAAGGTTCAAAATAGGTGCGCGTATTAAGCGTATCGACGGGTCAGTTAAATGATTTGTCATCCAAACTCTGCAATTTGGACTGTGTGAATTTTAAAAGGGCAGCGTTCCCCACGCCCATGAAAGATCGATTATGATACTACTAATATAAATGTAAACAGCGGCTGCAATCTATTTGCGCATAAGTCAAATTTTTGACAGGTAAACAGCTCTCAAAATAATGTAGGCCATTACATGGTAGCCAAGATAAGCTCCATATGTCTGCTACACCAAACCATATATGACATGCAGTTTATCTCCGACATTTTACTGGAATTGCTATTATAATCCTTTGCAGCTTTTGAATATATTGATATAGGTAATCTGCCGGAAGTGTTTATGCATTTTTTAATTTGAGAAACTCTATCTTTCATTTGCTATTGCAAACACAATAGCTTTTTAAATAAAAAAGTACAAGGAAATGTAAGCTTTAACGTTTTCCTAGAGTTTGCAGAATGAACAAGATATGCATGTGCCAGTGAATCGATTCGTACTAGTAACTAGCATTCGATTTTTACAGTAAAAGTGTTGGAATTGTTTAATTAGTCTACCAAAATTTAAAAAATGTGTATTAACAACTTTCAATTTGATAATATATGAAAGTATAATATAGTGAACAACTATTTAGTGAAAAAATTAATATCGACAAAGTTCATCTGCTACTGTAAAGTGGCATATATATTTCGTAGTAAATGTATGGAAAAGAGGGGTTAATTAATACAACGTAAATGGTTATATTTGAAGACAATGAAAATCTAAAACAGTACCTATCGTGTGCGGTGATTTGAAACCATCTGTAGCGTTTTATTTTTTTATCGGTAAATGTTTCAGTGCCCTCAGTGAATATTTAAAATGTTGACATCTCTCAATGACAATGACGTGGTTGATAGTGAGACTCGAGAAATAATCAACAAGAGGAAATCTACATTCGCTTCTGCCCATATCCGGACCGCCCGTTTCGATGCTAGAAATGGATACGGTGAACTTGAGGGTGAATATTACAATTTTATACCAAACATACATGAAGTCGGCTAACAAAATTGTCATTAGAAAAATAGCGGCGTGTTTTCTCTGAAAACATTTAGGCATTATAGGGAAAACCTGTCGTTGGTATTTTAACTCGACATTGGCCGAAATTTCATAAAACAAAACAAGCAGAAAACGAGACGATGCAGTACTTCATGCAATATTAATGAATCGGAAAGTCGCGTCTCACAGCAGCCTGTTCAGCCTGTAATTATACTTCCTTCGAGCGTCATTGTGTTTGTAGACATTTTAATATAATTCTCTAAAATGCAACTTATTAAGCAATTTCTCTCTATAATAAAGTAGGATCAAAAGTTACTTTCATATAGTATGGCTATGGAATAGTTTCTAATTTATGAATTCAACTACGTTTATACTTAAATTTCAAACTAAACATTTGATTTTTAAGTGAGTTATAGTTGCATTCATAAATTAGAAAATATTCCATATCCATACTAGATGAAAATAATTTTTGATCATACTGTACAAATTCAACAACCTACTAATTAATTTTACTAAATCCTCATTTCGCATAGATGTTCCTATCAAGGAAAACCCTTACTATAGCCAAAAATATGAACGGGAATATAAACGATCAATAGAAAATCCCGAAGAGTTTTGGGCAGAGGTTGGAAAGCAGCTAGTTTGGACCAAGCCGTGGGACAAAGTGCTGGACAACTCTGAACAGCCATTTACGAAATGGTGGGTTCATGTACTTGCTTCTAAATGCATAGTCCAATCGGCAAACACACATTTCAGGTTCGTAGGGGGAGAACTAAATGCATGCTACAACGCCGTGGACCGCCACGTAGACTCTGGAAAAGGGGCGAAAGTGGCGCTGATCCACGATAGCCCTCTAACCAAAACTGTACGAAAAGTGACCTATGCGGAATTGTTGAACACGGTAGATAAAATCTCCTCTAAAAGTAAAACGTCGTAAAGTGAATTGGTTTAGGTCTCGCATTTGGCTGGAGCTTTGGCTAAGCTGGGAGTAACGAAAGGGGATAGGGTAGTCATCTACATGCCCTTAATTCCGGAAGCTATAATGGCCATGTTAGCTACCGTGCGCCTCGGCGCTGTCCATTCCGTTGTTTTTGGAGGTTAGCTATGGCAATCAAACAACCACTATTCAATTACAGCAAAAATTGTTCACAGGTTTTGCAGCTAGAGAGCTTTGCTCCAGAATAGAACATGCTGAACCAAAGGTGATTATTGCAGCGAGTTGTGGAATTGAGCCCACGAAAGTGATTAGGTATACATAAATAAAGGCAACGCCAACATATTTCAAGGTGCTTTGGTATTATTGGAACTATATAAAATCTCGATGTCAATGAACCTAACGCTTAGCCACTTGTAGTCGAAACGGGAACAATACTTACTCGTAGAAAAAATAGATAACTACTGGTTCCTTTAATACCAAAGTATCTACTCTAGCCATTGTAACACGGTTAATTTCTATAGATATAAGGAAATTCTCAATGAAGCTATAGAATGGTCGTCATTTAAGCCCGAAAAATGTATAATTTTTCAAAGAAGAAACGTAGAAAGTGCCGTGCTAGACGTAGAGATGGATATTGTATGGGAAGATGCTTTAAAAATGGCGGGGCCCCATCCCTGCGTCTCTGTTGAAGCAAACGAACCATTATATGTTCTTTACACTTCAGGCACTACAGGTTGAAGGAGTATAGTTAACCGTATACAAAAGAATAATTTTACTCTGATTTCAGATCAGCCAAAAGGAATCCAAAGACCTGTAGGAGGTCATATTGCTACATTAGCGTGGTCCATGTGGAATGCTTATGGTATGGGAACAGAAGACGTTTGGTGGGCAGCGAGTGACTTGGGATGGGTCGTGGGACATTCCTATATTTGCTACGGCCCTCTTTTACATGGAATCACAAGTGTTATGTACGAAGGAAAACCAGATCGCACCCCAGATCCGGGCCAGTATTTTCGGTACGTCATGATTTTCCAAAAAAGTTATGTAACTGATTGGACGAATTAGAATTATAGAGGAACACAAAGTTAACGCAATATTTACCGTTCCTACATCGTTTCGCGTTATAAAAAGGGACGATCCAGATATTATGTTTGGTAGAAAATATTCCACAAAAAGTCTTAAACGAATATTTGTTGCTGGTGAACATTGCGACTATGAAACCAAGGAATGGGCCGAAAAGACTTTTAACGTTCCTGTGCTTAACCACTGGTGGCAAACAGAGACAGGCCATGCCATAACGGCAACGTGTGTTGGTTTGGGGCACAACCTATCACCCCCGAAGTATACCACTGGAATGCCCTTTCCAGGTTACGATGGTAATACCTATTAGAGACGTTTTAATTTTCGAAACATTTTATCTTGATTTTGTCCTAGTTCAAATTATACGAGAAGACGGTAGCAAAGCCAAACCCCACGAACTGGGGCGAATTGTGGTGAAATTGCCCTTACCTCCCGGGACAATGACAACCCTTTATCAAGCTCCTGAGAGATTTTGTCAAGTTTATTTTTCGAAATATCCGGTACTCATTAAACCGCATTTTTATGGCGGGCCATTAAAGAGATTTATTTCAGGGATTTTACGATACAATGGATGCGGGTTACATCGATGAATTTGGGTATATTTACGTAATGGCCAGAGATGACGATGTAATCAATGTTGCGGGTCACAGAATATCGACGGCGGCACTCGAGGACGTGGTCTTGGCGCATCCAGATGTTGGGGATGCAACCGTAGTGGGTGTCCCAGAATCGACAAAGGGGGAGATACCAGCTTGTCTTTTTGTGATGAAAAAAAGTACGGAATTATCCTTTTTTAAATATATTTGAAACATAGGATATTTCAGATGCTCGTAAAAGCGAATCTGCAATTAGTCGCGAATTGGTGTGTATGGTTAGGGAACTTATTGGACCAATCGCGTCCTTTCGCCTGTCTGTGGCTGTCAAAGGACTACCTCGCACAAGATCGGGTAAAACATGTAGAAAATCTATCTCCGATTTAGCGAAAAACAAACTGATTAAGGTATACAAATAAAGTTAGCCGTGATGTGCCGCGTCTCATTTGCTTGTGTTATTTCAGATATCTGGAACTGTAGAAGATCCCACCATTTACAAAGACATAAAGAATGCTTTGCAGAAGATTGGTTACGCACGTTCAGCACCAAATCCTCAATAATTCACACTTAAATTAATTAAAATGTTATCAAATGAATATTAAGTAATTCCTCAGTAAATTAGATATTATTGTAGACTAATAATTATATTGTAGCTTATAAATAGTTGTAACACAAAAATGAAATGTCCATAGTGTACAATCGTTTACCGAACTATGATGATATCACTATTCGAATTTTCTGGAAGCAAATGATGTTATATAATTTAAATATTGTAATTAGTAGGTAATGTAATATAATTTTTTATTAATATATATTACTTTGAAATATTATCTTGAATATTTTATATTAAGACGAAGAATAAAACACTTCAGTGGTCTTGACTTACTACTTATAGTAATTTTTCTAAAATAATTTATGAATAGTAACGTATTAACCACAAAAGAAATTACATCAATTTAGTACGGTAGTCCTTGACCAATTGAGAAATCCCACATTTTCCAGGATTATCGCGCTTCTGAATGTTGTAGATAGGCAGCCCACAGTACTCCTCCCAGTTTACAAACCAGCCGATATTCGAATTATAACCTTCTCTTGTTTCATTGTTCGTATCTTAGCTTAGCTAACAGTTAAATTTCCTATTGTTAACTTGATGATTATTGTTGTGACTCATTGTTTCACAAAAAATATCTACGTGTTGTATTCATACAAATTGTGAAACTAGTTCGAAGGTAACTTAATTTTTAAAACTTGAAGCAATAGGTAATTCCTGAAAATAATACTAAAACTATGTCCACATTCAGCACGAGACCTTATTTTGCAACTCAGATACCTACTTAACTATAATTTTTAAATGCCAATATTTAATTGTTTTTTATACTTTTATTCAATAGAATAGATAAATTAAATTTCTATAATTTCAGTTACCTATTCAAAGAATTATCATATTTTTCTTTACTTGCCTAATATATTCGCCATCTACTAAACAAAGTTTCGACTTATTTAGTTTCATTTGTTTTACTGTAGGTACCTATTTGTAAAGGGTGTTTTTTTAGAGGGATACAACTTTAAATTGAAATAAAACACAGAAAGATGTTTTTAATATCCATGAAATTGGCTTCATTTGAAAGATAATTTTATGACAATTATGTTTGAATGTGATTTCGAGCATGTGACCGCCGCGATTGGCGTATACATGACGTAATCTGAAGGTCCAATTTTCACACACTCTTTTCGCAGTAAATCAGGCTCTATTTCATTTCAGCAATAACGCGTCGAATTTTGGCTTTCAAGTGCTCAATTGTTTCCGGTTTATCGGCATAGACATGCGACTTTACATATCCTCCAAGAAAATAATCTAATGGCGTCAAATCGCACAAACGAGGTGGCCAGTTAACAGATCCACGAAATGGATTTTTAACTGGCCACCTCTTTCGTGCGATTTGACGCCATTAGATTATTTTCTTTGAGGATATGTAAAGTCGCATGTCTACGTCGATAAACCGGAAACAATTGAGCACTTGGAAGCCAACATTCGACGCGTTATTGCCGAAATACAGCCTGATTTACTGCGAAGAGTGTGTGTAAATTGGACCTACAGATTACGTCATGTACACGCCAGCCGCGGCCGTCACATGTCCGAAATCATATTCAAACATAATTGTCATAAAATTATCTTTCAGATAAAGCCAATTTCATGGATATTAAAAACATCTTTCTGTGTTTTATTTCAATTTAAAGTTGTATCCCTCTAAAAAACACCCTTTATAACTGATACTGAAATTTGTTTTATATTTACATCGATTAATCATTCAAAATTGCAGTGACATGTTATTCTTCTGTAAAGAGATGCTTTATGAAATGAGTGAAAGTTGCCTTCAAACAAATGACCACTTACGACACAGAAACAAACTCTTGAAAGCAATATTACTCTAATTAAACATCATATTTCAGTAATATTGAGGTTTGCAGTTAACTCTTCAGTGTTGGTAATTCTGCAGGTTATAACCGTAAATTTAATACTTAGTGTTTGTGGCCTTTCAATGACATTTATGGATACCCTCATCAATTTCACATGAAAACATTCTCTTTTGAAAGCTTTTTTCACCTCTAAGTGCTGCCATTCCCCCAGAAACCGCTTCCACATTACTTCAGGAGATGCAGGTGTCACAAACTACCTTACTAAATAAAACCAGAACGCCCGAGCCGAGAGTCAAACTCTCACTCGAACGTCCCGTGTTTCACTGCGACCTCAGCGGCAACCACTAACCCACCTAGGCCTCTTTTAAAAGCTGCTGGAATGCACAAGTCCAAAGATAATTTAAATGTTGTGCAAGGTAGTGTCATCTTTCACTTGGGCACACAATTCTTATAACTATTTGTACCTACTTCAAGTTCAAATTAGTAATAATTTTTAAAAACAGTTAAAACATTATGTATAGGAATTACATAACTTCGAAACTTTCCGTAATAATACGGATAGTTGTTGGATACGCATGCACAGCTGAAAAAGTTTTCTTATATTGAATCTACATTTTTTCCGTCAGCTTTTACATAAAATTGGTCGATAAATAAAAAAAAATTCATAAAAAGCCGGCAAATATTAAAGCATACGAGGGTTTATCCAGATATTTCCGGAATCTCATAATAAAAATAATGCCGCAACAGTAAATCATTTATTATTTTTCAACATAAGAACCTCCAATGCTAATACACTTTTCGTATCGTTTTTCTAAACATTTTAAACCGTTCAAAAAATATTCATTTCCTTGACGCTGAAAATGGGCCTCTGATGCTGAGATCACTTCGGGAATGTCCTCATACATGTTTCCACGGAGGTCACACTTAAGGTTTGGAAATAAAAAATAGTCACAAGGACTTAAATCTGGACTATACGGTGCATGCTTTAAAAGTTGGAATCCAGATTCTCGAATTGCATCCTTGGAAACTGCAGCTTGATGAACAGCTGCATTGTCCTGCAACAGAAGTACACCGGCAGCAAGTTTCCCGCGTCGCTTCTGTTTGATAGCTGCACGTAACTTCTTGATTAAGTTGACGTAATAGGAGCCAGTCATAGTGGTTTTTGGTGGCAGGTAGTCGGTAAGCAAAATTCCCTTACAGTCGAAAAAAATTGTAGCCATAACCTTTTTTGCTAAAGCTTGGCTTCAAAATTTTTTCGGAGGCGGAGAATCGGCATGTTTCCACTGCATGGACTCTTGTTTTGATTCATGATCCAACATCGCAGCCACGTTTTATCACATGTCACTAGCCGTGAAAAGAAATTTTCTTTATCTTTATTTATGAGAGCCAGGTTCTCAGAAGCACATTCGACCTGACGTTGTTTGTCGAACACAGAAAGGTTTCGCGGTACCCATCTTGCAGAGACTTTGGAAAGCTTGAGATGGTCGTGGAGAATTCTAGAAATAGAATCATAAGATAGCCCAGTTTCCGCTCTTATTTCCCATATCTTCATTCGTCGATTATTCATCACCAGCATTTCCACAGCTAGAACGTTCACATCGCAGACGGCGTCTGGATGTCGCCCTGACCTCGCTTCATCTTGAAGTGATTTTCTTCCCCGTTTGATTTCGCCGATCCAAAAGTAAACTTGCGTTTTTGAAAGAGCTTCATAACCAAACACAGTAACAAGTCGTTGGTGGATTTGTTGTGGAATAACTCCTTCCCGCGTAAGAAATTCTATGACGGCAGGCTGCTTAAAACGTATTTCATCCATATTTCTGACACCTTACAAACTTTAAACGTCAGCGTAAACAAAACAAATGAATACACACAAACAAAATTCAGCACCTACGTGTCAAAAGCTTCAAATAATATTGTAAAAATGGATAATTTGGATTTCGGTAACTACAAATATGAGATTCCAGAAATATCTAGATAACCCCTCGTAATTAAAAAAATTAAAGGGGTTAGGTTACCCCTCCAATTACTAACCTCAAGAACATCATTGCCAACTGCTACCATGCTAAAATACTACATTGTATTAGTGTAGTAGTATATGTCTCATTAATTTAAAGAGGTCAATTCATAATTCTCTTTAAGAAAGGGTTCCAGGACTCCAATTTTAGGAATATTTATTCACATTTTAGTGAGTGGAATTAATGATTACTTATTAATTTACTATAAGAAGTGCCGCGGTGTGAACCTCTTAAGCATAAGTTACAAATTATAATTAATATAATGTGTAGGTGCAATTTAAATTGCCTTTGTAATTCTCCCAACTGGAACATCTACAATAATTTGGAAATAAGTGTGACATTTTTACTTCTAACGAAAAAGATTAAATAACTGAAAATTACTTCATATAAACCTAATTAATTATTTTAAATACCTTGAACGAACAATCACGGCGAGTTAAAGGGAACTAAGGAAGTTTGACTTAAGGATAGCAAAATGGAATAGTTTGATCCTGCCTACCGTTCAGGAAAATTTAACAGCATAAATTATCAATTGAAAAACTAGAGAATAGGACTAGTACCAATGCAAGAGATGGAAAGTCACGGAAATTATAGTCTATAAGGCTCTAGAGATTACACACTATTTTATAGCAGCAATGCAAACTATAACTTTGGAACAGTAAAAGAAGAAAAAAGTAAATAAAGAAAAATTTGCATTAAAAAACAGCTCTGGTAGGGTAGGGAAAGGATACTTACCACGCACGATTTTGTGTCGAAGAGATGAGGAGTTAACAGGAAATAAAAAGCATATCCTGAAAGCTCACATAGATTATTTCCAGCAGCTATAAAACCCCCCGGAAAATTAATATTTTCATGAAAATAATGACGTAATTAAAGAAACTTATAATCAAATAGACTAACCAAGTGATGATGAGATAAGAGGGGCTATTAAGGAACTCAAAAACAATAAAGCTCAGGCTGAAGACATGATTACAGCAGAACTCAAAGTATGGTGGCCAAGAACTCTGGACCAAAATACACAAACTACTGAAACAAAAATACCTAAAGAGCAAAGCACTGCTATTATTCAGCCAATACACAGGACATTCCCAAACTTATAGGGGAATTTCGCTGTTGAACATTACATATAAAATACTGAAAAAAAGTGTTGCATATAGACCTATGCCCTACACAGAACAAATAATTGATGAATATCAATGCAGGTTCCGAAAAGGAAAAATCCACACCAGCCACATATTTGCTATTAGAAGCATATTAGAAGAATGCTATGAGTACAATATAACGCTACATTAACTTTTCACAGATTTCAAACAGGCATACGATACTGTCAACAAAAATAAGCTATTTAGAACAATGACAACGTTTGAAATATCAAAAAAACTAATAGCAATGAGTATTAATATCATATCAACAACCTAATTTGCTCACCGAGATAAAGGAATCCTGATGCCTGACAAATCTATCACTAAAAAATTCAATAGATGCAAACCAGAGAGGACAAAAGTTGGGAGACCAAGAAAATGATGGATAGATGATGTAGAAGATAACATCAGGAAATTGAGAATAGAGAAAAAAGGCAACTAACAGAGCAGAATGCCGAGCTGTAGTAAAGCAAACCAAGGCTCTTCAAGAGCTGTAGCACCCACTGGCGCCATCTACGAGGGGACTACAGGACCCGACCCCTCCACCCCGTGTTGGTAGCCACCTCCGTATAAAGTCAATTAAAGCTGTTACTGAAAAATATCATTCATCATTGTTCTTTTTACAAATGCTTATACAAAGAAAGAAGAAACTAGTGGAAATACAAACAGCCTCCTTGCGAATTGAAACGTTATTTTTGATAAAACATTACTGGTATTTCAAACGGTCAAACATGCGAATCCTTTACTACAAAAAAATCTCTATATTACCTATCAAAATGTTGAAAATTGATGAGTTTAATAGATACTATCAGTTCAAAAAGGGAAGACAATGAATTTGAAAATGTAGGGAGACAACAAAAGTATGCCACAAAATTAGGATTCGATGAGTTACAGCTACCATGTCCGAGGAAAATTCCAAAGTGTTATGATGATACATCGCCCATTGGAGTTCGTTTCATCAAGAGAAATGTACAAAAATATACAGTGTGTCCAATATAAGCCGGGCCAATGTTGAATGGGAAAAAAGTTGCGTAACAAAATGACACCTAGAAATCCTTGCTACGATTCTTCGTTTTTAAGTTATCTTAAAAAACGAATTTTTGGATTTTTAATTCTATTTCTTCACATTAATATTAAAGTTAGAGCAAAACTGACATTTCTTTATAGCAACTTTTAATGGACTTACAGATTACGTTGTCAATATTTTTGTCCCACATTTTGTCTTCGAGCAGCCATTATCAACTTCATTTTTTTAAATACTGTCCTAATTTTCTGATGTCAAATTTTAGAAGCCCTTTTTATTCTGAATTCAACAATGTGCCACGAGCAATTTTTGGATACGGACCTTTGCTCTAAAGCATTTCATACGTTGTTTCAGCTTTTCTAATTTAAAGAAAAAAGTAATGAGCCACACTCGATATTTTTTATTTCCAATTTTAATTATTGTTAAGTAAGAAAACTAATCAATAAATTAATTACTTCCTATGAAAAATTATTTATATTCCAAGACCAAACGTGATTATTAAGGATTAAAAACATCCAGTTGGACACACCTTACAGAAGCCGATTACAGACATAACTCGACAAGCATTAGAATATAATATTAAAGGAAAAAGAAAGCCGGGCAGACCAGCCTTAACATGGAAAAGAAACGTAATTAACGAGTGCAAAGTACGCAATATAACTTGGAGTGAAGTGAAGATAAGGGCCCAGGATAAAAATCGCTGGAAAGAATTTGTTAAATTAATGTGCAGCCAAGAAGAAGTTTACTAACTCAACTCAGAAGGGACAGTTAAGTTAAAATCGTTTAACATAATAAAATTAAGTGAACTGAAAGTGAAGATAAGTATAAGGCCGACAACCTTATTACTTATTGAACATTGTCAATGAAACATCCCCGTGGATGCCCTATGGTCCTCAAGGATCGACAGGATTGAAGAAGAAAAACATCCAGAGTTACTTTAACTCACAAAAACAGTTCTTAATTAAACAGGACCGTAAAAATTTTACGAATCCGTTACGTGATACTAGTGATAACTACCTACTTTAAGCATAGTACATCTTGCAGTCTTGAAACTATTGTTCGGTTGATACCACAAAAAAGGTGGTGTTCCCTAATTTAGACATTTTGAAGTGAATTTCAATATTGTAATGGCATTTAAAATGCCCAGCTTACTGTATGAACTTGTTTTTACAAAATTGTTAGAAATACAGGTCCACATCGTAAAAATTTCTTAATGAAGATCAAAAAGGACTAAATGTAATTAAACCATGTGTGCTACGCTGGACAAAAATATTGATAATATGATCTTTGAGTTCATTAAAAGTTGCTACAAAGATTGTCAGTTTTGCTATAACTTGAATATTAACGGCAGAAAAACATACATTAAAAATCCAAAAGTTCGGGTTTTTAAGATAATTTTTGTTAGTTGTTTAATTACCTAACCTTTTTTCCATTTAACCAAATTTGTATCTCTTACTATTAACAAGATTCCCATACTGCCATACTGGCCCTTCTTTTCTTGGACACACTGTATATAGAAATAATTGATCAAACTTTGTTATCTCTGAGTGGTACGTAGATTTCAAGAAAATGTACTGAAACATTTGACAGAACTGGAATAATTTGGAATCCGAAAAAATGCTTCCAGTTTTGACTACGAAAACTTAAGTTACATAAAAATATGTTGCTCGATATTGTGAAGTAAAATAGTTGTCACTGAAAATGTTAATGATCTAGTCAATTTTTTTAAAGCTGCAGAGACCTGTATGTTATATGGGGATCTAATTTCTAAATTTATTAAGCTACTAAATACAGGGTGTGTGTAAATTGGTGAAAGAACTACACGTGGCGATGTTGGTCATAAAATTCGAGTCAAAAATCGTAATACTAAAATGTTGGGTTGGTCTTCGTGAGCCCTCTTGAGCGGTGGATAAAAAACATGTTTTTTTCAGATAAAGTACATTTTCTGATTCAAATACGTCAAAGTATCGTCAAGGAAAGTTGTTCAAAATGCAAAATTATAGCTCCATGTAAAATTTCAAAACTATCGGCTGACTTTTATGAAACTGTGTTACTACAAAAGTACTTCATACTCACTCAAAAATAAATGCTTCCATTTTGTTGATTAGTGATATTTACGTTTGTTTTTGTAATTATTAGTAAGCGCTTTCAAATGTTTCTCTTCCTAAAGTTGCAGCAACAAAACTTTTTACTTACCAGGATGTTGTTCTGCAACCCTGCAAAAGGTTGCCTATACAAGGTAGAGCAGGATTGAGATGAGAAGACACCAGAAAGTGACGTCATATGCGCCAACGGCTATCATTAACCTTCAGTCATTGGCAGCGTTTGTTTTTGAAAAGGGGTCACATCGCAATTCAGAAAATTTACAAAAACTACAGAATAAAATACACGCGCCACGCTTAATCGAACAAAGCTCACAAACAAAACTGAGAAAACAGTAAACAGCCAATGTTTGTCTGGGTTTTGCGATCCAGGTAGAAAACTTTATAAATACCTACCGAGAAATATATTTAGCCGATGCTACTGTCAAAGGGAAGGTTACTCCTTTACTTACATAATGGACCCGTCCGATACAAAATCAACTGCTGCGCAGCTATGATGCTGGTGTCTTTTCATTTCAATCTTGCTCTATCCGGAAATGATGTACAAATATTTCAAGAGGAGATTTTACACATAAAAATAACATAGTCACAGCAGTTTTTTGATTTCTCAATATCAACGGAGTTACATATCTTTAAACAGAATCAACAAATAAAGTGATCAACAGTAGTGTTATGGAAATGAGTGCAAATAAAAAAACTTTTCTATTTATCGTTTTTCATTTAATCGCATATTCTTTCAATCATTTATCTCCCCGAAATTTGACGAGCCGCTTGGTAAGCAAATCTAAGTCAAAGGTGAACGACACAAGTATATTAAAACTGCAAAGTTTTTGCACAAAAAACATGCGGTAAACATATGAGCCCACTAGATGCAAAACTCTGCGTTTACACTGTTAGTGAATTTGTGCTAGAGGCAAAAAACTGTTAGGTTGTGTTTACTACATTACTCGACCAGCAAAAGTGGCCCACTAGATGGCACTACCACCAACGGAGATCGTATTATCTGATTTTGCTTGAAAATGTCCTAGTTTTAATGTAAACTGTGTTTTAAAAATGAACTTACATAGTTTTGCATCTAACTTATAGTTTCACTTAGTTTTGCATCTGAATAATGGCCAAATTTTGAAAGTTAATTAAAGTTTTACCTTTACCAATTCATAATTGAGTATGTAGAGCAAAGTTGAAATGTAAAGACACCAGCGTCCCAGCATAACCTTATGGTGTGCTGGTGTCTTTACATTTCAACTTTGCTCTACAGATTGTTTAATTAACACAGTACGGTCGGCGCCTTAGAAATCGGGACAATACTATGATACATTTTGCATGTATTTTTAAGTGTATAAACTGGAATTTTGCATTGTTTTAACTGTTATGTAATTTTCAAATGTTGCGTCTTTTGGTTGATAGTAAAATTCCAATAATACAAATAAATAATATTAAATCAAATATTACAACACAACATATTATGTGTCCCGATTTCTAAGGCGCCGACTGTACCTAAAATTATATTTTTTATAGAACTATTTTTATTTTTTGCTTTAAAACAAAATAAAAAGTAACATAAAAATAAAAGTACACAAATAATTTTAGTTTCACTTAATTTTCGCTGAAATTTTGGTTGTCAGTTTCAGTATCTTCTTCCTGAATTTCTTTGTCTGTAAGCTTCTTTAGCACTATCAATAATTTTGTGGAATTCTAATTTTAGGTCCCTTCTCCAATAAATTCAGTAATTAATCTTTAACAAAGCATCGATAAACGCCTGTCATATCAAGATATCAACAAGTGGACAGGGTCATGTGGCGTGAATTTTGAGTTGTGATTGGTCAAAATAAAAACACACAGTTTTGCATCTAACATGCTCACATTTTCACTGAGTTTTGCATCTGACATCGATGTTTACATGCCTATACAATGTAAAATACCGAGTTACGCATCTTTAATATTTCATCATGCTATGCTCCTTAAAACAACGCATCCATTGATACCAATATCTAATTTTTTGTATTTTTTGCAAATACCGAGTTTTGCATCTAGTGGGCTCATATATGAAATACTACTATATCGCTAGCGGCTATGAGTGTTGCATCTAGTGGGCTCATATATGAAATACTACTATATCGCTAGCGGCTATGAGTGGGGAGGTCACACCGTAAGTGAGGCAGACAACCAACTCTTCTACGGACTTGGTGAGCTGTGCGCAAGCGTCATCCAGCGAGGTGGGGAAGTGCACCTCACGGTCAAGTTTAGAATTCGCTTCTAAAGGCGGCTTCAAATTCTCAGGCATGCACACGAGACGTGTAGTACTCAGAGTGAGACTATGTCGGCGCCGTAATGTTTTCGCGCGTTCCCAGGCGGTAAATAACTTACCTACCTCAATTGATCAAGTACGTTGGTGACCAGATGTGAACTGAAGGTTTTATCAGTATCTATGCAGTTTTTATTGGTGTGCATATCAAAGAAATGTTTTTTGTGTTTTGAGCCATTAAATTAAAATATTATTCCATAGGCGAGTATGCATTTTTACAGTAAAATTTTGAATTTTAACTGTTTTGAGGGCGTTTTCGAAAAAATGATAAATGGAGAAGTTGTTCAGTGAAGCGAGTTCTATTGCGGGTTAAAATATTTGCACTCATTTCCATAACTCCCTGTATAACAAATTACAAATTCATTTATAAAACGCTTTCAAACTGGAAGTCCCTCCATTTCTGTACATAAGTAAAGTTTCTATAACAACTACTGATAAACTCTACCAAATATTCATGATAATTACATTAAACCACTTTTAAGTTTAGGCATTTTAACTAACAATTGTTAAAATGAGACAATTGCACAAAATAGTCTCATATTCTTTTGTTTCCATGGCTGTCTCATTTTTCACTATGGCAGAGTAAAGAAATTAGTTAATGAACTTCATATAATTCCGTAATATTGAGACTTCTAAAAAAAGTTTTCTATGACTTTTAGCATTATTATCCTGCTCAAGTTATGTATGGACTTAGGTTACTTGATTTTGGCTATGTTATAATTTAAGATTCGTTTCTGCTTACAGTGAAGTGTTATTTATACTTATATATAGCAAAAATTAACAAACTGTAACTATTTTAGCAAAGCGTTATATTCCGAGATTCTGTACTATTTAATCGTAATAATGACAATTGCCTTAAAAACCAAAGTACCTGAACTGACGTTTGATAATTGCCAAAACAGCAATTTTGTCAAGTTTAGCAATTCATTTTTAGTACACAACTACTAGAGTTCAACTAAATACGTGAGCCGAGGGCTATTTCTGACAATAACAGTTTTTGCTGATAAAAAAATTACGAAGTATCAGAATATTACGTTTTTCCTAGTGGATTCCTGAAATCATAGTTAATTTTTGTTATAAATAAAAATAAAACCGTACTGTAAGCAAAAACGAATCTTGAATTATAATATAGCCAAAATTGAGTAACATACGTCACTAAATAACTTGAAGAGGACAATGTAAATAAACACATTCGATGCTAGCAGAGAGCCAAATTCAACAAAGCATCGCTGCCCATGTACTTGTTTGGAATTTTGCTCGGTTTTTGTTATTTATAGTTCTTTTGATAGCAGGCCCATAATTAAGGGAAGGCCCATGGTAGTCACAATAGAAAACTCTGAACAACACTTCACGAATCACGAGTTTGGCTAATCTTTTTAAATGCTTACCATGAAAACGTTATCAATTGTGATCATGAAAAAATCACCTTCCGAGATTTCTTCAGATCTTTACGTTTCAGGACCCCTATGTAGATAACAGAAAACATGTTTTCTCAAGTTGTAGGAGGAAGACAATATTTTGGATGCATTTTTTTCTGTAAGCGATTAATTTTTAGTGCAATGTACTGTGGTGACCTCTGATCACTGCAAGTTGTTGTGATGGCAACTTTAGCAATTATATTTATACAAAATGTAAACAACGAACATAAAATTCATATACTCCAATTTATACGTTTTATTTCTACAAATAATCATTTGTAATAAATCATGGTTCTTACAGTACCTCTACTGAGGTCAGTATACACCCATTTAATTTAATGACCATACTTGTAATCACCTTGCATATCAGCAATGACTTGTAACTTATTTGTGCCAACTCCTAACATGACGTCTATCTCTATTCTTATTAAATGGCTTTCATGTCACCTTAATTTCTGTGAAACTTGATTTTGGAAAGGTGTTGTCTGCTGTCTAAGATGTAATAGGTTACTAGATGTAAACCATTTTAATTATGAATGATTATGACAGCGCAAACAGTAAATTTTAGAGTATTTTTTAAGTAGTTTTTATGAGCACATGCTTCTACTCTATAGTTTCTATCAACTTTAAACGTTAGTTAATGTCTTAAATAAACACTTATTGAATAAAAATATTCTAGTCACGTATGTTAATTTACTTATTCTTGAGACTTTCCCCGAACATAAAATAGCAGCAGGATACCTATTTAAAAATAATGTAACCACAATGCTATGCGTAACTAATAAAAATAATTAACATTTTACTTCATAAAACTACAATTTTCTATTGCGAATCTTAGAATTATTTTTAAAAAATGTTTGATTTGTATTAATGACAACGTTGAAGGCTGTTAATTTTTTTTTTAACTTTCAAGTTTTAATCACTATGTGATTGTTTACACAGTCTAGTTTGTTAAAAAGTATTACTTGAATTTTAATAATGGTCATCAATTGTCGGTCTTTAGTAATTACAATTTACAGACCGCAGAATTTTGCAGAGAACATAAAAGCAACAACACTGAGTAAAAATAAATAAAATTTATTATTCAATTATTTTAAAGGTAAAATACAACCCATACACCTTGTCTTTTCATGTAAGATTCACTGTACTACAATTACAAAATTATACTACCTAGCAGGTTTGCTAAGAAACGGCTTTAATGAAAAACATTTTCTTAACTTATAAAATTCCTTTTAGAGCCATTTAGGTGCAATCTTATGGTAGATTCTTGAAAATTAATAGTTATTAGTTAATCCAACATTAGTCTTATTTACAACAAACCTTAAAAACAGTTTAAACTTACCCTACTTTATATACCTTTCTGCAATTAGTATGATTTACGGTGTACTTTCCTAGGTCATTCCGCTTTAGGCATGTAATTTGGCGTCCACATTCTAACTTAAAACTTGATTGAGTAAATAGTAGAGAGAAACCTTTAATACACGCAACAATATTTAGTGTTAGTTACTGTAAGTATTAATTTCTAGTCTACTGCAGTTCCATATCTAATTAATAACTGGGACATTCTTTATTACATTTTAAACCATAACCATTATTATGAACTGCCTTCCACTTTAGTAATAATTAACTCAATTACAATACGCGACAGAATCCTTCACCAAACAAGGCCTCCGATGAAACTTGTAAGTATGGCAAGAGCTGAATATAGACTACTCATTTTACCAAAAGCAACTATAGTTGCACGAACGAATATATTTTAAGTTTTACTTGGCCATTCGATCATTACATAATTTCATAATTCCATCTTCTCTTACCTTATATCACAATTTTGATTAAATAAAAGTGGAAAAGTTTTGAGGATAGACAACCACAGAACTTTACATTACCGTTTGTATGTTTAACTTGAACATTTCTGTCTACTACTTACCCATACACATTTACTTTGGTGGAACTAATAATTTCAGAAGTCCACATCCCAATACCGTAAGACGAATAAATCACTTCAACACAAATTCACTTTATATTATCTAGCGAAAATGCCAACCATCGCTGAAGAAGTAGTTATCACCATTGCCATTATCCTTAATATCAGGAACAAAAAAATATAAATATATACACAAGGTATGCATAATAAATCAAAATGTAGGTATTGTATATGCGTGATTATATTTTTAAATTTACGTTTAATATGAAAATATTCATAGCATTTGATAATTCTTTAAATTATATTACAACGTTTAGAACAAATATTTATAATAACTCGAGACAAAATTGACAGAACAAATGTAAAAAAGGCCATTTGCAATAAGAAAATATCGTACAGGCGTTCCTGACATGGAATCATTAAAACACCCTTAACAGCATATTGTTCACCTCTCTTTAATTTAAAGCTCAAAATATCTTTATTTTAATAAATAAAAACACAGACTGACAATAAAACTTAATTAAATACATGTAGTCACGGCCGTACTCCGATCCACCTGTAGTTCGATCTTCGGCCGCTGGACCTGCCAGCGACAACATCCTCGAAAAGGTGGTGCAGCAGGACATACTGCCCATCGATTGTATAAAATAACAAGCGTAACATGATAACGTTTTAATTGTTCCATTAAAAATTACAATAACAACATCAAATTAAAAAGTTTATAATCTTAAACAGGTTTTGGCATAAAATACACGTTCTCGTAATGTTTTGATCCCAGGCTAATTAATAGTACCGGGCAAGTTGCCTTTTTGCCAGTAGAGCAATGTCAATAACAAACACCCCATTCAAAATTTGGTATCGGCTATGATAGGGGCAACTGAAAAATGATCGGGTGGTTTACGTAAATGCCGTACACAATGATCAACTAGAAGTGTATGGAGTTTCCGATAGACAAAAGGCGTGACGAACCACAGATAAATAACATAGGTAATGAAAGTATATCTTACGTAATAGTCGGAATACACATTTCCACGAAATATCGGCATGGAAATGTGCAGTCGCCACCAGTACCTTTAGCAAGCGGCGGTCGCGGGCCGGTAATTTTGACTAGAGCGGCCGTCTAACTTGCCAGATTACCAGTGCTTTTATATCAACGGTGGGTCGGGAATTAATGGGCGATACCGAGTGTGTGCGGTTCGACATCCCCAGCGACGTTTGTTCGCCGTCGCGCACCCGCCCAACCGCTTCTTGCTGATGATGAATCCGATACGGAGTAGTGTATAAATGTGTGCGCAAGCTCGCTGAGAGATGCAAACTGAGCCCGAACAAAATAAATACTAAAAAATACTGAAAGAACAGACAAACTGCAATAAGTTACTAAGGCCGATAGCTAAGTACCGTCGCCGCATACACACCGATTCGGACCCGGTTTGCCAAACCAGCAGGCCATTATACACAGCTTACTTTTAATTCCTACGTACGTAATTAGTTAAATAGTACTGTTTGTATCAATTTCAGAGTACACATAGATAAAGTATAAAACAAATCAATCTCGGAGGTAAAACGTCGCCGTATTTTGCAGCTTCGGTTTTAAACCTCTATAAGAATTTAAAGTATATGGACTAGAGTCTACTTACAACTAAATCAGACCTAGAATACAACAGAATGAGGGCGAGGAGAAGCAGTAATTCGACTAATTAATAACTATTCATATTTATATAAACACTAATCTATACTGCGGGTGTGGTTATTGCCTCTCCTCAACAACATTTGGCAGACAACATCTGATCTCTACTATTCTTATTTAATAATGAACAGGAGCGAACCACCGCTGCTGGCCAATTGGTAATCGTGGCCAAAAGCGATGGATCACTGACGAGGGCGCAGACGGCCGCGGACTGGCGCAAACTTGGCCACGGCGACGGTGCACGGGAATCCCAGTCGACGCGGTGGTCGCGCCAGAGTGCACTGCGGGCCGGCGCGCCCTCGAAGCTGTGAGGACGCCGCTGGTGCGCCACTCACCTAGGCACCTAATTACACGCTATGGACGAACTCTGACTCGCCCAATTATTGCTAATCATGTTGAGTTCATGACTCCAGCACAGTTCCTATGCGTGGATCGCATAAGACACAAAATCCACTAGAATAACAACAATCAACGAACAAACAATGCGCGTGGATACGGAATCGGCGGCTGATAGGCCACCGGGCCGGTCGGTACGCTGGTGCTGCTTTGGTGAGGGGGTAGGTTGGTCAATGTGGATGGGATGGGAATTCGAAGAGGGAGCTAAACAGCCGTCTCTGTGTGGCTGTGAGAGGATAACCGCTCCACGTCTATTTCGGGAATCGTCAACTCGTCTGGGATGTTATCAGCGTACTCTATGGAAGAAGTTTGAGACAACCTCTTAGAGAGTGAAGTCTGTTTGCGGAGTACCTCGGCAAGGGAAGTATTGCTGTGTTCGCCGTACCGAGCATCAAGGCCCTGACGGAAAGCATTAACTACTCGGATCTGAAATGAACAAGAAACAACAAAACAGGGAGAATTAAAATAAGAACATTCCCGGGAAGGTGGCGAGCAGTTAGCACAGCCCAAAGATCAGTACAGAGCCAATAGACTCAGGCCCCAACATGCAGTTCCTTACTGTGCAGTAATCCGTGTGGTCACGCAGCGTGGCGGTGGCGGGTGGGTGTGTGGGTGTTATGACAGTGTTGTACGTGAAGGTGGTCCATCTTAGTGGAAAGGCCATTTCGCAGTTACTCTTCGAATATGCTCAAACTTTTCAAAACAATTTATCGCTACTCGGAACATCGATGTCGGGGCCCAAGTTTAAACATTTAACAAACATGCAATCAATATGTACATGCCACGAATTAGCTTGTGGCGGCATACAGTCATACATACACGTGATACGGAGGCAGTTCAAATTGACTTGCAGTACTGCCAGAGCAAAATGTATTTGTGTTGAGCCGTCATACATGCCGTGTATTGGAAATTCCGAGTCAGGCCTAAGCTTTACATTCACTGGTATTCATTGCAGATTAACAGAAGCTACAAATGAAATCTCCACTTGAAACCAACACAAATATGGACGTTTATTATCAGTAAGTGGCGGCAGCGTTCCACTTGACTAGATAATAACCATTTGACACTGGTAGCAAGCAGTCGGATATTACTATACAATACCGAGTGATACGGAATTAAAACATTGAACTTGCAAAGTTATCACAAACCAAAACAATACAGTTTTAGAACTGTCTGAGCACCACTTAACACACACGAATAACAATATTCAAATACATACAGTCTTTACCAGAGACATTGGTTACTTTGCTTACGTGATTTTGCCCCACCTGTATGTATGTATATGTGGGTATTAGTAAACACACAAAACAATATAAAAATATTATTAAACACATAAAAAGGTAAAACGTATTAACACAACCTAGCAATATTTTCAAAATAAAAATTCATTCTTTTAATAATTTTATTGAAAGTTGCTCATTGAAAACAGCAATCTGTTAGTATATTAAAATAAAAACATATCTAAGTACACTTCGTCAAGATATACAAATAACAAATATATATTTCGAGTTAAACCTTTAAATTTATATAAATAAATGGAAGCCTCTACAGTAAATTTAACAAACAAACTAACTATGCAACGAGGCCGTTTTTATTCCTGTAAGCACAACAGGCATCATGGAGCACGCGGTCATTCGACTACAAAACAATTTCAAATTCACAACCAAAGCGTTACTTTTTAAATCACTTATTAGGCCACAAAATGACGTAGATTCTATAATGCATCGCTTTACTTGGCGACCACAAATCACCATTACGTATATAAATTTCAGATATCGAAATGGAACGAAAACAACAAAATCGATTCAATTTCGACAACGGAATCGACATCTATTATTCGGCCGAGCAGTCGTTTTGAGCGATCATATGCATCTGTGAGCTAAGGATAAAAGAGGCATGCAGCATGCAAACGTAAATTAGAGCCTAACGGGCATCAGACAGAGGAATACGGAAAAACTATTCCACAAAACAATATGAACGTTATTTCACTGCTTCGATATTGAGAAGGCGTTACAATACAGTAAACAATAATTAACGGAAATTATTAGATAAAAGCGAGTGCCTCTACACAATGTGGAAGCAGTGGCAAACACAAACCAACAAGAGCGAACGAGCGGGCACACGAACACGTAGCGGACAGAAAAGATGTAGGAAAGCGGCTTACAGCTTGGTCAGTGGAGCTCTTGCTGTACGGAACCGGAATCAAACGCTCTTGCAATTCACCACCTATCACCTTCAAGAGTAAAGGGCAACGTTAAGAGTGGTTCGATAGACAGTGACAGACACATACAATAGATAGTGCACAGAATGAGATAGATTAGATAACTACTGAGTAAAACCTAAGAAGAGTCGAGGCAACGGCAATGACACTCTATTGGAAATGTCTACCGTCACTCCTCGTTGTGGGTACATGCATGCGTGCATATATCCAAGTCTAACCCGCACACATGTACGCATGCACAAACCCACTGGTGCTGTAAATAAGAGTTTAAGTGTTACAACCAACAGACACACGATTGCTCGAAACGTGTATCTACGATTGGCTCAGTGCCGAGTCTCAAGAACAGAGCATCAAATACATGGTTTAAACCGCTTTTGTTCAAGTTAAAATACGGTGGTAGCGCTGAAAATAAAAAAAATAAAACAAAACGTATTTTTAAAACTCGATAGTATTGCGTATAAATGCGGGAAGTGGTTTGGCTTGCAAAATCACTGAATGTCGTATATCAATATATAAAGTATAAGAATGTAAGTAGTACTTGTTTTCAGTAGGTTTGTTCGTACTTGCTACACTTGCACAAATTCTAGGATCTACGTGTCGGTTTGTCAGTGTAAGCCAGCTTTTGATATTATCGATTCGTTCGTATCCCATACTCGAACTGCATCTTGCAAGTTTGTGCGTTAATCCTAAATGCTTGGTACGGCAAAATAAAAACTACTTTAGATTACAATTTATTTGTTTAAATTTATTATTCTGGTCCTATTTAATTTCGGTGTTCTTTATTACGTTTTCTCATACATACTTGCACATATTAACAACTAATTGTAGGTTATCGTGTAAACTTTCTTACAAAACTAGATATTCTTTGAAATAACGAATTACAATGTAATATTACCAGATAAATGTAATAAGCCTACAACACAATCATCGACTGCTACAAGATAATTCTTTTCAATCCTGCAGCTTGGTCGCTTAATACTCAAAACAATTTTTCTGTAAAACGTGGTTGGCCAATATACGCGAGTACATAGTTTAATTTATCGCGTACTACACGACACCTACAATCGTACTTAGTGTAGGGAATACGAACAAACCTATAAACATGTGACGCTGGCGTTTCACACACAATACAGTTGTCTCGCAGTTGTGTGCATGCGTTGGAAACTTCAACAAATAATATCTGTCTCCATCACCACTAACCTGAGAGGTTCTAAGGCTATCTAAAATGCTATACATACAGCTATTCTACGAGTGTACGACGAAAAATTATGTACAAAAATAATACAAAATACTCAGATTTGGTCAAGTAAGAGTCTCTACTAAGTGCTAAGCTTTCGGTAGAGGAAGAGGCTGATTGAAAGGTCGGGGCTACTACGGCAAGGTGGCACTAGTGGCACTAGTAACGAGCGTCATGCACTGCTCGCCGCGGTATAAAACCGGGCAGGACCGGCACTATATGCGAGTCTCATGCACGGGCTTGGGCAGCTCGGAGTTGGCAGGTGCGGAAGGTGCGATCTGCGGATTGTGGGGCGGGGGCCTCAAGGTATGAGGAGACAGCAGCCGGTTGCCGGCTCCGGCGTGGTCGTCGCGCTCTGTCTTCAGTGGCTGTGGCGACAGTTTGTTGGCAGTTGGGTCCTCGTCAATATAAGTGATGTCTGATAGGGGACGAGGCGGCCAGGGGCCAGTGTGGCTTCGCGAGCTGCGCAAACTGTGTAAGCTGTGTAAACTATGTACTGAGCGGCGTTCCTCCAGATCCTCCAGGGTGGACTTGAAAGCTCTGATTACTCGCAGCTGCAAACACAGGGAAGCAGGGTACTTATGAGGCCGGGATCTGCATGCACACACGCACCATGCTCACTCTCTCGCTCACCATGCGTGCTACGTGCACATCCGCATACTTGCGGTGTACCTGCAGCATACGCCAGCGGACATTCACGTCCTTCTACCGCGTTTGGTGATAATTTAAAATAATTTTAATCAAAGAATTATTTGTAATTATGTTATTATTAATAAGACAGTCACGAGTAGAATATGAAAAGCCACGTAGAAATGCTCCCAGGAGTCTGGCAAGCGCACCGCACGCAGTCACTTCGCAAGCTGGAGAGTGGTTGTAGAGCAAGCGGGTTTGCGAGAGAAAAGAACTCAGATAAGCGCCCAACACACCAGATGAAATGTTTCGTTCCGTACGCGAATCATCAGCGAACACGATAAAATGTACGAAGAATCTCTCGTCAAAAATTTTTAGTTGCCGCTCCACTTGGCTGTGTTGTCGCGAAGAAGCACTCAAATGTTAGTCTACCGCTACCGGCTACCGACGAACTAGCAAGAAGGGCGACATCCAGAGAGGTGGGGTGACTCTACACAACTAACACCACAGTGCAACACAGCAGTAACGCATCGCAGTAATTGCATAAGCAAAAGCCCTACTACAAACTACGTACTTGTTTGTACTGCGACAGGATTTGCTTGAGACACCCACAGCGTTCCTATACCTCAGTTTCTCTCATCGGTTCGGCCGGCTAACAAATAAATCAAAATTAAATACCTAATATTGGATACAATGACAAATTCTATGTATGTTTGACTCCAAACTGATTCCGCGAAATGGAGTTGGTAGGGCTCTAGAAGATCCAATTTTACAAGAACTAAGTAATTTAGAATAACTAATAAAAGCGAATCGCTTGCAACATCGACAGCAGACATTTAGGGAGGTGAGAGCAAACAAGAGGCAGAACCTGGAAGTAGAGTGAGAGATCCGTGGGCGTGGGTGCGGTGCAACCTGAGACAACACAGCCAACTCGGGGCTCGAGCACGGATCGCACGGACGGTCGAGCATGCAGCTACTACCCGCTAATGGCGCTAACGCTAACTACGTGTACCGCAGGATGTACTATATGCTACGTGATGCACCGCCGTGTTTAGTGGTGAAATGACTGGTAAGCATGCCAAGGAACAGAAGGTGTTAATGTACAGTGGAAAACGTCGGTCAGACATTCGATCTGCCGCCGCTGCAAACCACACCAGGGATGTGTTAGTTTAACACAAGCAAATGCTAGTACAATTTAAAATATCACCAACTTGTGTATGCTTATTAAAACAAAAGGACTCGACACACTTTACACACTTCGACGAGGACAGGTGTATATCCACTGTTGACCAATGGTAAATGGCCATGTCATTTTGGTTAAAAAAATTACGGTAGATAAATCTACTAAAACACTGATTAATTTGCTTGAATGTTCCACACGGTATGTTAAAATAAAAAAAGAAACAAACACAAACAAACAAACAAACAAAAGATAACTCACGTTTATGTATAAATATATATAGTTATATATATATCTCTACCTAAGCTACAAGAAACGCAGACAATTAAAGCAGGGTAGGAGCAGCCTGTTTAGGCGCACCCAAGTAACAATGTTAATTCAATTACACAACCAGATATCAATGTACCATGCTTTCAAACAGACTAACATATATCTGAAAGGAAGAGGAAGGAAGGGCAGGAAGCCTCAACTGACATGACGTCTAACTACCTATTAACTCCTATTTAACTGAGCTCTGTTCATCAATCACTCCTAGACATACGACTTTATAGTGCACCCACCGCTATGGGTTCCATGGCACATGCCCAACGCGGTCGGTGGTACAATCGTGTGGTTCACATCGCAACTAACCAATATACACAATGCACACACTTACCTGTGTCTGTAACCTAGTTAAACCACGAATCCACAGAATTTGACCGGCTCTCGGTTTCTTATCAGAGTCCATATCAAATTTCTCTTCTCCAATGGCAATAGCTTCCGTGTATTCTTCCGGATGACCTCTTCCCCAACTAAAAACCACAAATGTTAAGTATAAAACTTGACAATCCTAGTGCGTAGCACATACGAAAGAATTTTCGGTATTTTCCGTGTGGGCACAGTGGTAACCAGTTGACCCCATAGAAGAGTCCCTACTCCAAAAAAGAGGCACCAAAGCCATTGATCTAGGGTCAAACTTTTCGTTGAGAATGCCATTTTTCCGTACTGAATGATTAAAATCTGTAATTATTACGCACGTTAGAATTTATACAAATATATGGATAACGTTGTCATACTTGTGAAGCACATGTACCAATCCAAATGGTATAAAAAATAGGATTAGTGAATACTCCTTCAAACACATTGCGTTGGCCATGAATTTTCCTGGCATTAAATTCATTAAATAATGTCATCATTACAAAAGAATTAAAAATAACGGTAAAATGTTGGGTAGGTCCAGCTCCTGTTTCAGCACCTCTGCCTGGTTCAATGTTCAACATTTTATCACCTAATAACACAAATAGGTTTAAATAAAAAACACCCATTAGACATTTAAAACTACTAACCTACAAACAATAAAGCAAATATTACGGTTAACTGATACATAGCTTGGCCAAGAATATTTTTCATCATGGTCCTAGATATAAGGGGTTTTGTTCTTCCATATGGTTTCCTAAGCAATAAATCAGAAGTGGGAAATTCGGTAGCTAAAGCCAAAGAAGCTAATGTGTCCATAATCAAATTCACCCATAACATTTGCACAGCCTAAAATCTCAATAAAAATAACATGGGAATGTTACATGGTTCTAAGTGAACATACCTTCAATGGACTGTCTTGAACAGCACAGGCACCAATAAAAGCTACTACAACAGCTACAACATTTACAGTAAGTTGAAACTGCAAAAATTTAGCTATACTGTCGTAGACATTTCGTCCCCACATAACTGCTTTGACAATACTACTAAAGTTATCATCAGTTAAAATAATATCAGATGCTTCTTTTGCCACATCTGTACCAGCAATACCCTAAAATAAATTAATAAGAAAAAACTAATCGATTACTACAATATAATATATACCATAGCAAATCCAACATCGGCCTTTTTCAAAGCTGGTCCATCATTCGTTCCATCACCTGTTACGGCAACAACTTCTCTTTGTTCGTTCAATTTACTATCGATAATTCCTTTGACTAAAGTGTACTTATCTGTAGGTGAGGATCTAGCCAGAACACGAAGTTTAGGCCATACTTTATCAAGAAGGTGTTGCTGGACCTACAATAAAACAGCTGATTTTCAATGCGTTCTTTCAATCATGTAAGTAGGAAGTACCTCCCCAGCGCTGTCCCGAATTCTTCTGTTAAATTCTTTACCTTCAAGAATAAGAAAATCTTCATTTGGTTTTATTATGCCACATTTACTGGCGATAGAACGAGCAGTGTTAATATTATCACCAGTGACCATCCGCACAGTAATTCCTGCTTTCTGACACTTCCTAATTGCGTCTGGTACTTCTGGACGTACCGGGTCTTCAATTCCAACAACACACAGACATGTCAAATTATTTACTATGTTGGCTTCATCTTCCCAGTTTGGTTCATTATCTATGTGTACTTGATTAATTTCAGCTTTGCCAGGCACGAAATCACGATATGCGATGGAAATGGTACGTAATCCATCACAAGCCATAGGTTCGATAACCTGGCGTAACAAACGCTCTTGCATATCTCTGGTAAACTTTTCCAATCGGCCATCATGACCATAAATGAAGGCACACCTAAAACCACGTTTTAAATAGCTCGTTTACCTACTAGCTATTTTTTCACGTACTTGTTTAATATCATTTCAGAAGCACCCTTTGTATATAATCTGAATCCACCTCCCTGTCGAGGAATAACAGTGCTCATGGATTTTCTTACAGAATTAAATGTATAAACACGAGTGAATGTTTCCTCTGGTTGGTCATCACGAACTGTTTGATAACTTTTTTGCAGACCTAGCACGAAACCTAACAAAGCACATTCAGTCTTGTTGCCAACTTGTTTCGGCAGTTCCGAAGGTTCTTCAGGAGCCTACAATGGGCAAACATAAATGTGTTTTACTAAGTTGCTTCTCTGATTCTTACCATTATTCGAGATGTATATGCAGAGTTCACTGCAATTCCCTGCACTATTAAATTCCCCACGTTACCTGGGATATCCGAAAACTTGGGCATCGTTTTACACAATTGCTCACAAATGTATGATTGCACAACAGTCATTCTATTGGTTGTCAAAGTACCAGTCTTATCGGAACAAATGGCAGTTGCATTACCCATCGTTTCACAGGCATCTAAATGTCTCACAAGATTGTTGTCTTTCATCATTTTCTAGAAAATTTCATTGAATTATTATTCTTATTAATGAAGAGAGCTGTAACTATTTCAAACATTTATCTACTTTGCAAATTGAATTGGGTTTTCACTATTTTAATTGTTAATTTTTTAAATACAATTATAAACTGTTTAATTCACATGAACATGACCAGTCTAGTTAAAAAATTTCTGTTAAGTGCTTATAGCAGGTTTTACTTTTTAAATGTAATATTCGAAATTTCTCTCATGAAGTGTATGAAAATATATGATCAAGTGGCTTATAACTTTGGCACGGATCCTAGGTAAAATACCTTTTCTGACTATTGTACGTATAGGATAAGTAACTGTATATAAATACGAGAAATCGTATCATTTAATAGGCATTTGAGATTACCTATAATACCTATTTCAAGTTTTTTTAACCAAAACTCAGAAGTTATATCACCTGAAATAGGTTGTTTAATTTTATCTGTTTTCTTATTATTTAGATTAATATATACACGTTAATTTTTAGTCTGCAGTTGGCACAATAGTCACAACGTGCATTCTAACCTTAAATAATAGATTAACAGTTTGTTGTAGTAACGATTTGAAAGTATTTTATTCAGATCACGGCCTCCTGGATTAATGCGAGGTTGACGTCTCTAAGCGGCCCGCCGCATTTTTAGTTAAAGGAGTTTTCTAAAGTTTGTAGAGGCACTACAGTACGTTGCGCTTGTACCCTTGGTTGCATACGTCCACGGCCTCCTGGATTAATATTAATCTAGGAAGTCGTGCCTACGTTACAGATCATTTATCAAAAACCCAACAGATGGCGCCAAAGTACGTTGGCCACAGAATCACAAAAATTATACAATGTGGCGGGCCGCGTAGAGACGTCAGTCTCGCACTAATCCAGGAAGCCGTGATTCGGTCTAAAATTTAACTCACATACATTTTTTTTTAAATATGGCTAGTAATACCATTTGAAGATACAGCAATGTGCAAATAGAAGGCTAAAACTAGTTTTCAACATACATCTCTGAAACAAGACTTACTCTATACAGGGTGTTATACAAATGAGCACAAATATTTTAACCCATAATAGAACTCGCTAAACTGAACAACTCTTCTCCGTTTATCATTTTTTCGAAAACGCTCTCAAAACTGAGTTAAAATTAAAAACAATTTTACTCTAAAAATGCATACCCGCCTACGGAATAATATTTTAATTTAATGGCACAAAACAAAACATTTCTTTGATAGGCAAACCAACAAAAACTGCATAAGTACTGATAAAACCTTTAGTTCACATCTGGTCAGCAATGTACTTTCTCATTTGAGGTAGGTAAATTATTGACCGCATGTTTTTTGTGCAAGAACGTTAAAGGTGAGTGTCGTTCACCTTTAACTTAGATTTGCTTACCAAGCCGCTCGTCAAATTTAGGGGAGATAAATGATTGAAAAAATATGCGATTAAATGAAAAACGATAAATAGAAAAGCTCTTCATTTTGGTGAGCTCTATCACTGGTTAAAATATTTGCACTCATTTCCATAACACTCTGTATAATACCTATTTGCGACATTAGGCCGGTAGCTAAGCATTTATTGCCAAGCTAGTAAAATAAGGTCACGCCCGTCAGGTCGAGACATGTGATCTAGCAAATATATGAACGCGAATACTGGCCGTGTGTTGTATATTTTTTTTTTGTATACGGAACAAGACCAAAACCCATTTTGATTATGAAAGAATAATCCCCACTTATTTCCTTTCAAAATGGTGGATGCATGTTATACGTTTGGCGGTACTGAAGTGTATTGTTGGTGGCACTGTCAGTTTATGTCTCGAGGTTAAGTTTTGTGTCAGTATGTACCAGACTCATGAAAAACCTAACCTCGAATGTGACAGCAATTGACAGTGCCAGCAACAACATACTTTAGTACTTCCAAAAGTATAACTCGAATCACAGGCATTGATAAGTGCTACCGGACTAGGATACAAAAATCTACCCAGCGGACTCTTTGCTAAGCTGGTAGATAGTTACTTAGAAAAGTAAAAAAACGTTTTACTGTGCTAATAGATGACATAGTGAAATTAGAACAATGCGGGCTGTCATTAACGAATTCAATGGAGATAATTAATAAAATTGTAACTTGTTTTATAGAAACTTCTGGCCAACCAAAACGCTTTTAAAAAATTAACTAATGTTTTGGAGAAAAATCCAGATTATGGATTTATGAAAAAATTTACTAAAACTTCAAATAATGAACAGCCCAATGAACCTATTCATTGGTTCGTTTACAAATTTGTACCAATTACCTACTTCTGTAGAAGATAAACTTAGCTTTTTATGGCTGAAAATGATAAATGATACTTATTTACGGCAGAAAATGTTGAAATTTATTTTATTTGTTATGCTGACAATAGAAAATAAATTTAGTTTAATATTTTTCTAAAATTTTTTAAATATTTTCTTTCTGTGAATATACTGGGTGAGTCATTTTAATCTTTGGAAGCGTTTATCCAGTGAGGGAAGCAAGATGGTGAAAAATACCCCGGGACAAAATTGTTCGGGGTGAAAGGGGACAACTTTTGGCACCAAAATCCACTCTCCCCTCATACTCCCCCCCGCGGAGGAGGAGTCAACTTTCAAATTTCAAATGGAACCCCCCATTTTTTTCCATGGATTCGGGTTCCTGATAAAAAAACATGAAATTTTTGTCCGAACAATTTTTCATGAAAATGCTTTCTTCGGTTAGTTTTAACGCATCTCACAATCCCACCTTTGGCGTTACCCAGGAACAACGACGTGGACGTGGTGGGATTTTGTTACCATCGGGGTGCTTTTTTCGCGTGAGTCCCCTTGCCTCTCACGTACGGGGTGCTTTTTTCGCGTGAGTCCCCTTGCCTCTCACGTACGGGATGCTTTTTTCGCGCGAGTCCCCTTGCCTCTCATGAAATGATGAATTGCACACCTACGCGTTGAGCAATTGCTCGAAATTCCCACAGTTATTCTGAATACATCAATGCAATCACCTTTGAAAATGCTCGACCGTACTCAACAATCCCCTACTGCACACGCTACTCGGATTCGCACCCCGTACGTGAGAGGCAAGGGGACTCACGCGAAAAAAGCACCCCGATGGGAACAAAATCCCACCACGTCCACGTCGTTGTTCCTCGGTAACACCAAGGGTGAGATTGTGAGATGCGCTAAAACTGACCGAAGAAAGCATTTTCATGAAAAATTGTTCGGACAAAAATTTCATATTTTTTATCAGGAACCCGAATCCATTGAAAAAATGGGGGGTTCCATTTGAAAGTTGACCCCCCCGCGGGGGGGAGTACGAGGGGGGAGTGGATTTTGGTGCCAAAAGTTGTCCCCTTTCACCCTGAACAATTTTTTCCCGGGGTATTTTTCACCATCTTGCTTCCCTCACTGGATAAACGCTTCCAAAGATTAAAATGACTCACACAGTATATTCCCACAATTTGAAAAAGCATTTACACAATCAAGATTGGAGAGCAGAACCTACAGTGTCAGAATGTACAAGTAGTTCCAATAATTTTCGAGTTTGACTATAAACTTGTAAGTTGCAAAAAACTTTTGAATTAGGAACAATAAAGCTTGAAAAATTTTCGAACCACTTGTAACGAGTGTTCAAAAAGTATTTACGTCCTGGGCAGCGCTGAAGAGTACATTGTGAACATTGTGAACATACCACAGTTTTAGTTAGTAAATTGTGTGTTCCGTTAGTGAAATATCGTAAGTCCAGTACAGTTTGTTTTAATAATTTTAACTGAAACAGAATCTTTACAGAATATCAGCTTCTCTAGACAGGCAGATGTATTCTGCAATCTCTACCTATCAGTTATTTGTGTTTCGTAATGTAACCTCTTCAATTAAAATGGTTTTGCTACAAGAACATAACATTTTTATGATCGAATCCTATTTTCGTAACGGCCGCTGAGTTGATAGTAGAATATGGCAGTACTCAATCCATGATTGTTTTGAAAAGTCTCCGCAGGAATTTCTAAACCTTGCGTTGCATTATAACACTTTTCGTTGTTCTTTGAATCACTGCGTTGAAGTTTTTAGTAGAACTGTATCCGTTTCACGCAAAGAAGGCAGCGGTCATCCTCCAAGAAGAACGGCAGAAGTAATTGAAAATGTAAGACAGATTATGGAAGATGCCCCTTGAACTTCTGTATGCCGTTTGTCTCAAGAAGTTCAATTGGCACCTGCCACAAAATATTGAAGAAAGACATTCACATCTACCCCTACCGTTTGCAGTCTGTACAACTATTACACGAAGCTGATTATCCTCAGCGTGTCGAATATTGTCAAGTGGTTCCTAAATACCCTCAACGACGACTTATTAGAGCACACTTTTTTCATGGACAAGGTCTGGTTTTATTTAGACGGATACATTCATTCTCAAAATATGCGTTGGTGGCGTTCGGAGAAACCTAATTTTATGATAGAGACAACTCTTCATCCTCAAAAAATAGGAATGTGAGAGGCTATTTCAAGGCGTAGAATAATTGGGCGATACTTCTTTGAAGGTAAAAGTAAGGAAAAAGTGTTTATTTGTTGAAAAATCAACGAAGATTTTTTCAGGAACTTAAGACTTTCGAATATCTTCATGACAAACTCAGGTTTGGTTTTTTCTAATAAGACTGCACACACCACACATGATATGAGAAACATGCCAATACCTTATCCTGTCAGACCTGACGCCGTGTGATTTCTTTCTACAACCGTATTTAAAGAACTTCATTTTCCAGCAACGAATACCTGACTTAAATGAACTGCGGCACAGAGTATAGGAGAAAATGAATGAAATAATAACGATCCAAATATGTTAATAAATGCCAAATGCCAAGTGTGCCTGGGTGAAGGCGGTGGACATTTTGATCATTTGTTATGAATCCTTTTTTATTGCAATAAATTACCATTTGATAAAAATGTAGTGTTTTAAAGTTGGTTTTAAATGTTGGCATTTGATTGCTTACTTGTTAAATATTTTTATAAAAGTAGGGTTAGGTACGAGTTGTGATATGTTCACAATGAACTCTTCAGCGCCACCCAGGACATAAAGACTTTTTGAATACCCGTTACTATACTTAACAAAGGTGAATATAACTTTATATTGCATCTACCTTCCAATTTTCAAAATCATGAAAAACCTTTTGTAAAAATCAAGGATCCCTATAATAAATACATCATTTTCAAAATAACTGAAAACAATGTAATTGATTATTCTTCAACAGGATTATTCAAATACATGGTTTCTGACTTCTAAAAACAAGTATTCAATAAGATATTGACAAAACAATGAAAATTTAGAAAATAAAGAATTATTTATAGACCTTATTGGCTAAATCTACTAATTATTATTTAGTTTACTGTGGTTTTGACGCATCGCTTTAAAAATTTGAAAAATGTTTCTTAAAAAAATACAATTTTGTTACAGAATCATGGAATTTAGCAATAACATGTATTATGGCCAATACTCAAGTGTAAAGGAAACGCCCAATACAGTTGCACTTATCTATAACACATACTTCTATTGTAACTAGCGAGTAGCAAAAATCTTCCAATGCCTGTGCCTAATGTATGAACTCAGTAATTGTGAATTTATTCAAATACGAAGGTTGTCTCAAAATTACACTATTCTTTTAAATCAGCGCGGGCAGCGGCAAAAGTCCGGAAGACGCAGAGAACTTTTGTCAAGATGTAGTGGCAGCACTGTAAAATTCCTATGCGTCTACCTTTATCGCTCGGACAGTCCGCGCCAGCAACCATGGAAATTCCACTTGCTCCTACTGGCGATGGCAAAGTTCATGCTGTTATTCGTTTTTTACGGCAAAAAATAAAAGTACAACTGAAATTCATTGCGAGTTGTGCAGTGTGTACGGTGAAAACGTTATGTCAAAGCCAATGGTTTCTCGTTGGCGTCAATCATTCATTGAAGGGAGAACAGTGTTACAAAATGAATAACGAAGCGACCAACCCTCTACTTCCCGTGCTCCGAATGTTGTCGACGAGGTCCGAAGGGTCATGGACACCGATCGGCGCCTTACGCTGGATGAAATTCTTTATCAACTTTCTCCGAATATTGAAACAAGCCGTGCAAAACTTTGCAGGATCATTTCTGAAGATCTGTGTCTATCAAAAGTGTGTGCAAGATGGGTTCCACGCTAGTCAGTTTGGCGGGAGACACTGGATTAAAAAAAGTGTTATCACGTTACCACAAATGTATTGAAATTCAAGATTATGTAGAAAAATAACTATTAAATGCACTCTTCAAAATATACCCTTTTTTTAAATTTTTGAAAATTTTTTTGATTAAAAAAAATAGTGGAACTTAATTTTGAGACAACCCTCGTATCAAGTATTAAATTATGACATTAGTTTTGCTATTCATATACTTGCATACATTGGAGAGCGTTTTCTAATATCGTTAAAATAAAAGATAAAACTGAATGCCGTATAATGTTTTTTTTTGCACGATATTCTTCTTAGTAAAACCTACTTAAAACCAAAATTTTTCAAAGACTCGGTATACATAATATAGTTCATATTTACCTTGACACTGTAAGCCAGGGACAAAGTAACGGCAAGAGGCAAACCTTCCGGAACAGCAACTACCAGTACTGTAACACCGATGATCAAGTACCGCACCAAGTCGTTGACATATGAATTCTGCCAGGGTTTTTGTTGAACAACAAACATTTTAATGCAGAAATGAATAATTAGTATAATAACAGTAAGAACCGCAATTGTGGAACCTGCATAACCAATTTGAATCGCTAATTTTGTAAGCTTAGCTTGCAGCACAGATTTTTCTTTCTTGTGACTTCCTCCTTCAGAAGATGAAGTGGTAGT
Organism: Agriotes lineatus; assembly: GCA_940337035.1. Lineage (NCBI taxonomy): Eukaryota > Metazoa > Arthropoda > Insecta > Coleoptera > Elateridae > Agriotes > Agriotes lineatus. Next base: position 70,794,617 of record OW679202.1, read on the forward strand.
GGTAACGTGGTTTTCTCCAGTTTCTTGTACAGCATCAATCTTATTGGAAAGAGGTGGAGGTGGTGAGTTCATATGACTATTGCCGGTCACAGCAGCCTCTTCGTCCCCTACAGAGATAGTCTTCACAATCTTTGTACTTTGAAGTTGTTAAATTCTTTCACTCATGCTTGTTATTTAATTTTTAGTTAAATAATAAAAAATTAAGTTTAAATGTTATTAAAAACAACTTTGTTTAAAAAATTATAGAACTTAAATTAGTAATAAATTCCATTTAAAAGGTCATAAAAATAAATTAAAATAAATAGTAAAATAATGTAATAGAAAATAATGATTCACCTGAGAGACTTTTCTTCTTCCGCTGCTTTTTAGCTTCTGTACAAAAATACATGCAAAAGGAGAACATTAGCAATCTCAAAAACACTCCCAAGTCCTGATATGGGTAAAATATAAATAAAACAATAGTGATTCATGATGCAACCTGAAATCGTGAATCACGAACCAGTACTCTAGAAGTGGGGTAAATGAAATATTTAATAGAGAATCTAATAATGCTTAGTTATATGAACATGGACAGGAACTGCATCATGCACCACTAGTGCAGCCGGCTGCAAACTAAATGTACAGAGTTATAGTTATGTGGTTTGTGTTGTCAGCAATACATATTTAAATTGGGGAATATTATTATCACATGAATAGTGTGCACTAACATTGAAGATGACATAAAGTACAAGGCACCTAAAAGGTCGCTACAGTTTTATGCTCTTGAGCATAAAATGAGGGACCCAATATGGAAAAGGGTACAGAGATCAAACATTTGGGCAAACCATGCTACGAATGATCTGATGTACATACCTTTCTTCATTTTCTTAATTTCAGCTTCTTGCTGATCAACAGCAGCTCCCAAGAGAGTAAAGATTATACCCGCTTGTGAGTTGACTCCTACTGCAGCTACCAGCATCTTTCCTGATCCCTCCATAACATGCGTTCCAGAAAGCACCATTGGGTCGTATGATTCCCCCTTTTTAACATGGTCAGATTCGCCTGTGAGCGAAGACTCGTCGATCTAAACAAAGTTAGTTATAAACTAGCACCATCTAAAACTTGATTACTATAATACCTTCAAGTCATTAGATTGGATGAGAATACCATCTGCAGGTAGGAGATCTCCGTATTTGATTTGGCAAATATCTCCTACAACAATATCGTTTACGCCAATCTGTTTTACTTCTCCTTGCCGAATCACAGAAAATTTGTGTTCTCCTTCGATACGACCCTGAAGACCCCGAAACTGCCGCTCTTTTGTGTAGTCATTAAAAGCTGTTACTAAGACTACTACAATAACTGATATCAAGATGGCAAGACCCTCAATCCAACCATGACTAGTTTCATCATCATCAAAATCTAAAACATGAGACATGATGAGCAAGCGCACAACAATATATACAACTATCACTTACGACCACCATCGGTGGGCATGGGCGGTTGATAAAATGAAAGAGCAAGGGATACTATGGCTGCTATTTGAAGTATAATAAGTGTTATATCCTGTAAAGCTTCCCATACTAATTGTAGAAAGGTTTTTGGTGGTTTTGGAGGAATAGAATTTGATCCGAATGTTTCTCTTCTGTGCTCCAAGTCGACTTGAGAACCACTAAGTCCTGCAGAAATAATAATTTACTTAACAAATGCACGCATTTACATATCTGTGCTTGTGCATGCACAAGTATACATGCATTTCGTGTAGGTGTAAATGTTTGTGTAAAATAACTATGCCAAAACTAATCTTCCAGAAAATATTTAGAAAGAGCAATATCTACACAACATTAATTACTCAAGATCCAATTTAAATATACATACAGTCTATAATTACTGATTACATATACACTCTAATGAGAAAATATTGATAACAGTATCACTAACTATGAATCAGTCTGATTCTATTTACAGTGTAGGTAACGTGTAGGAGAGACTTGATTATAGCTACTTACCTTCACTAGGTGATGTATATAACTTCTTGCAAATTTCCTGTACTCCTCCTAATTCATTTATTCTATTTACACCTTCGCGACCTCGATGTTCCATGAGGTCGCGTAACTGTTTTAGGGAAATTCCATATTGCGCGGGCCGGCCGTCTATCGTAGCCATCTCACGCAGCTAGATCTGTAAAAAAAAAAATACAAGTCAGCAAGTTTGCAAGAAAAACGAATCACAAAAATATTAACAAACTTTGCTTAATAAACCAAATGACCTTTCATAAGATAGACACGGTTGAATAACTACCTCCGATAACCTTTCCTCGAATGTATAGTTAGGCGGTGCAGATTAATATATTGGTCGAGAAAATTGAAAATATATTTTATCTATTATATTCGAGTGCTGTACCATAGGTAGATACACGACTCCTGGATACTCAACGAATTATCAGCAATATTTTTATTTCTGTTGACATAACCGTTATCTTGATATCTATATTTAAACAATTTTTAAATCAACTTATGAGTTCACATATAGATTTTTATCAATGAAATTGTTATTTCAAAATTTAAAACTGGATAACTCGGCCGTCACTGTTCTTTGGAATAATGTAGTGCCTATGTATTTACTTTTTTGTAAATATTTGCTAAACATATAGACTGTTTAATTAATATTAAACACAGATATAAGGATTTAAAATATCACGTTCGATAACAAATTGCATACGAAATTATTTTTATTAACAAATATAAAAATATGCCCTAGTCATTTAGTAGCACTTTATAATCCATAACTGAATGTATATTTCGACAGTTTTAGGTATATAAGTAAGTCCTAACTAGTTATTTTTTGAGTATGTACTTGCCAATCTAAGTTTTAGTATTAATACATCCAAGGGCCTAGCCAGAGGAAGGCACTCGCCCACTCCTAAAATAGTAATTTGTATACCACGAATGTGGATTTAATTGCTGAGGCTCATAGGGCCCAGGCAAATAAGCCACATGAGGGATAAAAAGGAACTTTAGTGTCGAGCGGTACATTGCTTTTTTTTTAAATCGAGAAATAAAATTACAACATTTTAACCAACTTTTGTAGGTTATGTTGATGTCAGTTGAGGAAAAAGTTCGAAACAGGACATGACAATTGAAAATTTATAACAACACAATATTCTTTGGATTACTATAATTTACGTAATTTTAACAATCAAGCGGCACTGTGGTACAATCCTTGGAAACATAAAAAACTTGGAAAAGAAAAACTGAAAGAGTTAAAACTAGCAGAAGTGAAGAAAAAAGCTGAAACTGTGCATCTTCCTGACTCGATCGTTTACAGCAAGCACCCTTAAAAAGTTTTTAAAACATTGCGTAGAGTGAAAAGCTGATTACGATCAACAATATCAGAATACTGTTTTAGTAGGCTATGTATGGTGAGCGCACACAGAAAAATTATGTTGAAAAAAAGGAGAGCTAAAAGATGACTTTTAAAAAGATTTGTAGCATGTTGTGAAAACTGATTTTTTTTCAATTTGCAAAAAGTAATTAAATAAAATAATAGTTGATTGTCTATATAAACTGTTGCCCCTCCTCTAACTCGAAACCTAGCTACGCCCTTGTACACATCTACAAAAAGGATCCTTTCGTATCGAAAATAAAACTATTAGAAACTTCTCTACTTTAAGTACATCACAGGGAATGACTGTTACTTTATATTACCTTTTTAATAACACTGCACCGAGCGAGTTTTAAACTTTTGTGAAAAAAGCGTCTTCTCGAAAAACTGAAGTACACTAAAATTTTGAGGGAAAACATATGTCGTAGGCATACACTAAGTGCTTAAAACAGAACACAACGTCGACTGAATACAACGTCGACCATGAAGGTGAAAAAAATATAAAAGGCTGCAACTAACCTAAACAAGTGAAAACGAGACAGTATCTTTGTCGAATTTCATTGTAGGACTGATATTTAGGCAAATGGTCATTTGCCTAAATTTGCTTTATGGCTACGACATATCTATATACCGTGTGTCCCAAAAGTCAGGAATAAATTCAGTATTTCCTAACATGTACGTTTCCGGCTAAAACGCTCGGACCCGTCGATTTTTATTTTTATTTGAGCAGTTTTTGAAATAAAATGCATACATACAGAGTGTCCCGTGTATGAGGTATGGCGTTATCGATGTTTTTTTTTAATGGAAACCCCCTTTTTTTATTACGGAATCTGAAAGAACGCATCTTTTTACTTACGGTAAGCTGATTTTTGAGTATAGATCAGATGATCAAAAATTCCAAAATACTGCGTTTAGTAATTTCTAAAACAACTAAATTAAATATACAAATTGTGCACCGTTGTCTGCCTGACAGTAACTAAGACGACCGATATGTTTTTTGTTGATTGCTGCCATTGATAAAAGCGTAAAATCACACTTCTTAAAATCAAGTTTAGTATTTTGCAAATTTAATTTTGTTTTCTTAATTTTTGGTAATGTGACCTATAACTAAAAATTACCTTACCGTAAGTAAAAAGATGCGTTCTTTCAGATTCCGTAATAAAAAAAAGGGGGTTTTCATTTAAAAAAACATCGATAACGCCATACCTCATACACGGGACACCCTGTATGTATGCATTTTATTTCAAAACAAGCTCAAATAAAAATAAAAATCGACGCGTCCGAGCGTTTTAGCTGGAACGTACATGTTAGGAAATACTGAATTTATTCCAGACTTTTGGGACACGCGGTATATTCGAAATTTGTTTACAATTGGTGGCTTTTATATTATTATCATTCTATTATGTTGGGCATGTATTATTTGAATTAATTCTGTCAAGTAACAGTCTAACCGGTAAATCCCCCCAATTCACAAGAATTCTCAAATTGGAAAACGATTTACACTGGAGTTAATAGTTAAATTCAACAAATTATAACTACGAAGAAAACATAATTTGTTATAAACAAATGTTATTTTAAATAATGTATTTAATTTTTTTATTGATTTTCCTGCAAACCAATCCTTTGACTGCCATGAAAAACACATTTTCACTTATCTTGAGCCTTTAAAGCGCTGGTCTAGTCTAAGTGAAATCCTACAGATATGCCAATTGCAAAATAATAATTCTTTGATCTATTGCATAAGAAATTATCATAACGTTTAATTTGGTAAAATGAATAACACTATTACTTATCCACACCGTTCTAGTACCTCGCAGTACACATTAAAAATAAAAATTGTCAGAGTAACTAGTACTTATTTCTAAAACTTCTCAGCAACTAACTGATATAGAAACATTGTGGTCTATTTAAACCTCACAATCAATAGAATACACATGTCTACCCTTATCAATTAATAAACAAACTTCGTCCAAGTATTTAATGTATTTTGGTTATCACTTATCAATACTAAATAATAAAATCTCATAATCTACTATTACGGTGTCGCCTATCATTCAAAATAGCTCAAGATGCTCGTTTGTTAAAATAGTAATATCAGTTATCTATGTTAGCAAATATGAGTACATTATGCAAGTTTATAATTTTGAATTTATTTGTAATAATAATAATAATAAGGAACAAATTCCTTGTTTGCGATTTACTCGCTTTTTACATACAGCCCGATAGCTGAGCTATCACCAAGTGCAACAAATAAACATTTGTGATGTTAGCTCAAGGTCCCATTTGCACTGATCAAGACCTTCGGCCATGGAAATTTTTACATCCTAAGCGATAATGGATAAAGGCTAAGTGGATGGGGCCTAAATAAAATTTTAATAAAAAATATTAGGTCAGGGTAAAAATATCCCTAATTTAGCAACTTTTTTATATCAGTAGCCTTGAATGTTATTAAAATGGTAGGTACGTACATAAAAATATAATGAAGCATACTGACAATCAAGTCCATGCAGTGCAGTTTTATAATTGTAATGAAAACTCCATTTCGTCGATCTTGTAGACTTTTCCACGAGTTGGCAGCGCCGCAACCTTGTAAAGGAGAAGGGCGGATACACTCAAATTACATAACAAACATAAAATCGGGTGCAAGGGAAAACGGAAAAACCGCTAGCAGGATTACAACATCGTACCTCAAAAATTTCTCATTACCACGCTAAAGTTTATGAAGGTTGTAGCATCAAGGCAAGCATATAATAGGCTGTTGACGTCAACTAATGAAGCAATTTTACGAGGCAAATGTTCATTAATTTTTTAATCAACTCATTCAAACTATTTAGAATATGTTATTATCAACAAAGGAATAACATGGACCTGGCTGTGAATACTTTTAGATGTTCATCGCAGGTAGTTCCCGTAAGAAACTGAACTGCACGAGATCTCGTTAAAAATTTATTAGTTATAATTAAGCTGTTTTCGCATCTTGTATGCTTGTTTTACTTCATGAATAATTATCGCGTTGTTTTTCTATCGGATTTAATTAACTCATGCAATGCCTACAAGATAATCAGATCAATATTTCATTCCTTTACAGATGTACTACACAAATCAAAAGGAATTTTATGGAAAAAAATTATAAATTACTTGTTCACACCAGTAACCCAATTTTGAAAAATTTGAAATGGTAGCCGTTGAAGTGTACCATCTGTGCCACATGTGGCACACTGCCCGGCTAATGAACCATTAACTAAATTCCCAGGAATAAATCAAAATTTACCATAAATTGCTACCGACAAACAATTTTTACTTAATAGCTCCCATTCTTCACCCCCTCCCTGTGAAGCCCATATATCTCCAGTAGTTTAAATATTGAGTAATAAATCGCCAGATGGCGTGAGGTTCGCTGAAACCTTCAATACCGGGGAGTTATTTATTTAAACTAACCAATCAAGGTGCTGTTTGTAAATGACGCAAGCTGGATGGAAACATAAACACGTGAATATAAACTCCCAAAATGTAGTCCTTTCCGTCATTTGAGAAACAGCCATTCGCGTATCCGAATGTTCAGAAAGCCGCCCACGTGGATTTTTTAGCCATTTAGCAGCCTTTCGATCGGAAGGAAAGAGCTTTTCATTATATAGTTCAGTAGCGGATTTGGGGGATGATAAGAGATACGTTTCTAGGTCATACACGACCTTGAGTTATATACCAGTGTTTGTGCTATTTCTCTCATTTTCATTATATAGTTCAAGCGGATTTAGGGGGGCGAAAAGGGATACATTTGTAGATCATACTCATAATGTGGATTTAAATTATATCAGTGCTTGTACAAGTCCGGAAATATCTCTCATTTTCATTATATAGCATATTTAAGGGGCGATACAAGATTGGTAGGTCATACATGGATAATGCACACATGACCTTGAATGATAGATGTGCTAAACCAATATAATTCAGGATTTAAGGGATGATAAGGGCTATACATTGTAGGTCATGCCCGACCTATTTAGGAAAAACGTAGGAAAATTCGAAGGGACGGAAGCAAATTTAAAGCATTTTCCTGAGGAAGTGGGGTAGGCCATGAAGCGTTCGAAGATGCATAAATGCATCAGAAAATCCACGTAATCAAGCCTGGGATCGCCCTAAATGCCGGTTTGGTGTTATGGAGGGATGGGGTCGGAAGGCAGCGCCTTCTATCGTAAAATTGCAGCACTTAACGAAAGTATCTTGTAAAGGGGGACTTCTTGATATTTTTTAGGCTGCTTTTCACGGCAGAAAATTGCTCCTTGACTGTCACAGTATCTGTCTTTTTATACAGTGGGCATTTCGAAGCATTCGAGAAAAGCAGGTGTACTAGACTCATTGAAGTGGTGTTATAGATAATCTGTATACATTTTTAACTCCCTGCCTATCCAGAAGCAAAGCTTATGCACACCAACGTATTCAAATAGTAATTACTAATTTTATTATTTGTTTTCTCAGGCTAATCTTATGTTAAGGTCATGATGCCAATGCAAAATAGGTGGCCAGTAAACGGGCTTATAGTAGTTACTAATTAATGACAAATTATACACACAGATTACGCAACCATTCTGATCTTGTCGCATTTGCACTACACAACTAACGTTGCGGTTCACGATGGAGTGTCACTAGAAATCGCCATAACGCCGCTACCAGTACAACCAAGTTAAAGCGAGTTCGCAAAAATTGCCACAATTGAATCTGCCGCAGTTGAACGTTTTTCCATTCGTAATTGTACCGATAATTCTATTGATCAAACAGAGTTCTTCTGTGGTATCTAAAAACAGTGGTGTACAATGACCTTTACCTGAATACCAGTTTTTATCGTTTTTGGAGAACAGGTTGATTTATTAAACGCGACGAAGTAGGCGGTCGCCTGTGGTTTTTTCGTATTGCCAATTATTGTGAATGGTACCAAATAAGTCGCGCCAGATCATAAACCTGGAAATTTAGGGAACTTTGTCCTATGATAACTAGGTTATAATTATTCATGTATCAAGACCGGCCAACTAATTTACACAAATAGAAAAGGAGTACCTATTGTTATAAAATATTTTCCTGCGAGTGCAAAATTGTATTATATATGTAAAAAAAAAAAAAATAGGACTACCAGGATTAATAAAACTAACTCGCAAATTTCCACCCATAGACATACGCTCCACAGTTTAAGGATCGCTGTTGCCAAAGCACTGCGACGCGCTGTGATCTACTTTTACCTCTGAGGTAATAAAACTTTCAGGCAAGATACTGCTGACTAATTGACTCTTAACCTGGAGACTCTTACGCTAGTCATTGCGAAACGCTAGTCTTAGCTCAAACGCGAACGAGTTATTGACCGACGCCCAACTGACGAGTCGCTCGTGCTTCCACGTTCATCCGCTCCCCGTAATATTAAATTATCAAAACTAAACCTCCCGCACGCCCGCTCACCAAATCGGCCGCCCACTCGCCTCATCAAGCACGGAGGAAGCAAAAAATAAAACCTTCCGAAACGCGAAAAATCGCCTAAACTCCATGCTAAAAAAAGAACAAGTGTCTTTGCCAATGACATTAATTACAGTACTAAAAGTTTGGACGGCTTCTTCTTGCTATTAAATATAATTAGATTGTTCCTGCACAAAATTAATGCATCGATATATCATATAATGGCATAAACAATGGTCATCTGGCATCTGGTAATAGCGAAGCAGATACTTTTAGATCTTTTCACATACAAAAAGTATATTCTGGTACTTCCCGATTCCAATTTAGATTAGCTCCAGATTTATGAGTAACGTGTAGATATAGTTTTAACTGTATTTTTAAATTGAAGGTATATGCATATTGTTCCTCCTTCATTTTTTACCATAGGGCTACAGACCACCATAACAATTTCATTATTTCATATTACTATTTATCATTCCTTGAACAAAACTCAACACTAGCCACTTTTGAAGCTATCTCTAGCACACTAACACTTTTTGATAACTACACCCCTATTTTGATGAGCTATCTTTACCATAGCGCTACAGACCACCATAACATTTTTGTTGATTTCATATTACTATTTATCATTCCTTGAACAAAACTCAACACTAGCCACTTTTGAAGCTAACTCTAGCACACTAACGCTTTTTGATAACTACACCCCTATTTTGATGAGCTATCTTTACCACAGCGCTACAGACTACCATAACATTTTTGTTAATTTCATATTACTATTTATCATTCCTTTAACAAAACTCAACACTAGCCACTTTTGGATCTAACTCTAGCACACTAACGCTTTTTGATAACTACACCCCTATTTTTATGAGCTATCTTTACCACAGCGCTACAGACTACCATAACAATTTACTTAATTTCATATTACTAATTATCATTCTTGAACAAAACTCAACACTAGCCACTTTTGAAGCTAACTCTAGCACACTAACGCTTTTTGACAACTACATCCCTATTTTGATGAGCTATATTTACCACAGCGCTACAGACTACCATAACATTTTTGTTAATTTCATATTACTATTTATCATTCCTTGAACAAAACTCAACACTAGCCACTTTTGGAGCTAACTCTAGCACACTAACGCTTTTTGATAACTACACCCCTATTTTTATGAGCTATCTTTACCACAGCGCTACAGACTACCAGAACATTTTTGTTAATTTCATATTACTATTTATCATTCTTGAACAAAACTCAACACTAGCCACTTTTGAAGCTAACTCTAGCACACTTAACGCTTTTTGATAACTACACCCCTATTTTGATGAGCTATCTTTACCATAGCGCTACAAACCACCATAACATTTTTGTTGATTTCATATTACTATTTATCATTCCTTGAAGAAAACTCAACACTAGCCAATTTTGAAGCTAACTCTAGCACAGTCATGCTTTGTGATAACTACACCCCTATTTTGATGAGCTATCTTTACCATAGCGCTACAGACCACCATAACATTTTTGTTGATTTCATATTACTATTTATCATTCCTTGAACAATACTCAACACTAGCCACTTTTGAAGCTAACTCTAGCACACTAACGCTTTTTGATAACTACACCCCTATTTTGATGAGCTATCTTTACCATAGCGCTACAGACCACCATAACATTTTTGTAAATTTCATATTACTATTGATCATTCCTTGAACAAAACTCAACACTAGCCATTGTTGAAGCTAACTCTAGCACACTTAACGCTTTTTGATAACTACCCCCTATTTTGATGAACTGTCTTTACCATAGCGCTACAGACCACCATAACATTTTTGTTAATTTCATATTACTATTTATCATTCCTTGAACAAAACTCAACACTAGCCACTTTTGAAGCTAACTCTAGCACACTAACACTTTTTGATAACTACATCCCTATTTTGATGAGCTATCTCCAATTTCATTTCCATGTTTTATCTGGATACAAAGTCATTTATGCGATTTCTAACCCCATTTTTATGATTTAAAATGGTTATATCCAAATTCCTCACGACCAAACATACCGGCAGCGACATAGAGACACTTGGAAAAGTTTTTGTAGGAGTCGTTCAACATCAACAATGCTTGGTTTTACACTCGTTGCTTATTTAAAATAATTACGTTCGTAACACCGGAAGTATTTTTCTACAAATCTCACTCTCCGTTAGCACCAGAACGTTTTGGCATTGTAACTGAGCAATAAATACGTTTGGTTTTCGAACCTCAGAAGCGAATGGGTTCTAACGGCACCACGTCATGCTAAAATCCGGTTGCATTCCGGGGAAAAATTCTACTAGTTGCAGCCTCAATTCTATTACGTGTAGCTATTTAAGGCATCCCTATTAGAAATGTGCATTTCGGTTCGGTCTAAACCGGTTATGAAACGAGATTTTGCCATTTCTCTGCACTTAATATAATGGGCTTTTTATGTGTTGACTAGCAGGAAACGGACTACTTTCGAGCAGTGATGCACTGAATTTTAGTTCTGGGACAATGGCAATTGTTTTAGCACCGAACACTACCACTTTGTTCAACTTTTACCTTAAGCCGTGCAAAACTAGTTCGACAGATAGAAATCATGTGTCCCAACAGGCCCCGTTTAAAAATACATTATCATCTTCGATTCGCTACTAGCCATTTTCACCAACAGTGTTCAATAGCAACCAAACCATGAAATAGAACACGCGTGGTTCCTGTTTATAGCCTGTCAAAACCACAGAAATGCATTTTCTATACATAATTACGCCTTTGAATGCCTCCGCCATCCGCAGAGTTTTGTTTAATTTTAGTAATGGAACCAATCGTATTTTTGTAAACACACCAAAAAGCAATTAATTGAAATCCGTTATCGATCTTTTACTAATAGTTTGCAATAAGCTCAAACTTAATTATAAGCAGGTATTCATTGCCAGTTCTTTATGTACATAATTATGACGTCAGGCTAGGATCTTTATGGCAATTTACATCTAAAGATTTATCAGAAATTCAGTACACGTAGTACAAGCCAATATATTTATTAAGTGCACACCTAGGCACCCTCATTATCCTCAGGTATTCTAATATAATTCTAACTTTTTACAAAGGGGCCTCAGCAATTATTATCACTGGTGCCCCATTGACACCCCTAGTCCCCCACGTCCTACTTGAATTGTCACTTGTACACGTTCAATCAATACGCTTTTCTATTTGTCCCGTTCTGAGTCAGCACCTTACTATCGTCGTTTGTCGCCTATTCTCCTCTAAATATCTCTTGTTAGTCCGTTCGTTCCTGGATGTCTAATCGTTGGCATGTATATGCATTATTGTGACTTTCTACTAATTACATTTCCTTCCCGCTCTCTGTCACCATTATAGTAGCTTTTCCGTTTTCCCTGGTTTCAGAACGGGCGTTCTTGTGCAGCATTTTCCTTTCCGTCCCGTCGCCGTTATTTTTCTCTTCCCAGCTTGTCCCAACCTCAGTCACATATTTTGGCTTCCCACATTTCTTGACCTATTTTTTACAATCAATAGCTTTTCGCTCTAGGTTATTTTAACATTTATGTTAAGTCTGTTAAAATTACGTCAGCCGTACTCGATCCAATTTTAATATCTATCGTGAATATTACAATACCCTCGATCAGACGTACGGAATTTCCTTTGCTTTCAGAAGTCGCGTTTGTTCAAAAGGCTGTTTCGAACCGCCACAGTTAATTTAAAGGAATCGGTTTTTAAGAAACTGCCGGAAAATAGCGCCACTGATAAACATTAAGGTCACGACAAATCTATACTAGTTTTCCCCTTTCACGACCCTCCCGAACTTTTCAATTGATACTTTTGCCTCACTTGAGCAAACTTCTTTATGTCTGACGACATATTGAACGCGAATTCTCCCATCCATCCATTCGTCCCAAAAATGTTTCTTCCTATACTTACAGCACGTTTGAAGTTTCAATTCCTTTAATTGTCGTTATAATATATCCATGGTATTAGCCACAAACAATACCATATATTTACCAAGCTTTTCCAGTTTGTGGCTATGGTTAAATTAAATGCGTGTATACTACCTCAGTAGAAATACCAAAAATTAATCGCTTATGGAAAAATCGCATTAGGGCTTGGTGCAAACTTTTGAAAACCACTGGCTCACACCAAAACCTTTATTAGATAAATCAGAGCACAGTAACCTCTTTCCAAATATGATTGAAATACCCAAACAACTGTTTTTTGCTTCGACATTTTATCCATTGCGGTCTTGATTATTTTTGACATAGTTTATAGTTGTTCTGTTTGATGTCCTCTAACTACCCTTAAATGGAATTACCATACTTATGAATCACCGTGTATTCACTTACGGCATGCGACGACCATTTCCGAATTCCTGGCTCAGCATTGCGAGAGATTTTGATAATTACACAGTTTTCTGCAATTTTAGCTTCCTTTAGAACTAAATATTCATACTTACGCAAACAAGTGTTGACACTGAACTGAGTAATTTTTTAAGGTTACGTTAATTTTCCAGGTTTTGTGAGACTATAATATAAACTTTCTACTCTTTAGAGAAGTTTGTGAACTAGTGTTCTTATTTTACCAATACAATTTTCAACATGAATTTAACTTTGGTTTTAAATTCCCAAGCCGCGGCCTCTTTTGTATTGTCACTGCAATTAAAATAGCTTAATGGCTGTACATTTTCCAGTAAAAAACAGATAAAATAAATGTAAATTGTTTTTAAATCTTCAGACATACATCAGCACAATTTCTTAGCGATTTTAAACATCATTCCAAAGTTTACTTTGCTTATCTCCTATGTTTGTGACGTCTCACGTCTTCAATTTTTTTCTGGAAAATGTTTAAGCGTCTTTACTTCGTATGTGAAAAATCGAGCAAATTATGTAAAATTCTGCAAATCCGGCTCGAAGGACCAGGTTTTATTTGCAGTCTGCACAATCAAAATAATTTGTCGGATTCCCTTGAAATACTTAAATTATTTTCTGTGCGAAATTAGGGAGGGGGTGTGAAATGAAATATGATGTAGTAAAATGTAGTAAAATGAAATTATAACCAGTAAAAATGATTGAGGGTACTGCACTGTTAGTGGGTCTTTTCTCCTACAATTTATTTTCACGTACTCTGCTGCCAATCTGAATACTATTTGAGCGATTTGAGCATTTGTTGCGGTAGTTTCACTGTGAAATTTATTAACACTTTTAATAAAATCCCTCGGTGCCGCAATGCACGCACCACAAACTGAGCCACACAAGCGTTACCCATAAAACGGTCAATTTCGCCTTGTAGTTGCCATTTTGTTCATTTGCAGGAAGTTACAGATCTATTTGCAACGATCCAAAAATATCCTACCAGGCAGTACGAACAGACAGCACCAGAGACAACGTTACAATCGGTATTAGAAAGGAAAACTTTTCTTTGTATATAAAATATTTGCTACTTGCTTAGCTAAAACTATTTTTTGTGGCAAAATAATTTACATTCTATCTGTTTAAAAAAGCAATTAAGAACACCACAAAGCTGTCAAAATTTGCAACTGTAAAAAAATATTAAGCAACACGCTTACTATGTTGGTTTTGTATTTTTTGTGTCGTGTCGATATTGAAAACATGGTATTTTTAAACTGCATAAATTTAAAAAAAAAAGTTAGCATTCTTGCTCAGTTCTTTGATACCGATAATAAAATAGAAAATCGTAGTACAAAAGCTCGTGGTTGTTTTTAAACAGATCAAACTTCTACTGAACAGAAAAATCAATTTACTGTAACTATACGAAACAAACATAATTCTCGCCATATACAGTTAAATTGCTATTTTAAAGGTCATAAATATTTGATAGCAAATAACTAAGTTTATGTCCTATTTTCTAGCCCAATGAAAATTTTATACACGGATTTGTTTTAACCAAAAATTCTTTTTCCAATGCGATTTATTCAAAGACATCCACTTTGCTATTTTCTAAATGCACGAAAAACTGAACAATTGGTCTATGACACACAATTCAAGCGTGTTTATTTGCGATTTTTTTTAAATCCCAATTGTCTTCAATGACTGTTGCAAGATTTTCTACTAAATACGTAATCGTCAATTGTTTTCAACTAAAACAACCTGTTAGAAGTTGATTAATTTTAAAATGTCTACGGCAAGTACAGGGCCTTGAAAAAAAATAAACTTCACATTGAACTACACAAGTTTGCATGGCTTGAACTTATTAAAACTTAAATACGTGGCTTCAAATACAACCATTTACTCGGCGAACCGAAAGTGTTGTTATTCAGTGCTAATCAATACTTTACATAAGTTTTGAATTACATAGCATCAATGTCAGCGTGGTTGAATGCTACATCAAATTGGATCAAAAACTACTTAGTACTTCAACTAACGGCTTATAACTTGCTATTTACAAATACTTTCCTGCATAAATTCAACAGTCGCAATTAGCAATTATCTGTTTTGACTACATTAAACGCGATAGGACTTCAACGGTCTCTTGTTGGACAATGCAACCACCACACATATCAAAATAATGAAAACAATCGCAGCTATGAATTTATCGCCTATATCCATAATGACGATTATGCAATAAATTGCTGCATAATTATGCTCTTAGTTGCAAGCGGAAATAAACAGCTTGATATTAAATGTTTACTCTGTGGAATCATGCACACTAATGATAACGAGACTTAAGAACTCAAGAATCTTAGCGTGGCGGGTTCTAAAAATTATGTAATAAAGATATATTTACCGTAAAGTCGTAAAATATAGCAAACTGCACTTCTTAATTACAATCCAAATGTTCTTCTATTCCACCAAAAGCAAACATTGCGATTAACGTTATCGACACACGTTCTCTGCACACCTATTGTGCTATCAAAAACCGGTACCTTTCTGTAAGAAAATTCGAACATCCCAGCATTAATAATAAAATTTAACTGGGGAAAGTAAAGTCAGCAACATCTAATAATTCGCTCAAACAAAAGTATTTTCCTTGGGATTCTAACTATTTGAAGAGTGGGGAGGCGACCTCTGGGCATTTGACATTTTTTAGTCTTTCCCAACCATTCAATCTTTAGATTTCTACAGCAACGGATATTATTAAACATCAGTTTTTAGTTGCTTGCCCGTCACAATCCAATGCATTGTTGAAACAATACATTTGGCTGTAGTATCCAATTGCCTGTGCCCAAAATAAAGTGGGCTTTCTACCAAATCACGTTAGGCACAGTTTTAATAAGAACGTTTGGACGACTGTTCACAATGTTTAATCGCCCTTCCCTGCCAAAATATAAATTGAATTTTCTGATTTGGACGCACAGGATTTCCTAGCAAAATGAGCTTAAAAAGCAAACCGTTACAATGTTATGTCAGTGCAATTCCACCGATAACGAACTAAATGTACAAATGTAATATTCTAATTGTGTCAGTCGCGTCATACACTTCCCATTTAATGCAATATGAACTAAATGCAATCTAATTCAAGCCAATAAAACATTGCTAGCACGATTCAGCAAAAACAGGTACTAACTAAATGCAAGAATGTAACGTCGTAATTCTGTCGTTCGTGTCATAGATTTCCCATCTAATTTGCATGAGCAAGAAGTGTGCCAGGATTCTCTAGCAAAATGAGTTCAAAGATTGAACCGCTAAAACGTTTTGTTGATTCAATTTAGCCTAATCAACTCTGAACCGCGTACAACAGTGCAAAGTAATTGTTTGTGTCACTGATGTCATAAATTTCCCACCTAAGTAGTTTAATGTGCATAACAGAAATGGACTTACTAGACGACCCACTGCAACGTTTTAGTAGAATAAGATTAAAAAGCAAGTTCTTCATGCCCAGTTCGATCAAATAGCTGTGAAGTGAATGCCAGAGTGTAAGTAATTGTGTTATAAATTCCCCCTCTGATTTCATATGCATGGATGGGAAAGGATTGCCAGGATTCCCTACCAGCATCAGCTTAAAAAGCAGGCCGTTAAGCCGTTAAAACGTTCTGCTAGCCCAATGCAAAGAAATAATGAATTAAATTCACGAGTTTAACGTCTTATTAATTCATTCGTGACTATGTAATTGAATATGCATGGACATGAATGAGACTTGAAAAAATGACCTTCAAAAGCAAGCCGTTAAGGAAATGAGCTCCACTAAAATATTTTGTCAAATGCAGCTTAGTTTTGTTATTCGTGTAATAAATCCTTAATTTAATATGCATGAATGGACTTACCAGCACTCCCTAACCAAATTAATTAAAAACTGCAGCCCTTCGTGTAATCCACTATTAAGCAATAAACTGCATGCAATAGTGTAATATCTAATTATGTTACTCGTGTCATTACGCTTCCCACCTAATTTAGAAGACTAGGAATGACCTCGCAAGGGTTCAGGAAATGGGCTCACAGTCACAACGTGTCTACACTGAAGCGTAATAATACAGTACAACCTAATCAGCAATGATGCAAGAATATAACATCACAATCCCTCGTCTAACGTAACGGACTTGCCAGCATTTTCCAGCGAGTTTAGAAAGCACGCCGTTACGTTTTGCCAAATTCAATCAAATAAGCAATCAACTAAATGCAATAGTATAATACAATTTCATATGAATAGACAAAAATGGGGTTAGTAGGATTCCCTGGCAAGAAGCTTAGGGGTTAAAACGCGTTGCCGCCAAGTTATTCCAAATAAGCAATGCACTAAATGATGTCCTAGTTGTGTCTTCCATCTCATAGGTTTTTCATCCAATTTAAAATGCAAGGGCAAGAATATGCTGACCAGAATGCACTAGGAGAAAATCGATTGTGTAATTAGTTCATTCATTTGTAGGGGCAAGAGTCGTCTTAGCAGAATGCGCTTAGAAAGCAAGCCGTTACGACGTGTTGCTATCCCAATTCAATTAAATAAACTATCAACTAAATACATCCATGCAATAGTGCAAGGTAACATGCTCATTGTGTCATGTGTGCTATATGCTTCATATATGTATAAATAAACGTGCACGGACAAAAACGGGATTACCGGGCTTCCCTATCAAAATCAGTTTAAAACTCAGTCGCTAAAACGTTTTGCTGGTCCGATTTATTAACCAAATAAGCAATGAACTAAATGCACGAGAGTATCGTCCTAATTGTGTCATCGTGCCATACGCTTCCTATCTAATTTAATATGCATGAGCAAGAATGGGCTTATCAGGATGCCCTAGCAAAATGAACTTAAAAAGCGTGCCGCTAACTGCGCTAGTGTATTGCAAATCAAGAGCGCGAGTAACGTCATAATTGTGTCATTCATGTCATAGGCTTCCCACATAATTTAGCATGCATGGGCAAGAATTGTAGAATTATACAGGAATAAACGTCACGTCGTCTATGAGCAGGCTTTGGATGTGTCGATAAAAAAACTAAATCAACGCCATTAAACCATTGTGAAAAAGAACATAAGCACAGAATTTACCATGTAGATAAATATGTACAGTCTGTTCTACAAAAAAGGCCCCGCCTTCTAGCTACTTTATTATTTATTTTAGACCCAATCAACCTTATATCAAATCAAATGGCACATAAAAACCTACATTTTAACACAATCAAAAAATTTTTATCTTCAATTGCTTCAGAGTGGTGGCGTCACATGCAATTTTTTTAAATGACACTGTGTATATTTTTTTACATTTTCTGCTCGAGGTTTTTTTTCTCTTTTCAAAAATATAAATATTTCATGCACTTGCATAAGAAAATTTTCGTGAAAAATTACAAAAACTTCTTCACAGTAGGAGGCCATGATACAAAACTATAAACAAAAGCGTAACCCAGAAAAACAAAACAAATAGTAGACAAACGCTTTAACTGTCAGATTTCAGAATAATGTTAAGTGTGTATTGTTTTGTTTTTCTGAGTTACACTTTTGTTTATAGTTTTGTATCGTGGCCTCCCACCGATAAAAAAGTTTTTTAATTTTTCTCGAAAATTTTCTTATGTAAGGCATTAAATATTTATATTGTTGAAAAGAAAAAAAAACCTCTACCAGAAAATGTAAAAAAATATATACAGTGTCATTTAAAAAAATTGCATGTGACGTCACCACTCTGGAACAATTGAAGATAAATTTTTTTTGATAGTGTTAAAATGTAGGTTTTTATGTGCCATTTGATTTGATATAAGCTTTATTGGGTCTAAAATAAATAATAAAGTAGCTAGAAGGCGGGGCCTTTTTTGTAGAACAGACTGTATATCACCAACTGTAGTTAAAGTGCTTACAGGGTGTTTAAAAAAACGTTCGGATATTTTACCCACTATAGATCTCATCAATACAAACCAAAAAGTCCTAATGAACATGGGTCCGGAAATGCTTTGTTTCTGAACTACAGTGTTAAAAGTTTAAACAAAAAATCCCGGCCGCCCCTGGAATAAATAATTTAAATCTAGTGTGCCAAAACATGACCATTAATAGCACCAGTAAACCTTCAAAACTAAACTCGGGGTTTTGGGATATTGAACCATTTTAGTTTTTGTCGTGCAAAAATATGGGCATTAATTTTTTTCTTGAAAACGAAACGAGATCCGAAAAAGTCTCAGGAGAGAAAAAAGTTGCATTTTTAGTTGCTTTAATAAAAAATATATAACAATTGCAAAAAATCTCGTGGGCGTTGTTTTTTTGTGAAAAAACTAATCGATATGCCCCGTGGGCACGCCCCTGGAATTATTACATCAACTGTAATAGATCCAAAAGATACCTCATAAAGTTATAAGAAAACTGTAAAAATTTCATTAAAATCGCTCAAAGCGTTTTTAGATAACATAGAAAAAATATTTTTTTAAACTTTTAACACCCTGTATCTCGGAAACGAAGCGTTTCCGGACCCATGTTTATTCGGACATTTTTGTTTGTATTGATCAGATCTATAAGTGGGTAAAATATTCGAACGTATTTTTTAAACACCCTGTATAGACTCGAAAACTGGAGAAGAACGTATCTATAGTGTACTATACCTGGTGATGCAAGAGACGAAATGTATATTAAAAAATATTGTAACCAAGCTATTACATCCAATGTTATGGAATGACGGACAAAGTTACAAATACAACAAAAAAAAAGATTAGCAAAACAAAGAAAAATAAAATCTCAATAGTGAAGATAATGTATTGGAGGTGATGCTGTCAAACTACACCAATAGACCATGTTAAAAAGAAAAGATTAAAAGAAATAAAAGAGAGTTTGAAACATCGTTGATAAATACGACAGAAAAAAAACAGCTACTATGGTATGGATCTTAGATACAGCGAGAAAAAAGGAAGAGCTGGAATAGTGCAGAAAAGTGGACTAGATTAATTAATATACCAATGCAGCAGAGTATGTGTCACAAATGTCGTAGGTTCCTATCAAATTTAGTATGCATGAGTAAGAATGAGCTTACCAGCCCATTCGAGCGTTTTGGCGACAATTTCCGCCCTGTTGCAGAGATTTTGGAAGAGGTGAAACAGCCCACACATCCACTATTGCAGCACCATCAGCACCAGGCGTCGGCGAAGCATGGAGGGCGAAGAACCCGGGGCGGAAGCACAGCGAGCATGCAACGCGCATTTAAATGCAACTTTCGAAAGAAGCCATCTTTCTATAAATATGCAGGCAGCCGATTTTTGAGCGTTTCTGGATTGTACAACGATAAAAGCGTGTTGCGTGGGTCGGTCTCTAGGCCAAACCGAATGCACGTCACGCACGGTGGGACAATACTACCACCGATGCGACTACCAAGACTCGAAAAATGCCCCTGGGGCGGCAGACGGTCGTTCACGTGTCTGCCTACTACAAAACTTGACACAGTTCCGTCACTCGAATATTAAAGAATTACAAAATCCATAATGGGTATAATAAAACATTTCAGGGAAATTTATGACCGGTATAATACCTGGACGCGAAGAGCGCGCGCATTCGCAAACACACGGCTGAGACGTGTTGCTCGACGAAATGATCGAGCTTTAGTTAATTTTGTATATATCTGGGACTTGGGCTAATAGCGACGCCCGTCTGTTGCCAGTGGCGTGCGTGCGGCCAACACAACAATTTATATAAACAAATCGTAAAAAATAACAACGAAGCGTTGATTGGAAATTTTACGAGCGCCGGTAATTTGCGTTTGGTAAGCAATACCATACTCTGTACAGAAACTAGCCAGCAATACATGACATTCACTCTGACGTCATAGTTAACAATCGAAATAAGAATAAACGTGACTCACTCAAGTTGAAAAAATAGAATGATTCCCGGTATGAACTATGATAGTAGACGATTAGTAAGGGTTAGCGGTGTAGACCAGACGCGACAAGCGCGAAAATTAAGGATAACACAAGTATTGAGGTTATTTATAATGCATGCTAGTTAGGAATCTCATGGAGACATGACGTCATGCAAGAAGGCCGATCCACACTGACTTCTACCGACACTCGGTCGTCGCTCACAGGCCTCCGATCGATTTCGTCCAACTACAATATTAGGAATGCGGTGAGGCACAATCGTCGCCGGTTCCGCGAAAATACCGAAATTAAGAGAAACGTCGACGAGTCACCCCCGCGGCCAACGAGCCACAGCCACCACGGCCAACGCGGATTGCCCAAAAAATCGCAGGGTGGCAAGGGATGCACGTTGGGGCCCCGCGAGTGAATTCGGGCCCATCCCACCGGGGGTCGGTGCCTGACCTAGTTCGGGATAGAGACAACGTGTTGGGGTTGAACTTACTGTATGCCCAGATCCAATATGTCCCGGCTGCGGTAGCGGTCGCCCCGAGCCCTTGTCACAGTCCAGCCTGACGAGATGTTCCGTAGTGAGGGTCAAGTGAACATTGGTCGCCCGAAAGTGATTTAGGGGCGCCCTAAAACGCACCCAGACACTACACGCACTCGCACCTCCCCGAGCCGTTCTGGCCAGTGGACATGAACAGTCCGATGTCGTAATGTTCCGCGGACCGTTTTAGAAGCTCACTGGCGCTGTTGCCTGTCGGAGCCTCCTGTTCGATGCCGGGACATGCCAAAATACAGTGCTGCCTTTTAGTCGGCGCGCGCACGCCCCGAGCCGTACCACATACCGACGCCCCCTGGTTCGCTGTTTGCCCGTCGGCACACACCCTGTACAGGGTGGTCCAGGGCCGGCTTTGCCTTTTTACCCTCGGCTCGTTGCGAACAGACGACGCTCTAAATCCTAGGCCATAACGTATAGGGGCTACTTTTTCGTAGAATGTTGGGAGTAGATTTAATTGGAGATTTTTCATAATAATGATTTTTAATTTAAATTAAGAAAAAAAAATGCAACTAATGAATTAGCAATAATATTAAGGTTTCCACAACAGATACTTACTTTTCAAATACCTGCATACAAAAATATGACAAACACAACTGTGTAGGGCCTCAATAAAAAATAACTATAGCCAGAATATTTACCAAAATTATTTCATTCACATAAGATGAGAGTACGCTATAGCTTTTGGGGGCCCAAATCAAACCACAGTTTCTAATATACATACAGGGGCAGGCAACGAAGCGGGGGTGGAAGATATTTCTATGAGAGTTACATAAATATTGTGTATATAAAAGTTGTAGGTACGAAGGTAGTACACATTACTAAAATAGTTTTGATTATACAGTGTGGCGAATCAAACTTACTTTTTTTTTTAATGGAATGCCCTATATTTGGGTAGCTTAAAAGTTCAAAGTTGTATGGGTCTAACGTCAACTGTTTTGGAGATATTAACGATTTTATGCAAAAAATTGCTGAACTTCAGGCGGGTGCTGTAAGCAACAGAAAACAATTGAATGAAGGAAAACGCTACCAAAAAATCATGATTTTGGTGAACTACATTTCAAGTGTAAAATGGGCGATCTGGGTATTAATGCTATACCGGGTGCTCAACATTTGCAGATTTAATGATTTTTTTTAATGAAACGTTCTGTATATTTTCGTATTTTTGAAAAGCTCTTTAAATGAGCTTTCTTTTGATATGTTACTTCATACCTCTAAGTTCAACTGTTTTTCAGATATGCGTGTTTGGACATGAAAACACAAAACCAGGTTTAGAAAATATAAATTCAGTCAGTGTTGATACAAGGAATAATAAACACAAAATCATATTAAAAAAAACAAAAGCCAATACACCAAAAGCTTATACGTAATTACATTAAATGTTCAAATAGTTCTCCTTTCCTGCTCTGAGTATTAAAGCTGTACAGAGGACTCATAATCAGCAAATATAATTATTTTGATTTATTTAAATGAAACATCATCCTGTATTTTTAAAAAGTACTTTTTTACGACCAACCAGAAAATATGCAGTTTCCGGAAGATTTTTTCGCCAGAAGGTAACGTTTTGCCGGTCAAGATCGAAAAACGAGCATCAGGGACCGGTAAACTCAACAGATCTTCACGTTTTAGAGCCCCCTGAACCCAAAAAACATATTATTGTTCATTGGTCTGTCTGTGTGTGTCTGCCTGTCTGTCTGTCTGTCTGTGTGTCTGTAGACAGAACATCTCAAAATCGAAAAGAGGTATGGCGTTGAAACTTCATATAAGGTACCTGCGGCAAATAAAGCCCGGCGGCTAATAAGGCCCAGTAGCTAGAATTAAGAACACAATGCACATTCTTAAAATCCGGCAATATTAAGTTCATTCTGACTACATATCCAGGGTCACCAGCCGTTGCAATATTGCGAAATCTGAATAGTGTTAGCACAATCAGTTGATATCGGGGCGGTGTGCGGTGTGGATCTCCAACTACTACAATTTATTTACTGTATTTCCATAAATAATTCGTTTGTTAAGAAAAATAAATTCCATTAAATGGTACCCTGTGTTCGACATTGTATGGACTATATTTTGCTATAAATACAAGCACATAAAGGTAAGTGACGCTCTAAGATTTTTAATTTTTTACAGCTAAGAAGCATTTCGGCTAATAAAGCCCAGTAATATTCGGCTAAAACGGCCCATTAAAAGGTATTGCTTTCTGTGTAATAAAAACAAACAGTTAGATATGCCGTGCTGTGTGTTGTGTGGCAGTTGGTGCCACGAAATATGTATTGGTTTTACAAAAGACAATACAGATGACTATATTTGCGTACCTTGTGCTTAATTTTTAGTAGTTCATTTTACCAAGAATTTCATTTATGTTATTTTTATAAAAATATATTTTGTGGCTTATTTAGTATCAAAAGTGATGCAAAATAACGAAAACTTTACTTTTTAGGACGCAAATATTTTTACTTTTTGCCCTAGATTAATGTATTAGTCTTATTTTAGGTGGGCCTTAATAGCCGACAACAATTTATCTCGTGGGCTTTATTAACCGAATGTTCGGGAAATAAAGCCCATTCGTATGTTTTTTTTAAAAAGCATGTTCAAAGTTTCACACAAATTTAAAACTGCAAATCTAGCTTTAGTTGCGTTTACGATAGACCGAATTAATATAATCTTGATTTTGTTAATTATTTTTTGCCTTTTTTGGGAATTAAAGCAGTTATTTTCTTAAGTGGGCCTTATTTGCCGCAGGTACCTTATAAGTTTTTATACTATGTAGATCAGAGAGCAAGCTTTTGAAGAAAATAGCATAACCGGAAGTAGGTGTTTACTCTTTTGATTTTTCAGTTTTTTTTCGTTTTTTTCAAAAACGGCTCTAACGATTTTTTCAAACTTTACATGTACATTACATTTTTAATGTGTATTGATGTGAGATAGCTGATTTTCCAGTTGAATACTTCTAAAATGGGTTTCTTTTGTTTTTTTTCTATTTTTTTAATTAACTCCTATTCTAAATAACACACCCGGTATATTATTACATTTTTGCATTCATCTTCAAATTTTAGAGAAAATTTGTCTCTTGAACTAAAGCTCTAGTTTGTCTCGTTTTTGTAGAATATCTAATTTTTGAAAATTTGACAAATGCTTAAAAATTAAAAATCAAATTTTTTACTAATTATAAAATCACTGTAAAGGGAAGTTGTGTGAATGTATCTCACCAGATTTGTTTTTGAGTTTTCGAAAGTGAATTCGCAAGTTTGAAAATATGGACTCGGATGTTGTAAAAAAATATTGTGCGATACATAACCGGAAAGTGTTTTGCGGATCTCCCTAAGCTTCCAGAGCGAGCCGCAGGCGAGCCCTCGAATCTACATGGTTCGACCTGCAAAACACGGTCTTGTAACGTAAATTACTATTAATGAGCTTTCTTCTGACATTTCATTTCTTATCCCAAAATTCAATCGCTTTTCAGGTTTAATTTTCTCCTGCTTTCTTCGTTTTTTTTTCGTTTTTGTTATTTCTAGTTTTGAGTAGTGGCTGCATCTTAAAGGGCTTAAATTGTTTTTAAGTTCAAACATGCATATCTGAAAAACAGTTGAATTTAAAGGTATGAAGTAACATATCAAAAGAAAGCTCATTAAAGGAGCTTTTCAAAAATACAAAAATATACAGGGCGTTCAATTTGAAAAAAATCGAAATCATTAAATCTGCAAATGTTGAGCACCCTATATAGTATTCATACCCAGATCCACCATTTTACACTTGAAAGGTAGTTCACATTTTCCTTCATTCAATTGTTTTCTGTTGCTTACAGCAGCCGCCTGAAGTTCAGAATTTTTTGCATAGAGTCGTTAATATCTCCAAAACAGTTGACGTTAGACCCATATAACTTTATATAAAAATGATGAGTATGTATTTTAATACAAAACTTTTAAGCTACTTAAATATAGGGCATTCCATTTAAAAAAAGTAAGTTTGACTCGCCACACTTTTTTGAGCCACTCTGTATAATCAAAACTATTTTAGTAATGTGCATTACCTTCATACCTACAACTTTTATATACACAATATCCATGTAACTTTCATATTTTTAGAAATATCTTCCATCTCCGCTTCGTTGCCGGACCCTGTATATGGTTTGGAAAATTTACGTGGTTAAACACAAAACCTACTGTAAATAATGTGTTTTTGCACCTACTAATGTTGGAAAATTTATATCTGAAGTTCCTGAGCAGTTAGTTACGCAAGATGATAACAACTGGCAAAAAGCTATTACGAAATTCGTCAAAAAACCAAATATTATATAACGACTCTTACGACCTACGAAAGGAAACTGCATTCCAATCAATGAAGTAATTAATATACAGGATGTCTCTAAAAGGCTACCACATATTCCTGAAGCAAAACTAGATCGATTGAACCACATTTATCTCTAAGAGTTTCGTTAAAGTGCATATTTTTTAAAATAACGTAAGACTGCTAGAAAATTGTTTTTTGATATAATATTTTGCTCGTGAGTGTTAGGTAAGTGATCAAACATTCATTATCCACATACAAACAAGCTCATATTTTTTTAAGAGTCTGGTCAATACTTTTAAAACATTTTGTACAGAGATATTCTTATGCCAATGTATTCTCCCTTTTTCGATTTCGCTACCTGGCATAGTTTTTTCCTTCCCTAAGCTCTTTTGCCGATTTTGCATTACTGCATGGAATGTGGGCGTCACTTAATATATCATGCCTTAATTAGTGAATCCCGGAACGCCCGTGCCGGGAGTCGAACTCTCTTCCGAGCGCTCGAGTTTTTACTGTGACCTCGACTGTAAGCGTTTAGGCAGAACAAAACAAAATGTTATTAATACTAGGTAAATGTAATGCAACAAATCACTAAAAGCTACCTATCTTCTGTTATAGAAAAAATGTTTGACGTCCAATAGCGCCTTAACGCAGCACTTTTAGATAGAGGCAAGTTTGGTTAAATCGTTCTATTTTGGTCTCAGGAGTATGTGGTAGCGTTTTGTACAAACCCTGTAGGTTGTGCATCAAAATCTGTAACTAATAGAACCGATTATTTAAAAAAAAAATTCATTGTGGTCAGCCAGTATGTACTCGAATAATATAAGCGGTAAGAGATTGATTTTGTTGCTTTGTTTTTGTATGATATTAACCCTTTTACATTATGAAAAAGCGTTGATTTTATCTTTCAAAATGGTGGAGCGATTATTTTTTTCAAATGTATTTTGTGTATTTTGTAATTGGTATCTACTTCAAATACATTATAAAATGTATTTCTCCATCGCTGCGTATCAGCTACGTATTCATAAGCTTCATATATTCATTGTTCATCACACTTGGAAATGCCATATCTGCGATTGAAATAATTGGCATAATTGATAAGGTATATATAAAAAGACGTCAGGTCTTGGTTGACAATATTGATAAATATACACCAGAAACTAGGTATGAGAGAGAAACTATGCCAAGTTTGCCCGACTAGGTGGGTAGAACGCCATGAAACCATCATCACCCCGCTAGAAATTTATTGCTCTGATTCATAGTCTTGAAACAATCGCCTCTCGGAAAAATAGAGACTCATTCTCTATCTTACGCGTTTTGATTAACTCGTGGGAATTTGATTTTATTATATCTTTATTTATCGCCTGGATGGATAACTGGATAACCATGCTGCTTAGCAATCAGGTGGACACGGGTTCAATTCTGGCGTTGCCGAGAATTTTTTCGGAGCGGTAATGGATTTGAATTCGTTGGCTAAGTTTGTTAAATTTGGATGCGGGAGGAGCGACCCATTACCTCCATTA
Organism: Agriotes lineatus; assembly: GCA_940337035.1. Lineage (NCBI taxonomy): Eukaryota > Metazoa > Arthropoda > Insecta > Coleoptera > Elateridae > Agriotes > Agriotes lineatus. The sequence goes on from OW679202.1 coordinate 70,822,031, forward strand.
CACTTTCCGCGCGGTATGAATGGTCCTCGACACCGAAATGAATATCTTTTTGTTTAATAAAAAAAACATGTTTTTGCCAACGCTGCTCGAAACTAGACCATATCAAGCATAGCACTTTTAAATAAAAATTAAAGTAGAAAATATAAACAGGGGGAAGAGAAACCTGCTTAAAAACTTGTGCGTGGTGACAGAATAAGACGAAAATGGGGAACACCCCCTAAAGATGGCAATCGGAAAAAGCCGTGCAAAAAATGTTGAAATATCAAACATGTATTCTAAAATTTTCAAATTTGCATTGAGTTCATGGCTATTTAAGCAAATAAAACGAAACAAAATGTTGTGTACGCCAACATTTCTGTTTTAAATAGCACACGTACAACCCAAACCTACACTTTATAGTACACTAATTAAGTAATTACGATAGTGATTTAAAGAACTGCTTGGAATATTTCACTTTCTATCTGGAAAAATATATTTGACGAAAGAAAATGGAGGTAGTCACGCAAGTATTTCATATATGTAGACACACGAAGTGGCACATGAGATCTAAGGTCATAAGTGCAAAACATTTAGATAGTTATCTCGATCATAATTTTCAACAATTAAGTCATGTAGAAATTTCGCAATTAATCCACAACTTCACTTCGCTACGAAACTATCTTAATCAGGAATTTGCTTAAATAATATTTTTTTAAATGCTACAACATCAGCTGAAAGATAATTCGCTAAATTGACGGTTAAGTATTTATATGTCACAAGCAATTAAGCGTTTTAACTTTCTGTCGATATAATATAAGGTATGGGCAATATAACTAAAATACAATGAATTTGTCTTTTTACGTATGCTATAAAATAATCATTATTTCATTTAAAGTGATTTACTTTCAATGCTAGAAACTTTTAATCTGTTTTTATAGTAATTTTCAATTATCTTCGAATGTTTTGCCATAGTACTAATCATGTTTTCAATGGAAAAAAATATATAAGTACATAATTTCAATCACTTTATGTAAAGTATGATCAAAAATTAATCTCATCTAGTATGGCTATGAAAGAACAAATTGCTGCCTTTAAAACTGGCTCCAATATATTTAATTTTTAGGTTAGATTTAAGATGAAGTGTCTATTCGACCGGCGCAAGCTTATTTGTTGGACAATTACATAACTTTTAAGTGCAAATACACTTATTTCAATATAATATTGCAATAAGATGGGTAAAAAGAATATTTAATAATAAAATTTGACAGTTTGAATTAAATATAAGTATGTAAGCCAATTTTAAAGGCGTTGGTTTGCACTTCTACATCCATACTAGATGAGATTAATTTTTATTTATTTATTTATTTATTTCGTACTCAGCCAACAGCCAACAGCCGTTAGGCCAATTATAGGCGTCGCTGTACATTTTGATCATACTATATTTTAGATGTGTGTAATTTGGTATTGGAACGTGTTATCCAAGGTGACAGCATATATGACGTCACACAGTACATAACAGCGATTTCCGTCACTTTAAAAAATGCCATTCAAACGAGTGTGAATTTTAAAAAATAATACTTTCAAAGATATTCCTCGGGAAGCTGCTTTCAAAATTGCAATTCTCTTTAAAAAAATATTTTTGCATTGGATAATTCTAACTACAGCTTCAATTGTTTTAAATTATGTGCCTAAATTGTTAGTCAGTTTTCGAGGAAGAAATTGTTGAGGATACAAGCGACCTTTTAATGGAAGAAGTTATATTTGTGAGGGTATGAGTTTTGAAAATGAAAACAGAAATATGTTTTTGACTGACGTTGATGGTAGGTATTTAATTTTTCTAATTTTTCTTAATAAAATCTATTTTTCCCGTTCCTGCTTAATCTCTTCTGGAGTTGTTACAGGAACTTATTATACCAACTTTGCAGGGAAGAAAAATAAACATGAAAGAAGCACATTTCCAACAAGACAGAGCAAAACTGTCAAATGTAAAATGCAAAGCAAAGCCACCGAAACAAAATTCTAGATCTTGAGGAATTGTTCAGCGTCAGAATCATTAATGTAGGTAATGTAACAGCTGAACCATATTGATTGCGACGTGTTGCGTCTTTTGCGTTGACCCGATCTATTCGCGCCTCTTTTAGCTTTTAAGCAGTGGCGTAGCTACAAATTCATGTCCCTTTCAAGATTTTCGATATCTATGAAATGAAGGAGAAATGTTTAAAAAACAGAAAATGAGTGGAATACTCAAATTCGGAAAAGTAATCCTGGTTTCTCACTTTAATTTAGAACAACTTCCTACCGTTTTTAAAGTAATATCAAATTGATACAACTATAACTATGTTTGTTACCAACTTGCAGACGTATCCAAATCTACGTCGCTTTCGTTATTTAAATCCCTTGAAATCAAAGTATTAAAATGATGTCCTTAATTTTAAAATAGACAACACTGTTGGATAACTCAAAAGTAAGATAAACATGAAAATACAGTGTGAGAAACGAAGAAAAGCAAAAAATCATCGTATTGGAAGTGAAAAGTGAACGAAACATTATAAAATTCTGTTAACAAATTACATTAGACAGAAGACAAGAATGTGCAAGAAATGTTCCTCGAAGACGTAATTCAGTATTTTCAAAGAATGAAAAAGAACAGATGTCTTGCAGGGATACCTGCAGAACTAATGACGCACGCACCCACGCCAGCAATAAAATTAATTCAAGAAAACATTTATAATTGTATAGAAGGTGACGAAATACCGGAGATGGGAGAGCATAACACAACTATGCTTAATTCGCAAGATGGAAAAGAATTTACAAACTATAAGAGTATCAACGTACCACTGATTCATGAGTGCGTCAGAGAAAATTGTGAGAGTTGCTTACGGCGAATCAAATTCATAAAGACGTCTACAATACCGTCAGAAAGTTAGAAATAAACATCGATGTTAATATTGCTTATACCAGATACTTAAAACAAAGTCGGCTGTAACTAGATTGTTATGGAAACAATTATTGCCAATGAGGCTGTCAGTTGGGTAGTTGTTTGGTTATCAAATTTTTTGTTGTATTGTTTCGCTTTCCGTAAATAGCTACAAAGGTGTTGATGACACCATAGCCGCTGTGTAGCACTCGTAAAACGAAATCGAATGTCAAAAGCAACAACCACTTCCGAAAATAAATGTATTGTTCTACTGTCTAACCCAGGTCGTCGATTTACAGCACCTGAAATTGCCTATCGTGGTGGTGAAGCTAGAAACATGAAGGTTTCTGTAATCAACGATAAAATCCACTAAATTAATTAAATAAGAGGTCATGTTGCAACAAAAAAAAACATCTATCAATGAGTGAAAAGCTGTTTTGCAGTTTTACGAGTCTAAGTTTGTAGATTTTGGTTTAAATGGCAGAGTATTGGTCTGTCGTCGATCAGAGGAAAGCGTGATTGCACACTACGGGGATCATTGAAGGACAGTTTCCTGGTCTAAAAGTTAGAAATTTGATTAAAGTCAAGAGAACAATGAGAAAGAAAAATATCTGAACATATTAAAGAACGACACAATTCCATCTGGCCAGGGATTTGTTGGTAGATCCATTCAAAACAGTCAGTATCAGTTGCTAACAAATTGAAAATAATAGTTTGACCACCACAATCCTCCGAGTTGTCGCCTATACTGCACCAGTGGAATGAATTACATCGTATATCAAAACAGCATCAACCCCACAATATATATCAGATACGATGTAATTCATATCTGATATATATCGTGGGGTTGATTCCATCAATACACACAGAGGTCGCGGGTTCGATTCCCCTGGCCGTCTGCTCTGATTCAGGTTTTTAGGTAGTTTTCCTGAGTCAACGGAGTACCTTTTCTGAAGCGAACCTTCTACTTCTCCACCTTTCCTGGCCTCTCTTCCATTCTCCACCGCGCCTTTCTCTAACCCATCCTATAATTGTATAATTCTCGTTCCTGGCTGAAAAGGGACACAAGGTCCCTATAGCAGTCCGCCCCACCTTTACCTTTTACACACAGAAAGCATGACAAAGAGATCGCTGATTACATTAATTGCTTTGTCAAGTGCTAAAGGTATACCAAGAAGCGATAAGCAAGAGGGTGGTCATATCGATAGATGAAAATGAATTGTAACTGTTGTTGTACTAAACATGTTGATCTATACATATTTCTAGTCCATGTAGTTGTAAAAAGCGTAGAACTTTCTAATGGTACCTACAGTAGCTTCTCGTTTTCAAGTCAATAAGGGCTTGAAATAGGGTTTCTGTTTATCTCCGACCTTATATAGAATTTCTCTATGTAAATATAGAATAATTTTTTAATTGTTTAGAAAGCTGGGACAAAATTCTTTGAAAAATTATAATGCTTTGTCAAGAAGACAATTTGTATAGGATATAGAATATAGATATTTTCAATGTCACTATATTATCTATTCCCGCCAACAACGGAATCCGACAAGGCAATTAGTTTTATTATTGAATCAAATCGCTAAAGATCCCAAAAAGGGTTACACAATGGGCAATAATGAAATTAATATCGATCGTTACGTTAATTATGCTGCAAAGGTTCGTATTCCAGTGTTACTTAAGTTTAAAGCAATGACCATAAGTAAGGAACCTATAAGATGTGAGTTGGAAATCGAAGATGAGGATGAGGATGTTACACAGCAAGACAACAAAGGTGCCAAAATATCGAGTCTTAGCACTATCTAAATATTTGAAAATGTATAAAGCTGCTGTTAGACTTGTGTTAACATATGGTGCCAAAACAAAAGCCGATTCTAGAGAAATAGAGACGCTGCGACAGATTAGGGGTAAAATACAACCGGATCGGAAATGAGACGAGAGTCTGAATCCGGGAGTGGATTAAACGTTTACACAACCACTGCTTTGTAAAAATGGCTAGAAATGTTTCCTAAAAAGATAAAGGTGTCTCAATGGAGTCTCCATTCTGAAGAAAGCAGACCATTGGCCTAAAATAAAGGGTGGAGAAGAAGAGGAGGATTATAAATAAAGGACATGGAATTATGGCAAACGTGGGAAACCTCAGTACATTTGAAAAATGTTACTACGTTCTATGGAAGGAGGGGACACTTTCCCCGGCAGGACAAACTGCTGTCAGTCCTACGCTCTTCTCTTTCTCTTTCTCACACACATTGTAATACTAAGGAATGATCAAACAATATATACAGAGACACAAGTTCTACAGAAATGATGAAAAACCATTTTCACTATTACTCTCAATAAAGGACGTATTACAATATTTCAATGGAATGGGGGGAGGGGGGGGGGGAGGTCAAAATATGTTTTACCTTTTGACTTAATCCGTGTCGTAAAGACAAACACCCAGGAATTTTTGGCTTTGCTTGCCTTACTCGTTGTGAGCTCGAGCAAGAATTTTGGTAATAATCATGTGTATTGTGACTTGTGCAATGTGCACCCTAACGAGCGACCCATGTTTTAGCCCTTCTTAGAGTACCTTGTAAGCAATGATGCTTAAATAAACTTGGCCTTTTTACTGTATGTGAACCCGTACAAACTAACGTTTTGCAAAGGCATTGCAGCTTGCATCAGAGTCAAAGTTGCTCTCAGAGCTAGAAGTAGACGTCATGGTGTCTAAAGCCCTCTATGCCAGCCGTATGGACCAATCTGACTCTTACCGGTCGTTAGAGTCCAGTACACTTGGAGTCGGTGGTGTGTGACCGGCTGAAGTAGTGTCGTGAAGTGCTGAAATGCATACGTTACATTCCCGCTAAAGCCGGCCCTGGCGGCAGGATTGCTAAGAGGCTAAAAGTGAATAGTAGGAGCACAGCAAATGTAGCCGAAAGGAACCGCCGACGTAATTATCAATACCAATCAGTTGTGCTTTGTGCACTCAATCGGCCCAATGCGCGATTGCAAGACGTGACAAAAGGTATGCCAAAATCCACCGGTGACTTGAGACCTCTAAATGTTTCAATCGACTGCCGCGGCCACGGAAACGGAAAATTCGGGGGTGCAAATCGCGGAATCTTTAATAATGTTCAACAGCTAGCAGGACGCCACAGGCCGGCAGTTCCAGTGTGCTTAATTGTTACAAAAATGACACTACCCCACCAGGATTATTCGAGATCGATTTTCTGTTTTGCCACCTGTGATACGGCGGCATAACTTTCTTAATCAACACGTTTGTACTTGACCCGCCTGCAGCCATCGCGCCCTTAATAATTGATAATTAACAATTACCGACGCTGCCCGGTGGAAATGATTAACCCATGCAATATTGATGGCGAGCGCTTTGTAATTTTGAGTCTCCCCTTCTTAATGGCCCGATTTCCTAGTTTGTTTTGTAAAGTAAATCAATTCTTCCTCTCAACTCGAGCTATTTATCTTCCTTTTTAACCCATGGCAATCGATATTGCCGTCTTTAAAAATATATCGACCTCACATGGTCAATTTACAGCAAATGCATCGTTATTTGCACAGTAGGAAAAATATTTTTCTTCTTTAAACAGTTACGATCCAGTGGCGTAACTAAGAACTGTTCGTTCTATCTACTACCTCTATCCCTCATATTAAATCGTTTCTTATGGTGAGTGAATGACCATCATCCTTCTTACAGTTATAAATTGATGAATTTCCACGGACCACCCGTTTCTCCAAAAATAATTTCTGTAATTTGTCTGGAATTTATATTATTGCAACGCATTAAAATTGAAGCAATTGTATTACAACCCACCCATTTCTAAAGTTGTAGCTTATTACGATTAAACAGAATAAACATAATTATTAGTCCTCCTCCAATTACTGTTAGTAACGTGTAGATGTACACGACATACTTCCATTGTAAAATAATTTAGTCAAATTCTACGTCGTCGCCCTCCCATTTATAATACAACAATAAGCCTGTGTGTTATGCAGTGGCGGCTCGCTATAAGGAGCCAAGCAGTCATGGATCTACCATAACAATATTTTTTATTCATCATTGTTCTCATTTCAAAGCTTAAACAAAGCACGACTAATTTTTATTTGATGAATATGGGCTGTACGATAAGCGCTGCTTCCTTTCCAAATCGAAGAGGTTCTCTGCTTTTCGGCAGTTTATAGACTGCGGCGGGGGTAAAGTGGCAGGAAGTAAGTCCAAAGGATAAGGATATTTTAACTATCGATGCTTACACATTTTTGGCACGTACTGATGAAGAAACGCCACCCGTATGCTTGAATATTTAATGGACGTGTGCAATTCCGACAGAAGAGAGGTTGTAATTTTCGCAAAATAACTTAGATAACTATGCTATTTATGATCTATTTTATTATACTCATAATTTACTGGTAAATTGTGACACATATTGAAATAATATACTTGAATCACGCTTGCATCCAGGGCCCCCGCAACCGCGCGTGCAACGCGTGCACCGCACGCGGGCGCCACTCTAAAGGGGCGCCAAACCAGAGATTTGTATACAATTTAAATTCTTAATTTTTCAACAATTTCAAACGATTCCAATGAACAAAGCACTAAGGCACTAAAGAAATCAAATATTTTTTTTATCTCAATTCATAATATAATCACTAATCTTAGTGAAGTCTATGTTCATTGATATAATGACCTATTCCTATTGTGACAAAAAAACATTAAATGACGAAGATCTTTTAAAAAGATGTGCTCTACAACAAAAGCTAACTAATCAGAAAAAGAAGGAGGCTGGCGTAAAAGAAAATGATTTATTTAACGAGACTAAAGCCCTAAGGTTGTTTTCATTACCTTAAGCGTCAAATCCCCTCGAGTTCTACAATATATAGGTATTTGAAAACAATCTAACTTCATCTCTACCAAATATTACCATTTCATTAAGAATCCTGCTTACTTTACCTGTGTCTGTAGCTTCTGGTGGGAGATCCTTCTCAAAATTAAAATTTAAAAAAATATATATTTGAGGTCTACCATGTTACAAGAAAGATTATCTGGTTTGCCAATCTTAGCTATAGAGCAAGAGATCCTCGATAAAATTGATTTTGGCAATATTATAAAAGAATTTGCAGCAGCCATATCCAGAAAAAAGCCTATTTAATTTTTGGATGATTGAACGTTTTATTTGTTTATTGTTTGGTTTGTTTTTTCCTTTGTAACAAATTTACAGAAGAAAAAAATTTTAGTTTTTGAAATCCGTGTTGTTTCATTACAAAATTAAAATAAAATGTGTTTTCGCATTTTGCTCAAATGTTTAACAACTACAAGAATATTACAGCAAACCAGGAAATTAAAAAAAAACATATGTAACAGCTTAAAGTTCTTATGCTTCAAAATATTATTTATATAAGTACTACATACAGGGTGTTATGGAAATGAGTGCAAATATTTTATCCAGTGATCGAGCTCACCAAATTGAACAACTTTTCTATTTATCGTTTTTCATTTAATCGCATATTTTTTCAATCATTTATCTCCCCTAAATTTGACGAGCCGCTTGGTAAGCAAATCTACGTTAAAGGTGAATGACACAAGGTATATTAAAACTGCAAAGTTCTTGCACAAAAAACATGCGGTCAATAACTTACCTACCTCAATTGATAAGGTACGTTGCTGACCAGATGTGAACTAAATGTTTTATCAGTAACTATGCAGTTTTTGTTGGTTTGAATATCAAAGAAATGTTTTTTATGTATAGACAGGTATGCACTTTTAGAGTAAAACTGTTTTGAATTTTAACTCAGTTTTGAGGGCGTTTTCGAAAAAATGATAAATGGAGAAGTTGTCCAGTTTAGCGAGTTCTATTACGGGTTAAAATATTTGCACTCATTTCCCTAACACTCTGTATATTCAAAGGGCGCCAAAATATTTCCAGCACGCGGGCGATGATAACCCTTGCGGGGGCCCTGTTTGCATCTATGTATTTCAATCAACGAAAAATGATATTCTATTCAGTTCAGCATATTTTATTACCCTGTAAAGTTTGGTATTTTTGCACTATGGTAACTTTTATTAGTCCATATGCGAAATATTTAAATCTCGGGATATCAGAAGCTGTCTTTGTCTGAAAGGTGGTGGAAAATGCATTTTACATTCGGTAGTTGGCTCTACCATCAAAATTCTCCACGAGCCGCCGCTGATTCCACTTTGTTCAGATTTGTCAGATCATTGTCTTCTAGAATATTATTTTATATACACTTACTCTCTTGTGCCACATTTTTTTAAAATTTTTGAAAAAAAAATTTTTCTGCTCGCATTATCTAAAAAAAAATTTATTACTTTAACCCCAAATATTAATTCAAAATAAGCTGCGGTCGATTTTCAATAATTTTAAAATAAAAACTTTGAAACAGACTCTGCCTGATATAAATAATCATGTTTAAAAACCCATGATAAAAATTCTTCAAATATCATTAAAGATAAGCTCGGGCCGTGGAAAACCCTTCTTTTACATGCACATAGTCTTAGTAATAATTATTTGCACACAGTTTTCAGAAAATTATTAGTATCGCACTTTATGAATATGTTACTGAAATACTATATACGGTAAATATATACTCCTCACCCTCATACACCTGTATCTTCCTTATTTATTTTTTGGTCAATTTCAAATTTCTTCATTTAACCTACCCTTTAGAATGGTTCTTTTTATAATTTTTAGATAAGTTTAATGCAAATTAGTGATCAAAAATAAATGCGAAGCATTGTAATTTATAGTAGGTCTCGTTTTGTCGAGGTTATTAAAAAAAGTAGATCAGAATCACAGAAATAGTCGAAATTAAAAGTTTAATCAAATATTTTCTATTACTTATTAACAATTTATAAGACCACATTGTAAATAAATTAGAATTCCATTGTTGCTTACAGTTACAAATTTCAACATTTCAATTCGACGTCATTCCTCATTTATTTTTCATAAATGCATTATTTTACTAATATTATTAGAAGCAGTCGGAATTGATGCACCAGTGCTATTTTTTTGGGTTACTATCTTTGGGTTTGATAACATTTAATAGCATGTTTTTTAACTTTTCATATTTGTATACCTATACAGGGTGTTTCATAAGTATGGTCATTAAATTAAAAGAATTGCAATATCTGAACAGCAGTATCTCTAACAATAGAGATAGCAAAAACCCCATTTCACAACAAGAACAGTTATTAACATCTAACAAAACTGAAGTAAAGAAGAAATTTACACAATTTTACGTCTTGGGCATGGTATTACATGGCTGTAAATCATGGACTATCGACAAGAAGGAAGAAAGGACACTAGAAACTGAACGAATACAGAAGTGTTAAGAAGAATTGCAGAAAAAAATGTGTAATCAGATCAAGAAAAGGGGAGCGAAGTATGAGGAAAAAACCCCAAAGGACGGTCGCGTTTACATAACATCAAGCAGATAATGAATGACGTGGGATGTAGTAGGTATCAAAACCTGAAGAGGAAATCCCAAAATCGGTATCAATAGAAGGCTGCGTCCAACCCATCGGCCGACTGATAATTCAAACAGACGGAAAATCAACAGAGTTGGGAACATCTTCATAGAGGCATTGTATCAGTCACATAATTTCGTTCAACAATTAAGCATTAAACTTTGCGATTTGTTGATAAAGGTTCAAGGTAATTTCAATTCCCTTAACTGGTGGCGGACTGCTATAGAGACCTTGCGTCCCTCTTCAACCAAGAACGGGAATTATAGAATGGGCGAGAGAAAGAAGAGGTGGAGAATGGAAGAAAGGCAAGGAAAGGTGGAAAAGTACTGCCCCGGCATTCGCCGGAGAAGGTACTCTGTTGACTCAGGAAAACCTCCTAAAAACCTGAATCAGAGCAGACAGTCGCGGGACTCGAACCCACGACCTATCGAATGATTTGTTTAAAACACTGGCAACTAGCATTTCTCAAACTTGCGCTAGAGCTGAAGCTCTACCGGTTTAGAACTGAATATTTATCGTAGTTTTCAGTAAAAAATATCTTTCGACCAAATGGGAAAGGCGTTGTTGGAATTGGAAACGGAAGCTTTTTGGAGGCGCCGAGTTTCAATTTGACCCCGTTTCTATATTTTCAAACTAAAACACTTCGCCTAATATTAAAATTCTGACAAAAACAAAATAATTTTTAATTCTTATTTATCTCTTTCAGGGGTTTTCCGGAATTTGTTTACTTTTAATACAGGGTATCCCATTTTCAATGGGATTAAAAGGAAATTTTCGTTGTTAAGGAAATAGTTTGCACCTTATAAGGTACACTTTTCGAGAGCAATATGAGAGAGAAAGCAAAACCCGAATACATTTTGCTTTCCAAAATAAAAATTTTACCATTTCAATTTGACGTTACAGCTCATTTGTTTTTCTAAAATGTACTTTATTACTAAGATTATTGGAAACACGTCAGAATTGATGTATCGGTGCTATTTTGTGAATTACGACCTTTGGTTTTGACAACATGTAATAGCATGTTTTGTAACTTTTCATATATGTATGCAGGGTGATTCAGAAGTATGATCATTAAATTAAATGGGTGTATACTGACATCAGTAGAAGTATATTGCACGGAAAAAATCGGATTAGGGCGTGGGGCAAACTTTTGAAGCCCACTGGCTAAATCAGGCAAGAGATTAACTTAATGCACTAAATGTGATTGAAATACCCCAACAACTGAATTTTGCTTCTGTATTTTACCCAAATTCAGTCTTATCGCTACCACCAGTGCGAACTTATGTCCCAGAGACCACCAATCAGTTTAAGCAATTAAAGGTTTTAATTTTTTGTGGAACTGTTATTAATTTTTGATGTATAGTTCATCATGCAAAGTTGTTCTGTTTGATGTCCTCTAACTACCCTTAAATTTAGTGACTATAATTATAAATCACCCTTTATAGTTGAGCAGTTAACTTTCATAATATGAATGATATAATGGCAGTTTTTCTGGTACAATGCATTTATCCAGTAAGACGTACTCTGAAGAATTTATCCATTAATTCTAATAAACAACATTATTTTGAAAAACTCTCACAATTAATAACTATAGGCTTATTTTTCCATTATGTTCTAGTAAGGTACGAGCCAGTAGTAAGTTATTTTGCTTAAATCACATCTAGTACGTTATTACATTAAAAAACAGGTATAGCCACAATTTTTTAAAACAAATATCAATGCCAAGAACAATGTTTTCAACAGAAATAATATTAAAACCTAGGAAACAATGTCAGTTAAAGAGCATTTATTCGAATTTTTTGACGACTTATTACACAGATTTGATTGTGTGAATATGTATTACTCTGGTTTTCACTTTAGTAGACTACTATATATACCTTAAATAAGGCGGAATTTCCATTGGCTTACCCTTACTGGAACATAATGAGAACCATTTGAACAGTATCTATAAGTTTATGGTTTACATTTTTTGAAATAAATTATGTATTGTTCGTAGTTAATGTATAAAACAAATACACGTATTATACAGGCATTAAGGCCTGTAGTCAGAAATTAATTTTAGGAGATTTCAAGGGGGCCAAATAAGAGTGTTAGTTAAAAACCTAAACACAGCCTTTATAGCATAGTGGTAATTCTTTTTTAAAAAATTGAAGAGAAGGTAATACTTTTAAAAAAAATTTTATTGAAATTGTGAATTGTCAATTTGACAGTTGGTAAATTCTGAAGTCCTTTTCAAACTAATTTCGAGTTGAAAATATCACTATGCAGAAAAATGAACATGTATGAAAGCAACTTTTTTTACTCGTTTGACTGTCACAAGACGGCCAAACCGCCAGAAAAAAATATAGCTTTCATCACTAGTCGTACTACAAATAACTATATTAGAAACATCCAAAAACAATGAAAAATAAACAACAAATATTTTAATTAAAATATATGTACGTATATAACACCGAGGCTATCCATAGATGAGGATTGGACAGGAACTACCGTTACGCATTTTTGAGAAATAATATTCCAATCAGTGACGTAACTTGGTACCCGCAGACCACGCGGCCGCGGGGGGCCTTGACCCTGAGGGGGTCCGAAGGGCCCCCTAATTTTCTTTTTCTTTCATTCTATAAACGCATTTTTATCATAATGGGATATCCACGCAAAAAGCAAAAGTATTTTTGAATTTCCGGCCTTTAAATTCAAGCTGACATAGATTATTTTGTAATATGGGGCATAGGGTAATGAAAGTGGCGAATTTCCTGCAGTCGTAAGGCTAATTTAAGTTCACTTAGTACCGCCCGTATTGTAAGAATTCTATAATTTAACAACATAACCATTAAATGTTGGATTTATGGATTGTTTTGACGCCTATCCCTATCCTCATTCTGTTATATATAGCAGCAGAGTTGCCAACTGTACCGTAATTCCGTAATTACCGCATCCGTAATCCGTAAGGTATTTTACGAACTACAATCCCGCAGAGGCGCGAAAAAATACTACGATACAGAATATGTCGATTATTGTTTACATTTGTGCATTTTAACTCGGCGAATAGTGAAGTTTTGATTTTTTTTAGTAGACATTAGACATTCACGTTCATTATGCTGCGCACAACCTCAACTTGGTGATTAATGAGACAGTTAAAGGTGTAAGAGAAATTGAATCTTTTTTGCTACTGTTCAAAACATCTACACATTTTTTGGATTAAGCATAAATCGGTGGGATCTTGTAAGTTCCATTACGAGCGCATCCGCTATAAAAAAAAAACTTAACCCTATACGATGGTCTACAAGAACCCAAACTCTCAGCGCGATTAAATTACGTTTTAAATATATTACTGCTGCCCTTAAAATAAAAAAAGGAAGAATGCAATGAGGAGAGAAGAATCCTAACCAGCGTCCATAATTTTGAATTTGTGATTCTTTATGTTTTAGTGAATAACATTTTGGGGGAACTTGTCATCACAAAAATGCTACAGAATCCATACACTGATTTGATGAAAGCTACAACCTATCTTAGAAACCTCTAGAATATTTTATAGAAATATGGGGCATAGGGTACCTTAATTCTGAATTAGAAACAACCAATTTAGCCAACAACTGGACCATAAATCCTACAATAAACGCAGACCGAAAGTTAAAAGACATTTTGACGAACTTTTGGAAGATCAAAGATTATCGGATTTTTTAAAGAGCTTTAGATATCACAATAACTCAATTAAGTCAGAGATTTGAATCTATGTTTCAAACGGAAAATCTTTTTAGTCTTTTAAATCCAAAGACTTTGTGCGAAATTACTGGGAAGGTCTCTTTTTCAAAGCAACAGCTTTTCAAATATTTTACAAAAAAAAATTTCCCCTTCATTTCCTATAGACGTTTGTTCCTGTGCAAAAAATTGTATAATCTAGATAAACTAAAAGAGTTTAAAAGCGTGAAACAATTTGCTAAGTATTTAATAGTTGATAATCGGAATTTATCATCAATTTTTCCTGAAATTGCGACAGCACTGTTATTATTTTTAACATTACCTGTTTCGGTCGCTTCAGCTGAAAGAAGCTTCTCTAAATTAAAAACTGTTAAAAATTATGTCAGAAACAGTATTCATCAGGAATGATTGAAAAACTGTTTTTTATTGTCCATTGAATCGGAGATAGCTGGTAAAATGGAATTTCAAGATTTATTACTGATTTTGCAAACATTAAAGAAGTACGCACATTATGCTTAAAATCTCGGTTTTATTTTTTAACTATCTTAGACATTGTTTTGTAGTGCCTAATTATTATTAATTATATGTATTATTATTATTATTATTATTATTGATGTTTATTGATGTTTTCCACTTCATTTTATTAAGGACTTATAAGGGGTTCGCAGCAAATTTTCGTGGGGGGGGGGGGGCGAAATTTGAAGTTACGCCACTGATTCCAGTGCAATCTAATTAATGTAAAAAATGAAAAATATATTTTTAATAAGGTCCTAATGTTGAAACTTCTGCAGGAGGTGTTAAGCACTCCCTGGCACCCAGTGGCGTAACTTGGTACCCGCAGACCCCGCGGCCGATGGGGGGCCTGAGCATAGGGGGCCCCGAAAGGCCCCCTAGTTTTCCTTCATTCAATAAAAGCAAGCAGGAAAAAATCTTCCGCAATTAAATTACTGCTGCTCTTAATAAAATAATATTAACATTAAAAAAGGAAAAATGAGATGAGAAATCCTACATTTAAAAATAAACGCAGACCGAAAGTTAAAAGTCATTTTGACAGACTTTTCGAAGATCAAAGGTTTCCTATAGACATTTGCATTTGCAAAAGAATCTTATAATCTAGATAAACTAAAAGAGTTTAAAAACGTGAAACAATTTGCTAAGTTTTTAATAGTAGATAATCGGAATTTACCATCAATTTTTCCTGAAATTGTGACAGCACTGTTATTGTTCTCTGAATGTCATTTTTTGGCAGTAGTCTATTATGATATGTTTTTCGGACTTTTTCCACTGTCTAGGGTGTAAATCACACAACGTTCCGGGAGTTTTGATCTACTCCCCTCTTCAGGTGTTCTGGGTTAGTCCTGAGAAGGACTGATATCATACGTTTTTCTACGTAAATTTTTGCCTCCCCCGGGGTTTGAACCCGGGACCGCTGATCGCTAGTCTGCCACTCTAACCACTAGGCCACCAGGGCGTAAAATATCAGTCCTTCTCAGGACTAACCAAGAACACCTGAAGACGGGAGTAGATCAAAACTCTCGAAACTTTGTGTGATTTACACCCTAGACAGTGGAAAAAGTCCGAAAAACATATCAACACTGTTATTATTTTTAACATTATCTATTTCGGTCGTTTCAGCTGAAAGAAGCTTCTATAAATTAAAAATTATGTCAGAAACAGTATGTACCAGGAAATAGTGGAAAAATTTTCTTTATTGTCCACTGAATCTGAGATAGCTAGATTTTCCAAACATTAAGGCCGGGCAAGCGTAAGCACATTGCTTAAAATCTCGTTTTCATTTTTTAACCATCAACTTAGTTAAAACATTGTTTTGTAGTGCCTAATCCTATTATTATTATTATTGTTGACGTTTTTGCCACTTTATTTTATGAAGGGCCTATAAGGGTCCCGCAGTAAATTTTAGCGGAATTGCTCGAAATCTGAAGTTACGCCACTGCTGCCACCCCCCTAGCTACAGGCATGCAGGCATTCAATTTCATGGCCTGCTACATATGCATTAGATAAGAAAAATTGTCATAACTTGTATATTACTAAAGTTAACTATAGCAGAGTATGTATAATTGAAAAGCTTGCAAATGTGCTATTAGGTGGCGAGTATTTGTATTAAAAAAAACTTTTATACTGTAACTCAAGAATAACAAACACTTCATCAATTTAAAAATAGACTGGACAATTATTTTGCAAACAATACTACTAACACAATTATAATACAATAAAACAACTAACTATTGACAAATATGATACAACATAATGCAATATCATGTATTACATGTGGATATATTAGCTTAAAGCTGCCTTTCTACTACCAATAATAATAATAATTATTATTATTATTATTTCTGACTCTCATTATATTAATCGAAGTACGAAAGTCCATTAAGAATGTCTACTTTGTTTTGTTGACTTATTGTAAAACAAATGAACATCGAATAGAAATGTTGAATTTTTAATGTTACGACTGTACCTGCAAAACCTCGAGATATTCGATTTTAATGCATTCTGTATGGACATTGAATCCTTAATCATTTCAACTGTTTGGGTAGATTATAATGTGGGAATTAGTTTAGAAGGGCCTATAAGGGGCCCGCAGTAAATTTTCGCGGAGTGGCCCGAAATCTGAAGTTACGCCACTATTGGCACCCCCCTAGCTACAGGCATGCAGGCATTCAATTTCATGGCCTGCTACATATGCATTAGATAAGAAAAATTGCCATAACTTGTATATTACTAAAGTTAACTATAGCAGAGTATGTTTAATTGAAAAGCTTGCAATAATGTGCTATTAGGTGGCGAGTATTTGTATTAAAAAAACTTTTATACTGTAACTCAAGAGTAACAAACAATGCATCAATTTAAAAATAGACTGGACAATTATTTTGTAAACAATACTACTAACTCAAATACAATACAATAAAACAACTAACTATTAATAAACATGATACAACATAATGCAATATCATTTATTATATGTGGATATATCAGCTTAAAGCTACCTTTCTACTACCAATAATAATAATAATAATTTCTGACTCTCATTATATTAATCGAAGTACGAAAGTACATTAAGAATGTCTACTTTGTTTTGTTGACTTATTGTAAAACAAATGAACATCGAATAGAAATGTTGAATTTTTAATGTTACGACTGTACCTGGAAAACCACGAGATATTCGATTTCTGTCGTATTGTCCTCGAAATGTTGACTTGATAATCTGCAAATTATTTTCTTCTAGCTCTAATATTAACGTAGATTTTCATCAAAAACGGGACACCTGTACAATTACTTTTTTAATGCATTCTGTATAGACATTGAATCCTTAATCATTTCAACTGTTTGCGTAGATTATGTGGGAATTAGTTAATTTAGTCAACAGTGACCGCTTTAAAAAATATTTACTTTATGAGCTGTCATTTGTCCTGTTGCCTCAGGGCAATAGGGCCAAGGACGCCACTGCGCCGCCGGCGATCTTGGCAACAGATGTTCATAGGAGCCCATATTAGCACACCTTGCAGTAAATGGGGACCATTTTTCCAGTTATACCACTAAATGGCCTGTAAATTGGATAAACTTGAATGCAATTCGCGAGAACGAGCAGTGACTCAGTTCTCATGAGCGCGGACCTTCCAATCTATTTCGTATCGCACAGTTCCACTATTGTTGCCGCTATTTTTGAAGTCGTTATTTCGGGGGCCTAGTAATACAGTGATTTAGATACAGTAATGAGCTATAACGGCAGCAGTGAGCTGACAAAGGGGTCGTTTCGCGAATAACGGTGTTTGCGCCGTAAATTTCACCAGAGCTAGGCTTCGATAAGCACCCAGTACAAATACCAATCACTCAAATAATTCCAGCCATTGCATGTCAGGATGTAAAACTGACAAAATAAGTGCCGTGCCGAAATAATTACGGCGGTGTAACTTCGCAAATAGCGACTGATGTGCTTTCGCGGAACTCTTGAACTTATCGATTACCGTTCGGTTTCAGTCAGTCTGGTACAACTTCAAAAACATTAAGCAGCTATACCGTGCAACTTCCGGAAGTACTGGCAGTTCAGATAACCTTTGGCACTCGTCACTGCTAACCGCACTCGTATGTAACGGCTCGAACGATGCACTGATTCACTCGAATGTCGCACTGGTAATAACAAAAATCGCGTATTTGTCAAACAATGCTACTCCCACCGTACATTTTAAATACCCTTTGTCGTGTGCTGTAATGTTTAATTAAGTATTAGGGCAATTTTACATACAAGGCTGGATTTAAAGAGTTGTTGCTCAAACCGCCGAAATTACGTGCCGAGAGATTTATTGCGTCAAGGTAGGCGTTGGCCATTGGCCACTGCCACAGTTGAGGATTATTGGCCGTAAATGTCAGAATTATTTTAATTTTACAAACCAGCCCGACTCGTAAAGCTTTTTACGCAATACTACTGGAAAACGTCATAACAAAATCAGTCATTCCTCAAGATTTAAAATAACCGTCAATGAATCACTATACTAAGAAGCTAAATGATTCAAATAGAAAAGTCATATTTTATGTATGGTAATGTGTATACGCATTTACTTAATGAGTACCGTCCACTTCTTTCTATAGTTTGAATTTTGTATTTCCATTCTAAATCAATATACTGTCCAGAAAATGCATGATGTTATATTAATTCTTAAATTGGAAATGTATCCTTCCACATATACCTACATACAATATTCAAAATTTCCACCATTGGCACAGAGAACATATAACAAATCTTGGCATTGTATGGAGATACATATAGCTGTTAAACACTTACGTGCTGTTGGTTTAAATCTTGTATTTCCCTCGATAATTACAGTGTCTCCGGTATTACTACACCTAGGAGAAAATAGTTTGTACATAATACCGTCACCTTTGAAACATTTTCTTTGGTTTCCGGCATGCAGACGAAAAATAAAAATGTTTTTTCAACGTTACAGCTCATTCTTTTTACTTTTACTTTTTCCCAATCATAACAACATGCTATTTAAGCTTCACGTTTCAAAGCGTTTTTACTTCCCTCGCATAAAAAACGAAGAAAGTCCAGCCAATCTGCAAAATAATAAAATCGCCAGACAATTCACGGATTGACAGCTATTGTAGGCATTTCACAAAGCGACGAACATATTTTAGGCAATCCGCGGCATACCTTTCTACTTAGGCAATCTGAAGATTGCCAAGAAGCAGTCCCCACTTTGCCTAGGCAGAGTTGTACTACAACTACGATACAGGAATGGAGAAATGCGGTGTGTTTTGTATTCAGTTATCAAGATTGTTTGAACAAAAAACCATAAGAGAGTTCCTTCTCGTCGTAAGAGCGAGAAAACGGGATTGAAACTATTATTAACACCAAAACAAGAAGAATTCCCATTCCAAAAGGGCCTCTAAAAGTTCAGTACAAAACTCTAGTACAAATTCTTAAGGTTAAATTATAACGATCTAACCCAACTTACTTTAGTGCAAAAGTTGATAGTAATAGAAATATAGGGCGTCAAAGTTATTAAGTTTTTTACTAAGAAAAAATTATTAGTCCCTGGCATTTTTTGTCCAAAAAAGGTATACTTGATAGGTGTCGCTGTGAGCAACCGTTTCTGAGATATTTCAATTTGACTGTTTTATTGCGTACTGAAACTCGTCGTTGCCTTCCTTCACACTTTATCCAGGCTTAAGATTGGTCCAAAAATTTGGAGCGTATTTAAGGGACA
This sequence comes from Agriotes lineatus, assembly GCA_940337035.1. NCBI lineage: Eukaryota > Metazoa > Arthropoda > Insecta > Coleoptera > Elateridae > Agriotes > Agriotes lineatus. The sequence goes on from OW679202.1 coordinate 70,841,835, forward strand.
TCGGGCCAACAACAATAAAAATTTACATAGCAGCGAGTTAACAATGATAAGAAGATAAAAATGATCTGACAATTAACAATAGGAATAACACACAAAATCTTCTTCGCTCTTATCCTTATGCCTTCCAGCGTCGGATTTATACGTCCCAGTCCTCCTTAACCCAATTCTTCCATTCTTTTCTGTCTCTTGCTAATCTTTTCATTGCATTTACTGTCTTTCCTCTTGCCTTTCCCACATCAACGATTTGACTTATCCACTTCTTCCTGGGCCTTCCCCTTCTTCTTTTCTTCACACTTCTTGCTTCGAATACTTTTCTGCATATTCTCTCTGGTTTCATTCGTTGTATATGATCGTACCATGTTAGTAAATGTCTCTTTGTAATTTTCTTCACTATTGGTTTCTGTTGTAAAGTTTCCCTTATTTCCTCATTCCGTACTCTATCAAACGTTGTCTTATCCACTATCCTTCTCAAGTGTTTCATTTCTATGGCCGTTATCATACTCTCATGTTTAGTTTGAATCGTCCAATTTTCACTGGCGTACAATACTGTCGGTATTGTTATCGCGTTATGTACCATTAATTTCACCTTTTGGTCTATCTCTGTTTTCCCAATATCGTTTTATGTAATGCATAGTAGATTCTATTCGCTCTCCCTCATTCTGTTCCTCAGTTCTGCTTTGATTCGGCCATCCTCTATTATTATTGTTCCAAAATACTCAAATGTTGAGACTCTTTCCATATTACTCCCTTTGCACTTTACTTTTCTATTTTGTCCTCTCTCCTGGTTTTGATTCACTATCATTGTTTACCTTTCTGAATGTTGACCTCCATTTTCATTTTCTCTATTTCCTCCACCCATATGTTGACTAGCTTTTGTAATTTATTATCCGTATTAAACTTTTCACCTTAACTGGTTCCAGATTTCTATATCCTATTATTGTGCCCAATCCTCTCGTTTTTTCTTTTAGAGTTTTAGAGATTAATTCGATGGAACAAGTTGAAGTGCACCCTTTCCATCATCTCTGCATCTAACCGTAAAATATTTAGTGAATTTTGTATTCGTGCCCATAATTATTCTTCTTCGGTGTTTACAGGTCTAGACTATACCATCTCTTTAAGAGTTCCCATAAAAAGTAATCTAACGGCGTTAAATCCAATGAGCGGAATGGCCAATTTGCAGGATCATTATTTCCTCTGCCGATTCATCGATTTCAAAAAATCTCATTTAAATGATTTCTAACATTTAAAGTGAAGTGTGGGGGTGCACCGTCGTGCATGAGTCACATATTTTGTCTAGTAGCCAGATCATCCAATAAATTTGGCAAATTTACTTGGATGTGTTCCAGGTAATTTAAACCATTCAAACGAGGTGGTCAGTTGATTCCTGCCCATAGGTACGTTGATATTAAATTCATGTTGATAATGTAAAACCTTCATTGCGTGCAGGGGTAGAAGCAGTTGTACTGTCTGGAGGTGGTATGGATGCAGCAGCTGTTCTCTAAAAGTCATATTTACTATATCTTTAGAAACTCCAACTTCCAAACCTAGAGTCTGGTGCTCAGAATTGTATCTTCTTCAACCCGTTCTAAAATTTCTTCTTTAACCTCAGATGTCCTAATGGTACGATCCCGTCCATAATTTGAAGGAACAAAACCACCGGCGCTACCTACCAAATATACCTTATTTGGACACTTATAATGATACAACTCTGTCTAGTCAAAGTGCGGGCTGCTTCTGATCGGTCTTCAGATTGCCTAGGTAGCAAGGTATTCCGCGGACTGCTTAAAATATGCTAGTCGCTCTATGAAATGTCTAAAACAGCCGCCAATCCGCGAATTGCCTGGAAATTTGGTTATGCTGCAGATTTACTGATTTTACACTTTGGCGGTAATATATACAAAACGAGCACCTTAAAAATGTCAGGTATTGCTATAAATCAGGAATAGATCAATGCAATATTTTTCACATAGCTCAGGTGTTTAGCCTTGACGAAAATATGTATATTTTGGATCCAACAGATATAGGGTGAACATCTTAAAAGGATAGAAATGTGAAGCGATCGACTCGGGCCTCAGTCATCGCAGACAGCAATGTCTAGTGATCTACGCGAACCGCACTTGCGAGGAAAGTTCCGTGATTCCAGATTTTTTTAATATGAACTTCGAGAAACGTTTTTCGAAATATCAAAAAACGAAGTAAGAATTTTTAATACACTTTCTTACAAGTTACGACATAAAAGCTCTTCTTTGTAAATATCAATGGCAATTGGCTTTGGCACCTTCAAATAACATATTTTTTACCTTTTCAATATAAAGTTAGATTTTTTAAATTTGCATGTCTACGTCATGCAATATGTTGTAACATTTGAAAAATTAGATCATATAAGGATGAAGTATAAAATGGTTTTTGTGTTGTGTCTGTGGTTAAAAAGTGATTATCACCAGAGGTACAACGCTAATATTAGTGTAGATAATTATTTTCTTTTGTTCTGGTCTCCAGCACGCAGTGTGGACAAAATAAAATATTCGCGCCTCGCCTCTATTTCCGACATGAGCACAAAATGATGGAAACGACAAAGTGTTATGCAAAATGTTTTTGGAGCAAAAGACACGAGTGCCACCAAAGCCAGCTTCATTTTTTTTGGGAGAATAGAATAGTAGGAAAGGCGATGACAATATTATTTTGTCTGAACTGTTGCCAATAAAGGTTGTTACACCACAGTTTAAAATAAACGTACTAAAAGACTTCAATCTGTGTTCCGTCTGTATCAAAAATACAACCGAATGTCGAAAGACTGTATTCTTGGACTGAAAATTATTTCTATTGCTATTTATTATTAATCAGTAGATGAATTTAAAGAACGTGACAATCAATTAGAACAAATGATTGTTGTGTTGACAACAAGAATTTGTTTTATTTCTAACAATTTAATAAACATATCGCCACAAATTTTAAGGATATTTAGCTATAGATGGATGTTGTCAACGTGCCAGCCTATACACATTGTTCGATTAAGAAAATTAGGTATACCAATATTGCTAACGTTATGCGTTTGAAAGGATGCTACGTCCATTGTCGAAGCATACATTTTGCAAACAACAAAGACAACAGGCTGGCTCACGATGCCAATATCAAAAGAAAACCTAAAAATGAGGGTTCAAGTTCTGTGTAGCGCATAGGGAATCATGTATGATTTTCTTCTTTATAATGGAGGAGATACATGTGGAAATTGTTTCTGAAGAAGATTATTTTCCTCGAATATTATAGTTGTACGTTGCAAATTCATAATATATCATGCCATGGAAGCTTTTCTTTGTAAGTTATTACCTATATTAGCAATGAGTTTGTAATTTTGTCTCGATCAGGCAAAGACTTAAATAAAGAAAGGTTTGATTCCTTCCATCAATAATAGACAATTCAAACCGTGTTCATGCTATCAAGTAGTTTAACAAACCCAGATAAAGGTATCCTCGTTGTAAAACATTAGAATAATCTCACGGGGTGAACAGTAAGGCATTTGACAGATTGAATCATGCAACTTCAATTGCAATTTTGAGTTACTTATATCGGCACCGCTACTCCTCTACTTGCTTTATTTAAAGATTATTTAAATATTAGAAAGCAGGTTGTTCAACTTGATCAGCGTCATTCCTTTCCTTTGTGGTTGAAGTTAGGAGTTCCCCAGGGCTCTGTATTAGGTTCATCTATACCACCTCTATAGAGCTACCTTTGCTAAACAGATACTCAAATATATCTATCCTTCAAGAGACAAGATGTTATCTTAGCATGTTCTCAAACTAATATTGGCTTGAAGACTCTCTTAGAAACCTAGAAACCGTCTCTCCACGTGTTTATATTGTTGTGGACAACCAGTCCGTGGTTGTGGTTCATGTAGTTAGGACTTTAAGCTTAACAATTGATAAGAATCTTTTAATTTCGGGACATGTGCAAATTGTTAAAGCTTTATATCCTATACTTTTTATTAACTAAAACTAAAATTGTGAGGCGTGATTAGCTCCTACTTTCTCATTTTGATTAGTGTGATGTGGTATTGGGCCTTGCTTAAGCGGTATGGATAAAAATACATTCCGTTACAGTTTTTTAATGTAAGAAAATGCGATAGTGTGTCACATAAGCTTAAAGATACGAGCTGGTTGAACACACATAATGGAAGACTGCTTAATGCGGCTTGTATGTTCCTGAAGATATGAAGTGATAAATGTCCTACCTATGTATCTGCGTAAAAAATTGAACCCTGGTCTTATATCTCTTGTACCTTCCCATAGATTTGAGAAAAATAAATCTTGTTATACTTATCAAATTTCTAACCCGAATATTTTGTATTAAGTATTATAGATTTCAAGAGAAAATATAAGCTGCCTCCCCCTTCTCTATAAATATAAATTGATCCCTTATTATATTTCCTGCTAGACTGCTGAGATAACATACCCCTGATTTTTGTGTTTATTTATGTTGGTTATTTGCTATAACACACTGGATTCCTTATGTTGTATTATAAACATTGATTTTCTCCAAGGTTAGGTGGAAGAGCAGCGTTTGCTGAACCTCGCCGTGCGATTAATTTAGGCAAGTAGTTACAAAATGAATAGTCTTCATTATTGTCAACTAATGTAACAGGCATGTTCGTTGCTCTATAGAAAACTCAAGTGAAAACACGTAAATGATACATGGGTCTTCTTTTCATAAGGTATTGTTATTCTCAATACACATGATGCCGTACTTTTAGCATGGAGGTAGCTAAAAATGTATGTCATCCTAATGGGGTAAACCGAAATCGATCCTGCTACTAAAATTTAAAAATCACTGACCTAGTTTTTAGTAAAAAAATATTCACAAGCTGAAAAACTTGACTTGGCGAAAATGTTATTTAATTTTGTTTTTCACACACTAAGGAGTGTTATGTATTTGGCGGTGTATTACTCAAAATTTTGGTTTTAATGGTTTAAAAAAGCAACATTAAATAATGATGAATAAGCAATAAGCCCAGTAGCGTAAGTACATGTGCTAGATTTTTGAAAAAGTGATTATTTTTTCCAATTTAAAGGTTAACCTTGATCTAGAATCAACTTTTCAGGGTATTCATTTCATTTCACTGCCAGAAGCATTGATCAAAAGCTCCAAACGTCCAAACGTTGCATTTTCAGCCAGATATTGCCGTATAATAATGTAATTGGGCGTAACTGACAAATTTCAGAACGTTGTTTGCGAACACAATTCAGGCTTTGAAGCTGAGTGTACGTACGCTCATTGTCTGTGATAAGCTTGCTATCACTTGAATAAATAGACTCTGGAAACCTTGTTTGTGATTTATTGTAATAAATCTCTATACAATTGTAGTGTGTTGCAAAGCTGTGTACCATATAATCTCCCAGACAATCGCTACAACTAATTCCTCTAAATCTTTCTGGAGTTTGCTACCTTACTGTAACAATGGCCGTAATAACTATGATGAAACAATTATTACGCCATTTGAGCCGTCATAGTGCGTTATTCCCGTAATCGGTGTCCACTCGTGGTTTTAAAACTTGTTTGTGAATATATCAATGACATCATATCAGGCGTTTCTATTATGAAACTCATTAACGTCATTTCAGCAATTAGCCAAAGTAAGCAACCCGGTACAACCGACCTGGAATTCCTAAAACTTGCGTCTCAACAGCAAGATAATGTAATCTGCAAAAAGGAACAAACGGAACTGAGCATCTTCCCCGAGGCCCCGTCTATAATCCGCTTATAAGAAATGGTTGTTATGACCATGACGTCATTCCCGCCCTGACCACTGCCTTAGATACTCGCATTGCTTTCTAGTTTTGAAGTTTTTATTTTTATTAGTTTGAAGTATTTGTGGAAGTTAACCTTCAATTACTATATTTGTTAAATGTACACCCACAGAGTAAATTTATATGTATAAAACAGGTCAAAATGATTTTCTGCTTCATTATTACCGATTCAACTGTAGAGGGATATGTTACGGAATGGGTAATTTTGGGTTTGTATGTTTGGTGAATTGAGAACCGATTTTTTCCGGTTCATCGATTGATGAACCATCGAACTTAGTTACTTAGGTCCGGTTGCTAATCGAACTGAATAACTGAGTCGATATTCAGTAATCGCCAAAAAATTGGCATTAATGGAAAACATATTGAGAATTTTGGAAAATCAAAACCCTGGCGATCGGAGATGGTTGAAAAACATTACAATTTGCGCCAAACAAAAGTTGTCACGTGTCTTCCGTTATCTGTCAAATCTTATATATTTTTTAATAATTGCGAAAAATGTGTTTACTAACCAAGGCAGAGAAAAAATGTACTACCGAAACAGTGGTTTAAAATGTAATTTTCTAACTAAATACAAAATTTTGAGAAAAAATGTAAATTTTTAGAAGAACATGTAAACTGAATAAAGAAAAATCACATTTATACAGCTGTAGAAGATCATTTACAGGATTTTTGTAACAGTAATGCATTAACAGTGGTAGACTAGGATTTAAAGTTTTAAATTTAAATTAAAATAGATATCATTGAAAAATATTTCTCCTAAACAGCGCCCTCGCATCAAAAACATTTTCTATTGTTTTTTCCAATTATAAATCGTTAGTCTTTACCAACAGAAAACAGTTGTTTTCTGGCCTTGAGATTGTTCAGTTAGATAAAACTAACACACGCTAAAAAATATATTTGAAATCTTACTTAATTTCCGAAAAATAGCACTTTTTGGATTTAGACAATTTCTAACTAAGTAATCACTCGGCATATCTGATAGGTTTGCAGACAAGTACAAATTATTGCCGTAAAAAAATTAATGGAAAAATCAAAAATTAAAAATTTTCCCATTAATTTGTGCCGACATTTTGGCGGTCACTGTATACGTATATAATCTGTCAGTTTTTAATTAGTTGGCCTGTATGTACTAATTTTTTTTATACAGCAACATGGGCAAAGAATGGTATTCATAATTTTACATTTTACTATGTACATTAAATTCCACTAATCGACTTCGATTTTGCTACTGAACCGAATTGAAGCGAACTGAATCAACTGGACTAGTTTAATTGATTTTTTACCCACTACTTAGCCTTTTTTTAGAACTTAGGGGAAATTTGGAAGGTGTTACTGACCTTCTGCAGAAAATATTACACCGTTAGAGAAAAGCAAATGGTTTTTTTAGACGACCACGTATGAAAGTAACATTATCGCGATAGCAGCCTACTACAGAAAGTTGACAATTTCATACACTAGCACGATATTATATCGTGCTAGTCATATCGTAACGGCACAAAGTTATTCACATCACGGCCTGCTTATTTGTGTGACAAACGTCATTTTGACGTTTGTCACACTGTCACACAATTAAGCAGACCGTGATTCAAATAATACAGACGCTTTTGCTTTATTCGTTGCTCTGCTTCCAACAAGCTCTAATTTTTTATAATTGTACCAATAATAATATAACGATCAATTTTTCAAACGAAATAAAAACAATTCTTAAAAATAGAATTTACTTTGAGTGGTCGTCTAAAAAATAGTGTTCATAACTCGCCCGAAAGTGCAAATATTTGTGCTCGCGTTTTAGATCCACTCGGGCTTCGCTTCGCTACGCCCTCGTTTGTCTAATCAACACTCGCACGATATTTGCTACTTTCGACGCTTGTCATGAAAATAACTATTCCATTTATCTCACTTTTTATACATTATATCACTACCAACCTAATTTGTCGGGAAGTGCAAAGTAGTGATAAGGAATAGGCTCACAATTATTTTTGGAAAACTTGAAGTAAGTAGTTGCCTTTATTGCTAAATTAGCAAATTCCCAAGGGATAGTATAGACTGATCACCACTTTGTAGCAGAGCTAAGTTCGAGAATTTCGAAGCAAAACAGAAATAAAAATACAATATAGAAGCATTCAAAGAAGAATAAAAGAGAGAATATGAAAAGGCCATAAACCAGCGGCCAGCTGGGCTCAGATAGGTGAAATAGAGAATAGAGAATATGGAAGAGACCTGAAAAATATAAAGATGCTATGAGAAGAGTAGCAGATGCACTGCTAGGAGATCAATCTAGCGACGTAGTGACTGGTTCCATGAAGAATGTATGTGCCAAATAAACTAGAAAGAAAAACCTACCATATAGACACATCGAACAAGAAGAATACTAGAGGAGTATCGAGAATTAGGAAAAGCCAAAAACGAATACACAAATCCCTAACAACTAACAATTATAGAACAATGACCAAAATTGAACCAATTCTACCTAAAGCTAAACAAAACGCGAAAGGACTGCAAACCAAAACTATGGATGTCTAGAGAAAAGCATAAAAACATAGCAAACAACAAAGAAGACATATTAGAAACATGGGCGAAACATTATAAAGAATTACTAAAGAAAGATCAAGAAATACGACGCCAAGAAGAAGATAATCACAATTATGACGAGAGCAGAGTAACAAGAAAAAATAAAACTTTCCACATTACAAGAAACTCAAATCGTTATAACTACTAAAAAATCAACGAAATAAAAATGAATTTTTGTAAATCACTGATGCCATGGAACAAACATGTACATTTACTTTTGTCTTTGCTGTTTGACGTTTATAACTGATTATTAAATTCTGTACTCGTTAAAATGTATTCGTTTTTCTAGAGAAAATGTTGTAGGTATCTGTACATGCCATCGTTTATAATTTTTCGGAACCGGAAAAATCAAAGAAATTAATATCTATAGGAAGCAGGATTTAATTAAATACCATAACAAAACATAATTATGTACCATCGAAGTAATAGAAAACTGGGACAGGAAAAGTAGGCAGATACCCTTGTTTTCGAAAAGTGTAGTTTAGATGTGGTATTTTGACTGAACATTATTAAAGGTGGGCTGTCTCCTTTAATAACGTTCAGTCAAAATGTTACATCTAAACTACACTTTTCGAAAAATAGGGTAACTGCGTATATTTTCTGTCCCAGTTTTCTATGACTTGGTATGTACGTACAATCATAATACAAAAACATAAAAATTAATAAATTATAACAAATGTGCAAAGCACCATTAACTACTAAACAATGACCCAACCTGTCGTAAAATTGCCGTCTAAAATTTGCTAACTAATATTGTGATATTTTATCGCATTGGGCTTGAATAAAATAGTTTGAAAGGTTCTTCCAGAGTAAATTTGCAATATAAAATGTCCCCAAAGAAAAAAATCGTTGGGTGAAAGATCGGGCGACCTAGCAGGCCAGTTAAATAATTTGGACCAATCACCTTACTGGAAAAACTGTAGTTTACAAAGTCGCTCACTTCACGAGTGTTGTGTGCGAGGCACCCATCCATCTAAAGCCAAATCTCTTGATCGTCTCTAGCAACTTCGGTCACCGCCGGAGCTATATCCTGCAAGCCAATATCTTGCGCTATTTACCTTAAACTTACACTGGGATTTGCAGCTACTGCTGCCAAAACATTCAAGGTGTTGTCATTTTCCTCATGTTGCTGCACATTTTCAGCGTAATTGTTACATTTACAATTATTTAATACTGTGCCTGTAGTTTAAAATTTACGTATTAATCTATCAATCGTTGAACTGCTTGGAATTTGCCGATTCGGATATTTTACGCTAAACAAGGCACTTACTTGACACTATTTCCAGCATAAAACCATTTTATCATTTTTACTTTTTCTTCAGTTGAATACATTTTAACGGAAAGATATTTAATGATATGTTATAAACGTCAAACAGCAATGACAAAAGTAAATGTGCATGTTGTTTGTTTACATATTTCCAAGGCACCACTGATTTCTTCAAAAATAGCATTTTTATTTCTTTAATTTATAGGGTTCTGAAAATTGGAAAATTATAAACAATAGTATCTACAGATGCAGTATTTTTTTCTCTACAAAAAACTTCCGTACACTTTAGCTCTAAAATAATTAGGGGAGCCAATAATCACACATTAAAAATTTACCATTGAAATCCCTATGCTGCGTCGCGCAAGTCACCACCCTGTATATCAAAAATACTATACACAAGGAAAAGCGAAGAAGGACCAGCAAAAGAAGCTATACAAGCCAAGCCGACTAGATGCAGAGTAAGACAAACTATCCGTGTAAAACAACGGCGAACAAAAGCAAAGGATCGAACACAATGGAAGAAAGGGGTAGTATACAAAGGGCTGGAATGATAAGAATGATGAAGATGACCCTAATTTGCTAAATCGTGACGTACAAAGTAATGAAGGAAAATTGATTAAAAAATATGTTTGGAAAATGTGAAGCAGGTGCTGCCATTTCTAAATTCAGAATTGATGAAAAAAGTGTAGCTAGTACTTTGAGAGGCACATTTGTACGTATTATAAAATACTGAAGATCGTTCCCCAATGTAGCGTCCACGAAATACAGCAACAGTCCCAAAAATAACAAATCAATGAGTTTGAAAAGTAGTTAAATACACCAAATCAGTATAACTAATAAGTTTGAATGATGAAGAGACACAAATTACAGAGGCTGTTGCAACTAAATGTAACAGTCGAAAGGTGTATAAACATGAACAGCAAAAAATCTAGGGCAACGATAAGATCTACAGCACCTAGCTGAACCAAATTTGATGGGAAAATAATACACGTGCACTTCTATTACTTAGGGGTAGAGCTAAGTGGTTACAAAGACACAACAACAAATAAGAAAAAATATACAAGCGTATACTAAGAAATCTATGGTTTTATTAAAATTCCACCTACTAGCACAACAATGAACAGATAGAGAAATGAAGGTAATGGAAGAAATTCAAGATGTTCTAAACTACCTAAACGAGAAAAAAAGAGTACCCCCAGAAAGAGGACCAAACATTTTGAACTGTGGCAGTACCATAAAATCAGTGGTTTTGGTAGACTAATTTTGTGTAACAAAAAATATTCGACTGAAGAGTCCATATCTTAGAAAACCATCCAGTATTTGCACTTAATTAAGAGGTAGAAATGCAACTCTCATTAGGTAATTCAGCAATAAAAAGGTCTTAAATACCGTTATCCCACTTATTAGGAATTCTCCTAGGCTTTATGAAATTTCCAGGAAACATTTCCGCAGGAAAAAATAATTTTAATAAATAATTAACTTCTACTCACATTTAAATTCGAGATGCTTCAAAGAACTAAATTCACCACATTGATATCCTCTTTGAACACAAATCAACTTCTTACACACTGAGTTGCAGTTTTTCTAATGACCAAAACCGCAATAACCTCAATAATGTAGTAGGTATCAGTAATTTGGCAGATCATTGACGTCAAATAAATTCCTTTCCCCCGATAATATCACAACCATACGTTACTGGTTATCAGTTTTTAAGATCCTCCACTAATGTTTGTTTATACAATACAAGTTATCTAAGTATCTATTGCTCCCTATTGCGATATTTTCCCGATAACAATTTTTTTTCAAAAGTACTCGAATTACTTACGTAAATAACATAATACACTTTTATACGTTCGCGATTTTAAGATTACGTTGAGAGAAGTTACTCACAGCTTTTACGTAATCAAAATTAATTTTTGCAAATGACGGTAGGTTGAATGCTTTTTTTCTAGTGCGTCAACCGCTTTATCAAGCAGTTTAAAGTGGCTCAAATTTATACAACAGATCGAGTATCAACCGGCTATCTCAAAATCAATTACAGATATTCTCTTACACTTGACATCTTTACGTGCGTCCCCCGTTTCCTTATATTAAAGTGATCATTTTGTGATTAGTTTATGTTATGCAATACTTGATGTACCGTTAATTAGGAGAACTATAGTTACATGGTTACGTCTCAATTACATTTCGGGACAGTTAGCCAATTGCCGGTTTACGACGTTAAAAGTAGGAACCGAGATTATTGCTCTGCCACTAAACAGTTTTGTGATTGCCCAAACACTACTGTTGAAAAGTTGAAACTAACTTGCTTACTAGTAACACAAGATCAAACGATGTATTTATTACTTTTTCACCTAGGGTTCGTTTGGTTATTTTGAAGAACATGGAAAAGGGACCAATGTTATTTTTAAGCCTTTTTTGTACGTATCGTTAAATCAATGTAACATATAAATATAGTGTAGAGTCACGTTTAACTTTCAATTAATGAAATGACTTGACATTAATATAGGACGTGCACACTTATTACGATCGTATAAAAATTCATTGTAAACAAAGTTGTAATATTTATTCGGAACGTGTCCATACGACCGACTGGTCAAAAAGGTAACTGGGGTCTAGATCAGTAGAAGATTTATCGTAGTATAAACATTCTGGGACATAGTTGGACTGAGTGAAGTTAGAAAACCCGAAAAAACATGATTACGATGAAGTCAGGACATGCTCTGTGTTACAGCAGCAATGAAAGGCTCAACATCAATGGCGTCCGATTTCTTGTAAACAAAAGCTTGTCAGAAAAGGTAAAACAATATGTAGGTGTTTCAGCCACAATTGCATATATTACACTAGAACTAACAAATAAAGAAAAAATAGTGCAAGTATGCGCTCCCACGTCAGAAAACGAAGAAGGTGAAATCGAAGAATTTTATGAACAGCTACTAGAGACCCTACGTGAAAACCCTTCAAGCTACACGATTATAATAGATTATTTTATCGCCAAAGTTGGTAAGCGCAATAACAAACAAAAAAAGACAGTTGGAGAATATCACCGAGCTCTGGGGATTAGTGGTTAGCAGGTCTGTTTAGCATTCAGTAGGTCGTGGGTTCGATTCCCGTGGTCAGCTGTTCCAAATCAGGTTTTTAGACGGTTTTCGTGAGTCAAGACAGCACCTTCTCTGAGGCGAATGCCAGGGCAGTACTTCTCCACCGTTCCTGGCCTCTCTATTCTCTCACCCATCCTGAAATTCCCGTTACTGGTTGAAGAGGGACGCAAAGTCCCTATAATAGCCCGCCCCCAGTTGGGGCAATTAAACTGACTTTGAACCTTTACCTACCTTTACTTGGAGAATATCGAATTCGAGAAAGAAACGAAAGGGGAGATATACTAGTAATTAGTAAACTACCTATAAATGAATAAGATATATGCAATGAATACTTTTTCTCAAAAAAGGAGCAAATCGAAAATGGGCGTGATTTCAGATATAAAAATGATGTTGATTATCTACTTTCAGATCCCCCTCAGATAGTGCAAGATGTATCAGTGATTAACATAATTAATACTGGACGCGATCATCGGATGGTAAGAAACATAATAATAATAAACATAAACAACAATAGACCAAGAACAACAACCCACAAGAAAACTGACGCAGACAAAATAATGCAAACCAAATAAGAATATGAAAGAAAAACATCGAAGATGGTGAAGTGAATGAACTAATGAGGAATCTTAAAGAAGCCGCAAACGAACTGCCTGAACCGAAGAAAATTATAACAAAGAAGATTAGTGACAATACTAAATTGTTGTTTAAAAAAGAAAAAAAGCTAAAAGTAGACAAGGACAACAATCTTCTAGAATGGTCGGAAGTCAATAAATTGATAAGAAAGAAATTACCCAAAGATATCAGACAGTACAACACTAAAGCAATAACGGAAACAATTGAAAGAAACAAGGGACCAAAGATATTTAAAAAATTATTTGGGAAAGAAAGAAACTATCGCAAAGAACTAATACACAAAATAGAGACATTGGAAAAAGTAGAAAAATATTATACAGACCTTTACGAAAACCAAGTACATCCAAACGCCATCAACATAAAAAACGGAAGCAGAAAATACAGAATGTGGGCTCCGAGCACATCCCCCGGATAACCAGTGATGAAATCTACAATGCTCTCAGGAAGGTTAAAAATAATAAAGGTGCCGGGCCAGATGATATAATCCCTGACGTTTTAAACAAGGAGGACCAAAATTAATTGAAGAACTAAAACATATTTTTAACATGTACCTAGAGACGAGGCAAATTCCAGAGTCCTGGATATCATTCTTATCCATAAAAAGGAGAGATATAACAAAACTATAGGCCTATAAGTATGCTGTCCCAAATGTATAAACTATTTACGAAAATTAATAGATTAACATAAAAAATAGACTATCAGCAACCACGTAAACAAGCCGGCTTCCGCTTGGGTTGCAGCACAATTGATCACCTACATACAGTCACTAGTCTCATAGAAAACTGCAATGAGTACAATTTAAACCTTCATATCGTTTATGAAAAAGCATTTGACACCATAGAAATGTAGGCAGTACTGAACTCTATGGCGAAATGCCGCAGACCGTAGATATATTAAACTACTGAAAACATCTATTCACATACATCAATGCATGTACTCCTTTGGGAGCAGATATCCTCAATACCTTTAAAGGTGGGGGTACGACAAGGAGACTCAAACTCTCCTAAGCCATTTATATCAGTTCTTGTGAACATCTTTAGATAAATGGATTGGACAAACATGGGTATAAACATCAACGGCGAATATCTCAATCATCTGCGATTCGCCGATGATATTCTTCTAACAAGCTGTTTCCTGTGGAACTGCAAGAAATGATTACGGAACTGGACAACCATTCTAAATCGATCGGATTAACGATAAACATCGGGCAGCATTCAGCAAGTTAAACAACACCTATACATCACGAATACCTAATACTCTAAAAAGAAAACTCTATGACCAATGTATTCTCCCTATGCTCACCTATGGAGCTGAGACATGGAAGCTTACGAAAAAAATACGCTCAAAAATAGTCAGAACACGAACGGAGAATCCTAGGCGTCAGATTAACTGATCGCATAGATAACAAATGGATCCAAGAACAAACCAAAGTTACGGATGTAATGGAGAGGGTGGTTAAATTGAAGTGGAGGGAGGGCGGCGGATATGTGGCCCGGAGAGCTGACAATAGGGGAACCAAACTACTTTTAGAGTGGAGGTCAAAACTTGGACGGAGGAGTGCAGGAAGATCAATCACGAGATGGGGAGACGACATAAAGAAAAGGGCAAGAGCTTAGTGGATGAGAAAAGCTCACAATATATGGAAATGGTATGAAATGCGAAAAGACTACATTCAGCAGTGGATGGAAACAGACAGATCGTGATCGTGAAACATTCTGATGAGACGTTCCTAAGTTCAATGCTATATGTTTTCTTGGTCAACTAATCGCTGTTATTACATACTTTATAGAAGGCTGAACAAGCCAATGTATTTCTTCATTCAATACCAAAATAACTGAATAGAACAGCGTCTTGTTTTTAAAGAAGGCCCTACGCAATGATGATGTAAATAAAGTTGACATGAAAAATGTATGTGTGCCATAATATGGTGCTATTAATGTTGATTTTTACAGATTTTTCTAATTATTTCCTTTTATAATGATCGGTCTTCCTTATTCTATATATCTTCTTCCAAAGGGTCTTCCATCGTTTTCGCAATCTGATCGAACCTCGAGCCTCGAAGTCGTTTTCTTCGCCATTCCCATGGACCATCACTTTTGTTGTTGTCTCTGTACTCTGTAGTTCTTTTATTATAAATGCTCATTAGTGCTGTGAACGGCCCCTGGAGCACGCCACAATTTGCTCCAGCATCATATTTCAACAGCACTGTCCTTCTTTTTATTTAATTCTCTCATAGTCCATTATTCTGCCTCATACAATGCGATAGGGCGCACTAATCTCGAATTTCTGTGGCAAAAGTGATGCTCTATGTAGATCTTACATATTTTTGGTATTGCACATTTAGCTGATATATTTTGCTCTTAATTTCGTCGGTATAACTTTCTATATTGCTAATAATGACCAGAGGTAAATAATTTCGTCTAAAACTCAATGACACAGTTGTACATTCTGCTGATTATCTTTCTGTTAGATCTTCATAATGTTTCGTTACATCTTTCTAATTTTTGTAATAGTTTTGTGCTATCTTTGACAACTAATGTTTTATCATCGGCTTAATGCAAATTCGTTAGTCTCTTTTCTCCGATATCGATGTTAGCGTTCCATTCCTCGAAAATGTTTCTCACTATGGCTACTCCATAAACGTTAACTAATAAAGACGATGAGATTCTTGTTAATCCGTACCGTTGCAGTTTCGTTTTCATACAGGTGTTGTATTAGAATTATTGGGTGCCCATTTCGAGTAAGGTTATTCACAGTGTAGGCCAGCGTGCATAGTCATAAGATTTACTGTAGCAGATAAACCATCTTCCTCAGTTCTACACACTCCTCCAGGTAGTAAAGAACGTCCTGGGATGTTTAATTGGCAATTACATAATAGTAGAATATTGTCAGCCTCGTACCAAGCCGATAAAGCATAAAAGGGGTACATTCTCTGGTTTCCTCAATAATCTAGTGTATGTTTAGAATCTGATCTTTAGTGTGTCTTGTTAAAAAATATATTCGCATAATTATAAACAGCAAAACTAGGAACTGTGGCCATTGTCGCTTCAGCCTTCTGATGGTAGTTGATTGCTGCTCTATGAGACTGTTTCCGTGTCCTGCTAATTTGTTGTTGTATGGGCTTGCAAATATCTGCATCTTGCTAGCTACATGTGGGATCCTTAAATCGTTGTAGAGTGTTTCGTTGTCAATGCACCATAGGGTCTTAGCCATCACACGAAAGTTTTGGATTGACGTCTTTGCAGGATCTTGGTGGGAGGTTTCTTTGCTCAATCACATTGCTGATTTCCAGAGGTATATATTGATCTTTCCGGCTAACCAATTTATTTGTTTTATTTTCAGATCTTGCTATTTTGTTTTAGCTTTGATACATGTGTGCTCCAAATGAGTATTTGGTTGAAGTCCATCTCTAGGTCTGTTATTTCAATTTGTTATCGGTGTTGGGATGTTGGAATCTAGTTGGCAGACAGTATATGCCTATTACCTTAGGTTACTGGTGCAGATTTTTCACTGTTGATCGTTGTTTGCCCTTCCTTTCCACTTAATAAACCAATATTGTTAGACGATAATTTTGTAGGTGCTCTACAGCTACTTCTGGTGCTTCATTGACTGACAGGATAGTGGTATCATCTGCAAACGTGGCCATTGCGGCGTTTTCTGCGGTTGGCATATCGAAGGTGTATACATATATTAAGGTAAATCAGCGGCCCCATTACCCTGCCTTGATAGTGGTAGCCTAACACTGCATCGTTCGACTTTACTTAGAAAATCCGCTCAGTTAGTTACGATTTCGGCATTAACTAAATACGGTTGACTTGGGAAGTTTAGCTGAAGTTCGTATAACAGGCCTTTATATACTTCTTCTCTCGAGGCTCTCCTTAATTTTGATGATGATCGATGTTTGATAGTAATAGTTGTCATGGAGTATTAAAGAATGCCTCAGTTTCGTTGTTTCGTTGAACGAATGTGTCTGATCTGGCATAGTTGTCATTTCTTTTAATTGGCGTGATCACTACAGCTGGTTTTTTTGTTTCTTTTCAAAATGTATGGTCGTCAACTAAGAGGTTTGCAGTGTGTTGCTTGAAGGTTTAATTACGTACCTCCACTAGTATCTTCCAGCTCACGGGTTAATCTACTGCACGTTGTGTTGCTTGTTTCTGGTTCTGTGTGACATTATTCGCCGACCAGATCTTGTATATGGCGGGAAATGTTAGTAACTTCAGGCGGATTAGTTATTTGTTAGGTGTGACTTACGATGCAGAGTCGCTGTATCCAAGTATTGGGTTGTTTCATCAAGGTCTTGGGCTGCTTTAATTTTGATAGATATAATCTCATTTTCGAGTTGGTTTCTGAATAATCAGTCTTAGCCCTCAGGCTGTATATTTCAAGAATTATGAGGACATTATCTTGCTTGCGTGTGGTAATTTCCAAATTTTATTATATATTATATGTTAAAGTTAGTATGATTAATTGAAAACTATTAATAATTAATTGAAAACTATTAATAATTACCGGCAATTATTAATACCAACAAACCAGTTATTATTAATACTTACCGGTAATTATTAATACTTGAAGCATTTATTACTCAGACCGTAACATTTATATCGTTAAAAATATCTAAATATTCCACAAAAACACAAATTTTGCCTTATCCTGTGTGGTATATATATAGAATAAATCTTAAAATAAAATAAAAATATAAAAACCTAATAGCGTGCATAAAAATATATGCAAGAAAGCTATAAAGTAGATTAAATTAAGTTATGACTGATTTAACAATGTCCGATCCATGATTATACTCTGACCTCAATTTTGTAAATTTGGTGCCTCCTTCACTTAATATAGGAATAAAATTCTCGGTTTTGACGTTATCATCATCTGATAAGCATATTCGCAGAAAATAGCCACGGTTATTGTATTAACATGGACATGGTATGGTCAATGATTTCTGTACATATCTTCTGCAGACCATCAGTAACAAATACAACCATATTAGATCATTTCTTTCATACATCCCCTTATCAAAACTGTAATTTTCATAATTATTGTAGTTTTTCAGTTTTTTATGAAGACGTCATTAAAAGATAAATTTGTACTAGCATTGTGATCCGATGGTAGATAATACCCAGATGTAGATAGATGTACGGTTACAACAAAATACAATAGCTCTAGACTAGAGCAAATCAGTAAGAGTACCTTCTTAAAGAAATTAGCAGATATTGTGCACGGTATTTTTAAATCTGTTCACAGAATCGACTATAACATGGTATTCTTAATGAATGATACACAGCTGCAAACATTTTCATTGTGGTATGTTAAATTCAAAGGGTATTTACCCTAAAATTTCGATTTAAATATGTTGGTATTAGCTTGATTTGGGTGGTATTTTTCTATAGAGGCATATAACTTTGTTTTCAGAAATACACTCAATCTGACTTTAGCTGACCTTGTTCTCTAGAGATACTTATCGCTTTCATTGTTCGAAAATGGATTGTATATATTTATATGGCGCCAGAATTAGAAACAAATAGGCGCATACCCAATTAATCTTTATAGCACTATCTCAAATAGCTTCTTAACCTACGGCTTTGATTATATATGGATTAATTTCGACAATAATGATATTATTCCTTAGATTTGTAAATTTTCTCCCATGATAAATTGATAAAAAAGAAATTGGTTCTCTCAAAATGAATTCACCTGAGAAAATAACAGTAAACCTTTGATAATATCTAAAGAGCCAGTGCGATGCAAACTAGTGCAAAATTGACACTGACAGGTGCTTCGATCTCTCTAAAGCCGGGTACGCACCTGTTGCGTATCGTATCACGTAGGAGTATGTACGGGTAAGCGTTGCACAGTTGCGTGTCAAGCTGTGATACAAAGAAACGCAACGGACGGAATCAGCCACTTGTCGGTTTTGGTGTGAGACGGCACTCAACAAGAGGTGTGGATGGTGTGTCGGGTCATTGCCCCTTTACATCGTTGCTTGCTCATCCTGAGCGGGGAATACTTTCCGAAGTGTAGTGAGACAATTGAAAATAATAAAAAGTCAAAATTAGTCGGGTGCATTCTAGTGATGTTTTTGTATAATTCACTCACAGGCTGCAACTTTGTCAGCCAATAAACTTAATCCATTGTACACCTCTAAACATTACTAAACGTATAATGCTAACTACCGAAATGAATTTATAGCTCCTGTCAGAAAGAAAATGAAACGTTCGATGCAACAACTTGTATCGTAATCCCGTGTGCTCTGTTTAGATACAGATACGCAGTGCCAATACGGGGTAAAATCAGACACTGTTGCACCGTATAGTATCACTGAATGATATGCAATGATGATACGATAAGCGGATACGTAACAAATGCGTACTCAGCTTTAGAAGACACCAAACGTTGCGTAGACAGCCGGATATAAGTTCTTAAGAACAAATGATGCAGTGAAAACAAAGCAATGACCTAAAGTAAATACGAAGAAGAAGAACATGTTCATTAGTGACAATCATGGAATAGACATTTTTGAAGATACTGTTTTTCAGTTTTTGACCCTAAACGGGGATATGAGATAGGCAGTGACCACCACCTGCTGGCAATGGAGATGCGGTATGAAGAGGTAGAATACAAAATAATGAAAGTGTAAGGCACGTTTAAAAAACTGACAGAAACAGAAATACAACATATAGAGCATTCATAGAATAGTGACAATGTACACCAACTGTGATATAATTTAAAGAAAAGTATAACCGCCGCAGCGAAGAATGCATATAGAAATAAAAATTGACAATTATAAAATTAAACAAACGGCTTGGAGGGATGAAATCATAAAGAGAGAAATCAAGACAAAAAGAAAATGTGAAAAAAGTATAAAACACAAAGAGGTTACAGGAATACGAGGCATATAAAGGACACATAAATAGAGTAAAAAATAAAGTTGAAATCGCAAAAAGAATTCGGGGAGAAGATGGAACAACTTTTTACTAACAATCAAAAGTTTTTTTATTGGAGGATGCGTAATATGAGAAACAAGAAAAATGAGGTAAGCAATAAAATATACAAAAATAAAGATGAAAATAATACTTCCAGGAACTACTAGAAAGTGAAGCAAAAGTATCTGATAATACTGTACGAGAATAAATCGAACCATACAGAGGAGAAGACGAAGAAGTGAAAAACCGAACATGATAGTATCACAGGGCCGGAGTTGGAAATATCGATTAGAAAAATGAAATTGGGCAAAAGCGAAGGACACGATGGAATAACTCCAGAAATTCATGGAAAATGAAGGAAAGCAACTGTTAATAAAAATAATAACTATGGCATGGAAAACAAAAGAAATACTTAATCACTGGCAAGTGGCGATACTTCTACCAGTACATCAAAACGGTGACGGTATGAAATGTAAAAATAATCGAGGAATCTCGTTTTTATATGTGGCAAGTAAAATCTACTACACAATCCGTGAAGACTGGACAAAACACAGTATGGATTTAGAAAGAACAGAGGCACACAGGATTTAATCTTCACAGTGAGATACTTATCAGAGAAAGTAATGGAGTACGACGTAAGCTTTATACGCCTGAAAAAGGCATTCCACGAGTACCGGGACAGAAGCTCTTGAAAGTAATGAAGGTTATACAAGGTTTATTAGAAGCAATAAAGAGCATATACATAAACTACCGAAATTATGTAAGAACATGTAACTGAAAATTAGAAAAATGTTTGGCGTATCAATGAGTCAAACAAGGAGGAGCTCTGAGACCATATCTATTTATAGTGCTATTAGATGAAGTGATAAAAACATA
The DNA here is from genome assembly GCA_940337035.1 of Agriotes lineatus. Classification (NCBI taxonomy): domain Eukaryota; kingdom Metazoa; phylum Arthropoda; class Insecta; order Coleoptera; family Elateridae; genus Agriotes; species Agriotes lineatus. The sequence goes on from OW679202.1 coordinate 70,863,016, forward strand.
CAATAGGCATATTAATGAAAATGTAACTATAACATAAAACCAATACACCTAAATACGTTAACATATGCAGACGATATTGTGACAGTAGCTGAAACCAAAGAACAACAATTAACAAAAGGCATTAAATGGAGATCAGGATTAGAATAGAGCAAGTAAGAGCGTTTAAATAGAAGAAAAGAGGAAGAATAGAAGAAAGAAACTTAGGCACTACATTCAAACGGTAGAAGAGAATCGATTATGTATCTATATGCATGTTTTTGACACGAACAGTTGTTTTTAGGTCATATTATTGTTCGGCTAGATTACTCAGGTGCAGTTTTGAGAATGATACTATCAGTACATAGCAGATTTATTAAATTGATAGTCTTCACAACTGAAATACTTTGAAGATCTTTTACAATTTGTCAAATTGAACTGGCGACGGGCTTCTACATTATGGATTACGTGAGAACAAAGGAGACAATGTTGGGGCGATTTCTTAGAGCTGCTGTACAAACAGTGTTCGATATATCGATGATTCGGTCCCTTAGAAATTTGAAAAGAGACTTTTATTTTTCCTCTTTAATAAACCTAGGCTCTATTCTTAGCACGCAACATATGGCACTATGAGTTATCTCATTTAGTTGCAAATTAATTTAGACATTCTACGTATTAGCTACATTCGTTTCAAAAATTTGTAGAGGATGATTTGGCATTTGTTTCACCATCTAACGGTATATTTTTCTACAACACAATACGTAATTTGTAGCTACAAAAAAGAACACCGAATTTTATTTTTTGTTTAAAACTGTATATATACAGAGATGAAAGGGAAGTGGAGGAGTGGCATTTCATAAGCTCGTTAGAAGACTATGGAGAGGCCAGTGCAAATTAAATTAAGGTAAATAAGATATTGTGTTGCAGTTACGAGTTCCATTCACTCAGTTGTTTATGAGCGATTTGCATAAATCGCAATCAAAAATTAAACCCTTGCAACGCATTATCTTGTCCAAGCATACTTCTGGTATAATAAATAATAACATATGGCAAGGGTTCAATTTGTTTAAATTTGGCGTTCTATCATTACATAAGCATTGTGGCATAATTGTGCTAACAACTAGATAATCAGACGATTAGAATTGTTAAATAAACGCGTCATATTTATTTTGCACTAAAAATAAAAAATTACTGTATTTGTTTATCGTAATCGCACAGTTGCTAAATATAGCGAGATATCTTCACTCAAAAATCGGGGTACAAGTCCATGGTGTTAGCTGTCGTGGAAATTAGCGACTAGTTACAAATAGACTTCGAAAATCAAGAAATAACTTTATGTCTAAAGAGGGGCAGTCTGTAGCGCATATAATTAAAAAATAGTTGTTTTGAAAGAGGAAATTTTGCTTCTTATTATTAATTATTATGTATAATTTTAACGAAATAAATGATTTGGTCATACATAATCATACATAAACTTTCTATTGGTAAAAAGGATCTGCCAATTTTGATTTTATATCCTTTCCTAATTTTCAGTAACATGCGAAAAACCTAATTTTAACCTCAATCTGATATCTCCGTATGGGTTGAGAATTGAACCTGTGTTTTGTTACTTCGATCCACTCTACACATTATCCACATATGGCGGGTTCCACCCCAATCACCCTGTAAATGACATTCTACCAACGAAGCTACGATTTTAAATAGCAATACTAATACACTGTTATTGCTACAGGTTTTATTTGAGATATATAAAATATACTCTTTAGTTAAAGTAAGAATCTATAAGAAACACATTACGTCAATCGGGCGCGTGATGACATACGAACTAATCCTACTAGATAAATTATTCGAACGTCGAAAATGAGGATACTAAGAAAGATAACTGGAAAACCTCTTTTATACAGAATTTGAAGCGAAGACATTAGGCGGTAGTGTAATACAGTAGAAATAGCGAGACAGTAAAGAGGGAATGTCTTTTAAGGTAAAATTTGGAGATAAAATAGCCACGCAATCGGATCTCCAGGGGGTGACAGAAAATGAAGATGGTAAAATGCGAAGTAAAATTATAAAGAAGATTCTATCCTGAAATGTAGGGATACTGGGTCAGGGTGAAAAACCAGAAAATTTTCAATTAGAATAAAAGCACAGATTGGCATAATAGGTTTGAGCGAGATAGTATGGCTTCAACAAGGGAAACTTTTGATGGAGACTATAGGATAAGTCACACGGGTATCAAACCAGATGGAACCGCAGGAGTTGGGATAATGATAAATAAATTACGGCTGCAACTAACTAAACGAAAGGATCCTCATATTAAGACTGAAAACAAAGCCCAACAATATTATGATTCTCCAATTTTATATACCTAGAACGGTTCATGATGATGACGAAGTGTAGAAATATAAAAACACTAATAGTATACGTGAAGGCTCATGAGAATATTATAATAATGGGTGGCGGTATAATTGTAATCGGAGAAGGCGAAGAAGACCGACTTGTGGGAATATATGAACTAGAAAAACGTAATTTAAGAGGAGCAAGATTTAGAAACCAGGCAAAAGATTGACGAAGTTGCCAGGGCGCAGATGTAAACAGTGACTATAATCTTGAAATGATAAAGTGTACCTACTAAACTTTAAGAAGTACGAGAAAAAGAAAATGAACAAATGTCATATTCATGAGTTAAAAGAAGAATATAAGGCACTACTGGAAAAAGATATATAACATAAAAACAATAGCATAGAAACGATGGAAGAAACTAGAACAGGGTATCTTAGAACGAACAAATGGAATCATTGGATTGAAGAAGAAGGTCAATAGAAAACCATGGATAACGAAATAAATTTTAATCTAATTGAGACATGAAGGGAATACAGAAAAGCAACCACTGAACAATGACAACAAATGTATAGGCAACTGCGAAATAAAATTCAAAGACACAAAAAACAATGTAAACAAAAACTGTAAACATATTCAACATCAGACGCGCGAAAGAAGTAGTAAGTTAAAGATATGTTCCGTAAAAGATAAAGGTGAAACAAGAATGAACAACTAGTGATGGAGAAAATATTATAACAGAGACGTGAAACTAGTGCCTAGAAGAACTATATAAAGCGAATTGAAGAAATAGAAAAGCAGGAAGACAGCAGAAGAATGTCAAAGTCAGAATTCGCAAAAACTCTACTAAAAGCTCTGAATGACGAGAAGATGAAGGGCATTAACATTATTCCCAGTGAAATACTTAACAATCGGGTTTAAAGTACCCGTGACAAAATCCTTAAACTAATATACATCACGCATGGATCGAAAATCTTCTAAAATCTTACGGAAGGCCAATTTTGACATAGACGAGACACAAGAACACGTGAAGCATTCACAGTAATAGAAAAGTTGATAGGAAAGAAAAAAGAAGTATATTAGCTTTTGTTGATATGGAAAAGTTTTTTGATACTGAAAGAAATAGGAATGGGACATGGAAGAAACGAATGGTTATACAGATACATAGAAAAATCAAATAACAATTACAGACTATAACGAAGAACACGAACAAACAAGAATTGGAGTAGGTGTCAGACTGGGTTGCACTCTCTCGCCAGATAAAAAGCAATTAATGAGTTTAAGCAAACGCCAATGACATGCATTAAGATACATAGAGGAAAATAGATACAATAAGATGTGCTGACAATGTAGGTTTGCAAGCAGCATCCAAAGAACTAGCACGCGCTATGGAAAACATGGACAAAAAGAAAGTGAAAACAAAAGTATTGATGTGCGGAAAAATAGAACAGAACATAATAAGTACGGGGTGATTGCATTAACTTTGCTAACACAACGCTTTAAAAAATGATGAATTCAACTACCTAACTTAAATATTAAATGTCATTCATGTCATCACAACTGACATTTCTAGGTGTCAAAATGATTAAAGATTCTTATAATTTATTATTATTATTGAAATATAGTCCTAATCAACATTTATAAGTAGCTAATTTCATGGCTACCGGGATCACAGATATGTATGGCCCCCGGGTATAAAACTGGGTGAGCAAGACATAGAAGACGTGAATAAATCACCATAGTACCATCAGTACCGCAAAGGATGGTCGAAGCATGAGAGAAATAAACAATAGCATAAGTGAGGCAAAACAGTAAAAAAAACTACTCATGTCAATTTTGTTTTTCACTTATTTATTAGCAATAGGAACAACTTACGTGTATATATACATTCCATAAGCTAATTTTTTGTCTATGTACATGGCATGCTAAGTGTATCGCCCAGTGGCGTTACCTTATCCTATAAAATAATTATACAATGACTTGAATAATTATACAAACACTTTTTGAGCATATTTAAACCTATGTTATTGAGTCTATTGTCCACTTCCTACGCAAGCGTCTTCGATAGGTATTGTCTAATAGAGGCCGAATAGTTGGATTGGGATGAGCTTGAAGTTTACGCATATGGTTGGTCATGTCGTGAGGTATGATTTCGTTGACATATGGTATCCTTAGATCTTCATGTAGTGTACGGTTAGATACGTACCACGGGGCATCAACTATGGCACGCAGAGTTTTAGATTGAAATCTCTGTAGCACGTCTACATTTGAGGAACTGGAGCATCCCCACAGTTCGATACCATACGTCCATATAGGTTTGATGATTGTCTTATAAAGTAGAATCTTGTTTTCACATGAAAGGCGGGAGTTTCTGCCCATAAGCCAGTAAAGTTTTTAACCTTTAAGTCCATTTCTTTTCTTTTTTTGCTGATGTGTGTTTTCCATGTAAGTTTGCTATCCATGTGCATACCTAGATATCTCGCTTTTTTGGACTGTTGTATTTCAATGCCATTAATTGATATAGGTGGGCATTGCTGTCTTCTCAGGGTAAACGTGACTTGAACGGATTTTGATTCGTTGACCTTTAAAAGCCAATTTGCCAACCAATTACTGACAGAGCTTATATGATCTTGTGCATAATAGCTTGCTGTTTGTGGATCTTCATGGCAGGAGAGAATAGCGGTATCATCCGCAAAGGTTCCTACTACAGTGTTTTCAGATGTGGGTAAGTCTGCAGTATAAATTAGATAGAGCAGAGGTCCAAGAACACTACCTTGGGGAGCACCGGAGTTTATCGGCATAATATCTGATACTTCACAACCGGACTTTACTTGAAAGTAACGATCTGCGAGATAGGACTTAAGAAGAAGGAAATACTGGTGGGGAAAGGATTTTTTAACTTTGAATAGTAGCCCTTGATACCAGACCTTATCGAAGGCTTGTTGGGCATCTAAAAAGACTGCACAGCAATATTTATTGTCTTCCATTGCTTTGTTTATTATGTCAACTAAGCGATGGCATTGTTGATGGTAGAATGCTCATGCCTGAAACCGAACTGGTGATGTGGTAATAACTCTTCTAAAAATGTATCGGCGTGTATTCTTTTAAGAATTAATTTTTCTAACAATTTGGAGATAGTAAACTGATGGGTCTATAAGAATTCACCTCATTTGGTGGCTTCCCTGGTTTTAATATCATAAAGATTTGAGCAAATTTGAGTTGCGATGGCCAGTAAGTCAGACGAAGAATTGCATTAAAAAGTATGGTTAGCAAAGTAATACCTTTTCTAGGCAGTTCTTTCAGTGCCTTTCCTGTTATAAGGTCATAGCCGGGTGCTTTTTTGCTATTCAAATGTCAAATAAAATCGATCTAAAGATGAAGAAACAATTTATTTAAACATACATATGAAACGTTGCTTTATCTAACTTGAAATCATTGACTAAATATAAATAAAGAGGTAAAATGAAATTGAAGTCTCTAGGAACGTGGTACTACAGAAGATTCTAAAAAGAAGCTGAACGGAAAGGAAAACCGAAAGCGAATGGGAGAAAGACGAACAGTGTGAAAACAGCTAGTCAAATGAAAGAAATATATCATGGACTAATCAAAACAATAATTGAAGTAAAAGACGGAGGAAACAAAAACAATGAAGAAATTAAACGTAAAGCTTCGGATTGAAAAAAGTGGAAAGCTGCAGAAAAACAGTGTAATGACTGAAAGCTGAGAAGAAGATCTAAACATAAAGACGGCGTGATATTAATGAATGTACAGCAAAATTGTACGAATAACTCGAACTGAAAAACATATGGGGAAAGAATCCCCCGAAAGACTACAAACGTAGGAAGAAAAGTTGGTAATCAACGTCATAAAAATGACTGGAATGCTTAAACTACTTATCAGAAAAATATGAAGAACTTACATTAAAGTTCCTTATTCTGACAATTTAGTTGCTGGACGAACCTTCAAAATATATTCTTGAAATTCAGTAGAATGTAGGCATTTATTGGGCAATTTGTTCCACCATTGCGATATTATTAAATTTCACTTTTATGCTTCTTCTACCTCTTATTACGTTTGTTTTCTGTTTTTATCCACCTGTTTGGGTTCTATGATATTTTCTGGGTTAAATTGACGTAGGTGCCGCTTCAGGGTTCACTCGCTACAATTATAGTTAGGCGGATCAGTGCTTAACTATGAGTGTCATTTGACCTACTCACAAATTCAAATATCTTTCAGTAGGAGTAAGGTGAACATTCCTCTTAAGAATTTTAATCTAAACCCTCTTCCTTGCTGATGTTTTGCAAAATTTCCTCAAAAGCTTAAAATATAGTTCTAAAATTTAGATATATTTACAAATTTGTTAAAGTAACATTTAAATATCTTTAACTCCATCGCAATAGATTTTATATTTTGCATTCTGAATGTATCACGTCGAAGAAATTTAAATTTGACAACTAAGCATTAGACCGAGCCAAAATTTCTTTGGTTTGATAAAATTTAGGATTTGAAAAAGACTCATCGACTAGCAATTTTAATTGCTGTTAAATTAAAAACTAAATGGCTTCCTATGTTGAAAGCATTAGGTGTTTATGCCAAATTGTAAACATTTTCGACTAGCAAAGTCTAAAGGCTCCATTATTGACCTAATTTCAAAATATCTCGAACCATTTTCGTTGAAGTAACTAAATTATTTCTGACTAACAATGTAATCGTTCTATCCGAAACATGAAAATAAAAATCAATAGGAAGATACAACGGAAACTAATTCAGAATATAAAGAGTCAATATAGCTAATAATAGCAGAAAAATACGACTTTCTGTAACCGCCTAAAAATTAAACTTTCAGATACTGTCTTTATGTCTGCGCTAACAATTATTACCGTTTGTGGCGGTCATTGTAAGTAATCAGTAATTATTAGTCAGTCATTGAATGTAGAGATAATAATTGCTTATAGTAATGGCAAATTCATTACAGTATTTATAGTTGATAGTTCCTCAATTATTTTTAATTTTTAATATGCTTGCAATTAATAACAGAGCACTGCAGTAATCAATAATTCACTTGCATATTTTACTTCCTATCGATGTGGCTTACTGATTATAATCCATATGTGCTTTAAATTTACCTTAAAGGGTATTCAAAATATTCGATTATTAAAAAACATGCAAAGGTTTACCCTTTTACAACTATATTTACACGGTGTTTCATTCAGAACAAAATTGGACGTTGGTAGTTTTTTGATTTTTTAAATTTTGTCATACTTTTTTGAACAGTGACCAAAAATTGTTTTCCACATTGAGATTAATTCAACAACTGATTTTTATTTTTCATTGGAGGTTGGAATTTAACAATTTACTTGTGTTTTGTTTTGATACATCCCGAAATAATCAACGTCAGGTTAAGACAGTCGACATCTGGGACCTCGCTCTTTAAAGATCAAATTCATCACAACAATCTCTCGAAAAAGAATTGAACATGACCTAAGAATGAAAAACAAATATTCCGCTGGCATTCCCAAGTATTCCTTGTACAGCCAAATTACAAAACTTTTGACCTTGGGAGCCGATTATTTGTAAATTGGTTGAAGTTACATATTATTTAAAAACTATGTATATTTACAAGTCTCCGCAAATGTAGTTTGCTTTATCTTAATCACCAATAATTATGTCTGGATCTTAGAACGAAAAATATTTGAATGTAGCAATGGTATTCATACTAATCAAACATATAATTATTTTATCCAAATTTTATAAAATATTTTGGCTTTATTATATGCTTGAAATGTCTCTCTAAAAAAGCAAAATCACATTGTCACTGATTACCTGCAACTAACATGTGAGCAAACGAAAATGAAATAAAGCTTGACTTTGAAATATTTGTTTTATGAATATGTTGGTGACACTGTAAATCTATGTCAAATTCGTTGTTAGCAGGTTAGGTTAGGTTATGCATAAAACAAATATTTCAAAGCCAAGCTTGATTTCATTTTCGTTTGCTCACATGTTACAATACGGAATACCGAGGTGAATATTTAAAAATCCATATAAATACTCATGCAATTTATTTTTTACACATTTTAACAGGTAAGAGACATGCTTATGATGTGCTGCACTGTAGTTAACAATCACTGGCAGTCTATACAGAAGAAATCACAGTCGTTTATCAATTTTCACTATAAAACAGATTATTGAGAAAGCCAGTATACACCAACCATTTATTATTTCAATAAACATATGATTATACTCAGGAAGTTTAAGCCACATGGCGATCTCAAGAACAAAGGGAACAATATTAGTTATGAAATGTTTTATCGGACTTTTCCCACTGTCTTGGGTGTTTATCAAGCATGTGATATAATAGACCACTGTTAAAAATGATATCATTAAGACAACAATATTAGTTAGTTCAAAATAACGTATTGATTTTTTTGGAACTAATACAGGAATGAGGAAGGGTGGCTGTTTATCAACAATTGTATTTAATCTTGTATTTGAAACAATAATCAGAAACATGTGGGAGAACAGAAAATGCACCATTGCAAACACGTCGAAGCAAATAGTTGTTTGGTGGAAACTGTGGATGTACAGGAAGAGGATTACCAGCGGTTAAAGAGATTTTCATAGAAATTGACAGCGCAACACTTACTTACTTACTTTCTCTTCCCCATTATACCTTACGGTGTTGGGGTTTTGAGCCATCGGTGGTATGCGTCTCTATCTCTAGCTACCGTCTTTGTTTGTTCCAAGGTCGTTCCCCTTTCTGTGGTTGCTTCTTTGATGTTATCTTCTCATACTTTCCTGGGTCTCCCTCTGGGTCTCCTTCCATCACATCTTATTCCAAACACTTTCTTGGGATATCTTGTTTCACTCATCCAAACCATATGACCATAGCACTGGAGTTGTTTCTGTTTTATATTGGTTACTAATGGTTGTACCTCTAACTCTTCCCGTACACTGCGTTTTCTTACTCCATCTCTTCTTGTCTTTTCTACCACTCGCCTTAGGTATTTCATTTCCGAAGCGGTGATTTACGCTCTATGTTTGTCGTGTAAAGCCCATTCTTTTGCTAGTTTCATTACTATACTCTTCTCAATATTTATCCGCATACCTTTTTCCTCTATTTTTTTCTTCCATGTTGTTACTTTACTCTGTAATTGTTCTTCATTTGTTGCTAGTATAATGTCGTCCGCATACAGCTGTTCTTGCGTCATTACGAGGTACCCCAAAACAAATAACAACTGACTAAGGCTGTCGCCCTGTTTGATCCCCCCTCTGCAGTTTAAATTCTGCTTATTTCTGACCATTCCTGTGGTTTTGGTGTGTATGCCTTTAATGACTCTTTTTAGTTTTGTACTAACTTCCATTTCCTCTAATGCTTCCCATATATATCTTCTTGGTACTTCGTCAAATGCTGCTTTTAGATCGAGGCATGCTATGTACATTGTTTTATTTCTTTTCCAGTCTTTTCTCTGTTAAAGTTCTTATGATGTATACAGCGTGATCAGAATAATGGGTAACAAAGGGGCAACTTTTTTATTATCCATTTATTAGAAAATTTTGTTGATGTTAAAAGTTCCTGCATCTTCTAAAACTCAAAATAAACTTACCAAAATTTAAATATCTTTTTTCGTATACGGGGGAGGTTACGAATAAAGCACCCTTATTTTTCAAAATACACAAAAATGTTATTTGAAAAAGTTGCTTAGAATTGAGAGAAGCTGTAAAATGCGAAGTCACAGCCACCTTTTCCAAAAATATTTTTCTTTGTTTTTCTTTTTGTATTATCACCCTGTGTATTACGTTAATTTATTATTAGGTGAGCGAAACTTAAGGTTAAAAAAACACTCTTATCATATCTGATAATAAATTAACTTTAAGGTATCTCATTTTCCTTAATACACAGGGTGGTACGAACAAAATAAGAAAAAACCAGAGAAAATTGTTTTCCGGGGTAGGTAACTATAACTTCATATTTGACACCTTGCTTTAATGCTAAGCAACTTTTCCAAATAACATTTTTGTGTATTTTGAAAATAAGGGTATTTTATCCTGAAGCCATTATCATATTTTTGAACCTCCCTCGTATACGAAAAAAGATATTTAAATTTTGGTAAGTTTATTTTGAGTTTTAGAAGATGCAGGAACTTTTAACAAGAACAAAGTTTTCTAATAAATGGATAATAAAAAATTGCCCTTTTGTTACCCATTATTCTGTTTCTGATCACGCTGTATATGGTTCTGAGTTTGTCTTTCTGGTCTGTATGCTGCTTGTTCGTCTTGTAGTTGGTTTTCTATTTCTGATCTTAGTCGTGTTTCTAATATCCTTGAGTATATTTTAAAAGCTACTGATGATAGGCATATTGCTCGATAATTGTCACAATCTGTAGAGTCCCCTTTCTTATATATAGGTACAATGATATTTACTTCCCATTCTTCTGCTATATTTTCCTTCGTCCAAGCTTGTTGGAATACTTGTCTTAGCCATTTTGTTATTATAGGTTCTCCCTTTTTTAGCATTTCTGCGGTTATTCAATCTTCCCCTGCTGCTTTTCCGTTTTTAGTTTTAAAAACAGCTATTTTTGTTTCTTCCTCTGTTATTTCATTATCTTTTTCCTCCTCGTTTTCTTGTTCATTATGTTCCTGACGGTTTTCTATTGTCTCTTTTACTTCTTCTTTAAATTGTTTCCTGTAATGTTGTGCCCAAGCTCCCAGCATGCCTTTCGTTTCAGTTTGTAGTTCTCTTGAATTTCTTATATTTCTAATTTTTTGTGTTCTGTTTCCTTTTAATCTTCTTACTATATTCCAGAATTGCTTTTGGTTATCTATGTAGTTTTCTTCTATTTTCCTTCCAAACTCTTCCCAACTTTCTCTCTTGGCATGTTTCACCACCTGTTTTGCCCCATTTATTTTTTGTATGTATGTTTCTCTATTCTGGTCCCGTTTGGTTTGTATGTATGTTTTCCATGCGTTCTTTTTCTCCTTCACTTTTTGCTTTACTTCCTCGTTCCACCATTTAGTTCTTGTTTTCATTGTTTTGTCTAATTACTTTAGTTCCACGTGTCTCATCTGCTGCTTGTATTATGGCTTCTTTGATTTTTTTTCCACCATTTGCCTAAGGTCCATTGTTGTTGACTTGTATTTTCGTTTTTTTCCTCTTCTTTAAGTCTTTGTGTTAGTCTGTTTTCATATTCCTGTCTGGTATTTGGTTCTTCTAATAACTCTACTTTGATCCTTTTATATATCCTCTTTGGATCTTTATTTGGTTTCCTGATGTTGGTATCTGCAATTACCAAACGGTGACTGGTATTCAGTTCTGCACCTCTAATTATTTTAATGTCATTCACTGCGTATCTCATGTTTCTAGTATATGTTATATAGACAATCATACTTTTGTGTCCTAGACCTTCCGCTTCGTACGTTATTTTATGGATGTTTTTATGGTTGAACCAGCTGTTTCCAATTAACAAGTGGTTGGTTATACAGTAATCGAGCATCCTCTGTCCGTTATCATTTATCTCTCCTTCGAGTCTATATTTCTCCATTGTTCCGTGATCTTGTTCTTTTTTATTTCCAATATGTGCATTCCAGTACCCCATTACTACAATATGTTGGTTTTTGTTTTGCATTTTTTCTATTTCCCTTTATAGGTCCCTTTTCATCTGCCGTGGCGTTCTCTGTTGGAGCATATATTTGTATTATGCCTACCTTTTCTTGGAGGCTTAAATTTAATGTCACGAATCTTGAATTTATGGCTTCCCAGCTTGTTATTTTCCTATCTATTTTACAGCGCAACACATTGAGGAAAAAAGACAAATAGTAAACTCTGAAACGAGCAAAAGGAGATAGACTAGGACGTAACATTTGACAAACATAATTTCTAAACGGTGAAGTCCTTTAGGTATCTTGGTTCCATAGTAAATGCAAATTCAAATAGAGAAAATGAACAGAAGCAAAACTCACGATACCCTTAGATATCCTTAATATTAAAACAAATAATTTAGTTCTTCTTCCTCCTCTTATTATAGGCCAGTGGCCTGATGTATTCCTCAAAGCTGGAGTTCTATGAGCCCTCTTTGCTCGTAAGCCGGGTAGGTGCCCGTCGAAACTAAGGAAGAGTTCCTTTCTTAGGGGTTAACGACTACCGCAGGTGTTAGCAGGGTTGCCACCTTTTTAAGAGTGAAAATCGAGACGTGCATCGGAGTGGGGGGCCGGAAAAACATTTTCAATTTAATTTTTAAAATAGGCACTTTTAGGCCATTTTGAATTTTTGTACATAAGAGATAAAATAGTAGTGTAAAATACAAGGTGTACCAAAAAGATATCAACAAACTTCGAAGGATTATATTGGACGATGAAACCAACATTTTACATCTACACTTTTTCTTTTAAATTCCTCCCAGCTGGGTTACACCCTTTCAAAAGGGGAGGTTAAAATTAGGTTCTTGCTATTTTTCTGAAAATTGGAAAATAACTACCCGAAGTTTGTCGGTATTTTTTGGGACACCTTGTATAACCAAAATCAATATTTTTTCGATCAATAATTTAATACCCCTGACGTATTTTCTATCAGATATTGCTACAATATTGAAAGTATCTTGTTTTAGCTTCAGCACGTTGGTTTACTGACTAACAACTTCACAAGTACTGAAACGAATATGCTTTATTATTATAAGACAAGAACGTTCGTCGTACAAGTTACATACAAATACTTAAAATACGTATAGAAAATCATTATTAATTAATACTACATTATTTATTATTACAAACACGCCATGGATAAATTGAAAATAATAAAATAAATTGAAAATATTTTTGTTCTATTTCTTCAACTTTGAGATTAGATGTAAGTAAAAGAAATCACACTGCTATTGAGCTAACTAGCAATAAAAGAGTAGTGGCTTAGGAGACGCCTCATTACAATTTGACCCCGCAACGGTGGGGCTCCAACTGTAACATAACTGCAGTGCTAGAATTAGGAGATCAATCAGCGGGGCTTCGAACTGCACGAGACGCCCCAGTGCAATTTGACCCCCAGCGAAAAGGCGTATAAAAATACTCATTGTTTCTAAAAATAAATTGTGATTTTAATCGACAATTTACAGATTTTCCCGTTACTTGTAGAGACTTGCCAGATGATACAAAAAATTACAACTTTCTACATCTCTTTGTTAGGGAAAAAAATAAATGGCTGCGCTATTCAAAAAATCGTTTTAAACTAGGACTTAAAAAAATGTTGGATGACTCCTAGACTATCTATTAGTTAATATAACGTCTCTACCTGCATTTTATAAAAATATTTTTGGTAAAACTGAAGAACCACCCTTTTCTTCAACAAGAATTTTGCAGTCCCAGAGGAAAGCTTGTTTCTAGACACATAATCGTTAAAATGTGAGCAAAACCAACGGAGCTATTTAGACTGTAGCTCATCTAAACTCATCTACGTACACTTTTTTTTTCTTAAACGATGTCTTTGAAATTCTTCACTTTCCACAAAATTTCAACTTGAAATGTTTGCATTATGACAATATTTGTTTATACTATAGCAGTATGGTAAAGTAAAAATGTAAGCAATTTTCATATATTTGTGTAATGGAATAAATACGTGAAATTGTCCACAATTGTACTATTACACATTTCTTCAAAACTTAATTACTGTCATGTTTTATTTCACACTATTTTTATAATATTGTGTAAAAATGTTCTTCTTCCACTTTTATATTATAGGCCAGTGGCCTGTTTTAACCACAAAGCGCATCTATGAGCCCTTTTTGCCGGGTAGGTGGCTAGCATTGCCCGTCGAAAGCGAGAAAGAGTTTCTTTGTTAGGGGTTAACGACTATCACAGGTGTTAGCATGGTAGCCGGGGAGCTTACGATTTTTTTTTTAATTCTTGAGTCGCCGGGATTCGAACTCGTGCCGGCTGCCTGAGAGGCGAGCGTTTGCTCGCTGGAACATCCGCTCACAAAATGTTGTACCTTATAAAAGTTGGTATTATTTTACCACATTAGCATCAGATTAATAAACTTTAAGTAATTGCAGTGATACAATCATATATTTACACTTATTTTTAAGACAGTTTATTTTAAAGAGGCAATTTTTTTAGATTTGATTTTGGGAACATATGAAGAAGATTTACCTAATAGCAATGGACAAAAAGTAATTGTTGTGTGAAAAATTATAGTACAAATGGTAAATTATACCTGAACAGAAATAACACGTAATTAAAATCTATAATTTACTACTTTCTATATTACTTCAAACCACAACACAAAGCTGATGATGGTACACTCTAGACGTGAGCGTGTTGATATAAGTGTAAATTGTGGTAGTGATCTTTATATGAATAGCGCAATAAAAAATCTCTAAAGGGCTTTATTCAGAACTTCCCTCGCAGGTGGACGTTGTGACACTAACTAATTTTAAAAGTCAAAGGAACCTAGGGGTAAACATATTTTCACATTTCTAATAATACTGAAACACTAGAAGGAAACACTTGATAATGCAAATTACATCAATTTTCAAATAAAAAAACATTACCGGCGGTTGAGTTAGAATGGCAGGCGGCTGCGAATGCGATTCCAACTTTTGGCGGAATATTGCAAATACTCCTTGCGTCCGTGCGTAGCGGCTGTCTTAAATATAACGCATTTTTCGTTGACCCGTTTTTCTGCTTTACAGCATTTACACAATCTGTTGGGTTCCATTTTTGTCAGGAGTAAAGCCTGAGATATGTGAAAATTGTGACTTTTATCTATTTATTAGTTAAAGCAAAAATAAACAAAATTTTATTTTTTAAGGTGCTTGAGTGAGTATATATTTGTTTGAAATTTTCTCGGCTCCGTGCCAGGTAGAGAAATAATGTGTATGGGCAATATCGTATTTTTCCAACAAATAGTTTTTGAGTTAAAACCGCCAACAGGCAGACACACAAACAGACGGAATTGAAAAAAACTTGTTTTTCGCCATCTAGGGACCCTGAAACGTGAAAATTGGAAGAAGTCTAGGAAACTTATCTTTTCGCGATTACAATACTTCCTTCGTCTTTTAGATGAGGGAAGTAAAATTAATAATAGCTGGATTAAATACGCAAAGTATAAAAGATGAAGAAGCAGCAGCCCAGACAGAACATCCCCGCTATGATACCTCGAATCCGAATCATCCCAGGACGAAGATACTTTACCAACAAAGACTGCAAAACAAACTAACAAAAGTTGCAACACAAAAGTAGAGATGTTACATAAATTTATACAAAAAACTACACATAAAGTAGCAGCAGAAGAGCTAGGTGAACATGGAAATTTAAAAAAAAGCGCTTTGATGGTCTGAAGAAATAAATAAGAAATAAAAGAAAATACGCACATTGGACAAGAATTGTCGGCAACCAAACCTCTTCAAAATAAAAGTTATTTTTTTGCAAAACGTACCAGTGACAAAACAGTTCTCCTACAATGAAAAATCGCATAAGAGAAGAGATCGTATTTAGCCAGTTATGTGAACGTGCCTTGTGAGATGTTTTAGAGGATAAATATATCATAAAAGAAACAAAAGAGCAAAGCGATTTTCGTGCAGGGCGCTCAGGGACAGATACTATTCTGATTTAAACAGATTATAGAAAAACAATTTGCTATAGGACAAGGCACTGGTAGTTACAAAATTATAGAAAGCAGTGAAACAAACGCAAGTTAATTATGCACTTAATAAATGCGGTACAAAGAAGTATATATGTACTATGTAACTCAGACAAAAATTGGTAAGCAATTATGAAAGGCTTTTCCTGTAAACGAAGGACTTCGACAAGGTTGCTGTCTATCTCCAACGTTGTTTGTAATGAACATAGAACATGCATTAAAACACTTTACAATTTGCAGGCGATCAAGTAATAATCACTCAAGTAAAGAATGATATAGAATATAAGACTTTCAAATATGACACTAAATATTTCAAAAAATGCATAAATATACAGGATGTGTCAAAATTGCACGGCACTAGTCTAGAGACGTGTTATTTAGGTCAAAATAAGCAACAGAATTCCTATGAAAATTGGTCCAAAAGTGTGTCTTACGGGAGCTGCAGCCCTGAGAAGGGTAGTGGAAGAACACATTGCTATGAGTAAATTAGACTCCTGCAGTGGAGAAATTCAGTTTTTAGGTGCATTTCTCGAAAACGACTGCTCTAAACGATTACAAACAAGAACACCTTTTTTATGTAAAAAGTGTAAGCTGTAGGAATGTCTAACTAACTAGAATTGACGACCATTTTGACTGTAAAAAGTTACGACAAAAACATTCCCCCTTACTGACGTAAACTACCCCTTCTGAATCTTATATCAACTTTTCTCAAAGTCATCTAATTCAGCGAAAAAGTCTATAGATCGTTCCATACTTAAAATTCAGTAGGAGCAGCATAGGGCAATGTAATTCTTATGGGAGTTTTCTGCGCGACGTTGCCACTCCCCGGCAACGACCGGCGGTCTAAGTTTACCTGCTGACAAAAGGATGCCGATTAAAATGAAATACGCCATTAGTACTTGTTAAGTGCCCCGAATACAAAAGCGGGATTTATTTATGATTGACAGGTGCGACTTTATTTCCAACGAGATTTGTGCTGAAGCGTGACAACGTCGTTCTGCATAAGACTATGTACTGAATTTTAAGTATGGAAGGATCTATAGTAGATATGCTAAATTAGACTAAATTTGCTTTATCTGTATTTTTTTAATCGAATAAAATTGACATTTTTATCACCCTTCTCAGGACTGCAGCTCCCTGAACTCATTAGTGCAGTGTCCTTTTAAAGGGACGTTTTATACTATTTTTTTCGGTTCGACTGCTCTGGGGGTGTCAATTATCATGTATGTTGTAAATGTAGGTGCTGTTTGGAGTAGGGTACCATTACCATCAATAATTTTGCGATGAATTATTCACAATAGATCCGGAATTGTATAACACTTGACGTAACGGGCAAGTAAAATACATTTTACCAATTGCTACTAATTGTTTTTTAACAAATTTTTAGAAATAAATATATAACATGCATTGCAGTTTTTCTGCAGAATAGCTTTGGTTTTATGTTATTTACAATTAGATAAATTGCTGTTTTGTGTTACCCTCCCTTATAAGGAACATTACGCATAATAGTCACATGGTAATGCAGTTACAATACATTTTTCAAATTGAATCTTAATCTTAATTTTAGTTTAAAAATTTAACTAGCCATGATTACATTCTATCTTTGTCCTGCTACTCATTTTGTTTATGTCTTCCTTGTCTCACTCATTAATTTCCTATGTTCAAAACGGATTTCGGACAACCTGTATATGCACTACATGAAAACTTTGGTACACTTACTTAATTTGAAAACGCGAAAAAGCTCTCGTAAAATATTTTAACAGTCAGTATTAATCTCGACACCTCAAACAAATTCCAAATGTCTTCTTTTATTCACCATATTTCTGCATATGGTAGCATTATTAGAATGTCAAAAATACTTTGTTTTTCAGATAAACGAACTAGTTTCGACATCACAGGTGTCTAGATTACTGACTGTTAAAATAAACTTACGAGCACTTTTTCGCGTTTTTCTAAAAAAATGTGTATTAAAATTTCACATCAAATAACCAACATGTGCGAGTACCTTGCCAATTATAAAATTAAAGTGTTCTTCGCTACGTTTGTTTTTCAAAACACCAATAATTAAAAGCACTTTTATTTGACGATAAATTGAATATTTACTGAGATATACAGAATTGCTATTAATAGTGTGGTCACTTTTCTACATGTGGTCAAGAAATGGAATTATTTCAAGAAGAAAATTGAAATGTTGGCAACAATGCAAAATTAAACACAAACAAACCATAGTTTACCTCAGCTGCAGTTCTATTGGAATGACTTATCTTAGCTGTATAATACCATTTTATGATAGATATACGATGCTGAACATTTCAATTCTTTAATTTAGGCTTGAAAGTAGAAATCAATTTTAAAATTGACAATTATTATGCTGACAATTGTTGACAACTATAAGCAATGTTGACACTTAACAATTTACATCTTTAAATGTTGTAAAAACAGCGACAACTGTTGTCTACAAAAGCGTTTCCAGGCTTAATAGCCACCCTGTACAGCATATTCAATACTTTTCAGATACCTTGTATACAGGGTTATTCAATTTCGATGTTCACCATTGGGATTTCGAAAACGGAAAGAGGTACAAGGTCGGTTATATCGGAGAAGAGTTGCCGATTTTAATGTCGAGTAATATTTTTAAAAAATGATCTAGGCCCCTTAGTTTTTGAGTTATGTCCAAAAAACGATAATTTTTGCTTTTCGTTCTTTTTGTTGTACGTTGATTACTATATTACTCAAAACAAAACTGATTTGACATTATCAGGATACTGTTTAAAGAAGAGCTCAAAATTGATTTTCGATTTTCATTTGTTTTCATAATCTTCGAGGTATTGATACTAACTTTTTTATTTTAAATTGCACCATTAAGAAGAGATTATTTTCCCCTTTTATTGATATGTGAAAAAAGTGTCTTATTTATCGGTTATTTACGAAAATAAGTGTAGCAAACCTTATATCAGTAAAAATATGAAACTCTTCTTAATGGTGCCATAGGACCATGGCAATCCTTGATGCGCATCTAAAATATGAGAAATATGATCAATATCTCAAAAACTATGAAAATATAAAATCAGATTTGAGCTCTTCTTTAAAAAGGGTCCTAATAATGTCAAAATCGTTTTTGTTCCAAGTAACTTAATAACCGACGTATAACAAAAAACAACCAAAAACCAAAATTTTGGTTTTATAACTAACTAAAAAACTAAGGCGGCTAGGACATATTTCTTGTTTGACTGTTATTCATCATTAAAATCTGCAACTTTGTCCAAATATAAGCGAAATTGTATATCTTGCCGTTTTCGAAATCCCAATGGTGAACACAAAAATTAAACAACCCTCTATAGTGTGTCCCACATTATTACTTTACACGTCTATATTTTCTATATTTTTACCTACATTGATTTGAAACGCTGGTGGCTTGTACAGACTCCCAATGGGTCTTCAGCTACCTATTTGGATTATTTTTACCTAGACATACCAGCCTACTACGAATGATTAGATTGAATTTGCTTTCAAAATAATTTTAGCATCCCAATAATGACTATATACACATTTAGTAGTGGTAATCAAAATGTGATCAAAACATAAAATCTAAATTTATTACTTTTTAGGATAAAATTAAAAATTCCTTTGAATTTTTATGTCTTTCAAAAAGTTTGTTAGGCTCTTACTTAGTTTTGTGTGTTTACTAAGCTAATTTCTCTTTCAGAAATTGTACAAAAAATTAAATATTTTGCATTTACATTTCAATTTGAAAAATTAAGTTTGCTCTATGGAAAATATGAAAATTCGTTATCTTCTATAAAATTAAAACGTAAAATTATATTATAAAAAATTAGAAAAATGTTATGAGCATTCACTGCAAAAAAAAGCAACGTTCAAATAACGTTTTTAAAAACTAACAGCAAAATGTAAGCAACTAAATTCAGTTACAACATGAAAAAGATCCTGAGGTCAAATTTGTGGCTTATTGTTATGAAAAGGTTGATTAGGTACATATTTTTTAGAATTAAGATGCGATTTAATTTTTTATATAGGGTCCGGCAACAATGAGGGGGAGGAAGATATTTCTAAAACTTAGAGAGTTACATAAACATTGTGAATATAAAAGTTGTAGGTACGAAGGTGCTGCATATACTAAAATAGTTTTGACTGTACAGGGTGGCCCAAAAAAGTGTGGTGCATCAAAGTTACTTTTTTAAATTGAATGCCCTATTTTTGGGTAGCTTGAAAGTTTTGCATTGAAATACTGATCATTTTGATATAAAGTTATATAGGTCTTCAATTGTTTAACGATTTTATACAAAAAATGCTTAACTTCAGGCGGCTGTTGTAAGTAACAGAAAGCAATTGAATGAAAGAAAACGTTACCAAAAAATTATGGTTTTCGTGAAATGCCTTTCGATTGTAAAATGGTGGTGCTCAAAAATTGAAAATTTTATAATTTCAATTTTTTTAACGGAACGCCCTGTATATGTTTGTATTTTTTTAAAGCTATTTTAATGAGCTTTCATTTGATATGTTACTTCATACCTGTAAGTTCAACTGTTTTTGAGATATGCGTGTTTGAACATAAAAAAACGGTTTACTACAGATGCTTTATTTCAAGGGATAACAAACGCTTTAAAACGCTTAAGCTTTCCAAACGAAAAATAAAATCAACTTTAGAAAACAAAAATCCAGCCATTACTCAAAATTAGAAGTAACAAATACGGAAAAACGAAAAAATCTGGAGAAAATTAAATCCAAAAAGCGACTGAATTTAGAACTAGGAAATGAAATGTCAGAAGAAACCTCATTAAAAGTACTTTTAAATCTGATTTTATTTGATACTGGGTTTAATTTATTCCTGCATTTTTTTAAATTATTTCTTGCATCAAGACTGACTGGGTTTATATTTTCTAAACCTGGTTTTTTGTTTTAATTTTTGAGAGTTCCAGTGTTTAAATCACTATTTTAAGGGCGTTTATTTGTTATCCCTGAAATAAAGCAACTTTAGGGGATTAAATTGTCTTTTATGTTCAAACACTCGGATCCCAAAAACAGTTGAATTTACAGGTATAGAGTAACAAATATATACAGCGCATTTATTTGAAAAAAAATCGAAATAGTTAAATTTGCAAATGTTGAGCACCCTGTATAGCATTAATACCCAGATATACCATTTTACACTCGAAAGGTATTTCACGAAACACATATTTTTCCTTCGTTCAATTGTTTTCTGTTGCTTACATCAGCTGCCTGAAGTTCAGCATTTTACTGTATAAAATTGTTAATATCTCCAAAACGATTGATGTTAGACTCATATAAATTTATATCAAAACGATTAGTATGTCAATGCAAAATTTGTATTTTAGTAATGTGCATCACCTTCGTACCTACAACTTTTATATCTATATATATAAAAATGAATCCCTATTTCCCTTGGTCACGCCATAACTTGAGAACGACTTTACCGATTTCATTCACCTTTTTTTAAAGTTTTCTAATACCTTGTCGAAGGTTCTTACGGAAAGAAAAATTAAGAAAATCCAAAGGGAAAGCCGGAAAATTGGAAAATATCGAAAGTGTGTTGTTTCTATTTGCAATCACACCTGTGCTTAATGGTTTGAAGGGTTTTCCCCATAATGTCATAATCCGCATCAGCTAACCGAAGGTGGAAGAGATAAAACACTAATAGCAATTTATGTAATTCCAAATGCTTTACATAAGTCGTCGCAGTCAGTCAGTCAGTCAGTCAGTCAGACATTCAAGTTTGGTTTGTGCACAAGTGATTGTGAAAACAATTTTGTGTCGTTTTATAGTATCCGTTACAATGACAAAGGCACGACGAGCTAACATAGGTCGTCGAAGACAGTCAGCTGATGAAAATAGTCGTATTTGCATGTTTTTAAAATAAGAGAAATCGAAAATTTGAATATCGGAAAAAACGTTTGCTGAACCCGCTAATAGCAGGCAAATCAATGTTCGGGCAGGACAACGTCTGTCTGGTTCCCTACCCCTTAGGGGATGAAATGGGGTAAATAAGCCTAAAAATCGATATGGGTGTCGTTATTGAGGTTTTTTGGGACGTTGATTGCGAAAACGGCATTTATTTTTAAGTCCAAGACGATGGACATGACATAAAATTAAACATTTATAGTGGTTAAACGGGGTTTCAGAGACAAATTATTTTTGGATAGAACAACGTTTGCCGGGAGGGGACGGGACGGTAAGGGACGAGAAGGGACGGGAAGAGATAGGAAGGTACGGGGCGGGGCGGGGCGGGACGGGACGGTACTGGACGGGACGGGACGGGATGGGATGGGATGGTAGAGGAGGAGACGGGACGGGACGGGACAGGACGGTACGGAACGGGGACGGGGATGGGAAGGGATGACAGAAAATAATTAGTCATTATTTAATACACAAATAACAAACCTCGCACGTACGATGTCGCGGGTAACAGCTAGAAAACGGCATATATTTTTAAGTCCAAGACGATGGACATAATATAAAATTAAAACTCTATAGTGGTTAAACGGGGTTTCAGAGACAAATTATTTTTGGGCAGAACAACGTTTGCCGGGCCAGCTAGTACACAATATTTATGTAGCTCTCATGGTTTTAGAAATATCTTTTAACCTTGCATCGTTACCGAACCTTGTATAATTTTTAAACAAAGTGGCGTAGTCAAACAAAAAAAATCACATAAGAACCTAACACACTTTTGAAAAACATTAAAATTAAAGAAAACTTTTGATTTTATCCCAAAAATTGTTAAATTTTGGCCATATTTCTACAATTATTGCTTTTCATTTAATTGCAACAAAAATAAATTAAATTAAATCCAGTCTTACCTGACCACCAGCGTAAGTTTCGCTAAATTTGCATTATAGCAGGCTGCCCTCGCGGACCTGTACAACCACCAAAACTTAAAATAAAAAAAAATAGAAGATGCTATGGCGTTACCTGATACAGTAGGACACACTGTATGTATTTCCTAGTCAACGATCAATGTATAAACGAATATAAACAAAAATAGTTTAAAAATGCAGTGACCTTTATTGTTTAGAAAATATTTAAAAATTTCGTACTCAATGAACAAGCAATATACCTACTCGGTTGTCAAAATTTTTACGGAATTATGATAGGCCATGGCCAGGACATGCTTTAATATTAGCTCTTTTTCTGCAATATTCTTTGCTATATCCTTCAAATCTTACAATTAAATAATATTAACATGGCAAAGTAAAAGTGCAATGAATGGAATAAAAAATTGCGAATTTCATGATAAGGACAGCTTTTTAATTCTGTTTAAAGCCTACATTTTTATCAGCCCATAGCACACTGCGTAATAAATTCCGGAAGCTGCGGTTCTTGACTAACATACAGATTGAATTTATTCGAATCATTTGACAGAAAACAATGATGGCACATTTTTTTGGCAACTGTGGCCTCTAGAATTTTTAAACATCGTTGTTTTATCAGCGAAAATTGCGTGGGCGCTATTGCTGTACACCAGACAGTACGTTTGTCTTGCTTGTTATCGACGTCGATTCACGAAACCAGTTATGTACGGAATAATTTGAAAATGCCTATAATTAACTTCTATTCATTCCGATAATTTATGAATCACCAACGCCACGTATACTGTATTCTTGTAAGTTTATTCCATTTAGACGTCCAATTTCTGTTATCTATTGACGTAAAGTAAGCGGAATGTGTTATCTGCCATAATTATATTTATATTGATCTATGCGTTATATAGAAACACATCTTTTGAATGCTACCAAGCGGTATCGGTCGAGGTCTTTTTTAGACGCGCGTTAATAAATGGATAATTTTCCATTCTGTCTGACCCACTAAGCTCCGTCTGGTCTAAAAATTGCGAATTGCATGACGCTCAATTTCCTACACTGGAATTTCCTGTAAGTAACCGAGCTGTAATGCAAAAAAATAGTCACGTCCCTGCTATCTACACACAAAAATGCGTCGAGCTATTTCTGGATACTCACACGACAGTTGTGGAAGTAATCTCCCTGTGTGTTTAGTATTTACTAAACCATGTTGACGAGGAGCCCATAACGTAATGCTTTTGCAGGGAGTGTATCAAGTGTGTAAGTACTTAACCCATGTTCACACAGGCGCTAATTTTTTACGATAATTACTTGGTCTCTGCGTTTTTAGATTCTTATCTGGAACGGACTGCCTAATCTCAAAGTCAATAATTACTTTAGGTTAATTATTTTTACAATCTATCTTTGGACATATCTACACTTAATGGATTCGATTATTATTACTTAATTACATATCTAAACCAACAAAATTATTTTTAAAAAGCAACTGAAATGCACGCGTACAGGAAATTTGTTTATTATTCCTAGTCGTTTGTATGGACCGTTCTATTTAAAGACAGAGTATTTAAAATAAATCAGTGGTTATGAGTATATAATTTTACAAACAAACACAAGACTATGCGGTTCCCTTTCATATAACTACTGCATAATTTAAACAGCAAAATATGTTTGCAATTTACTGTTATGCAACAATAATATCTACTACAGAAATAACTTTACAACAACTAATATACTATATTTACCTAGGTTTTAAAACGTGAAATATATTATGTACTTCATAATCTTATCGGTTACAAAGTACAAGGTCAGGTAGTAGTATTGTTAAAGGATTTTAGAATTTCTTTCTATATATTCAAAAAGCAGCAGCAAAAATAGTTTACACTCTTAAATTAAGCAAATATGCAGTAAACGTGTCGGTGATTATCATGAAATTTATGTATATCTACATAAGTTATTTAATTGTAATATCTGAATATTGTAAAAGTATTAAAAAATAGTAAAACAACTAAAATTTCAGGAAAGAATGTAATGTCAAGGTATGTTTCAGCTATAATGCTAGAGAACATGTCAGCGAAAATTATAGTAGATTAACTTTCTCTTCGAAAATACATTCATCGCCTTCTTAGGTATAATAAATATTTTTGAGGACTTAATAGGTTAATTGTTTATTAACTGAGTACTTAAGAGATGCTTAAATATTTTTTAAACCATGAAAGGTGCTATATATTTTAATTATAATTATTAATTGATACTATCAATATTTCAATAGGAGAAACACTTTATCTAAACAAGATAAACTATTTTTTAAATAAGTGCAAATATGTTATATATCTGATGCCGCAAGCCACAATTAATTTTACCAGTAGCCTATATAACATTTTGACTTTCTAACACTATTAGTATGACGAAGTATTGCAATAAGGCAAACATTTCAAGGTTCAATATTTATGGAAATACGCGTTATGGGGCTTAAGAATACAAACTAATTGGTTTTGAAAATATAGCTTTTGTATGTCCCAAGTAACAATTTAAATACTATTTAGCACGGTTCTTATTTTATGGATGTTTTAGAAAGGATGATTCTAGATTAATTAGTTTTAAATTTGGTCTATTGAAGGCTAAATATATTTCTAGAGTATAAATATTTATTAAAAAGCATCGTAGTATACTTAAAAACTGAATCATAAACCCTTTTGGTCTTTCTCTAGTTATAGTTTTGTAGAAGTTTTATTATTACTGTTCACTGTACTTTATAAAACTCTCTGGTTTTGCTACAGTGTTCGACGACAAATTTGCTTTAATCACGTAGGTATACATTTGTTAGATCTTAAAACTGTTTTAAAAATGATTTACAAAATACTCTTGTAGGTATCCTAAGTCCTATTTTAAAACCTTTTACACTTAAGAAATTGTAACCTTGTTAACTGGCACAATAAAGCAATAATGTGTGCATTAAATGCTTCTCAAGTCTTATTGGTGTGAAATGTACTTAAATAAAATAAAATTTCTTAAAAAATGAGGTTTTTTTTATTAGAAATTATACCAGTTCAACACTGTCATTGCTATTCATGGTAATTTTAAATGACTACAATTAACTAACAGCTAATAACATAAGGGCACTTATCGCTCCTGTGAAAACATTTTTTATAAAAAAAAGAATAATAAAAAAATTAGGTTATAAAAGCGTTAGTGGCTGCATACTGCAAAGTGTATAAAACCATGTCACAATTAGAAGCTAGAACGATTGTTTTCAAACTTTACATTTTTATTACATTTTTAATGTGTATTGATGTGAGATAGGTGATTTTCCAGTTGAATACTTCTAAAATGGGTTTTTTTGTTTGAACACCCGGTATATTATTACATTTTTGAATTCAGCTTCAAATTTTAGAGAAAATTTATCTCTTCAGCTAACGCTTTATTTTGTACCGTTTTTGTAGAATTTGTAATTTTTGAAAATTTTTGATAAATGCTTAAAAAATAAAAACCAAAATTTTGGCTAATTATAAGATCACTCTCCAAGGAAGTTGTGTGAGTGTATCACACCAGATTTTCTGTATCAGAATGTTGCTCCATTAATTTAAGTTGATCTTCAGCTTATTTCGTAGTGGTAAACTCTCTTTTCTTTAAACAAATTATTTTATCCCAGGTAGAATTAGGCATTTTCGTGGTGGCTTAATTTGTCAGCAAGTCTACTAGGTTTATTCGGCCATCTTAATACCCCATTTTCTTCTGATATTGATGGGGCAAACGATAAACAAATTTCGCCATCTTCAATGGTTTGCACAATTTTAAACGACATGGTCCCCAAACCGCTTATAAATGTTGATCTAAGTTGTTTACCAAACACAGGCAAAGACTAGTAAATGATTTGTTTTTCACGTCTGGGATCAAAACACGGTTTCTACGATACGAAAATCGTGAGAGAAATAATGAATTACTCCCTAGAGGAGAGAAATTTTCCTAGGGAGTTTTCATTATGACTTGGAAACAAGAGCTCACAGTTTTGACACAAACTGACGCAAAATCTAACCTGTTAACCTCGAATTTGCCATAATTGTGAGCTCTTGTCATAATGACTTACAGTGCCACCAACTTTAAAATTTACCATAGGCTACTAATTTTAAAATAATTGTAACTAAAATGTCAATAAATGACGTTTAAAAAAACAGGTTTTTCGTTTTAAATCTTCCTGCAACGTGAAAATAGTAGTTTGTATACCAAGGCATTGAAGTTTAGCTTTTTATCACGAATGTGGTTTTAGTTGCCGAGGCCCGTAGGGCCAAGGCAAATAAACCACATGAGGGGTAAAAAAGGAACTTATGTTTTATTTGAAATCGAGAAATCGTGAAATTACAACATTTTAACCAACATTTGTAGGTTATGTTAACGTCGGTTGACGTTTACCTATCGCCTCGCCACCTACAAAAAAGTCGTAAAACAATGGATTACTTTAATGCCGATTTCTCGTATTTTAATGACGATGTCGAGGTACTTTAATGTCGATTTCAAATAAAAATAGTATTTGCAACTCGGAGAGAATGCTATTTTGCTTCAGTGCAATTTCTCTCCCTCATTGCATAATCTACTATTATAGGTTAGGTAGAATTTTAGGCGGCAAACATGAGTAACAATCATAAAGCCACATTAAAACTAATCCGTTTTATGACAGTTCTGACATAAAACGATTGAGTTTTAAACAGAATGATACGTCTTTAATGAAAAAGAATAGAAAAAAAATCAAAAGAAACCAATTTTAGAAGTATTCAACTGGAAAATTACCTATCTCACATCAATACACATTCCAAATGTAATAAACATGTAAAGTTTGAAAAAAAATGATTAAAGCCGTTTTTAAAAAAATCGAAAAAAACTGAAAAATCACAAGAGTAAACACCTACTTCCGGTTATGCGATTTTCTTAAAAAGCTTGCTGTCGCATCTAGATAGTACACAAAACTTATATATGAAGTTTCAACGCCATACCTCTTTTCGTTTTTGAGATATTCTGTTCACAGGCAGACACACAGACAGATAAACACAGACCAATGAAAAAAAAAATGTTTTTTGGCTTCAGAGGACTCTAAAACGTGAAGATCTGTTGAAAACCCAATTTCGAATTTTTGGGGTGAATCCAATACTTCCTTTATTGTAAAAGGTAGTAAAAAGTGTAACACTTCCAAGAGATGTGGCTTCTATTAAGTGTAAAACATTTTTGCTTTACTGTAAACAATAATAACTTAAAATGTTCTGGAAATTAATCATTTAAAATAAAATAGTTTTATAGCTATCACTAATCAATAGTAAATTAGCTATAAGCGTAGCACCATTAAGAATGTAATATAACCTATCATCAAGACCAAATACTCTTATTATAGGTTTTATTAAGCTCTCTAAGCTAACACAGAGAGTAACCAATTAAAGTATCTATAAGTAGAATAGGTTGTATAACAGATTTAAACTATTATCTTTGACAACATCTTGCAGAACGTCATTATTTGGGCCCTTTATGGGTTTATTAGACTCCTAGGTTTACTGTCTCAGCAATATAAATTTATGAATGGTTTTATAAAAGGTGCTTATGGAAGGCCTGCAGTTTATTAAAAAACTTAAATTGTTACTTGGGGTGGATGAATGGGTGGATTCATATGTGCTACAGTCTACCCTAGACTAATCTAGAAATGCCTAATTCGGGTTGAAGAAAAGCCTGGTTTTCCAGTAGAGTAAAGTCAGGCGAGAGTAAACCTTTTTTTTTCAATAGATGAACATTAGAAACTGGAATAATTTAGAACAATAAACTCAACATAGAATAATAGCTTGAAGTATGTAGAACTAAAAAAGTTTAAAAAAGGTGCGTGCAAAATTTACACTTGCCTCACAGCATGAGGTAAGTGTAAACTGTCCCTGTATCCTGTATATTGGCTATCTTGACAGTATCCAATAGAGTAGGACAAGAGTAAATTCTCCTATTTATTCTGCGTATTTTGATTTATAATTTGTCTTCTATGGATAACTCATAAGCAGGGGAAAAACCGTTCACATTTGCGGCAGTACTGATATATTTAAGCAAAGTAATATATTGGTTAGATATTTATTTCTCAAACATTACAAGCACACTAGAAAAACATTTTAATATTAAGGAACTTAGAAAAATAAAAAAAAATACATATTACCATTATTTTTAATATGTGAGCGTTTTGCGAAATATAAGATTCAAACTTAATAGCAAAAATAAACTTTCCTCAATGATTTGCACTTGGTTGAAGTAAAATACTCTCTACGCCATCTTCATCAATTATAGATGAATCCTGCACGTGAGGCCAAGAAAATTTGTCCCCCCACCCTTTTCTTATGTATTTTACTATTATTCCTTCTTTCCAAATTTTCTTGATTTGCCCAACGGCATGCTTTACAATCTTTTTAGTTGAAAATCGAACCAATACAAAGGAACCTACAGTAGAGGAAAATTCTTCGCCGCTATTTTCTTCTGGCTCGAATTGTTCATCATCAGAGGAATCTTCAAGTGTAACTTCAACTTCTGACTCGCTGCTACTAGGTTCTTTTTTGCTCACTTCATTCTTACCTTTCTTTGACTTTTTTGTTGACTATTTTGTATCAGCTGTTGTATGAAATAGCTCAACATCTCTATTTGTTATAACAGCAGCTCCCTGAGCAGCCCGCTTTCGTTTTCCACCAGGGGTGAATTGAGTTTGCTTGACAGTATGTAGTAACAAGGTTTGGAAACTTACTAATTGATCTCCATTATTGGTTTCCACGTCCTCTCTATCTAATTCTTGTGAATTTTTTCCATTGTTGGTTTTCACGTCCTCTCTGTTTAATTCTTGGAAATTCTCTTCTTTATTGGTTTCCACCACTTGTATGTTTAATTCTTGTAATTCATTCCCGATATCTTCTTAACATTCTGCTCTATTATATTGAGTTCTTTTATCATCCCATCTTTTTAAAGCAGCTGCTTCAAACTTTTCTCGTGGTACTAGATCAGAACAGAAAGGATGTATCCCTCCTTTTCGCAACCCATTGACGATGATTTCAGTTTTTATATTTTTTAATATCTTTTTTGGTGTTTTACGGCCAACATTTTTGCGTTGCCACTTAGTTATTTGCAGGCCCCAATGAGCTTTACAAGACTAAAATACTGCCAAATCTAGTGGCTGCAATAAGTGGCCCGAGTGAGCTGGCAATTTTAGAATTGTTATGGAATTGGTTGGAACCAGATTAATTACTTTTTGGTGAACATGGGTGGCATGGCCATCACATATAAGTAGTATAGGTCATCACCTATGGCTTGCAAGAATGTGTTCTTTAAGAAATTATAAAACACATCCGACTGCATCCATCCAGTAGGTGTTGCAGCATAAGACATGCCAGGAAAGGATTTCTCTTCAACTGTAACCCATTCGCCCCATACGTATTTCACCTTAAATATGATTAGCGGCGGTGCTTTTGAACCACTTGCATTAATCGCTGCCAATACTGAAACATTTTCTCAACCTGAGGTACTCGTTATTTTAGAACATGACAATCCTTTTGCCTCAACAACTTTTGTTTTGGGAGGATCTATAGATAAACTAGCTCATCCAAAGTTTCTTAACAAGTCAAAATAATGGTATATTACACTTCACCTTTGCTTGAGCCAAATCCCCACTTTTCCATTAGTCTTAGATAATTAGCAAGTTTAGCTTCTTCCTGTATGGGTAGTGCTGTACTTCTACCGTACGACAAACTTTTCTGTCCTTGTTTTCCTGTAAT